>OZ010789.1:433494134-434694134 GCA_963932465.1 Maratus speciosus | reverse complement strand
CCTAATTTAAAAGCTCTGAGAAACGTTTTGACAAAATTGCAAACTAAAAGGAATAATTTAATACTCTTATTTAAAAATTTCAGCATACAAAATTTACCATTTAAATCTATTATTCATATGACCGATTTCTTTCAACGAATGAAAATTTGAAAATCGTCTGACTTCCCATAGAAAAGCATTATGTCACAAAATAAAATGTTCTATATATTCCGGACGAATGAACCAAATTTAATCCAAAACTATACAGCTAAATTCGGGGAGCTCACCAATATACATCCTTAATTTCAAGCTAATCGGATGCTTTTTACGGCAGTTATCGCAGGACAGACAGACTAACTATCTAACTAACAAACAAACAAACAGATGGAACCCAAAAAATTTCGGGTTTCCACAGTAAGCCTTCACTGACGTTTCGGCAATAAATAAACTAGTAAATCTGCAGACCAAGAGCCTCAACGTCATCTCTGCAACTTATTGTTTTTAGAAAACTTTGCGGATTATTAATCTTTCTTCAAAAACAAAATTTAAACTTTTTAACTCTCTAAGTGTTTGGGGCGTATTATTGCGTTCACTAAGCTCCAGGTTTCTCTGCAATACAAGCAATATTTAAGATAGTATAAGTCAATAGATTTAATGAATTTTAAATACATTGAAGAATGATTAATACTGTCAAGGATTACATTCATATTTGTAATTGAGGTTTTTTTTTTTTATAATGTTGAAAGTATCACATTTTCTTAGCATTTAAAACAAAATTGAGAGAAAACAACTTTACAATTTTACCCTTTTGCAAGACCCTTGGAGGGTTTAAATTACACAAACATTTATAAAAGGAAAAAAAAATATTTCGATGGTTTCAGACATTAGAAGCGTTAAGTTAAACACGTTGTTATGTAATGATATTCTGACATTCTCACGAGCTACTTATTCTAGTAATAAAAACATGTATAATAATCACTTATAAACAAATTAAGTTAAAATAATGCTATAAAAAGTGATAGAATATCTTTATTAAGACTTACGATCGTTTCATCGCACAATCGGCGACATTTTCAAAATCAATCATAATAGAAAATATTTTCACATTACTTATAAAACAATAATATAGTAAACAATGTCACGAGACATGAAGCATAATGAAAATATTGCAACATAAAATAAAATAAAAATTAAATTAGCTATTTGCGAGCGTGGATTAATTTTCACATAATTTAAAAAACAACAAGGTAAAACAATGTCACGAGACATCAAGCATACTGAAAAACATTGCAAAACATAAAATAAAATAAAATTAACTTGGCTATTTGCGAGTGTGGATTAACTTTTATTATTGTTTCTACAATTACTTAGTATCTCTTTCCAAATTCTAGGTAAATCAAGGGACACAGAATCATTGCAAATATTCTCGTTGCGTAAAAATATTTCTATTGATTCTCGGACTATGGATGGAAAATAAAATCTTGATGGATAAATTAGCTTGCTATTTTTAAATTCAATCTGTAAAGGTTCTTCGCTGCATA
This sequence comes from Maratus speciosus, assembly GCA_963932465.1. Classification (NCBI taxonomy): domain Eukaryota; kingdom Metazoa; phylum Arthropoda; class Arachnida; order Araneae; family Salticidae; genus Maratus; species Maratus speciosus. Next base: position 434,692,614 of record OZ010789.1, on the reverse strand, counting down.
ATCTGGCCAAAGCTGTGGTTCTTCTATTGTATTTGATGTCTGCTATATGTTCTTTGATTCTAGTTTTAAGTTTTCTGCTTGTCATACCTATATAAAACTGCTTTGTTCCATCTTCTTTGGTGAAAGGTAAAGGTTTTTAAGTAATGTGAAAATATTTTCTATTATGATTGATTTTGAAAATGTCGCCGATTGTGCGATGAAACGATCGTAAGTCTTAATAAAGATATTCTATCACTTTTTATAGCATTATTCTAGTAATTTTTATATAATAAAGAAAATTTCTTCAGGGGGGCGCCGTCTGAACTCCCCGTTGTGTAATTTATTTTGCATTTGTAATTTTAGATTGATTGAGTTAATGATTATCCTGTATCTTAGATTCCTTTTTACACTGTGATTTATAAGGATAAGCAACAATTTGGTCAAGCATTTTACGTTATCCTAATACCCATACAGCAGTATTTACTTGCCTGCTAACCACAAACACCTGTATCTACTGGATAAAGAACTTTTGGAAATGTAAACTGAGACATCTAATTTAGAAATCTAATACCTTTATAATTTTTGTTTTCATAAAATAATTTTGATTACCATTCCGCAATATTTATATCTAAGATCTAATCTAAATATCAAAAAATGTACTCGATAGCATTAACTTACTAAAATCACCCTAAAGTAGGGGGACTTCTAAACCTAACGGTTAATAATTCATCATCGTGTCCACTTCCAATTGACTAAATAGATAAACGTAATTTGGCGCCGTTAAGTATTTTTTGTGATAGCCTTTTAATAGTATCCACATTTAATTTAAAATCGTGATGTTACAAACACCGTTGAAATTTGACGCACACCTGTGTTCAGGTCAAATTACGAATGGTTAACTATCCTTTTATTTCCCTTAGCCGGGCATTTTGTTTCATTTTTCGTAATAGGGATTATTTTAATAATTTAATTTATTTTACACTCTACAATCTGTTACACGGAACGTTGTTCACGTAGCATTAAAATAGAGATAAATGCATTAAATAAAACATTTCACTCCCCACCAGACATGGCAAGTCTCAGGCTTTTTGCACAACACAATTAAATAAAGTAACATTTTTTGTATTAAAATACTTGTATCCAGAACGCCGGAGGCTTGGCAGCTCTGCTCTTCTTAATAGAAACATATATAGTTAACCAATACTTTATCACATTTTATAGGAGACAATACGGAATTTTTTATTTGTATGGACTTACATATACCTCAGTCATAAAAATGTAAAATTTTGTGCCAATTAATATACACAATTGCGAAAATGAAATCGCAGCCAATGAGAAAAGGAAGGCCAAGTAAAATCGTGTAAATCGAGGAATCTTTCTTCGTAGTGTTGGGAAAATACCACTACAAAAATTATTTTAGGTGGTATTTGGTGTGAAATGTTTATATGCATTCATTCATGTCCTATTTATCTTTTTTATTATTTGTAATTTGCATTTTCCATTTTCCTTTTGCACGTGAAAATCTTACAAATTAAAATTAACTCTTTGGGAGAAATTGTTATTCCTTTTTTTCTTGGCAACAGTAAAGTTTATAAAGTTTAATAGAATAATGTCAGTTTATTCTGTATGAAAATAACGAACTTTTTCATTTATAATCAAAATAGTTGAATACATAAATAAAAATATTATTCTATATATATATAAATACTATTTTCATTTCTGCGTTTAAATCAATCTATATGCAAATATCTATACAAAGGCATTCCTTAATTCATTCCTTTTAACTTCGAATTTGGTTCGAATTTGGTATACCGGTTAATTAGGTTAAGGAACTTCTCTGATTAGTTTTGTGGGTTCATTGGTTAAGAATAAAGGGGAAAAGGGGGGCTAGTCCACCCCCTTAATTCAGATAAATGGGTTTTTCATGCAGAATGATTCGATTTGCTCCGAATTTGGTATACTGGTTTATTAGGTTAAGGAACTTCCCTGATTAGTTTTGGGGGTTCATTGGTTAAGGATAAAGGGGGGAAAAGGGAGGTTAGCCCGCCCCTCTTAAATTAGGTAAATGGGTTTTTCATGCAGAATGATTCGATTTGCTCCGAAGTTGGTATACCGGTTTATTATGTTAAAGAACTTTCCTGATTAGTTTTGTGGGTTCACTGGTTAAGGATAAAGGGGCAATGGTGGCTGTCCCCCCCCCCCTTAATTTATATAAACGGTTTTTTCATGCAGAATTATTCGCTTTGCTCCAAATTTGGTATACCTGTTTATTATGTTAAGGAGCTTCCCTGATTCGTTTTGGGGATTCATTGGTTAAGGATAAAGGGGGGGGGGGCTAGTCCACCCTCTTAATTTAGATAAATGTTTTTTTTTTGCAGGATTATTCGTTTTGCTCCAAATTTGGTATACCGGTTTATTATGATAAGGAGCTTCCCTGATTAGATTTGGAGGTTCACTGGTTAAGTATAAAGGGTGAAACGGGGGCTAATTCCCCTTCACTTATTTTTTTGAGGGGCATTATTCTTTAAAATAAGAGTATGATATACAATTAGTGTGAATAGCCTGTGAGCTCAATGCCATCAGTTTAGCTGGGCATTTTTCTTTTTTATTTTGTAAAGTGTACGATAAAATGTAATTTGTGTGGCCTAGTAGAGGATTCGCTTCACTCATCCTAATAACGTTCTAAATTGTTATTTTTGTGATACTGAAGGAGCTAGCAACTTAAAATTTTGCATGGTAATCATGAGATGTAAATGTTCTATGAAAACAGTTTCTTAAAAATTTAAAATTTAAAAGGGGTGAAAATAAAGAAAAAACGTTCTAAATTGCGATTTCTACGCAATCTCAGGAAATCTAAATCGATTTCAGAAGTAATGATATCAAATTGATGGTGACAGTCCACGCTCCAACATAGCCTATATTTGACGTTGTTGTCACTACCACCTGGGTGTTACAGGATCAAAAAATGTTCTAAATTGCGTTTTTGTGTTACTGAGGGTGTCTAACATTTGAAATTCGGAATGGTAATTACTTCAAAGATGCAAATGCTAACTAAGAATTGTCGAAAGAAAATCCCAAATTTAAAAGGATGAAGTGAGGGAAAAGCGTTCTATAAACATTCTAAATTACGATTTTTTTGCAATCGTGCGAAATACGAAACCGATTTCAAACATAATGGTTGCACATTGGTTTTGAGAGAACCTGCTCAAACATAAGCTATATACGTGCCACTACCACCAGAAGGTTGCAGGAGCAAAAAACTTTCTAAATTGCGATTTCTGCGGTACTGGAGAAGCTAGAAACCTTAAATATAGCACGGTAGTTACTTATAAAATATAAATGTCCAGGTAGAACAATCGAAAATAAATTCGAAACTCAAAAGGGGTGAAGCGAAGGGAAGGATCGAAAAGTATTCTAAAAGTGTCCTAAATTACGATTCCTGGGTTCTTTCCAGATAGCAACAACTTAAATATATATTACTTAATTTATAATTTTTGCAAAGCAGTTACCTGAAGCATTTTAAAATACATTAAAAAAGTTAGGTGAAAAACTATTTTTTTATTCTTCTGTATTTTCTTTTGAATATGTTACTGATATTTTTTGCAAGAAAGAAATAAAATAAACAGGAAACTACAATACGTTAAGAAATTATAAGACCACTTTGATTTAGAAAATTATTATGTAAATAAAGATCCTAATTATAGTTTAAACACATGAAATATCAAAATACAACAAGTTTATTAAAATTATTTTGCAAGTATTTTGAATAATGCATAAGTATGTTAACAAAAATATAAGCAATGATGGAAAAATACTCTGTTAAGAAATTATAAGACCACTTGTCTAAAACAAAATTAATATATAAATTTAAACGATATTGGTCCTCCATTTTTCCTTATAACCTCAAACACTCTATTTTTCATGGAAGTGACCATGTGATTAAGTACAGATTCAGAAATATTGTGCCATTCTTTTAGAATGGCTACTTCTAGTTCACTGACAGATAAAAACTGTTTATTATTATCATAAACTTTGCGACTTAATACGCCCCAAAGATTTTCCATAGGCTTCAAGTCTGGACTTCGACTTGACTATGACAATTTTTTTTTCTTTTTTAAACCATTGCGGGGTGTATTTAGACACATAGCAAGAAGCATTGACCTGCTAAAACATCCAGTTAGCACCAGCTAAAATAATGTCCAAACGGAAAACCAAACAAAAAAAAAAGTAATTCTCATCTAAAGTATCATTAACAGTGAAATAACATACTTGTCTCTGGTTAACAAATAAATAAATATGTTCTTTAATTACAGTAGAACCTCTTTTATTCTAAACTCTTTTAACCGAAACTCTCGGTTAACTAAAAAATTTTAAAAACATTTTTAAAGCTTTTTTTGGTGCTGATTAGTTTTTGGGGAAAATCGGCCAACAGGTGGCGCTGCTATGTTGCATTTTTCATGATCTCTGCAAGATAGCTATCTCAAAAACTAATGCACGAATTTTTACCAAACTTTAGATTCGGTTAGACGTTGATGTTAAGTTGTTGATGATTAGCTTCTGTTGTAAATGACCCAACAGCTCTGCTGTGCTGCATTTTTCACGATTTCAGTAATAGCTGTATATCAAGAACTAATACATAAATTTTTACCAAATTTAAGATTCAGTTATTACCTGATACAAATTGGTCCTTATTAATTTTGATATAAATCGTCCAACAAGTGTTACTGCTATGCAGAATTTTTTACGATTTCCTCAATAGCTCTATCTCAGAAACTAATCCACGGATTTTCCTCAAACTTCAGATTCAGTTTCTCACTGATGTAAGTTGGTCCTGATTAGTGTTTGGTGTAAATTGCCCAACTGGTGGTGCTGCTATGCAGAATTTTTTACGATTTTCACAATCTCAAAAACTAACGCACCCATTGTTATCAAACTTCAGATTCAGTTAGAAGTTGACATAAGTTGTTGCTGGATAGATTTTGGTGTTAATCCCCTAATCGGTGTCGCTGCTATGCTGCATTTTTCAGGAAATACTAACAAGTATGAGATAGAAGGAAGTTTTACGATTGCCACATCCGGCAAGTTATTATTGGAAATAAGCAATGGAAAATCTTTTTCTATTTACTTAAAAAAAAAAATCATAATATGATCATCTAGTGACTGTTATGAATGCCACACTGTTAAAACAATATTCTTAAAAATAAGTAAATTGTACTAATTATTGAGCACTTCCCAATATTAAAATAGTTCCGAGTACTTAACTCTTAAATTTGAAAAACGCATGTACTCATTTTTTTTGAGTACATACAGGAACTCAAAAATAAGTATGTATAGAAACACACATACACTATAAGAAAAAAAAGGCGAAATTACAAGGGACCAATAAATCACCATTTTTAATTACGGTAATTTTGAATTGCAAAGAAGTACAATCTTTGGAGTAAAGAACAACGAATTTACTATTTTAATTCTTGAAATTTTGTGCATGAGCCGCCCCGTGATTTGAACCCGAGTCCTCTAGTTGGGAGATCAGTATTGTACTGACTGTGTTGTAAGAGCAGTTACCAGCTGCTTCCAAATGACACCTTTTACGAATCAGCGAAAGAAGATCGCTAACAGCAGAGATGAATTTTCCCTTTCTTAAATATTCTAATTTCTAATAAAATAATTTTTAAACTAAATTTTCTTCTTTAACATTTTTAATGAAATTGTAAATAAATTTGAAAAGTGTGTATTATAAATTAAAAATTATAACAAAGATAGACATATCTTTAAATAAAAGCTTGGAAATCCCTACTGTCAATTTGGTATAAGAAAAGGGTTTATCAGAAAACTCATATTTTTGAGCACATAGGATTTAAAGATGAATATTAAGACTTTAAAATATAAAATATATGTATTGATTTCTGCATAGATTTATAAATCAAGTATAAGTATACACAACTTCAAAATATCATGTACTCGTTTCTGAATTAATTGTACTTAAAAAAATCGAGTACAAAGAAATTTTCATTTTTAAGTAGATTAATGCTCCTTTTTGAAGCAATTGTACTTAAAAAATATGAGTACAAAGAAATGCTCATTTTTAAGTAGATTATTTTTAACGATGTACTTCTTTTTTAAACAATTGTACTTAAAAAATACGAGTACATGGAAGTTCTCATTTATAAGTAAATTATTTTTGAGAGTACAGATATAGGCTTCGAAACACATGGTTTATTTGGTGAAAAAAAACCTTTCCATATATTTTATAAGAGATTAACTGGAATGGTTAAATTTTCAAATTAATTACATAATAAATATATATAAATTAAGTTAAAGCATAGTATGTTATTCAATATGCTGATTGCTTTTAAATTGACGTTATTGTTTGTAGTTAATGATGCTCTCGATTAATGATACAGAGATATGCTTTATGTTGAATATCCGGAACCTTATCTCTCACGAATGATTCCACTACTAATCTTTACGATTAATTTAACGTTATTCTCTGTTTGTGCCTTTTCGCATTTCCTTTAACGTCAATCTCGACTCCCACAGTTGTATCAGTTTGTAATTTGTTCTTTATTATTTCGCTTGAAAGCAGTTTAAGCGACGTTTGAAAAAAAAAATATATACTTTATATTATAGTCGTATTATGATACTTAATTTAAAAACAAAACATTTAACCACGTTTCCCCTATTTCTAACATAATTTTAGAAATCTATATTTCTTAGTAATCAATTAAAATATTATTACAGATATGTAAAAATTAACAATAGGATTATGGCCTTATCCAAATTCAATAAAAATATCCAAATAAATTAAAAGATATTTTAAAATTAATGGATTTGTCATCTTACAAAATATTACAATACATAACATATTTACATGCAAATAATATATGCAGGTTTGACATAAGTTAGATATAAAAAATAACCGTTTATTATGCCTAGTTACACATCCAAACATGAGAATACGTATGACTATAACACTGTGTACTACACAATGTTCAGCTGTTTTATAAGTGCTCAGTATTGTTTTCTTCTGTTCTCTGCAAATGTCCAATCCACATGTTTGTGAGCGCATTCAAATCTTTAAAAACAAGAGCAGTGAAGATCGTCAGCTTTAATTCCGGAGTATTTCCGAAGTGGTGGGCTGTAAACCTAATTTTCAATAACATTATACACTAGTGTCTGTGATTTAACTTACTGACAATCGTGAAGGCATTGGAATCATATCTCCGAGACCATTCCCAGTAAACCGAGATGAGGAATATAACAGCAAACGAATGAAATAAGAACGCAAAATTGTCAGTGAACCTAAATCTCACAATTTGCATATCATAAATTATTCAGTTATGAAATTGCTCAAATAGTGTGCAATCTCTACATTAGAGTAGTTTACACAATATTTATGAAAATTTGTTTAGTAATTGCTCTTCTGGATTTATCTATATATACATATAATTTGGGTTCACAAATTCAATAGTTTAATATAAAAATAAAGTATACCCGAAATTATTTTTCATAGGTTAAACTAGATGATTTTCTTATGTGCTTTGATACAAGTAACTCAAAAAAGTATCAGAAGTAAGCATTACTATTCAAAAATGGAGATTTCTTTCCGTTTTTAGAATATTGGCGTCAGATATCTTTAAATTCATATTTGGAAAGATGATAAGTCAATTGATAACTGCCAGATCTATATCCAGCAATTTGGAGAATAAATAGCATGACGTTGTGTATTTTCTTTTTTCCACTAGAGTATGTGACAGAATAAATAAAATGATATCCATATTCAAGAAATATACTAAAAAATTAGAAATTTTTTATTAATGAACAGATGAATTTTTAGTCTTATTTACTAAAATAACTATGGAATATTGATCCATAAATCTTCATTTGCTCTTATTATGTTAAAACATCTAAGCTTAAAATTCTCATTTTATGAAAAGTTAAATAAACTAAATCTTGAAAAAAAAAATAATGAGCGACTTAATCCCTTAATTCTCCCTCCCGTGATATTCTCGGGCTGTGTATTTTATTCAGCATTTTGTATTCCCACCAGTTTTATAAAATAGCATAAATGGCTTTATTATGGTATTATTTTACCTGTCATTAAATGAGATGAACATTTCTTTTTCAAAAATGTGGTGCCAATAAGCAATTTTAATTTTTAAACCATAATTTAATGCGACCGTTAAGACGAACAATAACTATTTATCAAGAATAGTCTTTCCTGTACAGACAGTTTTATTGTCCTTTATAGGATTCGCAATTGTAAATAAATAAGTGAAATCCCTGATGCGCGCTTGCCTGTTTTAAATGGAATGCTGTTTCTGCATGTATTAAATCAGGAACAAAATGCGATATATTGCTGAAATAACAGAGTAAAATGTTGGCTTATTTAAAGTAATTTTCGACAAAAAGTAAATGTTTCGCGTGATTCAAAGGATGATTCATCTTTAAGTGTTTTGCTGAGATAATATTTTCGAAGACTTTTTAGGTTAGGTAAAAACTCGATTTACAATATTCGGAGTAAATCTATATTATAAAAAAATATATGTCCGTGAGAATGCCGACATCAAATTTAATGGTGGCAACACCTGGCTGATAAATTTCGCTTTTATTGCAATTTTTATAACTTCTAAATATCAAACAATAACAATTTTTACATCTTCGATTAGAAATTTATTTTTCCAAATGCAATATGTTTTTGAAAACTGTATCTCAAGATTTTGAATTTTGGTGGTTTTAAAAATAATTATCAAGCATGATTTTTTAAAATATCTATCTCTATTGCGTGCATCTCAATTACGAATTATTATTCTGTTTGAACTTAAAACAATTTAAATAATTCAACATTTCTTTCCGGCTAATATTCCATAATGAAATTAAACTTCAACGATAAATAAATAAATAAATAAATAAAATAATATATATAAAACATGAATTTAACAGCCATGTAATCGACTTAAGGGTTTAAACCATTGAAATTTTCGGCTTAAATAGTCTGCTGTAAGTAGTGAAATCTTTCGTGCTTTCTTCTGATTTTAAATCCTGGCATGAGGCTAATAAGAAATTTACTCTTTTAATAAATCTCGAAACTTTATTTCAGTACATTTTCGATAGTTTTATATATAAATGCTTTTATTGTTGTTACTGCTCATTCTAAAAGATTATACTACATAAAGAAATACTACTTAAATTTTCAGTGAATAAAAAAATGGTTTTTAGTTATGTTCCATAACCCGGAACGCGTTGTATGAACTAGAAAACAGGATCATTGAGAATTTTTTAATGAAACTCTATAGCGGCTTAATTTCCATAAGTACGGCCCATAATTTAAAAATGACTCATTACTTGAAAAGGACACTCCACTCTAAGATTAAACAGAAAACTTTTAATAAATGATGATAAAGATACAAGGTTGACTCATGGAACACCTCTGTGTACTATTATAATACACATATACAAATTTAGGAACGGCAGAAGAAATCCGCGTGGGAAACAAAAGAACACACGTGAATTTTCACTACTCCACTTTCTTCCCGCGTCTCATGACCGTCTCTGCGCGGAAAAAATTATGCAATATGCGCACATATCACAACCTGTTCGAATCGTGTATCATGGCAGATATCGCAGGTAAAACTGACAGTCGCTAATCACGGAATACGAGGGATTGCCGGCTAGTGCTGCCACCTAGTGTAATAATAATTAAATATAAGATATTCGTTACAACTCTGTATATATTTATTTTGATTAATTTTCAATAAGACTGAAAAGAAAAATCTGATGATATCCTAACAAACACTGATAGTTATCAAACTAGCGTAATTTTGTCAACACAATTCAAAATTTTGATTATTAAAAAATAGAGATGGACCGAATATTTTTTTTCGTTTTCGTTTGCGACCCAAAATTTGAGTATCGCCAAAAATTAGTTTTAACCGAAAATACAGAAGAAAATTCGGCCGAGAACGAAACTACTTATATTAAAAAAATCTCGTTTCTGCCTTCGAAAATTTCCAACATTACTCGGTGATTTTAATGAGACGCTATTTATTGCTATGAACTTCACTGTTCATAATTATCAGCCATCATAAACACAAGACGAAAGTGCAAATTATAAAACAAGGAATGCATATATGACTAAAATTTGAAGACACTTTACACGTGCTCATTAATCGCTGCAGACTTAACAGTAATACAAAATTTTTAGTTTTAAACTGTAGAACTGTTTCGAATGCTCTGTAAGAAAGGTGTCGTAAAAAAGATGAAGATCATTTACAAAAATATTTATAAAAGTTAAATTGAGGTATGTATACTTAAATCATTTTCTATTAGATAAAATTCAAAAATTATTAGAAAAAAATATTTAAAAAATCATTCTAAGTTGTTGATGAATTAATTACTTTTATTTAATATGAAAATAAAAAGTTTTGGTCAGAAGTAGAGAATGTACATTTGGTTCCAGAGATAAAATTTCCAAACAGGGGTGGCATTCAAAATTTTCTTAGAAGGCGGGAGGCAACAATTTTATTTATTTATTTATTTATTTTTTTTTGTGGTGAGTGAGTAAATATTTATTAGCCCCGGTATGCTATTTCTTTCTCCCAGTTTATTTTATGTCGTCTCCAAAAAACAACTTTACGTTGTATAAGCCAGCCGTAAAACAAAGCAGATGTGTCATTTTATGATTAAATACTCTATAGCAATTTTTTAAACTTCTCATCATCGTACATTTTCAATTTTTATACCGTCGTATTGGGAAAAAAAGTACTTTTAAAAGCAAAGTGCACCTCAATTTATTTTTGAAATATTAATTTTTTTGTAGTTTTTATACCCATATGTTTAATATTGGCAACGGAAAAACTCCATTTCCGTAGAAAGTAAAGGGAAAATAGTTCTAAAATGTAATTGTGTATTTATGTTGCCCTTTTCTCATAACAACCGAAAGAAAATGTAATTAAAATATGTTCTATTTTGAAGAAATATATCTTATACTATAATGCGAGCAAAAATGGTGTGTGTGTGTGTGAGAGAGAGAAAACCAATGGGCTAGGTCATGTGTTCGAGAAAATTCGATTAATGGGTCATTTTGGGTCATAATGGGTCAAGGTCTTTATATCTAAAAAACGGCTCAGTCGATTTTGACTAAATTTTATATCCAACCGTTTTTAGGCAGGAGAAAACTATTGGACTAGGACACATGTTCGAGAATTTTCGATTAATGGGTCATTTTTGTGTCACTTCGGGTCAAGCTAATATTATCTAAAAAACGGCTCTAACGATTTTGACTAAATTTTGTAATCTATTGTTTTGGATTACGAGAAGACCGATGAGTTAAATCATATGTTAGAAAAAATTCGATTAGTGGGTCATTTTGGGGTCACTGTGGGTCATGCAAAGTTCATCTAGAAAACGGTTCTAACGGTTTTGACAAAATTTTGTATTCTATCGTTTTCGGGCACAAGAACACAATTCGGCTAGCTCGCATGTTCAAGAAAATTCGATAAGTGGGTCATTTTGGGTCACAATGGGTCAGGGTCAAGCTAATTGATTCTAAAAAAAACTCAAAGCATTTTGACAAAATTTTGTAAGATACTTTTTCAGGGCATGAGATGACCATTGGGCTAAGTCACATGTTCGAGAAAAATCGATTAGTGGGTCATTTTTGGGTCAATGTGGTCAAGGAAAGTTTATCTAGAAAACGGCTCTAACGATTTTGACGAAATTTTGTATTCTATCGTTTTCAGGCACGAGAATACCATTGGACTAGGTCGCGTGTTCAAGGAAATTTGATTAGTGGGTCATTTTGGGTCATAATGGGTCAGGGTCAAGATAATTAAATCTAAAAAAAGGCTCAAAACATTTTCAGAAAATTTTGTATTATATAGTTTCTGGGTATGAGAAGACCTTTGGGCTAAGTTAGAAGTTCGAGAAAATTCAATTAGTGGGTCATTTTTGGGTGACTGTGGGTCAGGCTAATTGTATCTAAAAAAATGGCTCAAAACATTACGGAAAATTTTTGTATTATATCGTTTCTGAACATGAGAAGGCCATTGGGCCAAGTCACATGTTCGGGAAAATTCGATTATTGGGTCATTTTTGGGTCATAATAGGTCAATGACAAGCTAATTATATCTAAAAAACGGCTCAGTCGATTTTGACTAAATTTTATATCCAACCGTTTTGTAGCACGAGAAAAGTATTGCGCTAGGTCACATGTTTGAGAAATTTCGATTAATGGATCATTTTTGGGTCACTTCGGGTCAAACTAATTTTATCTAAAAAACAGCTCTAACGATTTTGACTAAATTTTGTAATCTACTGTTTTGGATTACGAAAAGACTAATGGGCTTGGTCACATGTTAGAGAAAATTGGATTAGTGGGTCATTTTTGGGTCACTGTGGGTCAAGCTAAGTTTATCTGGAAAACGGCTCGAACAATTTCGATGAAATTTTATACTCTATCGTTTTCGGGCACGAGAATACTATTGGGCTATGTCGTATGTTTAAGAAAATTTGATTAGTGGGTCATTTTGGGTCACAATGGGTGGGGTGTCAAGCTAACTGAATATAAAAAATGGCTCAAAACATTTTGACAAAGCTTTCTAATATACCGCTTCTGGGCATGAGATGACCATTGGGCTAAGTGACATGTTCGAGAAAAATCGATTAGTGGGTCATTTTGTGTCACTGTGGGTCAAGCTAATAGTATCTAAAAAACGAATCAAACGATTTTGACAAAACTTTGTACTATACCGTTTCTGGGCATGAGAAGAGCATTGGGCTAATTCACATGTTCGAGAAAATTCGATTATTGGGTCATTTTTGGGTCACTGTGGGTCAAGATAATTGTATCTAAAACACGACTGAAACGATTTTGACAAAAGTTTATGTTATATAGTTTCTGGGCATGACAAGACTATTGGGATAGGTAATATGTTCCATGACTTTAGAGTAATGGATCCCTTTTGGGTGACCGTGGGTCAAGCTAATTTTATCTATAAAACGACTTTAACGGTTTTGACTTAATTTTGTATTCTATCGTTTTCGGGTTTTAGAAGAGCATTGCTTAGGTCACATGTTCGAAAAAAAATCGGTTAGTAGGTCATTTTGGGTCACAATGTCTCAGGATCAAGCCAATTGTATCTAAACAGCAAGAATGATACAATGAGAATAAAATATTGAACACAAAGCTAATTTTGACCGTGCTTAGATCGGACACCTCTGCTAGTTTAATTTTACGTATCTATATTAATGTTACAAGCAAATGCCGGCCTGTGAATAATTAGATAGCCGTTCTTTTGTCGAGTTTCCTTAATGACGGCATCTTTTTGCTGCATTTGTGTATTATTTTGCGATAGTGACGTCCTATGCATGCTTTACTGTAGATGTTTAAGAGTGGATCGTAAATTCGGAATTCTTAAGTGGATGCGAATGGCGTCATTTTACATAAAATAAAAAAAGTGTGCTTTAAGTCTTAAAATTGAAATATATTTTGTACTATTTATATATACATTTTTTTTTTATCGGGAGCGAAACTAGAATGCAGAATTCCTGTTTTCTAGTTTTTATCTTGCTGTGCACATCTGAGGAAAAATTGACACATTTTAATTCTTGCATATATTTTTTTAAACTAGGCAAGGTACTCAAAATTGTTAAAATATGTTTCACTTTGTGAATGCTAAAATCTATGTATATTATAATAATCTAATAAGTATCTACTATATTTAAATCACTGTTAAACTAATAATAATTATAAATAATAAAATTGATAATATTTCTTTTATTAAAACATATTTAATGTTTACAGTACATATACATTTAACGTCTGAATTTATAAACCATTAAAACACCAAGTAAAATAAACTAAGGCAGACTTGAGCACAGTTAAAAAATAAAATTTATAAAGACAATAAAAAACAATTAAAAATATAATGTGTAAACGTTTCGCCAAGCGACACGCAAGGCATCATCAGTACAAAAAATATCCATTGCATTTCAAACATCAGAACAAATCAAGAACAGTTACAGTTAGCTATTTTAAAAAATAGCTAACTGTATCCTGCTTATCCTGCTTAAAAAATATGATCACGGATTTCGCGAATTTAGGGCGTTTTTGAAACTGCTGCACGATGAAGTTGCTGCATCCAGTGATTAGTTTTAGTTTTGATGAACGCTATGCGCCCATGTCTTCATCACAAAAAAAGATAACAAAAACAAGAATTTTTTTAATAAAATCGCATAATTATATCATAACGACTGTTACTATAAAATCACAAATCTATAATAATAAGATAACTACTAAAATAACAATAATAACAAACGATTGCTTTGTCACATGTATTTAAAATATCGAATAGGGGAAAACAACTGAACAAGAAACCATTTTCCCCTTAAATAAGAATTGGCGCCTCATTCAGCTCATATTGTTCAAAGATACTGCGAGACAGACTGTGATATTTGTAATGTACTATTCGAGATATGCAACTTATTAAAATTACATTTCGAAACTTGATTACGAGATAGTAACGCGAAAATGAAGAATTGGCGCCGCGTTCTGAAATATCTAACCACGAAATCCCAAGATAAACTGAAATATTTGCATTGTACTAGTCGAGACATGCAAAATATTAAAATTTCATCCCGAAACTCGACGACATGATAGTAACCCTAAAACGACGATTTGGAGCTCCCTACTGCTGATATCACAATAAGATATGCATCGACAGATCACTCATTCATGTTCTATTAATAATCTTGTCCTACATCATAATTTCATTTTGAAACAGGATGACGTAATAATTTTTTCTCTGCCCGCAGCCTAGTCTACGATGATTAAACAAAAAAATTGAAAGGCTCACTACTAGATAATTTGGTACTTTTAACTTTACTTTCCATAAGAAACAAGAATGAAAAATCTTGCATGAAGAATAGATTATAAAAGCTTTTCCCATGACTTGCAGAATTCTTCAACGAAATTGAGTTGCTTTAGGGGGTCCGGGACACAAAAGTCTTCAAATTTTCATTTTTTTAATTGGATTAAAAATTTCTCTGCCGTCTTCTGCTTAAAATGATGTTTAGATTATGTTTCTATCTTAATTAGAACAAGAAATACTATTTTTTTCGTTTTGGTTTGTTTTCAAAATCTGCCTTTTAAGCTATGGTTGTCAAGGAAACGAGTTCTTGTGAAATTGCGTTTTTCTTCATGATAGGTTTTTTCACCATTTCTCATATTTAAATTCTTATAACTCGAGAACCGTTAAAGATACACGGTTGAAACTCGGAACATATCTTTTTCAATTATTTTAATTTACTTTTGAGTCAGCATATTTGAAAAAAAAATATTTACTTTTGAAAATATGATTTTTTTTTAAAGTTGCACCATATTTTTGTAATTTTTTCGTTAAATATTTTTAATTTTTTTTAAATTAATATTTTTTTAAATGCTGGCTCTAAATTAAAATTTATATATTTCTTTTTATTTAAATAAAAAAAAATTGAAATTCTATAAACAATATTTTGTGTTATAACGATTTTAAACTACCCCACTTTTTTAACAAAATTTAAAATTTAAATTAAAAAAAAAAAATTATGAGAAGTTTTATCATGCGATTTTGTTTACAAATAATATGGTTAACCATCACAAAAAATTCCAAATTTTAACTCAATAAATAAAAAAAAAATTTAAATGTGTCCCGGACCCCCTTATTACCATAAAAAAGTAAACATTTTAGAAAAGGCATAATACTTTTGAAAACCAGATTATGGTCCCTAACCGATAAAGTAGTTCAATTCGTTTGCGCTCTCCTGTATTTAATATAATGATTTGTATATCATTCTATACATAGTATGATAAAACTTAGCATAGTAAGAAAATACGTAACAGGTTGAAAATTTACCTTCAGCAATTTCTACCCCTACACGGAAACATACTTGAATTATTTTGTATAGCCCTGTATAATGCCAATAGATTTTTATATGCCGCACATATTAAGCTAAAATTTAATTAAGGCTAAAACGTGGTTAAAATTACTGAAATGATACTTCCACACATTATTATCCCTGGGAGGTCATGTATTCAGTTCTTTGCGTGGCACAGTATATGGTTTTACTTATATAATACAAACATCTCTTAGTATACTAAATATTGTTCAGCTTGAACGAGCATAAAAGCCTCTTTTAAGCCATTCACGCTGATACTCCACAAAGCTTACAAACCCTTTTGTGTAGCCTTGTATATGATCTATATCAGTTATACACACCGCATTGTAAGCAAAGGTTTAATTAAACTTAAAAACGCATGTCATAAACAAAATCACACTTACAGCAATTATCGCTAATAGAAAGATACAGTACTGTATTCGAATTTTTTGTGTTTCCCTGTAAATGAACGATAAATGCTATGCATATCATGTTATACAACGAGTATTTTGTAGTAAGCCTCAGTAATGTTGTACATCAATTTCATTCTATTTCATGCAGTATAAGAGAACTAAAATACGCTGCAAACTGCTTATCCCCTGACACTATTATGCAAAGGAATTCTTTTGCTGGGCCCTGTAAATGAATAATAAGTTCTTTGGACTCCATATTGTCTAGAATACATAGTTAAATGCACTTCATAAATGCATATGAATTTCATTATATTTGAAATGGCCAACATTATTAAAATAAACTTGAAGCATTTTTCTCATTGGGCGCAATGCATCGGAATATTTTTTACTGTCACTGTAGATGAACTATAAATTCTACACACTTTATTTTCAATAGCGATCGTGCTATTGTTAACGTCAAAAACATACAAAAATTTCAAGGAGATTCGAGTATATTTGCGAGTGTTAGAACTCGGACAGACTGAAGACAATCCAAATTCAGAAACACTTTTAAACTATGTTGGAAAGTCTTAAATATTATTATAATATTTTAAATTATTACAGCAACATTATAAGAAAAGAATGAATTAACGCATTTTATCATTAAAATGTTGTTCTGTTTATAAAAGTTATACTTTAAGTTATTTAAATAACAAAGCATTTAAGTGGCCGACTACTGGCCCAGTGATGGCCGAACACTAGAATTGAGTGGCCGACTACGAGACCTTTGCTACTTTTAAGTTTAACTTTTTATAAATAAAAACTATAATCAGTTTTTTTAAAAACAATTGCTGAAACAGTAAAAGAAAAGTGCACATTAACATGTGTCACTGTTAAAAATGTTGTATTGCTTTTTAAAATTACGCTTCCAGCTATATACTTAAAGAAAGCGCTTAAGTGGCCGACTATTGGTGCATTTACCCTATATATATTTTTCCTTCATGCTCTTTTACTAAATGTCCAGACTTTATATTCTAACTACATGTATATATAAAAAATAAAAGTTGTTAATGAAAAAACTTCAAAGAAAAGAAGAAAAATATAAAAATACATTGAGAATTTCGACGAAAGATGAATATTTAATATTTGCAAAAAAGATAAATCCTATGTCTGGTATTTTTTCGATAAAAGGTCAGGCAAAAAAAAAAAAAAAAAAAAAAAAAAAAAAAAAGAAAGAAAGAGAGAAAGAATGCAGATAAATCTTTTTTTAAGACTGAAAATTATATGTATCTGAAATCGGTTTTTCTCATTTTTTTTTTTCTGAATTTGAAAAGACATTCACTTTTATCGTCTAACGAAATGTAAGGATTTAGAGGTCTGTAAGGAAATACACATTAATCAAAATATTAAAATAAAATATTGAAATAAATGAATTATTTTTGAGGAAAACGGCAATTGCATTATATCTAATAAAAACATATTTTGAGAAATGTTTATCAATATTGTTTTACACACACACACACACACACACACACACACACATATATATGTATACAGTGAAATACGTTTAACACAAAATTGAGGGGGGGAGAAATTTTTTTTTGTGTTAAAAGAATTTCGCGTTAAAAGATTCGTAAAAAAAGAACATAACTCATAAATATTTTCGACGTCGTCAAATTTTATTTCGATTTCCTGTTGAACTACTAGTAGGTTTCATCCATTAGGATAAAAATCAGGTAAAATATATGTATTTTATTTGGGGGGGAGGGGGGGGAATGAGATACCTGTTATTGAAGTGTCTTTTTTAGCATTCTGGGATCTAGCTTGTTTGAATCAAATAAGCAAAGCTGGCTCTAAATCTTCGTGCTCAACGGTTCTCATACGTTTTCTCTCTGGCTTAAACATACTGCGCTCAAACATTAACGTAATGGGGTCCCTGTTTTTTATTATCGTGGATAAAGTAGAGTTGGCAATGCGAAATTCTTTGCAGATTTCTGTTTTTGTACTTCTTTTTCATCAACTTCATTAGGTAGCTTTATTTTCATTTGAAGCGAAATAGCAGTTTGTTTTCGGACCGATTTTTCAGCCATTGTGCTCATAAAACATAAGCTAATTTACAAAAAAAAACACGAAATTCACTGATATTCATCCAAAATTCAGCGGTGTTAACACAAAATTCACCAATTTCAAATCAAACAAATTAGATAAAATAACATTTTTTTCGTGTTAAACGATTTCTGTTTCGTGTTAAAAGAAAAAAGTTATTAAATTGCATAGTATAATGTCCGGACTGTATTATTTCGTGTTAACCGATTTTTTATGTTAAGCGTTTTCGTGTTAAACCTATTTCACTGTATATATATATACACACAAGGCGAATCTGAAGTAATATACCAAACAGAATAAAATTATAAGGTTCATATGAATCACAAAACACCAAAAAATCTGTGTCTTATCTCTAACCTTTACTGACTTATGTTGGATATAAGGAATATTATAAAATATAGTTCAAACTATAATTATTGAACGTCATGTTCACCTTGATTAACAAATAAAATATGTGATATTAAAATTCTGATAAAATTTACTTAAAAGGTGCTAAAATATACATGAAAAGGTTTTTATAGCATAACATCTTTGACGGTTTTTATGCTATAAAGATCTTTTCGTGTATATTTTAGCACCTTTTAAGTAATCCGGGATATAACGAAATGTGCCAAAAAAGCGCAAAAACTGGAAGATCCAGAATTTCTGATGTTTATATAAAGTTTACGCGCAAAATAAGCACAAAATTAGGAAAAACAGGGAAACTCATATACAGATATTATTTCCATAAAGATATCTAGATTTAACGTTGAGGTATAATCGCTGGAACTTTGTTGAAGTAAAAAAAATGAATTTTCACCAAATTCTGTAACCGGCAATTCCGTAAATACTATTCTAGCTACAATCGTCAAATAAACAAATAACTTATCCATTCCATCAGCTTTCAAATGAGCTTACAAAAAACAATATTGTTATTCCACTTCAAGAGAGATTTAGACTTCTGTTTAAAACATCATTGCAATCCACTTTCGTTGAGAAAAAGAAGACTCGGGAGGTGACATGGTCAACCCCATTTCATGTTCGCCTTCAGTGTGCTTTTTTCCAAGTGCAATAACGGTATATTTAAAGTGAAATAAGAAAAGAAACATTTGCATTACTTTTAGAAACACAGTGGCAACATAAGTAGAATTGCGTTTCCACATCTTTCACAAAGGAATATGTAAAACAAAAAGTACGATTGATATATACATGCTTATGATTAGATAAAAATATGCTTACGGAAAGATGTGTTAAACTTACAGCCTTTGCTGAAATTGAACGCTCTACGCCTGATACATGAACTTGCCCGCTTATGAACTAAAATCAAGGTAGCTGTCAGCAAAATCTAGACCCTCGGTTATACACTGGTGGAATTTGATTTAGAAAATCACGGTTTTTTAACAAGAACTGCTATCATATTCATTAAAAACGAATGAAATTTCATATGTTATATATGCTATATACAACAAATAATTTAGAAAAATAAAATTTCATATGTATTAATAAACTAAAACATAGGGTCAAAAATTAGATTTTAGTAACATAAAAACATGGAAATTGATTTATGAAATATCATATTTAATTGAAATTAATAGTTAGTAAAGCCGCTTTTATTCATCAGAGTTTCTTTTATTCTAGATGCCATTGATAAAACAAGATTTTGAATGCATTTCTGATTAATTAATTTCCAGTTTTGACAGATTCAAGTTTTCAATTCTATAAGTGACGTGTGCTGAATCCAATTTGAATAAATCATTCGAACAAGCTGTCCCCAAACGTTTTAGATGGTGTTCAGATAAGGACTAATAGGTGGATGATCTAAAAGAACAATATTATGTTCGTCAAACCAATCTTTCTTTGCATTTGAAATGTGAATTCTGCCATTGTCTTGCACGAAAATGTAATCTAAATCGTAATATTGCCATGCAAATAGAAGAAGTGAATTTTCTAAAACAAAACTGTAAACAAAAGAAGTCTGGTGACAGTTTAAAAATACAATTTCATGTTTGCCATCATAAGCGATCGCTTCCCAAATCATCAAATGTCCTCCATCAAAATTTCTCCTGAATGTAGATTTTGATTCTTTTCGGAGATCTCTCCAATAATACGTCAAACCATACGGGCCATCCAAATTAAACCATTTTTCGTCCTATAAAATGACTTTCTTCCAATTGTCACCCATTGTCAAGTGCTTCTCGCAATACTGCAAACGCATCTGCTTGTGATGCAGAAGTAATTTTGGACCAGACTTCATTTTCGACCAACTGAAGCTTCGTGAAGAATGTAAAATTTGCCAAACGCTTCTAGAAATAACAGGAAGGGATAGATCTGCACAAATCTTCTTTGAAGTGTGGTCGGCTTTCGATGCAAGTTGAAGAATACCCTTTTCTCTCTTACTTAAACGTGGATTACATTTTTGTGAAAATTTTTCCCATAATTGGCTGGATCTTTTCTGTAGTTATATATCACACCAACTGATCTTTTAATTAATTTTACTAATTTCCGTAACAGACTTTTCATATCCTATATATGCATTGATTTTAGCTCTTTTTTCCTTAGACAACATCTTTCGTTTACCCATCGTGAAAAGTATAACTGAAACGTATTGCTTCCAAAATATAACACTTTTATGTCTACTGTGTATGTCACGCTACCTTGTTTTATGGAAATTTTCGTCATATTGATTCGGAATAGCCAAGGAAATGTGACATTTCATAAATCAATTTCCATGTTTGCATATTACGAAAATCTAATTTTTGACTTTTTATGTTTGTTTAGTATTATGTATGAAATTTTATTTTTGTAACTCATTTGTTATACATACTATGTATATCCCATGAAATTCCATTAATTTTTAATGAATATTATAGAAGTTCTTGTTAAAACACCGTGGTTTCATAAATCAATTTCCACCAGTGTATTATTGCCTCATGGAGCATGTTTGATAAGTCTTGCAAATTGGCAACTTCTGTGCGTTTGATTTAAATTAATACTAAAAGAATTCAAATAAAAAAAAAATATTACAAATGATATTTTTTTCTGTTTGACCTTACAACTTTCATTTTTGCATCTGACAAATCAGCAGGGTGAAGGCGGAGAGGAAATTAAAAACATGTTCAACTATGGCACTATTCTCAACGAACGCGTATTTCAGATACGCATTGTAATCAAAAAGATAAATTTTTGTGAATTGAATTACTTATACTTTTTATTGTAGGCTCATTCGACAGCTGGAGGATTGGACAAGATTTTGGTTGAGTTGTCTGTTGGTTAACATTCGTTTTTTTTACTTTGCAAATGTTTATTCGCTTGTAGCTTGCCGTTAAATCCATATACCCTTATGAAAATAGTGCCAGCTTAATTTTTTTTATTATTATTATTCGTAAATATGGTCTTATTTTGGATTTAATTTTTACAGAATTATCAGAAATTTGGATTTTTGGCTCTTTCTTTTTATCCACCTACACTCGGAAACTGATTTGGACTCGAATGTTTTTTTTTCTGTTTTGCATATAAATAAGTACTTACTGAATTATAAGCGATTTGATGACAAGTTTGCCACTTTCTGAGTCCGGAAATTCGGTTGAAAACACCAACTTTGATAATATTTCTTGAAATATCTTTAGTCTTTACAAAAAAATCGAAAACGCCACCATTACATAGTTTAGAATAAAAATTTCCGCCAACAGCACATATTTCTGAACAAAAATGAATTCCGAAATGTGTCGGGAAGTATATCTTTCGGATTTGATGGCTGCCTTAAGTGAAATATTTGGAACTCCCGGCAGCGAGATCTAATATCTCTCTCATAAACGTGAGAAAAAATAACGATACTGAACAAATCTGTAGCAATATATATATATATATATATATACTCGCAAAAGCCATGCTTTGTTAGGATTCGCGAAGCATTATTTAATACAATAAATATTTGAAAATAAACACTATTTCTTTTATATTATTTTTTGCATCTTTATTAAGCAAAAGCGTTATTTTATGTTTTGGCGCATTTTAATTTTAGAAATGTAAATTCAGCCAAATAAATAAGAATCTCCTCGGAATTTCTTATTTATGATATAAGATAAATAAAAATATTTGTGAGGCAAAATTTTACAAAATATTTTTAAATTTTCAACAAAAAGCTCTTTTAAAGAAGTTTTTACATTTTCCAATATCCTTTGGTGTTTTCTCAAATGGTTTGAAATGAAATCTGCTCACGTTGATACTAAGAATTATTAACTTATTATATGGGTTTGGTTCCTATTTCAACCCACCATTTGGCGAAATCTTGCCAAACTGTCAAAAGTCAGCCAGATGTTGCTTTTTTATTGTTGGAAAGTTTGAGCAATGATTTTTTGTGATCTCGCGTTTGTTACGTCAAAGTGATTCATAATTCATCGTTTTATGTGTATTTTTAATGAATTTTAATCATTTATTTGTTTTGCGCTAATTAAAATAAGAATTACGTCACCATACGTAATCATGATATTAAAATATAAAAAGCATTCAAAAAAGTCATAATCTGCTTTTTTATTTCAAACATTTTTTTTTAATACAAATAAATTATTAATTACGTCCTTAATCGGTTACCTCAGGATATTAAAAGAGGAAAAGTATTGAAAAAATGTTATCGTCTGGCTTGTTTATTCAAAATGGGATATATTTTTTTATTGGTGAAAATTACCGATAGTCGATGTTTTGGTGATCGCTACATTAACAATTTTCGTGTATTTTCGGGATTCCGGTACATGGAGGTTGCTGCGTCCAGTGATATTTTCTTTTAGTTTTAATTTGCGCGCCGCTCATACATGCAATAAAGTGATCGGTTCATTAGCAATTTTCGTGTATTTTTGGGATTCCGACACATGGAGGTTGTTGCGTCCAGTGATGTTGCTTTTAGTTTTCATGTGCGCGAAGCGCTCATACATGCGGTAAAATAATAGCTGCATTAACAATTTTCGTGTATTTTTGGGATTCCAATACAACGAGGTTGCTGCGTCCAAGAATTTTTTTTTTTTTTTTTTTTTTTTCATGTGCACGAAGCGTTTATATGTGCGGTAAAGTTATCGCTGCATTATCAATTTTCGTGTATCTTTCGATTCCAATACAAGGAGGTTGCTGCGTCCTGTAATGTTTTTTTTAGTTTTCATGCGCGCGAAGTGCTCATAAGTGCGATGTAGTAATCGCCTCATTAATGATTTTCATGTACTTTAGTTTGTTTTAAATTTTTACAGCAATCGTTAAATTTTTTGCAATTTTCCTAAAACGTCTTTACAAAATTTATTTCTTGCCGCTCATATAATCTTTTTTATATCTATCTTATTAAATTTGTGAAATACAACATTTATATTTAGCTCATAATGCAATATCTAAACAAAATGATCCGTTTGATTATGGTTTAATTTGATAATTCTGTATTTTCATTATTATTTTTTTTGTCCAAAATTGTCTGAACGAATCAAATTTCACATCCCGTCTGGTTCTACGCTGATGTAAAGGCAATTTACTTTCCAGTGACGTTTTTATCTCTAAAACCATTATTTTCCTATGAGTAACTATATTTAAAAATTAAGGATGGAAAATTTCTACCTTTTATTTATTAGGGTTACATTATGTATCTCAATACATTATGTATCACAGTGTACATTCATCTTTTTTCAAAAACCCCAAATGGTGCGTTGAAATAGGATTATGCCTATTATTGTTATTATCCAACCTTAGAATTCGAATAACACTTTATATAACTCATTTAACAATTAATTTTATTTATTTACAATTATTTTGCTGCTACTGTACAAAAAAAAAAACACAATGTAATTCTTTTAAAATGCGTAAGTATCATCTGCGTAAATGATTCCACATAAGAATAAATTGTGTATTTGAATTCTTAACACTGAAAATTAAATTTAAGAAACAGTTTTTGAGATATTTTGGCGGA
The DNA here is from genome assembly GCA_963932465.1 of Maratus speciosus. Lineage (NCBI taxonomy): Eukaryota > Metazoa > Arthropoda > Arachnida > Araneae > Salticidae > Maratus > Maratus speciosus. Next base: position 434,668,305 of record OZ010789.1, on the reverse strand, counting down.
ATAATGAAAATATATTTTATTTAATTAATCATTCTATCTTTAATTGCTAACTCGATGATTTATTTTTTTCATCCGAAAATATACGTGTTTCATTTTTTATTTGCAAAAATGCGTCCGTAATGGAAAAACATGTCAAATAAATTAACTAAAATAATAATTTTTTTAAGATTATTCTGTAAAAAAATAATATTTTGCAAATGTATAGATCATAATTTATTTTTATGTTTAATTTCAAGTCAAAATACTGAATAGTTTTTTTTTGTAAAGTGTACGACAAAATGTTTATTTGTGTAGCCTAGTAGAGGATTCGCTTCGCTCATCCTAATAACTTTTAGAAACTATTACATTTTCTTTCAAAAATATTAAAGAAAATGCATTATTTAAGAATAATGAATAAACAAAATGCATTTGAATAACTAATTTATAAATATTTAGATGATTTAATTTAAAGACATGACTTTAAAAGAAATCATAGTATTCTAATTAAAAGTAAAGTAACAAAAAAAACTTTATCGTCTGATAAAAAAAATCCAAGAAAATTTTTAAGAACATAGATGTTTGAATACTTTATTATTCTTGTATTTCATTGTGCAAAAATAACTTTCTTTCACAATGAATGAAACAAATTAACATCTGTAAACATAACTCTGACGAGACATTTATAAAATGGCAACATTTGGATATTGTATTAGAAAAAATAATATTTCTGTTTTGGATAATATGCAAATTAGAAAATACAAGCATTAATAAACATTATTTAGAAGTATATTTCTTTTGTCATAAAATATTTATTTTTATTTGTTATATGTTATGAAATTAATTAGTATGTAGTTAATTAGTTAAAACTCTGAAAGAAATTTTTTAAAGCTAGTTTTGATTAATTAAATTAACTGGTTGTCTCCCATTAACTATGTAACATCCTGAAAAATACTTCATTGTTACAATTAAAACATTTACATTTATTCTGATTATTTTAATTCAATTAGATTATTGTGACACAGGTATTGCTTATCTGGATTTATTCTATTTTTGAGCTACAGAAGATTAAAATTAATATTTTGCATATCATGAAACAAAGTTATTTTGCTTGTCATAGCAATTGATTAACAACTCCAAATATATGACCAAGATTCGTGAAAAATTTGAATAGAATGGCTTTAAGCATAGAATGAAATTAGAGACTAAATTTAAAACGGTAACCTGTGAGATGTCAATTTTTCGCTCTTATTTATTTTTTCATTTCTGGCGTGGATTATTGTGATACATGTATTGCTCATCTGGATTTATTCTATTTTTGAGCTCCAGAACATTAAAATTAACATTTTGGATATTATAAAACAAAGCTATTTTACTTGCCATAGCAATTGATTAAAAGCTCTAAATATCTGACCGAAATTTATGAAAAATTTGAATGCATACACTTTAGACACAGACTAAAAATAGAAATCTGAAACGGTACACTGAGAGATGAAGAAAGACAATATTGGACCAGCGAAACTATTAATTCAAGAGGCCTTGCCAACGAAATGGCGGACCTGGTTTGAAGCCAGATGTTTGCGAGTTGCATATAATGTTAGGTTTGAAATTTTAAAATGGATCAAACTTTTTTTACTGATCACATAATTTATTTACTTTTTTTGAATTAATATAAAAACAGAACATGTGAATAGATGTGAGCATTCACAATTAAGTACATATTTACAAACTCATAAATTAATTTTACCTTAAAGAGAGATCACCGTACTGTTTCATAAAAGAGATGATCTAAATATATTTATTTTCTTCACCTATATATTAATTCTCGCCATGATATTTCTGTAAAACTGACAGAATATACTAAAAAAACTCTATTAACTCTGAAGAAGATACAAAACATAAATACAAAAAAAAATATATATTTTTTAACTAATACACAAATAGATGCTAACTTTCCCCACTCACTCTGGTGAGATAAAAAATATAAAAGAAAAGGAAAGAAAAACCATAGAAATAAACTCGCGTTTAACAAATACAATAAATTACCACAGCAGTAAGACACAAAATCTACGTGTATAAATAAAATATTAATTTGGCGTCCCCTAACAATGCATACAAAAATAATGGCGATTGGTTTATTGGATAGGTACTCAAATTTAGCGATAAATATGTAGTAGCATAATCTTTTATTTTAAAACATATAGATTAGGCGATTTTCTTGCTTGTCTTCTTTTAGACATCTCTCTGGTTACCTGAACTGGTTTTTCCCCTTCTCATTTAATGCATTTTTATCATAAAATATATTTTTTATGGATTGCGTTTTTTTAATTTACTTTTGTCTATTTTCATCTTTTATTGTTTGTCATAATTTAAGAATTAATTTTGTGCACATTTCTATTTGATTCATGCACTTTTAGTTTAGTGATATGTCTGGTGTCTTTAGATGCATTTGAATACAAGCATCTATTCGAAATGTGAAACATCTCGCAACCCCCTCTTGAATTGAAATGCTCTTCCAATAAAGGCTTAAATTCTTTGTGAGGTTTTCCTGTTCTTTTTTAATGTAGGTTGCATTTTATAGGTTTTGTAGCTTTACAATACTTTATCGCTGCAATATTTTGTGCAACTAATATGTAAATGCGTCTTTTAGAACTAAAAAAACCTCATATATATACATCTTTATAACTAGACAAATAGTTTTGTTTATTTTACAAGGAATATGTCTCATTCATTTTAATATTTGCTAAAAAGATTTAGATAAATATATTGATTAGCCAAAATTATAAGATTGAATAGAGTTTGCAATCATGATTTCAATTTTAATAACTAGGTTTTGAAATTTTTGTCTATCTATTTTATAACAACACGTTACCCATATACGTTTTAGAATACCATTTAAGAATACTTTAAAAGAAGCAGTGGCAACAATTTGAGCTCTCGGCATGATCTGATATGGATGCTAGTTTCTGTAAATTTACGAATGATTAGCACAAATTAGGAATAAGGACCCGTTCATTTGGATGTGGAATCAGACTAAAGATACATATATTAAAACGAATAAGTTGTAAGTTTTACCCGAGTTATTTTTTTTCTGTCTCTTTTACACATACTTAACATATATATTTCAATATTTCACTGAGTTGTTTGCAATTTGTGTACTATCCGTTTAATTAGTGAGCATTTTTCTTTTCTGTAAGTTGGTGCAGGCAAAATACATTTGAGAAAACTTTTCTGAAGAGGCATGTCACTGGTCAGAATAATACTATTCTTCCCCAAAGTATTCCATACCTTTCTCACTTCATACTACTCTCATTTTACATGAGAGGGCTCATATTTTTTTAAGTTTTCCTTCCCCCCTTTCTTGTAAAGTATACCATTACAACATTATTCAAGCAGACGGGTACACCTGACTACTTTCGACGTTTGAAGAACAGTAAGGCATTTTTACAACATCTTCTCCTCCTTCTTTGATAAGATCATTTATGATTCAATCTTTAGCAGGGTATTTTGCCTTTTTTATATATCTAACATCTTGTAAAATGTCAGGTGTCTCTCCAATTCCTGTTAAATTTCCTATGATCAGGTAAATTGCCATCTCTTCCATCTTAACATTTATATAAATCGTTATAGACGTTTAGACTTACGATTTCATTATTGAGTTTAGTGTTCTATATACCTTCTTCACAGCAAAAGTAACTTTTATTTGAAAGCACATTTTACAGAGATTTATGGGGACAGTTTACCTTACAACTGGTCAAAAAATCTATTTTCATTTTTTTAACCCTTTATGTACTGAATTATGAATTCAGGAAAATTTTATCTTCTAAACCATTTTTCGTGATTTGTTGAAACTACATTAGAAGATTTACATAATCATTTAATAAATTTAAGAAGGATTTTAGAAGGATTGAAGGATTTAGAAGAATTAATTAAATTTGAATTTATAGGGATTTTGTGCAATATTTATAATCCTACTCAAATCTTTTATTTTAAATATTTTTCTTAGTATTTTGTAGAATTAGGAAATGTACAAATATAATGTTCTTACAATATAAATGTAGAAATATTTCTGAATTGAAAAATCCCCTCCCCCCCCTCCACACACACAATGTCAAGAAAGCTGAAAAGATGCAAAGCCAAAAGAAATCATTCTTTTAAAAATATTTTTGTTTTGTGTAACCAACAATGCTTTCGGAACAAGATAAAGTAATATATCTATAACTCATTCTAAACTGTATTACAACTAATCGATGTATTAAATGAATTTCATTACAAGTTATTTTAATGGTACTTATAAGTACCGCCAGTAGATAAAGGGTTAATATTAAATAAAAGCCTGTTTAACAGTGTATATTTTGACACTTCATTTTTACCATAAGGAAATTATATCGCGAGATATTCTAAATATCTTTAATATACTCAGCGCAATCACCCTCACAAATTAAAAATTTAAATGGGTTTCTCTCCATGTCATATTTTCTTCAGTTTCATATTTTAAAAATGCTAAGGCTTTTATTTTAAATTTCAGATAAAGATTTAAACTTTTTTTTGTACATGTTTGTTATTATAAACGTGATATATATGCCCATGGAATTTTCTTATTTAAGTTATTATTTTGTTATTTTTGTTATACCAGGTTTTTTGTTATTAAAAAAAAATTAAAAGTATATAAAGATGTGTTAGATTACATCAAAAATTATATTAAATGAACTATTACATGTATCTAAAAATCCATGCGTAGTCTTGTGTAATACACATTTTAAAATCTTAAAAAGGAATTGGGCAAAATATCAATAGTTATAAAAGTAGTAAAAATTAAAAAAAAATTCAAATTTTTATAATTTTTTTTAAATTTTGATTAAATATGTAAATTTGTTTTCAAAATTTACTTTTAGTTAAACATTGAAATGCAATGAGTTCACCATTTGCACCATATTATTTAAAGTAAGCAAAATTGTTGAAATGGCAAACTGTCCCCTTAACTCAGTTAACTGATTTTTACCTTTTGGTATCTTCTAGAACTTTCTTGACAACATCCCAGTTAAATTTTGTGATATATTCTGTAACGAACTTTCAAACTGAAGTACCGGATGGCCACAATCAAAACACCTCTATTCTGACCTTCCTATATATAGAGCTACTCACAAGGAAGGTCTCCATATGGGCATACTGAGAAAAATCTGAAAAAAATGCAGAATGTTCTTCTCATTTGGATATATATGTTAACAAAAAACTTTCGGCGGATCCTTGATAGAGCGTCTGTAAAAAAATAATGATAATTACGCTTATTTGACGATTTGCCACCGGTTAGCGATGTCAAATACTCTTGAAAGAAAAAACTTTTTGTGTTGAATTTGTTTAAATTCATTTAATTTAAATAACTTTAGTTTTGCTGTTTTTCGTTTATTTTAACTATAGTTTTGTCATACATATTTATATGTATTTATAATGAAATTTAACTATCACATTTTAAGATTTAAAACAAAATTTAAATTGATTTAATTTATTTCAAGCTCAAAAATAAGTTCGAGTGAGCACTGTCGATTTGATTTTATTGCTATGGAAACAACGACTCCTTCAATATGGAAATGTATAACAACCGAATTCTTCATGTGGACTTCATTTTTGAATAGTCATTTAAATTTTTAAAAGTCTTGGATTGGAGGATAAAGCAATGGCAAAATTTCATTCAAATCGCTAATAAAAAGAAGAAAAGGGTGAATTATTTATAAATTTATAGAACATTTTAAATTAATATTGCTGCAAGTTAATAATACTCTTAAATAAACATTTGCAACTTGAAATATATAAAAGAAATAAATTAAAAATCAAGTGTCAGCTGGCTATATGTAAAAATAGATGTTTGCAACTTCCAAAACATATATTTTTCCTGTGATAAAATTTAATAATTATAGAAATTATCATGTAATAATTTTCATTATTACACTGAAAAAATTATGATAGAGTGTAAAAATGTATGATTCCTGAAAATATACACCTTGTCTCACTGTGAACTACAAGTGGTACACAGTGAAACAATTTCCGATACTCCATTATCATACTTCTATGCTTTTATAAATAACTTTTTAAAAACCATTTATACATTAATGTGAAGCGCATTTGTGTTACTTTAATATGTAGCAATTTTCTTTTTTTCAAAAGATTAAAAATAGTCGTCATACGTTAAGTAATAATATTTTCCTCTCACTGTGTACTACCCTTCCCTACTAACCAAATGTTTCGCTGTAAATAGTATATATATTTAAATGTGTAAAAAATAGAATCAGCAAAGTTTTTAATTTTCTTGTGCTCATTTACATTGAACAATACCAGCATAAAAACTCTCAGTTTTGAAATATGCTGACCTTAAAATGATAGTATTAGAAATCTTGAACTTAACTCTCCCACATGTGATTTAATTAAGAATAACGAGGAACTAGTGGATATACATGAAGTGTCATTATTACTTTCCTTGTGAGTGTAAAAGTTTCAAATTTTGTGTACATGCTATTCAAGACATGGAGAAATGGATTACACGAAATTAACTTTAGCTCCATGAACACCCACAGATTGCACTGTATAATAGAAAATAGGAAGTAAAAGACAGGACTAATAATATTAAACAAAAACACATGGGAAATAAACTTTTTCCGTTTTTATTTCTATTTCCCTAAGAAAAGGTAAATAAGAATTAACTGCCATTGTTGTAACTGCAATTTTACTTTGTAACCTCAAAACTTTTCATAAAACTAAGGTTTGCAACCATTTTATGGGAAGAAAAAAGGATAAAAATTTGGGAGTATGTTACTTCTTCTGGAATAATTCAATAATGACAAAGCAACTATTCATGCGTTTCTGACAACGCGATGTCCATAGACTGCAGATTTTACATCGTAATAAAGGAAACCATACTGAGCAGCATTCTGTACGTAGGTAAGAACGTTGTAACGTGAGCATTTGGTATTTTAAAAGTTTTAGTATGGTAAAGTTTGTAGAGCTGCTTCTTTTCAGCGTATGACTAGTTGCAAAGCGACACCTACCGGTGGTTTCTGAAATATTTTTTTTTCTTGTAGGTGGTTTCCCCATATCTTGAATAGAATGTGCACAAAATTTGAAGGTCATACGCTGTGTAGTTCAATATATAGAAAGATCGAAGATGGGTGTTTTAGTTATAGTCACCCTGTATATAATTCTAAGTATTCAATTCTTGATTTGGAATAGTTTCTCAAGGTTTTAAGTTCTCTGAATTTGTTTCATCAATCTTTTTCTCACTTCTGTTATTTTCTTTGTTTCTTTTACTTGTGCTTCACCGACCATCTGTTTTCCAATTTCTTGTAGAATTATGGTTAGTTTCTGGTTCACTACTGTAATTCCTTGCTCTTATTGAGAAATTAACTACAATACTCCGAAAATACTTTTTTATTTCAAATAAAATTCGTCATTATGTCTCAAAATGGCAAAAATTGTAAATCCAGTCAAACCATCTTTTGTCAAACAAATATTAAAAATGTTCACAATGCAGTCTCTTGCAGGAACACATTTGATTTTCAAAATATTATAAACTTATAAATTTTTTTTTGTATTAAAACATAGAGAAATGCTTTCAATTTACCGAAAATTGAGAGAAAAGCATTCTTACGCAAATAACAATTATCAACATACTTTTTCTAAAGATTTAGTTTCGACAGAAGAATAGTACAAAAATGTGCCTTTTAAACTTCTTTTAAAGATGAGAAAGGAATTAAAAAAAAATTAAAACAGAGAGAACAGCATTTTTATGAAAAAAAAAAACAGTTATCTACATACCTTTACGAAAATTTTATTTTCGACAGAACATAGGTACAAAAAGTATCCCTTTTGAACACATTTTAAAATTGGAAAAGAATCTTTTTTGATAAAAAAGAAACTTTTATATTTGATATTCTAGTTTCAAAATAACGAAATAAAACTTTTTAATAACATTTTTAACATGTTAGCCAATGTAAAAGGCTTTAAAATATACCTTTGAAATATATCTAGTTTTTGATTTCATTTTTAAAAATATGTGTATGATAGAAAAAAATGCGAGTAAAATTATACCTTTTGAAATTACAGCAATAATTACGAAGATAAATTTTTAAAATAAAACAAAATTATACAAAATACTAACATATTAAGAGTTTGAAATTGGGAAATACTGTCTTTTATTTTGATAACTCTTACATTTGATAACTCATATGAATTTTTAAACTTTTTATGAGCTTTTAGTATATTATATTGAGCAATTTTTTAGACCACGCTTAATATATTAATTTTAACGAGAAAGTTCAACAAAGTACCCGAACATTCATTATGAGTGACATTTTTCATTTAGCTATTTATGAAAGAACATAATAACTTTGCTAAATGTTATTTGTTACTAGCTAAACAACCATTCGATTGTATCTATAAAACTAATTAATCAAGAATTTAATTGTTATCCTGCTACCATTTAGAAACTTCTTCTTTATGTGACTGCAGAAGTAACAATAAAAAGAATGATTCCATTATTATATTACTCGTTCCTATCAATTTTCAGCTACATATAAGAGGCCAGATTTGTAATGAAATAAAAGAATTATTTCACTCTAATGTTTGAATAAATCTATTAATTTGTTATTATATAGTTTAATCTTAGGGACATACCTCATTATGCCATGGCTTTTAGTATGCTAAATAAAAAATAATTCAAGTTTTTTAAAACGCTGAATTTACTTTTCTTCAACACATCTAGAGGAGCGAAATTATCGTAATAAATTGAATGAGATAATGAACTTGTTCAATCCAAGATTTTAGAAATTATTTGTACTCTGTGATGTAAATAAATCTTAGGAAGATTTGCTTAATAAAAAATTTAAAAAAGAAAATTACCAGTCTTTAACATAACTGCACAATTTAACATTGTAATAGGAGAATGCATATACAGATATTGTAGCAAGAGTTTACTACATAAATTAAATTGACATACATTTTTTATTTATCAGAAGTTTATGAGTAGGAAAATTAATCAGTCAATCATTTTACAATTTAACAACATTTTCCTGAATTTCTATAAAAAATAAAATTTTTACTGTAATGTTAAAACATGAAATAAAACGTGAAACGTGAGATTATCAAGTCTTATCAAACTTTTTTGCCTACGTATATGAAATGTTAATTATTATTATTTTTTTACTTACATTTCCTAAATATTTGCACGACGTATGTCATTATGAATTATTTTAAATAATCCGCCTTAATCAGAAAGTATCTTGACTTGTAAATTTAGTATGCTTAAACTTATACAGATTCAATTATCTCTGCAAATCCAAATACAGTCATGTCCAAAATTAAGGTCACAAACATAAAATCTGTGGAAACTGATGAACTATTCACTGTGTTGCCACGAAATTTGGCACAGAGGTGCGAGAAAGAATTTAGCAACATAACACTATGGAAAATATTTTAATTGTGAATTAAGAAACAGGGTAAATCAAAAAGCGTCCTGTATCAGATGTGAAGCATTTATCTAGGAAAAAGTCTGTCTAATATGGAGTGTGATCACCGTGAACTGCTGTACAAGCCTCACAACGAGCTCTCATACTGTTTATGAGGATGTCAATAAATGTTTGTGGCAACAAAGTCCATTCTTCCAAAAGCGCGGCTTTCAAATCCTGGTGGGTCCTGGGAGGAGTGGTACGCAGTGCAATGGCTCTTCTTAGACCATCCCAAACATGTTCAATAGGATTGAGGTTCGGAGACCTCGAGGGCCAATTCATATGGCGAATATTCTCTTCTTCAAAAAATCATCAATAATGAGAGCTCTGTGTGGCTTCGTATTATCGTCCATAAGCATGAAGCATCAGGACTACAGAACCCCGGAACAACCTCACATAGGCTCAAGGACCTCATCCCTAACACCCGGCGTGTGTCCATTTTACTGCATCAAACAGGAGGCCCGGTTATTGTGGAGCCGAAGACACACAAAAAGAATGGGGGCGTGTTCTTTTTAGTGAAGAGTCGAGATTCACCACGCAGAGTTGTTCTAGTCGAATCTTCATCCGGGGAGAACGTGGAGATCGCTATCATCCCTCCTACATAAAAGACATCGACGGATTTGGTGGCAAAGGAATCCTTGTCTGGGGCGGCATAATGCTGGGCAATTGTACACCACTGCACGTCTTCGATGCGGGTACTGTCAACGCACATCGCTGTATGGATGAGTTCTTTGAAGCCTATGTGAGGTTTTTCCGCGGTACTGTAGGCCCAAACTTCAAGTTAATGGACGATAATGCGAAGTCACAGAAAGTTCACATTGTTGATGATTTTCTTGAAGTAGAAAATATTCGCCATATGAATCGGCCCTCGAGGTCTTCTGACCTCAATCCTATTGCACATGTTTGGGATGGTCTAAGAAGAGCCATTGCACAGCGTAACACCCCTCCCAGTACCCACCAGGACTTGAAAGCCGCGCTTTTGGAAGAATGGACTTTGTTGAAACAAACATTTATTGACACTCTCATTAACAGTATGAGAGCTCGTTTTGAGGTTTGTACAGAAGTGCGCGGTGGTCACACTCCATATTAGACAGACTTTTCCCGAGCCAAATACTTTATCTCTGATTCATGATTTAACACTTTTTATTTTACCCTGTTTCTTAATTCACAATTAAAATCTTTTCCATGTTGTTATGTTGCTATATTCTTTCTCGCATTGTAATACACCACTGTGCCAAATTTCGTGGCAACACAGTGAATAGTTCATCAGTTTTCACAGATTTTGTGTTTATGACCTTAATTTTGGACAAGAGTGAACTATGGTAACATTTTAAACTTGCTCTTCTAACCACCTAAGTTACATATGATACGATTAATGCAGTTAATCTTATTGAAAAGAATGCATAGGCTATTGAGACAGTCAATAGCAGGTGAAATATTCATTCTGGAAACTCCATTAAATATTTTAAACGATAAATACTTTTAAAAATTCAACAATGAAATTTCATATTTTAATGGACTTAATGCATTAATAAATTTATTGTATATCAAATAAAAATGTCACCAAAATATTTAATGAAATGTTCATCGAAAATCAATAAAATCATATTTAACAGCTTAAACGAAAGTCAATTTAATAAAAAAAATTTAATATTTATGTAACGTCACATGTATATTTTATAACACGTTATGCAAAACTAATATCGTCTAATAGTAACTTATACGCAATATTTTTTCAACAACATTCTTCAAGAATAAATTAATTTATTTTATAAAAAGACCATTACTAAAATTTAAAAGTACTTGACGCTATTCGCAAAAAAATATACTGAATCATAACTGGATATAAGAAACTGCTACGTTAATTATATTTAGTTTTGAGTGGAATTTTTAAAAGAATTCCATAATTACGAAAAATATTTAAAAACATCAGTTAAAAAACTTTCGAAAAAAAATATATATAATATGCATTATTTTTCGGGTATAAATTTATCGAACCAAGCACATTATTTTTCTTTTTTAAAAGTACGTGCTTAAAAAATGGGACACTTAACACTTGTCATGAATAAAAGCACTTAAAACAAAATCAATAAATATATGGAAAAAACTGTCTACTGAAAATCTTATATTTTCCTATTAGAGGGCTTTAAAGAGCCCTCTAATAACTATGCGATCTAAAAACATTTATTTCGTTTTCCTTCATTATAGTTATATATATGTATATATGTGTGTATATTTACAAGAACACATGTGATGGACTTCTTCAGATATTTGCTATTAATTTATTACGATTAATTATCTGCGATTAATTATCAGGATTATCATATTTAGTTTTTATAATATACTTTTTCTATTAACAGACTTTCAAGTTGTTTGCTATTTCCCTATTTCATAATAATATCTATTATTTATTCCCATTTAATTTCCGTTTGATTTTAAAACGCCCATATTAATAATGTCTAAAGAGTATCCATTTTTTAATTGCTAATGTTTAAATTTAATTTGAATTTCTTAGGATTTTGTTTTACGAATGTGTGTATATATACATGTTACATAAAAATTTTACTTCGCGATAATCCTTTAAATTATTTTAGATTTCCAACATATTCACTATTTCCCTATTTTTTAATAATATTTATTATTTATTCCTATTTAATTTCCTTTTGATTTTAAAACGCGTATATTAATAATTATATTATTCAAAATCTTAATCTAAAGCTTTTAGTCCCTTCATAAATTTTTATCAGCTATCCAACCTATAATATTGTGAGAGAAGCTAGTTTTTATTTTCGAATGTTCTAAAAAGCCATTTTGTTATTTTTATTTCCAATCTTTATTCCACGAATTTAGTTTCTCGCGCCTTTTTGACACTAGGCTTTTTACTTCAAAAACACTACTCTATTAGGTACCGGATTCTTTCGCCTTAAGACACTCTCCTCTCGCATCATTAGCTTAGCTGCCCATCCCCAGGAGTGCCCTTTTCACTGATTGGTTCGTTTCAATGCTACGCCGGTATTTGTTTTCCTACGGGGGTTTAACAAAAAGACGATGCACGGAATTCGGAGCGCAGATTTCTGTTTTGTTTCAACTGCTCAAGAAAATATTATCTGATGTCTATTAGTCTGCTATTTTTCTAAATTGCTCTTTAAGATCTAAGAGCATGAGATGGAGACTCATGCCAAAGCCTGAAGGCGTTACGGATTTTTCATTGCAATGTGGGAGTTGTTTAACTTTTTATGTCTGATGAATAAACGCCTTCGAACGACAAACTGACTTTGTTTTCTTTTATGGATAAATCACCGGATTCTTGAATCCATTGCCTTGTTACGCTTTCGCCATGACCGTATGAATTAGTGACGACTGCAAACCACCACCATATCACTCACCCGCAAGAAAAGTGACGCATCTCGACAAAAGTAAATTTCGCAGGAGAGGCAAAAGAAAATTTGCATGATTTTACTGTAATATGAAATTATAGCACTTAGCTCTGCATGCAGGAATAAAGACGTGCATAAAAGCATAAAAGCCTTAAGAATGAAGACCTAGGATAAGGTTTGGAGGGTTGTGTAATTTTACCTCCCCACATAATCCACTCCTCCTTTGTCGTTACAAATCGACATATAGCGTAATAAAGTGATTTTCCGTATAACTACACTTATGAAACTGTTTGTGTAGCAAGACGCACCTACGATAGTTCTATTAATGAAATAAAACGCAAAATGAATTTTTGCGAGATGTTTCACTTTTCTTGCGGGTGAGTGATATGTTCTCTCTTGGAGTTACGCTTAACCCTGGATTTTAGTTTTTTTTTTTTTTTTCATCAAAGCCATAAATATGCAGCCTATGCAGCTACTATAGATTAACAATAAATAGATCCATGATTTCGAAAAACATATTTCATTAATTATTTGAGAGGTAAAACATGTCACAGGTAAAAAGAGCTTAAAATCTGATGAATTTGTTATTTGAAAACATGTGCAACTATTTCAGGATGTAAATTTTTGCTTTATTTACTGACATTTGTTCCGTGATTAAAAGATAGAAAAATTACTAGACAAAAATCAGGATTGAATACGATAATTCAAAAATCTGAAAACAACAAATTAACATAGATCATTTGATATGTTACATAAATGTGAAAATCAATATGACTCTTCGTAACAAATTAATTTGTAAAACAATTTATCTCTATCTCACATTTAAAAAAATTGTAATTAAATATATATATTTATACCGATAAACAGTGGATGCCACCTATGTAGTAATTAATCATTTACTTGTGATTTTACTTCTGATGGTTGCTAACAAATTTCTGATTTCACAGATAAATAAGATTAGGATTCTAGCAGTTATTTTGTGCAGCTACTGAAGTTAAAAATAAAGTCTTGGTTGCAAAATAATAACATAATACCCGGATCTATTGAAAATTTTACAAATGTATTTGTTAAATAAAATGCAAATTTCAACTAATTTTAGAAATTAATCTGCATAACACTAAACAATCTCGTATGTTTCATTGCACACTATAATATAAATCGTTAATTGATGAGTTGGCACATGCCTTATTAATTTTTTAAGAGAACTTAATCTGGAAAATAGTTTACGAATCTCGCATGTTTCATATCACTCAGTGATATAAATCGTCACTTATTTGATTTTTGCATGTCTTATTTTAAGTTACGTTAATAGTTTTAGTTAAATTATTTCATAAATAATTTAACTTCCTTTTATTGCATTTTTCTTTTGCATTTTATTTAAATAAATCTAATTTTTGGGTATAATATTGATTCTATTTTTATTTCGGAATTTATTGGTAATTAAAATCACAAAAATACTGTACTTTCACTTTAACAGGTTAAATAATATATAAATTTTAAACTTAATACAATATAAACTTAAATATGTTTAGGAGTACTTTTTATTCTTCTTGCGTTCCAATTTAAAACAAAACAGTCAAATGTTTAACATTTTAAGATACATTTAAAGAAAGGAAGCATAAATCTTGAAAACGCAAGATGCAACTTGAAAATCATAAATATATAAAAGACCTCATAAATGTGATAAAATTCTAACAAAACATTTACTTTGTCCATTAACTCTTGTTTTTCATATCAATAAAATCTCATAATGTAATTGTATAAGAGAGGGGAACACATATACTCTCAAGGGATATTTTATGTTTTGAAACGTTATTTATGAGGAAATAAAAATGTTTCTTTTAAAATCAAATGTATTTTTTTCCCTGCAACATCACTTTTAATGTTGTTTTTCCATTGGTTTATTTTATAAAATAGAGAATCACAGCACAAATAAAATTTTAATTGAGATGCTTGTTTTATTACATTTTAATAAAAGAGAGAAACCTATAAAACATTCGGAAATATTATTAAAAATTATTTTAAAATTCAATTAAGTTTGTAAAGTTTGCGTATGCGGATTTAATGGAAGAAAACCAGAGTGTTAAATACAAAATAAATAGTTCACTAATGCAACAAGAAAAAGCGGATTGTGAGAATTTCTTTTTCTAGAGTTTCACATATATAATTAAATTGGCTCATGTGTAAAACATGGTGGTTTCTGTTAAATTAGAGTGTCTAATAATATGTAATCGATCAAGATATGTAGTGTAACGAGTGTCTATAAATGTCTAATTACATTTTTCATGCAATTCATAATAAGGGAGACAAGGGAGGGTTGACTCGCTTTTTACAAAATGATTTTTTACCTTTTAAATATTGAACGTAGAAGAAGTTTTATGTATCATTTTATTCGTTATACAATCAGTTATCAAAATAAAATTGCTGCATAAGTGTAATATATAAGAAATTTGAAAAATGATAGATTTTAATCATGAGAAAATGATGGCCATGTCACCCCACATATGGGAGGATTGTCTCACTATAAGGGAGGCTTGACCCATTTTGTTTTAATTTGAAATATTTGTGAAGATAAATAAAATCAGTTTTAAAAAAGCGAAATAACATTATGCTACATGTTTTAATTAGTATAAAAATATTTTTGAATATATGATGCTTAAACAAACCTGTTTAGACGCAATCGCAAATCAGAGGAACAAATTTTTGTTTTAAACAGGATTTTGTCTGAGCGGGTATAATTATACAGCGGGTAAAATGATATTTTAACATTTAAGACAGTATTCCGTTAGAGACAAGTTCCGTTTTCATAGGGTTTCATGTATTATTATGTCCGGATTTAGGATCCACTGTCTCGCATTATTTGTCTTTTTGTCCTACTTTTTATGACATTCGACCTGACAACTCTAGTTGTCACATAATTTAGTTTCATCTCACTGTATTGATCCTGGTGAAATTTGTTTACATAACCTTCCTAAATTTTTTCGATCAATATTATGTTGTTTCGTAGCCGCATGAGCGATTAACTTATCATTAACTTATTTTAACCCTTTCAGAAGTTAATTAGTATTTTCTGTACTAAAATGTTGAAATAAATGACTGGCACCAGAATTTATGAACAAATCTATTTGGAAATAAAAAAAAAGGTTATATTGCACATAGATATTAAATGGAAAAGATTCTATAAAATATCTGATGTCATTGTGGCATTTGGGAATTAAGTGGTTTTATAAACATACCGCTGCCCCTGAAAGGGTAAAGACTGCTGCTTTCATACTTTCTACTCCTTTCAAGTCTTTTCAACTGTTTTTATTTACCTACTGTAAGTAATATTTAAATGGAAAAAAGTTCCTATCAACTTTCCAATTTATATTTCATTAAATTTTTCCTTCTAGTAAATACTATAACAATTTTTCACATCTTTCTTTAATTAGTTAAAAAAATTTCCTTTTCCATCACTTCATTCTAACAACCTTTAACCTCTCATTATGCGCGTGTATAATAAAAAAGATTTCCAAAAACACTTAATTAAGGTAGCCTTCAGCATCTGGTCAACCCTCCCTTACATTCACTGGGTCAAGGCTCCCCACGTAGTCATTTTCTAAAGAATAGCACATTGTTATCTTAAGCCTAATTTACTGTACATTCTATATGCCTGGAATGAAAGCTCGATATTTCTGCATTACTTAAAATATACTTACTTAAATTTATATGATATATTTTATTTGAAAAAAAAGCTTACAAAATATTTCTAAAAAACACAACTTTTAGGTTGAAAACGCCTCACAAGGGATTTTTTACAAACGTATTTCGATTATCTGTATGAAACAAAGACTATTGTTTGAGAATTGCAGTAGCTTTGGTTGACATTTATTGATAAAACTCTGAAATTCTTTTAAATATGAAAACTGATGGGTGGGTCAAACCTCCCCTATGGTCAACCCTCCCTAGTCTCCCCTACTTTATACTACTGCATTTCAGAATTTTTTTTATAAAATGCAAAGCGTTGTTTTCATTAAAACTCAAGAAGCCTAATAAATTACAATATTTCATACAAAATGTATTCCATATAAATTAACTCAGGCTCCATAATAAAAAGTCAACAGTTTAATAAGAAACAATCACAATAATCTTGATTGTAGTTTTTTTTTTTTTTTTGGAAATTGATAATCTCGAAAATTGAATTTTGTCAGTCAAAGTGTTCGAACATTATTTTGATAAATGAATAACGCAAATTTAGATAGATGTATTAGTTAATTCAAAAGATCGAACGAAAATTATGTTTCGTTTTTGCGTTCGGAGAATATCCGTTAAAATGTCAGTTTCGGCGGAAAACTGCTGAACAGCTACACTGTAAAACATTTGTGTAAGTTTACTCTGCATTATATGTGTAACCTTACGCAAATTCTGGTGTAAACCATTCTAATATTTTAAAAACTCACATTATTGGAGTTTTCTTTCACAAAGGCTGTGGAACCTCTGTGAAAACTGGTTTCGACCTTTCAACTTAGTCGCATACGTCACCTGAGATCTACTGAAGCGGATTTCATTCTCCGTTGCAACCTTGCACTCATTCTGCGGTCTGTAATTCACCCACATGTCGAAGCAAGAATAAAACGTGTTTGTTGAGATTTTAATGTTATTTTTCTTATTAAAAAAATTATCAAAAGTACGCATACGCCGCCGCGCCGTCTTGTGTGATACATTGATGTTAGTCTAATTACAAGAATGGAGGAAAACACAAGACGTATTGTTTTATGGCTGACAAAACAAAGATCATTCCCAAAAATGGGTATCATTAATAAACTCTCAAAGTACAGTAAGGTAGGAAAACATATAGTTAATTTATTTTTCAAAGTATTATATATATTCAATTTTTCATTTATGAGTTTTTATCGCAAAAAATAATGTATAAATAACTATGCGTGTGAATTATATTTATTGTTGTAGATTATTCTGTAGAAAATACACTATATTTTTATTTGAATAACAAATATATATATATATTAATTATTATTATTTAATATATAAATATTTTAATAACTATAGGTGTAACTATTTTAATTACTATTTCTTATTATTTAAAGTGTTATACATTCAATTTTTCATTTTAATCGCTTTATTTCATCGCGGTTTAAATGAAGCAAAATTTTGTAGTTTTTTTTTCTCTTAAGAAAACGCATTTTATTTTAGTATAGTAATGTAGTACAGTAATCGTAAATAACCTTTTATAAAATCCATGTTTACAAAGAATATGTAAGGTATAAGAAAATTATGTATGCGAATTATACTTAGTATATGTTGCAAAATTTTTTTAAAAATATTAGTAATAATAATTAAGTGAAAATAATTTGTTTATTATTTTTGTTAATATTATATAGTCGAATGTTTTAGTTATTCCTTTTTATTACAGCATTTCATTACAAGTTAAATGAAGCTTATTTTAAAAATCATTTTTTAAGAATACATTTTGGTTTAGTATGGTATTTTAAATAAACTTTTATAAAATTCATATTTACACAGGAAATGTAAAGTAAGAAATTATATATATATTATACGTAAGGGAATTATATGTCTTTGGAGAATAATCTGTAAAATATAGCATATTTTTATTTCTGAATAAAGAAAGGATACAGTATTTTAATTATTAGTGTATTAATATTTAACATTTTATTCTTATTAGTATTGATAAATAAGTAAGCTTTTTAAATTATTATTTCTTATTAATTGAGGTAGCAATATATATTTTTACGCTTTTAAAATTTTACTTTTTTGTAAATATAACAAAAAAAGTATAAAAAAGGAAACACGCAATACTTTTGATTAAAGTGAATATATATAATACTTTAAATAATTAATAATATGTTTTCTTATCGTATTGTACTTTGTGAGTTTATAATTTGTACAATGAGTGACATTCATCCACTTTTAATAAAGATTGAAAAATACCAAAGCACTCAAAAAAAAAAAAAAAAAAAAAAAAAAAAAAAAAAAAAAAAAAAATGGAGGAGGAGAAGGCGGTGGTGGGGGGTGGAGATGTAATTCTTTTGAAGTTCTATCCTATTTTATTCTTTCATGAGATTGATGCAAAAACTATATTAAAATACTTATTCAGAAAAACAAAAACTCTTCGGGAAATACAAAAAAAAAAAAAAAAAACAAAAAAAAAAAAACAGATATCGCTGGGGTAGGGAGGAGGGGAGTGGAAGATTTTTATTCCATATGTTTATAAGTGTACTTTAGTAAATATTTCTCATTTTGATTGCCAAATTTTTTCTGCACCTATTTCATCATCTGGTATTAAAATATTATTTACCTAAAATATTTTTTTTACAAAATAGTAACAACATTTAAAAGCAAAAAAAAAAAAAAAGCATTTTATTAAAAAAGTATATACTAATAAACAAGCCTTTAAAAGCACACTTTTAATTTATTTTACTTCAATAAATACATATATATATATATTAAATTTTGTAATAACAATTTAGTGGTTTTTTTTTTTTTTTTTACTAAGACAATTTATAGAAAGAAACATTGTAAAATTGTAAATTTAACCCGAATTTTAGGCGGTGTTGACAAATGAATAATGGATGTTGAAAACGTTAATCTAATAATGTGTAACATTCCTGGAAAGCTTACCCGTACTGACATTACACACAATTACTGTGTAAGGTAAAATTTGAAATATATATATATTTATTTATTGAAGCAAAATAAATAAAAAGTGTGCTTTTAAGGCTTGATTATTAATATTTACTAATTTTTAGTAAAATGTGTTTTTAATTTTTTTTTCATTTAAAAGCTGTTACTATTTTGTAAAAAAAATATTTTAGGTAAATAACATTTTAATACCAGATGATTATTAATAGGTGCAGGTAAAATTTAGCCATTCCATCAAAGCTCACTCTTACTGATGTGTAACCTTCCACACAATCACTGAGTAAGTTTCCAGACAAATGTGGTGAAAACTTACACCCAATAATGGGTAACCTTCCAGGAAATTTAGGTGAAATCTTACTCCTACTGATGTGCAACTTTACACACAATTACTGTGAAAGTTTGCAGGCAATTGTGGTGTAACCTTACACAGAAATTTGTGAAATGTTTCACAATATTATGGTGTAACCTCACACAAGAGCTGTGTAATGTTACACCAGTTATATGAGTTAAATACCACCGTAAGATTGGAGGCAGCAATGCTGCCACAACTCTAGATCAGTTTTAATAAATTTTCATAAAAAAATACAAAGTTCGCTTGCTAAAGTTTTCGCTTAAAAATATAAATTCAAAACACTCTGGCAAGCATAACTCTCCCAGTGTACGCTACCGAAATTAATGGGAGCGTTAGGACTGTTTGAAAAGATTTTCATTTACAAAATATAAAATCAAAACAAACCGGAATGTGCACGACACGCCGATGTACCGGTGTACGCTGTTGAAGCAGTGGGGCTATAACATTTAAAACAAAAATTTTTAATCAATTTTTTATTATTTAAACAAATGATTGTTAAAATTATCAGCAAACTATAACATTTTTCTATAACTTCGTAAAAACAACATTTTCCTATATTTTTCAAATGATATCACTTTCAGATGTTTTCACTGATCCAGCTCATATCTTAGAGTACTAAAACTTCAGTGATACTGAGTTTTACACCAGGGATATAAACGTATACTAGCGAAGTCGGTGAAAAAATATGTCGTTAATCAACTAAAATATAAGAAATATAAAAAAATAAAATCTAGAGAGCGGTATGATTTTTCACCCTCTTTATCAACAGATGGATATTGCTGAGAAAGCGTTTATATATTGAGGAATTGGGAGTTAGACTCAGTTATTCCGCCAAGGTTGTTCTCTGGATAATCCTTTTCACAGTTTTTACATTAAAAAATCCCTGCCGGCTCGGTCTACAGGCGGGGGTAGATTTCGAAGGTAAGAACTAACTTCACCAACAAAAATTAATTCAAAATTAGAGATAAACCCAGTTTAACAGTTTTATTTGTCCACGTTTGACCAGTTTTTAATTTCATTTTGCTGTAAAGGCTGATTTTGTTTTCAGAATAATGTTAATAGGATAATTTTTTCTTCAACCCCTATTTTTGTTTAATTTATTTTGTTGTAAAAGTTGGGCCTCTCAAAAAAAAACTTGTCAATATAAAAGTTGTAGCTAATATTAAGAAGATTTATAATAAACTTAAGCGGATTTGATATCTTGTGAATTACTGAAGTTATGAATTTTTTTCTTCCTTAACCCCAACCCCTTTTTTATTATTTTAATTTTTTTTCACGGTAAGAGTTGGTTCTATCAAAAACTATTCAATATAAAAGTTGTATGTAGTATTAAGAAAATTTATAATAAGTTTAAGTAAATTTTATATCTTGAGAATTGATGAAGTTATGAATTTTTTTCTACCTAAACCCCTATTTTTTTCGCCCTTGAGCCCTTTTTTAATTTTATTAAAAATCTTTGATACATAAATTTTTGGCACATTTCCTAGAAGTAATAATAACTTTGAACTGATTTGATATGTATTATAATTAAAAAGTTATGTTTTTTTCGATTTTCATAAACCCCCTCCCTATTTCTAACCAATTCGTCCGATTTCATCCATTAACGAACTTGACCGAGATTTTCTGTCTCTTGATTTCATGTATCGATTTGGAAGAGATTTGTGCAGAATTGTGGGATTTATGGTGCCCATAAAAAAGTGATGGGGTTTCAGGGGTCATTATCGTCATAGATCTGCAAAAAAAAAAAAAAAAAAAAAAAAAAAAAATCAGAAATTTTTGAGAGAATCTAATATGTAGTATTTCTTAAGAAATCTACCTAAAAAAATAATATTGGTAATTTAACACAGAATACATGGAGCTGGGGGCTCGATAACATTTATGAAGTGGTCGTGCAATCTTCCTTTATCATCGAGTCCTTTTTTGGCTATTAATTTGTATAACATAATAAGTTTAGACTTTGTTTTCCTAAAAACAATAGGTTCACCCTATTGTTATGAAAATTACAAGTATTTTTATACATTTATGGATTTTTAAATTTAATAATATTTGATTGATTAGTATATTAGTATATTTGATGAAGAATAAATAAACAAGTGTCATTCTTTAAATTCAGAATAATGCTAAAATGTTTTCTTTCATGCTATTTTGTTAACCCTTTGAAGCACATCGGTATATTATCTATACTACTTAATTTTAATTCACAAATGACACATTGGCACCAGAATTTAGGAATTGCATTTTGCTTTATATAATGTACCCGAAGACGAGCTTTTACTTAAATTAATATAAATTTGTTCATAAATACCGGTTTCATTCAATCATTTTAACATTTTTTGCCACAGAAGAACTTTGTCCCTGAAAGAATTAAATGGGTAGTAAACTTTTAAAAAAGCAAAAAACCCAGCGAAAATAACGAATTTTCGTTTTTGTATTATTATTATTTACATAATTAAAGATGTTCTTAAAGATAAAAATGAAGCACAAAAATGGTAATAACGTGTAATAATATATTTCGATTTTTTTTTTTTTCACAAAACAAACTTTTCACAGTCTATTCTTCTTAAAAAGTGCTCCTTGTATTTTAACTGTTGTTCAGATTTTTTTATATCTCAAAAGTATGATCTTGATACATAACTACGCAATAATCCATTACTCGTTTTAGAATGCAGGTATAAATTTGATCGTTTAATTAGTAATAATTTCTGTATTGTAAATTTTTAATAAAATGCAGTTTAGATATAGTCATTTTATTTTTCAAAGTACTTTCTTCTGGAAAAAATATACATAAATGGATGAACAGATGTTTTAAGAAAGACATTGAAAAAAAAAAGAACACGGAAAAAAAAAATGGACAAAAGAATTTTAAAAGTTCGAATGCATGGAACTTTTTAATGCACTTTTAAATACAAATAAATATATTTAGAATTATTTATTTTTTCAGTAAATCGGTGTTTTTTCTACTATTTATTGTTTTATTGCACATAACACTTTTCAGAAGAATTTCTATTGGAATACGATAAATAGAGAATTTTTTTTTAAAACTCCGCCGTCCTTTCAATGTTTGAGAAAATGTATGTCTTATAGTACTATTTACTACATCTTAATATAGTAGTATGTATGAAAACATTCCAAGTTTGAATTTGAGTTGTTATTCAGAGTAATTTGCTTTTTAAATATCCGGTGACTACATTTCATCCGAACGCGATCCAGCATTATTAAATAGAGATTTTCCTTTTATTTTCTTTGTTTCTTTTGCTGTATGTCGTATTCGAATTAAAATATTACATCAAGTAGAAAAACAAAACTTTGCAAAAAAATATCATATTTATAAATATTTGATTCACCGATACCATGCAAGATTATAATCCGAATCCTACCTACATCTATACCAAAGAAGAAAACGGCCGATACAGTAATGATGAGTCACGTTGTAGTATAATCAACTCACACGACCCGATGCAGGAACCTAATCCGAATCCTACCTAGCAAAATAAATATGCTCCCCAATAATGTCGGAGCGGGTTTGGGTACAAAAGCTGGTTACACGAGCCGATGCAGAGTGGACACAAATGTTAAACATTTCACAAATTGAAAATCACAGTGCGAGACTAAATGAAAGTTTAAAAACAGCCGCAATGAATTCACATCCACGTCACTGTGACTTTACATCAATGTCGCATGATGTCGTATAAACTATCACAAAGACAAAACTGGACGCCACAGTGACGTTTCTGTAACGATGCAATGTTATACGGGTAATATATTTATACATACCATCTATATATTTAAAACGCTAAGTGCTTTCTTTCGACAGTCCGTGAGAAGAAACTACTGCATCAAATTACACCAATCTTTTTTTAAATGAAAGATATTTGGTCACAGATTTGTTATCGTACATTCGTTTGTTCAAATATTTTATTAATTATCCGTAATTTTAAATTAAATTTCTACAGTTGCGCATGCGCAGTAAGTAAGTACAAGTCTGCCTTTGGAGTGACGTGCTGCACATGCGCAAAGATGCTCGCTCAGTTGAACTGTCACATGTGGAAGTTGTTTCAAGTTCGTCTGCTATTCGATGTTACTGTAAACAAGCTTTTCTTTCTTTCACAAAGTTAATATTATTTGACTCTTTCAGCGTTATTAACAATTCAAAAATTTATTGTGTCGATATTAAGAGCTAGATACGGTTTATTTCCTGGGTTTCATATTGTTTTGGTGATATTACACACAGTGATTTGAGGCCAAAAGTTATGTTGGTGATCCGTCTTATAAATTGCCAATAGTTACACACGAAGTTTGGGAAACAGCCCACAGAGTCCAAGCTCTGCAAAATGTCTAATAATTTTGTCGATAATGCATTTCAATAATGACAAGTTTTTTTAGGAAGAGAAGTTATAGGATTTTTATTTTATTATTATTTGAATTTGAATTTTTTTATAATAAATAAAATTTAACAATATTTTGAAAAATAAGGATTTTATATTAAAAATATTTAAGCTAAAATATTTTGCATGTAATTACCAATTAAATAAACTGAGTTGATCTACAATTTTTGTTATATTTTCTGACCATTATCGAGAAAGTGTGTGTGTGTGAGAAAGAAAGGTTTGTCATTCATTTTGCGTAAAAAAATAAAGCGGAAAGAAAGAGAAATATTCATATAAGAACTAATAAAAAATTACTTTGATATCCAGGTTTAAAATGTAAAAAATGTATTAAAATGTAAAATAAATTTCAAGTAATAGAAAACATATCTTATAAATTGTTAGCTGCATCAAGTTTCATATTTAGCTATTTAGAGAATGAGACAGAGAAAAATAAAGTTCATGGCAACTTTTAATGGCCGTGTAGTTTTAAAAAATAAATAAATAAGTGAAAAAATAAATAAAAAAGAGGTCGTAGTAAGTAAAAATAAATTCTCTACCCGGTATTTTTCGGTAAATTTTTGATAAAAAGCAAGAATATTAGGTTGTAAATTATAAACTTAAAATTCTTTCACTTCATTGAATAGGTTAGACTGACAGCACCATCTATCGCCTTAAAGAAATGGGAGTCACTTATGCAATATAGAAATTCGTCACGTAATTCGCCATTCAAAAATTAATTTAAAAGCAACTAATTAAAAATTCAAGAATTTTTCTAATGAAACATTCAAGTTATTTACCGTCAAATCTTGACGGGCACTATCTAGTAAAGTATAATTATAGTATCTTATACTATATGTAAATAGAATATTACATGACATACTTAAATGTAATCTTGTTTTCTATAGATCCACTATTGTACACCTACATCTGTATTTTATTTATTTAAAAATTATAATTTTGAAAACTTCTCCTAGTTTTAAATTTTATATATATTCAATTTAAACCCTTGTGTCATTCAAGTAGTTATAATAAAACATCACGTTCATTATTTAACGGCGAGTTTATAATTGTGGCGCATGTAAGTCATTATAGCAACATTTTCAACTAATAATCGAGATCCGAAAACAGCATTAAACAAATATATCCCTTTATTGAATGTCAGTACATTAAAGTGAAAGTATATTACCAGAATGTTCTAAAAGGTATTTAGGCTCTGCTTCTGAAATTACTTTCATTGCATGCTTCGAGAAGAAATAGACATAGATTTCAAAGTATACTTAGCTTAAATTACGATGTAATAAGAAACAGACGGGTCTTTTATCTATATCTTCCAGGACATCATTAATAAAGGCCTCAATAAAGTTAGATATTTTAGAGGAGAATTCTGATATTCGAAACTTATCCATGTTATACTTAAATTGCTTTGTACGGGAATGCCACTATTAACTACGCGACTGTTTTATATTAAGCTAATTTAAAAGTTAATTCAGATGTATGAAAATTCTTACCGTACCGACTGAAAATTGCATTAGATATCACTATTTAATAAAATGCCTCGAAAATGTTAAATATTCATGGTTTTAAATAAAATTTTCAGGGTTTTAAATATATATTCAAAGATGTGTCTTTTTTGTGCTGGAGATTTAATAACTTTCAAATATTCTCTGCTGATTGTTTGAAACTGATAAAAGAGATGGATATTTACATCATAAAAAAGTTGAATATTAACTTGAAAATAAAAAATCACAAGTTTACTAAATAGTGTATACAAAATGTTAAAAAACTAAACAAACATTAAAAGAAAATTATAAGAATCAACCATTGTGGTCATCATATATGACTATCTTCGAGAAAGAACTTTTACAATGCTTCTCCAGTGTTTTCTTTTCTTTTTAGGGTTCCGTGATTAAAAGTAACAAGTTGGAAATTGCTCGTCAAACGTGGCAAATCAGGTGCGTTCGTACTATAACTAGTTTTATAAATATTTTTTGCACTGCATATTGTACTGAATATTTATTTTAGTGCACTTCATAAGTGCCTACCCATTTCATTCTGTTCGAAAGGCTGTAACATCATTAATATATACTTGAAATAATTTTTTCCCATTAGCCGTAATGTAACGGAAAACTTTTGACTCTACCTGTCATTAAACTATACATCCGATTATCAAAAAATTTAAGGTTACTCGACAAAATTTTGCAACAATTATATATTTAAAATTTCAGACCATTAGGAAGGCTGTAACATCATTAAAATGCTCTTGGAATAATTTATTCCCATTGGCCGTAATGTAGGAAAACTTTTAACTGTCCATGTAATTAAACTATACATCCAATTTTCATAAAATTTGAAATGACTCGACAAAATTTTGCAACAATTATATATTTAAAATGCCAGACCATTCGGTTGGGTAGTCTTTGCACTGTTATATGCGGATTGACGGACAGACAGACGGACTGAACGACGACTATGGGTGCTACGTATTTATATAATTACGAACGCACATAAAAATGGTACGATTATAAGATCACTCCTGTGTCTGTCTGTCTGTCACAGACAGTTTACTAGTTAACTATGGAACGTAGAAAGTTCAAATTAGAGGAAGTAATAAAGTCTATTAACCCACACATTTACAGATTATTAAACATTCACAAATATATGTAGGAAAAATGTAGCGAGGGCTAATTAAATTACTTAAAAAAAATCTTTTCTTTGTATACCGTGAGAGGTATCGTGTGAAAGTTTTCGTAATGCTGAACTCAAAAATACATTTCTGTTAATTTCAGGTATTATATTTTCAGAGATATCGTCGAAAATGCAGTGCAAAATTATGTTCCCCACCATCTATTTCCGAATCTACTGAAAGTAAAATTATGAAAAATTTAGAGGTAGTAGACGTTAATTTAAACCTTGCAGGAAAATTATAGCGATTACTCTAGCTCACAAGGTTTTTGAGAAAAGCGCATTTTTCCGTTACACACAAATTTCGATTTGCAGGCATTCGGCAAATGATGAGGAGTTGTTGAGGGGCGCTATACGTACATATCTCAGCAATGTAAAAGCATTGTTGAAAATGATTTTCGAAATAAATCGTCGGTAATTAGCCGATATATTAACCCTTAAAGACTCGGACGTTTTGAACATACATAATGACAAGGGCGGCGTACTCTATGTATCATATGCTTTTAAAACCCAGATAACAACTTTTAATGATATATTTGTGTAATGTAACCTTATATTTCAGTAGCAATATAACAGCAATAAATGTGAAATTGTTAAAAAAAGACTAATTTAATTAGAATTAATCACATAAATACTACGGGATCCGCGACTAGTTTGCATTGAGTGGATCTCTCAACATGCCTCCCGTGCCTTTAAAAGTTAATTAAAAATCTATCTGGAAAAACGTGCCACGGACCAAGGTGGCGTTGGAACTTTGCGACCTTCTTTTGAAGCGCGCATACCACAATACCAAGTTCAAACGTTGAACAAGGGTTTTGTTTTAGCTACACTGTAAAATTAAAAGGTTATTACAACGCTGAATTTAGTTTTATGAAATGACAAATGACGTTTTAATGTGCACTACTTTTTTTTGTCAGTACCGAATTCAGTTCATCATAAGCATATTCGAATATGATTAAAAAAAGAGTTATACATAATAGCAATATTTGATATTATTTAGGCTTCATATCCCTTTGAACTTTTATTGTATACCCAATCACACTTTTCTAGTATATACAGCCGTACCCAACCCTACGCTGCATAGTTTTTTACAAAGTCTTATTATTCTTTTAACAACGGTTTTTTTACTAATACAGTTACTAATTCATATATTTATTGTACGGAATCCTCTGAGCACGAGTAATACTCGCACTTTACCGTTTATTTTATATTCATACTAATTTTGCTTTTGTTTCTTACACATGTGTAACTGGTATATGTTGCCAGTTGTTTTCAAGAATACGGCTAAGGTTTAATATTTTTGTCTTAATGGATAAATAGGTAATGTGCGTGGTTTGACTCATGTCATATAATATTAACCCTTAACTTACATCTACGTGTAAGACACGTGGTTTTGTAAATGGGCCAAAACTGATTATCACGGACCTGGCCAGTAGCACATCGGTCGGGCCAAGTGTAAATATTACGGGGCCAACGAGCTAGCGTAATTACTAATAAACTTTTTGTGGTATATCTGCAACAATTATTACATGAGGTTGTAATTACTTATTAAACATTCCACAAAATTAAAGAAGTTGTATCTTACACTTGTGTTACATTCCGTAAGTCGTGTGCGTTTGGTACAACTTAGGACCGATTTGCCGAACCGTGGATTGGCTCGAAGGCTGAGCGATCTTGTTTACGTTTTGGACCGAGGCTGTTGAAACGTAAATCTTAGATTAGGGGGTTAATTATATCATTGCTATGAACTAAGAATGTAGCATTAACAATTGTTTGATTCCATAAGGTTAGATGAAAAATGTTTTGATGTGTTTCATTATTACGCAAGAAACTAAAGCAAAAGTACTCCTGCAATTGATTTTAAGATTTTTCTTAATCGAGATTATTATTCTTCTCTAACCAATAGTATTGTGATAGTTTTAAAATTTATTTCCCCAAAATAATTTAATAACTTATACATACTGATAAAATTATTTCAATTTTAATAAATAATCAGAAACCAAACTTGATCATACGTTTCTAACAGTAACGTCATTTCCCTTTATTTCTAGGTGAACCCGAAATCTATACCCTGATGAGTTTTCAACCTATCATGACATTTCAACTTTAAATAAAAGGAATTTGAATTTCTATCCAGATGATAAAATTTGGATATAAATTAAAAACTAGTATTCTGCAAGGTATTAACATTTCACGAAAAATAAAATTTATTTCGAAAAAATTACCAACTGTAGCTGATTAAATCGTTTACTAGCATGCTACAGACATTACATGCTATAGACATGCTATAGGCTTTCTTCTATAATATTCTAATGTAATTAATTTACAACATCATGAGTAAATATGTTTTTAATGTATAATGCACTTTCTCCAAATTTAGAACGGATTTACAACGATCAGTGAATTAAAAAAAAATCCCTGCCGCATCGGCCTGCAGGCGCAGATAGATTTCGAAGTTAAATACTAATTTCGCCAACAAAAACTAAATAATGATTAGAGATAAATCAACTTTAACAATTTTACCTGGCCGCTTTTGACGAGTTTTTAATTTAATTTTTATATAAGAGATGGTTTTATCAGAATCATCTTAAGGCAGTATTGAAAAAATATTTTTCCATGCTCAACAACTGGAAATTTTCCGACACATTTTCAGATTCATTTTTAAAAGGAAAAACATGAAACTTGCTGACGTGATTTTTTAAGAGATTTATAAGCGACCAGTGTTTTTATTTTACATTCAATTAATCATAACTTGATTTATAAACAATTATTTTCTTAGTAGGATCATAGTTTTCGTTTCCAAAACAATCACTTCGAGAGATTCGGTTCAAAATGCCCACTTTGACATAATTTTTTAATATATATTCTGCCTTTATCAAAACATCGAATATTACGGCACATTATATAGTTTCTGAATAAGAGGACATACAAAATGAATGCGTCTGAAAGCAAAAATGAGTCAGAAAATAAGCAGTTTGAATTTGAGTACATCCTTAATATGATATTTTTTTCCTTCAACCTATTTTTAATTTGTTTTGCTGTAAGAATTAGTCCTATCAAAAAGTTGCCAGCATAAAAGTTGTAGATAATATTAAGAAGACTAATAATAAATTCATGCGGATTTGATATCCTGTGAATTGACGAAGTTATGGATTTTTTTCTTCTTCAACGCCCCCTGTTTGTTTTCGTTTTTAATTTTTCTTGCTGTAAGAATTAGTCCTATCAAAAACTTGCAATGTAAAAGTTGTAGATAATATTCAGCCAATTTATAATAAATTTAATTGGATTTGATATGTTGATAATGGACGAAGTTATGAATTTTTTTCTCCCCCAAACCCTTATTTTTTTCGCCCCGTGAGTACATTTTTAGTTTTATCAAAAATCTGTCATACATAAATTTTTAGCGTATTTTTTACAAGTGATAATAACTTTAAACTGAGTCGATATGTATTATAATTAAGAAGCTATGGGGTTTTTTCGTTTTTCACAAAACCCCTCTCTATGTCGACCCCCTTGGTCCGATTTTGCGCATTAACGATCTTGACCGAGATAGTATGCCCCTTGATTTTATGTATCAGTTTGGAAAAGATTTGTGCAGATTATGGAAGTTATCGTGTGCATAAAAAGGTGTTATATATATATATATATATAGATATATAGATACATAATATATATAAAGTTTTTTATTGGGGGTGGTTTTGTGTTCTAGGGGTCATGATCGGTGCAGATCTGCAAAACATTTTCCAAAATTCCAACATAGGAGAGATCCCAATAGGTAGTATTTCAAATGAAATCTACCTAAAAGAGGAACAGAACAACAGCTAAAATCTATAATTAGATAAACATATGCATTATGAATCATAAAAAGTTCTTTTTCTACAATGTATAAAATAAGATACAGTTATAGTATTCATCGCAAAAAGGATAAGGATAATGTTGCGTTTTCTCGTCTCCAGACAAAGGTTGTCCTCGAAAATGAGTTTTCCTGGTTGTAATTTCGATCACAGTGTATGAGAGTTACATTAATGTGGTTAATAATATTGCACACCATGCTCAGTAAATTGCATAAATGGATGCTTAAGAATTTTTCCCCAAGCATAATGCAGAAGCGCCTCCTGCTGAGTAATCAAAGTATAAATTGAATCAACATAAATTTGTAGCAAAATCTAAAAGAACTAGTCGCCCTTGGCGACCAGTTTGTCCTCCCTTAAAATTTATGTTTGGGAAAGCATGCTAAGCATTGTATTATGTTGGTTTTATTCATAATTAATTTACTTTGACTTCCTTAAATACAATTAATAATCCCTTAAGCTAATATTAGTTTTTGTTTCATCTCAATTCGTTGATTTTCTGTAAGCAAGTAAACTCTATTGATTTACAATGGAAGTCTATGGGAATTTGGCGAATTATTAGAGATATCGCCACTTTGGCGACATACTTGGCGGCATTTGACGACAGAACAAGTCCCCCCCCCCCCCTTATAGGTATGGAAATGCTTTAAATGCTGTTCCATAACCAATGAGATGCGTTTCATTTGGGCGTTGCCATTAAACAATTAATGAATAATCGAGATTTCTGTGCCCCATACGATAGCGTAATATATATATGAATAGATATGCAATATGGTGAAATTTCGTGAATTAGGTCTTGAGATATTGCCATGACTGAAATCGCGAGACAAACTTCAAAGCAACGTACTTTGTTGGGGGCATGCAACCCTTACCTAACCAACACGCAAACCTAATAAGCATCTATTTATTTCAAGGTCAAATGGTATATAAAGTTTGATGAAATTTAGTTGGTTAGTACAAGTTAAACAGTGACTGAATAAATTCTGTGCAATAATTCTTGCGAAGAGTGACCATAGACTAAGAGAATAACTAACAGACAGAAATACATTAAGATACTTTCCAAAAATAGTCAAATTGTGTTTAGGACATCCCAAAACATATACATCCTTAAAAAAAAAAGGAAGTTGTAAACATTCATGATTCAATAACTTCTTATTATGTATACAGCAGAAATTAAAAAAAAGGATACATAAAAACAAAACTTTCGAAGGCTTTGACATAAATATTTATTCTACAGACAACAAGAAAGATGATAATATAATAGCCAAAGCAATAACACTGAGATATTTGATCGTAAAACAATTTATGCTTTTAAACTTTTTTTATTCTTGATTTCGTAAAAAGATCTATGAAAAGAAATAAGAGAAAGAATATTTTATTCCATTTTATCGTTTAGCTGTTGTATATATTTCTATTTACCTAAAAGATTTTCGTACGTATTTCTTAAATTATTTAATTAATGAAAAATGGAATTTAATACAAATCTATACATTTAACCTTTATGTCAATGACCGGGTACATTTTTTCTCTTTTCATCCCATTTTCAGGGTGTTAATATCAAAAGAAACTAAAATGAACTTAGATCCCCATTATTTGTAGTATTCACCGTCCATTAGTATAATCACTTTAAAATTTGGATTTTTTTTTATTACTGTTTTAGGGCTTTAAACATTTTTATACCTTTCATCAATGACTAGGGTACCCGGGTACCCATGTGAATTTTCCGTGAAAAGATACAGAAATCAATAATATTTTTAGATTCAGATCAATAAAACTTGAAATTAGTTTGAAAATAAGAGTTAGACATATTTTTAAAGTAAAAAAAAAAATTCCTTTACGTGAAATTTTGTTAACAAGCTCTACAATAGCAAAAGGTTTATGAATGTACATCACATACTGGCTTTAAACATTGTTTAGAGGATTTTCTGTTTTTTCTATGCTATTTTCGATTCTCTAACAGGCAGATGTGATACCAACGGCGTTTATCCTTCTTGTTTCATCTCGCTTTAAGTTCTTTGATCAGGGCTAAAGATATACTTTCAATTCCCAATTTGGTCAAAAAATACCTCATAGCCTGTACATTGTGCGATTGATCTGGAATGCTCAATATCTTAACTAATTCCCACAAAAACATGTGACGATTATCTGTTTTATTTAAAGCCATATCATTATTTGCAGTATGTATATTACAAGCAGCATGTGGTGCTATATCCACAATCTAGAAAAATAATACAAGTGGCCATGTGGTTGTACGCCTATGTCTTGTATGTTGCCCCAATAATTCATCCATTATATCCCCTTCATTTTTCGTTTCATTATAAAACTGAATCCTTCGAGTTTCTCTTCGGTCCCGTGATGGTTTTATCATGATGCATAGTAGAAATTAGAATGACAGCTTTGTTCCTTTTTGGAAGATACGATCAAATATTTACGTCAACATGAAATCCAAATTATGAGGATAGAATGTGTTCGTTTTACATGGCCTCATTTCTTGGGGAATATAAGGTTTGTTTCTTTTCAAATGTATCAACCATTTTGAACTCCCAGTATAATAAATGCTTGGCCAAAGAAACAGAAGAAAAAAATGATCCAATTTTCGTCTAGAGTCGTTGAATGGAGCGGCCAAGTATTTCACAATTCTTCACCTTGGTTTATTTCACAGACTGTATTAACCACTGTGAGCTTCCAGCATAATAAATGCTTGGCCAAAGCAACAGAAGAAAAAAATGATCCAATTTTCGTCTAGAATCGTTGAATGGAGCGGCCAAGTATTTCACAATTCTTCACCTTGGTTTATTTCACGGTCTGTACCTGTTTTTCCGGTGCACAGTCGGCATTTGAAAGTATAATAATTACTTGCGCGATGTTGTCTCCTTATTTTGATTCCGAATTTACGCGATTTAGACGGAATATATTGGGTGAATCTTGTTCTTCCTCGATGCGGAAATAACTGCTCATGAAGAGATAAGTCTTCCACCAGCTTCTATTTTTTCAATATGTTATGATTTAGCATAATCCATAAATCATGAATTGCTGCAGCTTTACTCGAAGACGTTCTACTCATGTGTTTTGATTGTCAAAACGATAAAATCTAAGAATATTTAACATTTGGGCTACACTCATACTTGCTCGATATAACGGATTGAGTTTGTTTTACATATTTCTAATGTGTGATTTTTATTTTAATGGTTGACACCTGAAGTTTCATAAAAATGCGTCAAGTTCCTCTTCTCTAAAGGTGGGGTAGTGACATTTTATGAAATAAAGGTGTTTTATTGCTCGCGTATGTTAAAATCGCAAGAGGTACCAGGGTACCCCGATCATTGGACACAAGGGCAAATTTTGGTCATTGACATAAGGGATAAATGCTAAAAAAAAACCAGTCTGTACCATTCTTTTTCTATATAATCCAAATTTATTAAATTAATTAAATTAATTTAACCATTTTCATGCTCTGGCTGTTCCTATAGAAGACAGATTATATGACGTATTTTGAGCCACTCTATGCTATTGGATGTGCCTAAAATTATTAAGATTTTACCTTTACATTTTATTAATAAAAATATTTACCCGTAAGGCATGGTGACGTCACGGCGACGTCGTTGTGAAGTCACACTGTGATTTTGTGACCGTCGATGTGACGTCATAGTGACTAGAATGCGATGTCGTTATGGCCGTTTTAGAGATCGTTTGTGACGTCACATTGTGACCACTCTGTGAAGTCACGGTGTGACAAATTTCTGAAAAGTGTGTCATTTGTGACTATTTTGGCATTAACTTTGTCACGAACCTGTGACGAAAGTGACAATGCTTTGAAGTCACACTGTGACCAATTTGTGTCATTTGTGACGAACTTGTCATAAACACTGTGATGATTTCAAATGAAAATCAAATTTCAAATTAATTGATTAAAAGGCGCAAAGGCGAACATAGTGAAAAAGATTCCATGCTGGGACTCGAACCCGGGCCATCAGTATAGCACACTGACATTCTACCGACTAAACAACATGGAACGATACTCAGCCTGGAAAATTTCTCACTATTACATGTTGGCAAGGCTACAAACGCAGCACAAGATGGATTATTTATCGAGAGCCACCGACATGATGCAAACACGAGAGTTAATTAAATCCAGCATCGATTGAAACTATATTAATACTTGGAAATTTTTCCAGAGAGAACCATTCGCCTTGCATACAATATTTCAAATGAAAATCAAATTTCAAATTAATTGCTTAAAAGGCAATTTCAATTTGAAATTTGATTTTCATTTGAAATACTGTATGCAAGGCTAAGGCATTTTCTGCATCCCATCTATTACAGGTTATAATCAAATGGTCACTATATCAGTTCAAACTGTACACTCGATGTAGTAAAAAAGTAAGTAGACCTCCGAAGTAAAATCCTTGGAGAAATGTGACGATATATACTTATAATAAAAGTATTTAGTAGATCGATTATTTTGTGTAATAGAAGTTGAAACATATACACCGGGAGCCGACAGTACAGACTATCACCTCATCGACTTCACGGATGGAATTCTAGTATTAATTAAATCTTGATTTTTATAATAAATCGCAATCGGTCTGTCAAGTCATATCTTGGTGGAAAACACCTGAAAATCCGATTTTAGCGGCCGACTCTTAGGTTTACCATTGTGTTTTCCTGCTCCCAGTCCTCCATGTTTTCATACTTTTTGGTGCAGGAAAACAGAATTGTAAACCTACGAGTCAGCCACTAAAATAGGGTTTTTAGACGTTTTCCACCAAAATATAACTTGGCAGACCGATAGCATTTTAATATGCGAATCAGGATTTAACTAATTCTAGAATTTCATCCGTGAGCTCGATGAGGTGATTGTCTATGCTGCCGGCTCCCGGTCTAACACTGACATCCAGAAAAAATATTGGATCTATTGTACTGAATACATAATACTGAATACACATACATTGTTCTGAAATACATAAATCCATTTTTCTAAAAGTTCCCAGAAGAGAAAGCAGCAATATACAATTTTACTGTGCATGATATTCCATAGTTGACAAGTTGTGAACTATGTACGCTGTTTCACGAGTTACAATCAGAAGGCATTGCTCTGCTACAAAATAGTAATTTTATTGAAAATTACATTCTTAACGCACATTTCAGTTTATATTTTTATGAAGTATTTTAAAATTTAGCTTACCTATTATTGTATAAACGCTTTCCTACCTTGTGTGTTTTTACTATTATGAAAGGTCTTGAATTTCTAATTATGTTTAATATGGTCACTGACGTATTCGTGCAAAAAATTACAGCGAGCCTAATGAAAGATTTAACAAATAATCATAATCTTGACAAATACTCCTTTCATTAATGATGCTAAAGTGGGGCTTTTAAAAATTTTCTTATATGGATATGTAAAACTTTATATATTAAATAATTTTTCTGAAGTCATTTGATTCTCGAAAAGTAAGATGCGAAGTAAAAAAAAAATATCGATTTGCCTTTATTATTTCTATTATACAACCAACTTTTTATAAAAACTTTGTTTTTCACATCATTGTAAAATTTTGAAAAAAAAAATGGTATTTTAGTTTAAAGATATTAGTATTCCGGACTTCTTTTTCAAACAAAATTACTTCTTCCATCTCATTTACGGAATCAAGAATGTTAAGGAGACCTAATATATTCTCTGTTTGTTTTTCATTTATCTTGGTTTCACATAATGACCACCATGAGAATTAAATGATACTTTAGAAGGGCATTTAATTAGCTAATAAAAAAGACAGTAAGTTCTGATTAATGGAAATTGACATCAGTTAGTTCCCTATTTAAATAGTTCTCTTTTTTCTGTTTAAACCATTCCAGATAATCTTTCTAAAATGCAATTTTATTACAGGGCAAATTACTTTATAGTTAATGATTTTCTTGTATCATAGAATCTTATTATATAAGGTAGAAAGCTCAGAAGTTATGTAGGCATATAATGTGTTAACAAATGTACTTAAAATTAAACAGTGGTGTCTACACCAATGTAAGTTAATACACGCTACAAAATTATACTTCTTGTAACGCCTCTGTCAGAAAAATGCAGACATTAACAATGCTATCTCAAAAACTACTGAGGACTTTTTTTTCAGAACAATAGTTTCCGAGATAGGATCGCTGCTCTCCAATTTGACACTACAGAGAGTATGTGTGGAATTTTTAAGTAGCGCATATACATAGTATTCTTATCTAAAAAATCCTCTTTTATCATCTACACCTATATCCATACATGAATTAAATGACTACGTAACGCATACGTTTTCATCTGGTAATAATTATAAACACCATTTATATACACTTCTTGTAATCTATATGCTATAGTTTATATTAAATGCAAATTGAAATTTCTTTCCTGTCGCTTATAACTTGTGTTATGATGAATGGAATTTGATAGGACTTTAACTATTAGTTAGATTATTTTTCAGAGAATATTGTAATAGTATTAGACGGATCAATTTTGTGGTGGGATTATTTGGCACCTCATTTTTAATTATTATTAACATGATTGTATGATTTGAATCTTTAAAAAATATCACAAGTACTTACACGTGTGTACTGTGCACTAACTATATGCCTGTTGTGTGAGTAGAATATTTTCAGCAAGAAAAGAAATTGTTTCTGGAATCTGTCAAAACTATGCAAAACGACATTGTTCAGAAGTTGTAGTATCTCTCTACTTACATAAAGCAACAAAAAAAGCGAGATGATGTACGCATGAATAAAAACTTGTACTGTCATGTTGAAAGCTAACTCTAATAAATATTGCATTTTTTACATTTTTGAAAATGATTCAGAAAAAAATTAACATTGGTACAAGTACCAAACTGCCCCACGTAAAAATGGGGGTTAATTTGGTGCTTATGTATTTTACTTATAAATTTATTTGTTTTTACTGTAATTTTATTATAGTATTTTCTGATTATCATTAACACATTGTTGATTAATAATTTCTTAGTATACTGTTGACCTCTCTTTATCAGGTTGATTTATTTTGCAATTATTAACGCTTATTACGCTTAACGCTTATTACGATTAACGCTTATAACGCTTATGCAATTATTTAGCTAGAGAGTCGTATTTAGCTATTTCTTAAGAAAATATTTGAAAGCGTTTTTTTATTTAATTATTATTCAGAAGATATATTATCTAAATATCATAATATCCACTGCAAAATATTTCCATCTACATTATTGGCCTGGGTTACTGTATTAAATATTCCTAATTATTATTCATGCTTTCAATGGTGTATAAGAAACGTGTGTATTAAAAATTTATAACCATGTTGTATTATTTTTTTTTCGTTTAATTTAGTTTGAAAGGGCATCTTTTAAAGAGCATAAAACATTATGAGTTGATCATCCAAAATTCTTCATGTAATTTTTATTTAAAAATGTCACTTTAAACAACTTATGCAACTCTAAAAGAAACATTCATAGTGCTCTCAAATATTATCTGATTAAAAAAATTATCAGTATTCTAAATAGTACACTGCAAAGTTAAAAAAAGGACATGTACATTATTACCCCAAAATATACGATTATGGCGTACACTGTAAAAAAAAATCTGTGAAGTTACTAAATTTTTTCTAGGAAAATGGGATTCCTAGAACTATTTATGTAACGGCAACAACAAAAATTCTTGTAACAGACATGCATTTTTGTTGCTGCCGTTACATAAACAGTTCTAGGAATCCCAGTTTCCTAGAAAAAATTTAGTAACTTCACAGATTTTTTTTTTTTTTTTTACAGTCTAGCAGCGGTTAGAAAACGTCACACCAGGTAATTTGTTAATTTGGATGAGTAATCCGGAAGCGGTAATTTGACACCAAATTTTTTGTCATGGGATAATTAGGTATTTTCTAGATATACATTTTAAATTAACTGTAACTTACTAAATACTAACCAAAATTCTTTTTTCCTCTTACGAATCTCTCTCTAAAAATGGCCTGTTTTGCCTTGTACATTTCACTACCGTAAAACTGGGTTAATCGGAACACTTTTCAACTTTAACAACGAAAAACGGCAACTACCGATTTTTTTTATTCTTTTATCTTTTGACTAGAAACTTCGGTCTTGTTTTGTTCTTGAAATTTTAAGCGAAAACAAAACTTTTTTACAGTTTTAATGTATATTTTTTATTTTTTTAATGGTGTTCCGATTCACCCCGCAGGTAGGGGTGAATCGGAACAAATATTATATTTATTTGTTCCGATTCAGACTTTAAAAGGGTTATTAAATTTAGGTAATAATGATAAGGGATGAATAGGAGCACATAGTTACTATCAAACAAATCCGTTATTTTCTATACAAGTAAAGGTGTGACTTTTCAGAAATTAGAAAATAGCTTTGGCCTCAAGAAAGATTAAAATTTGTTCTAAGAAAATATATTTGAATATAGAAAGATGGGAAATTAATACAAATTCAATTCATTTATGTCGTTCACAAAAGTTATCATATACTTGAAACGAGCAGATGTTTGAATGTTGTCCTTTAGCTGAAGTTTCTTTATGACATCTTCTGGAAGAAATGCTGCCTTTCTTCCACCATTTCTTGAAATATCCAGGTATGGGGGATCCTTTTGTAAAATTTCCCCACATAACCATCGTCTTCTGGGTACATGATTTTGGTCACATAGAGTCTGTATGACTTTTTTCCATTAACTTTAATGAGAAGGAAATCTCCTGGAGCAAATTTGTTCGAAAGTTGGAGATTTTCTAGGATTCCAAAATCTGCACTGTAAAAAAAAATCTGTGAAGTTACTAAAGTTTTTCTAGGAAACTGGGATTCCTAGAACTTTTCATGTAACGTCAACAACAAAATTTCATGTAACAGACACACTTCTGCGCCGAAAATCAAAAAATCTGTAAGGTTACTAAGAATTTTTTTGGAAACTGGGATTCCGAGAACTTTTCATGTAACTGCAGCCAGGGTTACAAATAAAAGTTTAGCAAGATTACTGAAATTTTAGCAGTTTCATTTGTAAAGTTACAGATTTTTGTAGCTTTACAAAAACTAGTTTTGTAGATTTGCAGCTTTTTTCGTACAGTTACAGGTGAAAGTTTAGTAAGCATGTATTTTTACATCTGTAGAACTACAGATTTTTTTTTACA
The DNA here is from genome assembly GCA_963932465.1 of Maratus speciosus. Taxonomy (NCBI): domain Eukaryota; kingdom Metazoa; phylum Arthropoda; class Arachnida; order Araneae; family Salticidae; genus Maratus; species Maratus speciosus. Next base: position 434,628,410 of record OZ010789.1, on the reverse strand, counting down.
GTGTGGGTCTTCTAAAGTAGCGCACTGTAAAAAAAATCTGTAGTTCTACAGATGTAAAGTTACATGCTTACTAAACTTTCATCTGTAACTGTACAAAAAAAGCTGCAAATCTACAAAACTTGTTTTTGTAAAGCTACAGAAATCTGTAACTTTACAAATGAATCTGATAAAATTACAGTAATCTTACTAAAAATTTACCTGTAACCCTAGTTGCAGTTACATGAAAAGCTCTAGGCATCACGGTTTCCTAAAAAATTCTTAGTAACCTTACAGATTTTTTTGATTTTCGGCGCAAAAGTGTGTCTGTTACATGAATTTTTGTTGTTGCCGTTACATGAAAAGTTCTAGGAGTCCCAGTTTCTTAGAAAAACTTTAGTAAGTTTACAGATTTTTTCTTTTTACAGTATAGGCAATACGAACTCTTTATCACTGTCTTGAATAGAATAATTGGAATTTAAATCTTCAGTGATGATCTTCTGGATAGTTTCTTTTGTTTGTTTTTTTGTCCTTTTAAATCGCTGCATGTTTTAACATGATCTACTAGTACGGCCTCTTCATCAGCACTTAGTACTGTTTGCCCTCCTCTTTTTTTTTATTGGTTTCCCATTTTGAGATGTCTGTGTAATGCTGTGGTTGACACAGAATATTTCTCTAGAACTTTTCTCAGGGATTTGAAGTTTTTTAAATTCTTCTATTGCCTGTTCCATATCTCTTGTATTCGTGGTTGACGTTTTTCGTGCAGCTAAGTACATTCTTTGCATCTTTAAACTCTTCAAGTAGCTGGAACAAACAAAATATTGTTAAATACGATATAACATGAAAATATTACTGTATGGAAGAGCAAACCATGACAATAAAAGTGTGTTCCGATTCACCCCGTAAATCTTAAACCTATGATGTTATAAGAAATTTTCCACTTTATTACTATGTAGTTTTAGAAATACATAAAATCTAATACAGGATATCGTTTGTAGATCTATCCCAAATAAAAAAACACTACTATTAAGTTTGGAATACGAAAAAGTTTGTAGTTACATACAAAGTTTTGAAGATGTTGAAAATAGGAGGCTTTCGAGGATCCACTTGCAATTTTTTTATATAACACAGTAGTTATGCCAACATGACAAAACTGAATTTCCAAACACTTCATGATATTACCTTCTTAAAAAAAATTGGCAACAAAAACTTTCACACGCATATTTATTTTGAATTTATTTGTATGACCGGGACCTTTCGTTCCTGTTCACCCCGCTGTTGCTATTCACTCAGTTTTACGGTATTTTTAAAGAACTATAGCCTTTTAAAATTTCTGCTGAAGAAAAATAAGTACCAATTTAGCATGCCTTACTCTACTTATTCAGTTATAAATACAGAGTGTCTCAATGCCCGAGGTTTTATTCATTGCTTTAACAATAATGAAAATATTTTACCGATGTTTTCAATAGGTGTGCTTTACTTTCTGTTAAATGTGATGACATCTTAAAAATTACTGAGAATCGCTACGATGTGCGTCCAAAGAACACTGACTACATACTTCGCAATTTGGAATGTATGGCAAGTACAATAGGATCACTGACTTAATAACTGTGGACCTCCTATTATCTATCATATATTTCACGTAAGATAAAGTATGTATGTTGAATATATTATTGAAATGTCTTCATTACAATTAAAGTTGGAAAAGAAACTAGAATTCGACTTCCAGTAAAATACCCTATATTTATGATTATGAGTAAATAATTGCATTTCCATTCAGAATTCCTATTCATTTTTTTGTTTTGTTTCAGTGAGCTGTACCATTTCTTAAAGTTATAACCGCCGTTACATATTACCAGGTATATATATATATATATATATATGTATATATTATTCAAATATGGTTCAAAATACTGTAATATATAAACTTCCAGTATTACATTCTTATACCTTTACAAGAAGAAAGTATTGGATTCGTGAAAATTTTTGACTTATAATTTCCGGTGGATTTATACGTTTTAGATGGTTCTGAATACGATATGACGGTTTTTAAAAAATGTCTGTCTGTAAGCCTGTGATTCTGTATAGTATGTCTGTCTGTATGGGACAAAAATATTGTAGGCTCTCTATCTCAAGAACTAAAGCACGAAATTTAATTAACTTTTAGATTCAGTTAGACTTTGATATACTTTGGGACTTATTAGTTTTTGGTGTAAATAGCCCAATAGGTGGCGCTGCTATTCTTCACTATTTTTCGATTACCGCAATAGCTATATCTCAAGAACTAATGCACGGATTTTCATCAAACTTCAAATTCAGTTACACATTGACATAAATAGATGAATAGATTAGATTTTGATGTACACTGTAAAAAAAATCTGTGAAGTTACTAAAGTTTTTCTAGGAAACTGGGATTCCTAGAACTTTTCATGTAACGGCAACAACACAATTTCATATAACAGACACACTTTTGTGCCGAAAATCAAAAAATCTGTAAGGTTACTAAGATTTTTTTTGGAAACTGGGATTCCGAGAACTTTTCATGTAACTGCAGCCAGGGTTACAAATAAAAGTTAAGTAAGATTACTGAAATTTTAGCAGATTCATTTGTAAAGTTACAGATTTTTGTAGGTTTACAAAAACTAGTTTTGTAGATTTGCAGCTTTTTTCGTACAGTTACAGGTGAAAATTTAGTAAGCATGTAACTTTACATCTGTAGAACTACAGATTTTTTTTTTACAGTGTATATAGCGCCAAACAGGTTGTGCTGCTATGCCGTATTTTTCACGATTTTCGCAATTGCTCTATCACTAAAACTTCAAGTACGAAATTTAATCAATCTTTATATTCTGTTACACTTTCACATAAATAGATCTCTTACAATCCTCATGATAGGCTTAGATTGTTATTTTATTATTTATGTTTTATGATGGTTTTATCACGATGCTTTATATTTCTAATTAACAATATTTGGGATTTAATAACAATAAAAAGTTTTTATAATGGTGCCAATGGAAAATGGTTTTACATTAAACAATGCGTGATTGAAACATTTTCTCTTTCAATACTTTTTCAGTACGTATTTGAATAACTCAATAATTATCTATATATTCAGAGCTTGTGGTTGTAGTTCAGTATTATTAAGAGATAACGTTAGACATCGCATACGCCTGCATAAATAAGGTCAATATCACTTAATAGAAGTGGATTGATTGTCGGACAAATATGTGCACGACTTGCCGATGGAATTAAAGAATGGATTGTTGGAGAAAATATCATTGTGAATTTCGAAAAAATGTAGTAATTGATGTATGTTCCAGGAAAAAGGGACAATAATATTACTTTTAAAATCATTAATTTGCCATATAATTGATTAAATTATTAAGTAAAATCATCTATCTGGTTTGTCTTGAAGTATTATGTTATTTAAAATATCAGCTAATATTTATTTAGAGGAAAATATTTACACTAAAGAATAGTGTATTTTACATAAATGATAAAATCAACAGATAACCTTATTGTATTACAACATTGAAAGTAAATAAAATAATTTTAAATTTTAAATAAGAAAACTGTGTCATTTAAGAATAAATTAGAATAAGAATGGTTATAATCTATGGAATAGCCTGTGTTATTTTTGTCAATGTTGCTACATTGGGTTTATCTCAAACTTTTACTGGCGATGCATTATTCTATCAAATATATGTGTAACTTACACTTAACAAAATATATTAGCTTTTATGGTTTCTTTATTAGTTAAATGTTTTTTTACTGCTGATAATGATGCATTTCTGTTTGATTGTGCTTTTCTCTTCATATGAAATGCAATGGAATACTTGAATTTGAATAATTATATTCTTTGAAAAGTAATCAGGGAAAATAATCAGAGAATGAATATTTTAATTGACTTATGTTGATTTATGTCTATATCATTGTAATAAATGTTTTATTGAGGCAATGTGATAGAAATATATTTTTAAAAGATTTTAAACTTCATTGATTTTAAATTAAGATATTGTGTTGTAAATGGTTAAATGTCCAATCTAGAATCTTTGGATTAAGTTTACAATTCAAAACTGTGTATATAAATTTATTGACGACATTAAAACAGAAAATGCCATGAAAATCTCAAAACTAACCCATTACTAAAATTTACGCAAAATTTTTATATATTAGTAATTTTAGCCCAACAAAGTACAAGTTGAGATCCTTATTCTATAAAAGATTGTAAAAGTTTAATTTAGAACACTGGTTCAATTTCATAGGATTACTCAACCAAATATTAAATCAGTGGAACGTGAACAATGTTTCTTATTAGAATCCATATCCCTCAATACCCTTTGCAATTATCTTATTTCCAAAATGAATCAAAATTTTCTCGAGCTTACTCAAGAGTTTATCACTTCATTTCACATGGAAATCATTGAAGAACGAGTGACTTCTAACTGCCAGATTTCCTACTGCCAAATGGCAATTCAAACTTCATTGTTATTAAGTGAAACATTAATGCATAATCTAAGTAATGCGATCAGTTTTCATTTAATATGAATAAGGATGCTATTTTACTATGCTGATCTACTTTCTTTTAATATACTAATAAAAAAATATGCAATAGAATAAATTTTCATTATGTTATTACTTTATAGTTATTTACTTTTACATAATTTTTCCAATTAAATGACAGTATTAAGATTTCAGCAGTTATTTCAGCTACTGAAAACTTCCACGTAGCTTTGATTTCCAAAATCGTCATTTTAGCAGCATTTATTCAGAATTTACGAGATATTTTGATGAGATAAAATGTTACAAAAGTGAGACAGTTAATTGTATCGTTCATGAGAACTTAATCTAAAAAATAATAGATACGTCTTTCATGTTTTATATCGACTACATAATGATACTTATTCAAATGTATAGTACTTATCTAAGAAAATAGTTTACGCATGCATTGTTTTTAATTCAGTTCATTAATTAACAATTAATTTTGCCATGTTTATTTAAAATTTAATTTCAAGCATAGTCTCTTATTAAGCGAATTTTTGTGAATAATATTGACTTTTGTTTCATTTTAGAAATTGTTACTAAATCGGAGAAATTTTGATCAGATAAAATGTTGCTAAAGTGAGACAACGAATTCCATCGTTCATGAGAACTCAATATCAAAATAGATACATCTGTCATGTTGCGCATCGACCATAAGATAGTACTTATTGACATTGGTAGTACTTATCTAAAAATAGTTTACTCATGTATTATTTTTAGTTCACTTCATCAATTAACAATTAGTTTTGCTCGGATTATTTAAGTTTAAATTTGCAGCATAATCTTTTTTTAAGCGAATTTCTGTAAATAATATTGATTTTTGATTATTATAAAATCTAAAACTCAAGGAAATATATCGTCCACTTAAATATAAGTTTAATTGAATAAAAAACGAAAACTTAATATAAAAATAATACAAATATAAATATGCAGGAATGATATTTTATTCCTTTTCCATTTATGTAAATTCAATAATAACTGAAATAATCCGTATTTTTCTTATTAAAATGTATTTAAAGAAATCGAGTATAGTTCTTGAAAATCTAAGAAGCTTGAGAATCATAAATAGAATACAAGACCCGGTAAGCCTTTTAAAATTGTGACAAAATATTTGCTCTGTTAAGAGTTAAACCTCTTGTTTTTCGTATCAATAACGTCTAAGAAGTAAACATATAACGCTCGACCCGCGGAACAAATTTACTCTCCACGGATATTTCACTTTTTTTCATTATGTACAAAGCAACAAATTAGAATTAAAAAGACGATATTTTAAATTAAATTATTTTTTACTATGTAATTTGGATTTATTTTAATGATATTTTTTCATTGGTTAGTATTGTATTATTGTAAATTATAATAAAATATACCTGGTATATTTGACTTCTTTTACCCTTTTTATAATATATATATATCTATATCTATATATGTGTTATTTGTATATGTATAGAGAAAGACGGATATGTTATTATATCATTAATCAGAAAGAGTTAAAAAATGAATTAAAGATCTTAAGCTTACGTAATCATCTTTAATGAATGAAGAATTGTAAGCTATTTATAAAAGTATATTTCATAAAATTAGTTTGTAGAAATTGATTGAGACAGGTTAATCTCCTCCAGTTCCAAATCTATTTATAAAATAGTCGGAAAAAACTAAATTACTAAAATAAGATAAATAATTAAACAGTTAGTTAAAAATTTTCTATTTTTGAATATGCAAATAATATTCTAATTTAAATTTAACAGAAAAAGTTATAGGTTTTTCTTAAATCTTCAACTTTCTAACTTTGAATAAAATAAAATAAAAATACTGTAGATCGTCTTATTAATTATTTTACGTAAATAAAATAATTATGTATAGAACAGAACATGAATTGAATTATACTTTCAAATAGATTTATTAAAAGTCCTTATATATGTTACCATCAAAACTCGAAATTAATCAAATTACGAATCTAGTTAAAAAGAGTTTTAATTAAATATTATTTAGTAAAAACTAGTTTTATGTGGTCAAACTAATTTTAACTGAGGCGCTTAGTCAAAACTAGATTTACTAGTAAAATAGGAATACTCACTTTGTGAAATCTATTTTTAAATAAATGAACCAAGAATTATATAATATGTTACAGTTAAAACAACATTTAACGAAGACCGTTCTTAAACGTATTCGGTTATTTTTCAATTAAAAATAAAGTTGAGTAAGTATGATAATAGCAGGGAAAACTGTCATAAGATGACGTACTCTAAGGAAAAATAATTTATTCATACAAAAGTTTTCGCGTGACCTTTTTTTTTTTTTTTTTTTTTACAAACTATGAAAAGTATACAAAATGCAATGGTGCATTGTAAAAAGTAACAAATAAAGTCACAAAGCCATAATTACGAAGTATATAAAATGCTACATTATGTCATTTTATCTACAGTGGTGTCCTAAAATGACCACGCATAAGTTACGATTAATTGTACTTGCCTACATCACAAATATATTTTTGAACACCAAGAAACATCGGCTCACAATATGACCACATTGAACCTGTAACACATTGAATCCCCTTTCATTTCGGTTTTGAGTGACTGAATAAATCTTTGCAATAAAGACATGCTTCATCATCATCATCATCTGCAAAGAGATCATATCATTGTCGTCGTCATTGGACTAACAAAGCGATTTTTTTTTCTAATCCTGTAGTGCTTGCATGTCTTCATTATGAATTATATTTCTCAGCAGCTTTTGCATTCGAATGAGCAATAATAGCACTACTAGTCAGATTAGTAGAGCTTCATCCTTACTCTTTTTAGAGGATAATCTAACATGAGGTGCACATTGAAGTGGAGGCCTTGATAAATGAAGATGATGAACTTGGGGATGCTGCCTGTCAGGGGTGTAGTGGAGGATATACGGAGGCATACGCCGAATACCTCCTGGATTAAAGAAGATAAGTTAAAACTGGTATGAATGACTAAGAACAAACAATCTTCTTGAAACACCATCAAAAATTTGTAAATGCGCTAGGCCTTTCGAAAGATCTGAGTCTTTCTTCGTCAGGCGCAAAAAAGACGTCCTTATACTATGAAAGCAGAGGCAAGACACAGAGTCTTGCCTCTGCTTTCATAGTAGAAGGACGTCTTTTTTGCGCCTGACGAAGAAAGACTCAGATCTTTCGAAAGGCCTAGCGCATTTAAAAATTTTTGATGGTGTTTCAAGAAGATTGTTTGTTCTTACCTCCTGGATTTTTTAAAGAAGCTTCGTAACCCTCTGTTTCTCAAATAAAGCTATAGTGTATACTGCAGACATGAACTTCATGATTCTAATGTACACACTCTGCCGATAGCGTATACCCTGTGGGTTTTTAATGACTAAAACACTGCTGCCTGTTGAAAAGATACATACGTCTTCGAGTATCAGAAACAGATGTTATCGGTGCTGGAGTTGCGGGAAGATGATATTGAAATTGTGAAAATTGACGGATTAGATTTAGGTAAGGTGTTATCTGTAGAACTTGCGTTGCTTTCCTTATTTTATAATGGACTTTCTGTCACAGCTGAAATACAGAAAACATAATCGAGAAAGATCTCTGGGTTCATGGATAGATTCCATTTTTTTTTAAAGCGGCATGTCTTTTTAACTAGTATCATCATATTGCATATACAGAGGCAGTATTCGATATCACAGGTCTTTATAGTTTTTCCATATACAGAAATTCATTTAGAAAGAAATAAGTCCACCTCATACTTCAGATATATAATCACAGAAACGAAACAGACGTAAATTAGCACCAAAAAAAGTCCCAAGAAATTTCTGACGAATGTGTAAACATTTCCTTTGTAAATAATTAAAAAATGGAAAATTGAAACATTCGCCATCACGTGCTTCTCGTTCTTGATCGATTCCATAACATAACTGTGTATCGTTAAGTGCTGCTCTCTAGCGGAAATATTAAGACACCGACTGCATGTCATTTTACCTCAGTATATCATTTTGGGACAGGTTCCCCGAAATTTTTTAATTATTAACCCTCTTTAGCAGTTAAAACCACATTATATCTGTAAAATTATATTAATTTAAAATGCTTCTATTTCAGTGAAACCTACATCTTAGTGAACGGACAGATTAGTTCTAAGCGCACAGAAAATTAATAAACATGCTTGTCAATTACGTTCTTCTTATGCTCAAAGAAAAGCCTGTGAAGATGTTAGAAAGTATCGCATTTTTAGGTACGTTCATTATGATATAAATAAATAGCTCCTATAGTCGTCATCTGGTCCGCCCGTCTTTCTGTCTGTCCGTTTGTCCGCATATAACAGCGCTAAAACTTCCCAGTTGAATGGTGTGAATCTTAATATATATAATGTTGGAGATTTTTTTTTGGGAGTTTTTTTAAATTTTCTGAAATTCGAATCATAACTTAAAAGGATTTTAATAAAAGTTTTTTTCATTCTATTAAATCCCATCATAAGTAATTATTTCATTTGTATCCTATGATAGGTAATGCTTTTAAGTTGCCATGGTGTTTATGTGATATTTATGATGGAGTCATATTATTCCCGTATTACTGAATTTAATATATATAATCGTAATAAATTTTGTAATCATGCATTTTTTCATAAAAGTGAAATAATTATTGCACCAAGTTCTGAATATTTAAAAAACTGGTTATAGCACGAATACACCTCATTTTTCACGTTTGACGTACAATTTCAGCGTTGTTTACCTTGAAAAAGTAATTTTTTGAAAACCGTCTTATCTGATATCGGGATTTTACCATAGCATGCTTTTTAGTTAGAACTAATTTTAAATGTGAAAAAAATGTAAACAATTAAAAATGTCTCATTATATTTACTGAATTCCAGTTTTAACTATGAAGTAATTGAAAAAATTGGTTAGTGTGATCATTTTCTGATTTAAAAAAAAAAAAAAAAAAAAAAAAAAAAAAATTGAGGTTTGCAAGACAGTTTGAAAAAGATCGCCAGGGGACAGCAATCACATCTAAATCAAGATGTAAAACATTTATCAAAAAAATGAAAACTCGATTTTATTCCAAGTCACTCCAATCCTGTGATTTGGATGAATTTAAGTTTAAAAATAAGTCCAGAAAATATCACATTGCTGAGCGGGGAAAAAACTTTTTCCAGAAACCGTCGTAATTGATATAGATTTTTAGGCGTGTTCGAAATTATATGAATACGTTGCACCTATAATCGTAGTCTGGTCTGACCGTCTGTCTGCATATACTACTCAACCGAATCGTTAGAAATTTATTATATGTAATCGTTTCTCAATTTTATCGAGTCATTTAAAATTTTATGAAAATCGAATAAAAACTTAAAAATATATTAATAAAAGTTTTCTTCATACTATTAAATCATATAATACATAGTCAATTCAATGATATCCCACGATGGAAAGTGATTTTAGATTGCCATGGTGATTATGTCATATTTAAGATGGAGTCATATTATTCCCGTATAACTAAATTTAATATATATAATCGTAATAAATTTTGTATTCATGCATTTTTGTATAAGAGTGAAACAGCTATTGCACCACGATCTGAATATTTATAAAACTAGTTAAGGTACGAAAATTTGGCACGGTTGACGTCTTGAACGTGTGTTCTTGACGTCTTGAAACGTCTTGACGTCTTGAAACGTCTTTGACTTTTGAACATTTGACACGTCTTTTGATACGTTTGACGCACTATTTCCGACTTGTTTACCTTGAAAAAATTATTTTTTGAAAACCGCCTTATCTGATATCCGAATTTTACCATAACGTGATTTTTAGTTAGAATTAATTTTAATTGAAAAAAAAAATTAAATATGTCTCATTAAACTTAGTGAATTCCAGTTATGTACTATAAAATAATTGAAAGAAATAGGTTAGTATACTTAGTATATTTTCCGATAACAGCAGATTGTTTAAAAAAAGCTGTGAAATTAGTGGTTTTGAATCAAATTTCTAACAAAACTGATTGAAAAAAATCTCAGGAGACTGTAATCACATATAATTCAAGATGTAACACATTTATAAATAGACTGAAAGCTCGATTTTATTCCAAGTCATGTGAATTGTATGAATTTAAGAGCCCACAGTTGTCACTCGGAAAAAGTCGAACGCTAATGGTAAGTCTATGGGAACGTTATTTTCAAATTTCTCGCTCAAATTTTAATTTTCTTGAATTTTTTTTTGCATAGGATAGCTGAGAATGATCTACCACTTTTTCGATTTTGATAATACTTTTTTTTTAATAGGATAGTTTCAATATTAATATTTGGAAATTTTTCCAGAGAGAAACATTCGCCTTGAATACAATATTTCAAATGTAAATCAAATTTCAAATTATTTTTGCTTAAAAGGCGCAAAGACCAACTTAGTGAAAAAGATTCCATGACGGGAATCGAACCCGGGTCATCAGTATAGCGCACTGACGTTCTACCGCTAAACCACATGGAACGATACCCAGCCTGGAACTTCTCACTATTACAAGTTGGCAAGGCTACAAACGCAGCACAAGATGGAATATTTTTCCGTGAGCCACCAACATGGGGCAAACACAGACACTTAATTAAATCCAGCATCGATGAATCTATATTAATATTTGGAAATTTTTCCAGAGAGAAACATTCGCCTTGAATACAATATTTCAAATGAAAATCAAATTTCAAATTATTTTTGCTTAAAAGGCGCAAAGACCAACTTAGTGAAAAAGATTCCATGCCGGGAATCGAACCCGGGTCATAGGTATAGCGCACTGACGTTCTACCGCTAAACCACATGGAACGATACCCAGACTGGAACTTCTCACTATTACAAGTTGGCAAGGCTACAAACGCAGCACAAGATGGAATATTTTTCCGTGAGCCACCAACATGGGGCAAACACAGACACTTAATTAAATCCAGCATCGATGAATCTATATTAATATTTGGAAAATTTTCCAGAGAGAAACATTCGCCTTGAATACAATATTTCAAATGAAAATCAAATTTCAAATTATTTTTGCTTAAAAGGCGCAAATACCAACTTAGTGAAAAAGATTCTATGCCGGGAATCGAACCCGGGTCATCAGTATAGCGCCCTGACGTTCTACCGCTAAACCACATGGAACGATACCCAGCCTGGAACTTCTCACTATTACAAGTTGGCAAGGCTACAAACGCAGCACAAGATGGAATATTTTTCCGTGAGCCACCAACGTGGGGCAAACACAGACACTTAATTAAATCCAGCATCGATGAATCTATATTAATATTTGGAAATTTTTCCAGAGAGAAACATTCGCCGTGAATACAATATTTCAAATGAAAATCAAATTTCAAATTATTTTTGCTTAAAAGGCGCAAAGACCAACTTAGTGAAAAAGATTCCATGCCGGGAATCGAACCCGGGTCATCAGTATAGCGCACTGACGTTCTACCGCTAAACCACATGGAACGATACCCAGCCTGGAACTTCTCACTAGAACAAGTTGGCAAGGCTACAAACGCAGCACAAGATGGAATATTTTTCCGTGAGCCACCAACATGGGGCAAACACAGACACTTAATTAAACCAGGCTGGGTATTGTTCCATGTGGTTTAGCGGTAGAACGTCAGTGCGCTATACTGATGACCCGGGTTCGTTTCCCGGCATGGAATCTTTTTCACTAAGTTGGTCTTTGCGCCTTTTAAGCAAAAATAATTTGAAATTTGTTTTTCATTTGAAATATTGTATTCAAGGCGAATGTTTCTCTCTGGAAAAATTTCCAAATATTAATATAGATTCATCGATGCTGGATTTAATTAAGTGTCTGTGTTTGCCCCATGTTGGTGGCTCACGGAAAAATATTCCATCTTGTGCTGCGTTTGTAGCCTTGCCAACTTGTAATAGTGAGAAGTTCCAGGCTGGGTATCGTTCCATGTGGTTTAGCGGTAGAACGTCAGTGCGCTATACTGATGACCCGGGTTCGATTCCCGGCATGGAATCTTTTTCACTAAGTTGGTCTTTGCGCCTTTTAAGCAAAAATAATTTGAAATTTGATTTTCATTTGAAATATTGTATTCAAGGCGAATGTTTCTCTCTGGAAAAATTTCCAAATATTAATATAGATTTATCGATGCTGGATTTAATTGAGTGTCTGTGTTTGCCCCATGTTGGTGGCTCACGGAAAAATATTCCATCTTGTGCTGCGTTTGTAGCCTTGCCAACTTGTAATAGTGAGAAGTTCCAGGCTGGGTATCGTTCCATGTGGTTTAGCGGTAGAACGTCAGTGCGCTATACTGATGACCCGGGTTCGATTCCCGGCATGGAATCTTTTTCACTAAGTTGGTCTTTGCGCCTTTTAAGCAAAAATAATTTGAAATTTGATTTTCATTTGAAATAGGATAGTTTCAATTTCGGATCCAGTGCCAACCGGTTCCTAAAGTAAAAGTGATTTTTATAAAAAGAATCTGAAAGGAAATCGAAAAAGTAAAAACTAGCCCGTTTGCAGATCGTCCTCAGCTATCCTATGCAAAAAACATCATTCAAAAATATTAACATTTGAGTGAGATAGTTCAAAATAACGCTTCCATAGACTTGGTATTACCGTTTTCCTTTCTTCCCGTGACTGTAGTGGACTCTTAATATTCCATACTAGTCACGCGGATAAACTCAAACGCTAATTTAAAGTCTATCGGTGCGTTATTTTCAAATATCTCGCTTTGATTTTGATATTTTTGGATGATTTTATTGCATACGATAGCTGAGAACGATCTACAACCGGGCTATTTTTTAATTTTTTCGATTTTGGTTATAATTATTTTATATAAAGATAATTTCAATTTCAGAACCGGTTCCAACTGGTTCCGAAAGTGAAAGGAATTTTTTTTTAAATCTCAAACCAAAATCGAAAATTTAAAAACTAGCCCGTTTGTAGATCGTCCTCAGATATACTATGCAAAAAAAAAAAAAAAAAAAAAAAAACATTCAAAAATATTAAAATACAAGCGAGATATTTGAAAATAATGCCCTCATAGACTTAACATTAGAGATTCTGTTTTTTGCCGTGATTAGTGTCGCCTCTTCAGTTTAAAAATAAGTTCTTAAAATGTGTCAGAAAGTATTGCATTGCTGTGCGGACGAAATTTTTTTCCCCAAAACAGTCTTAACTATATTGATTTTTTTACTCTTACATATTTTTCAAGTACAACTGCTAACAACTTTCACAAATGAAAATATCTTATCATTGTTAATTAAATTTAATACTGATGAAATAATCAAAATAGCGTTTTATAATGTTCAATAAAGGTATAAGATCTTTCAGAAAATGCTGTCAAAGTTGACGATTTGAAGCTAATTTACCGATGAGATAGCTTGAAAAGTGCTACTAAGAGACAGAAACCAATGCAAACTCAACATGTAAATCCTTTATTAAAAAATGAATAAAAAATATTACATTCCAAATAACTTAAAGAGTCGTTTCTTCCTATTGCATACATTTGCGTTAAAGAGCACTATAAAACGTATTTTTGAGTTAGAAGTACTCCTAACTACCAAAAACGGTTAATAATTGAGAATGTGATAGTATCTATATATTTAAAAGACCAGGCTGTATTTTAGTTATCAGCCCTGAGTTTTCTACTCAACCGATTTTGATAATTATTTTTTTTTAATGAAAGCTGTTCATTTGTAGATGTGCCCGTACTAGCTGTTTTTTAAATTTATTTCCATTTTTATATTTTATTTTTAATTATTAAAGCTTTTTATGATATTTCTTTAAAATGATGGCAATTGGGTTACTTCTATTGTTGCAGAGAAATGAGAAATAATGGGGCTTATTTTATTGATGCCATTTTCACATTACAAGTAAAAGGAACTTAAAAAATTTTTTGAACTGAAAATGTCGCCAGCCTTTTAAAAAATGCGCATTCTCCTCGTAAATATTTTACATTTCAATATTTTTTTCATTATAATAATAATTGGTTTGAGAGGCTAGGCGAAATTATTCAGAGAGTGAAAATGATGTCATATTTAAAACAAATTTTAAAATAAAATGTTCTTCGATGAAACTAAATATTTCACCACGATATCGTCTAAAACACAAATTTCTGAATTTTTTATTCGCGGCTACTGAGATCAGAACCCCACGTCAAGAGTGCGAATGTTCACATGAAAAATTGTATTGGACAAACGTGATTTGAACTTTGGAAATATATTCATTAATAATCTATTGCGTGTTAAAATACTTTTAAACGGTGAATACGGATTTGAGTGGAGAGTAATTTAATTTTGTAAATTTTGAGAGTATGAAAATGATGTAAGGTTCAGATTTCATGGGGAAAATTTCTATGATGTGACAAAGCGAAATTCTTTTTGATGATTTTTCATCCCGTAATACTAAACATACAGGCCTCCATCAATAATTTCATCATAATTATTCATCTTGATTATGTAATCTAATACAGTTTAATTTTGCCATAACTTAAACAGTTGAAGTTTGTGGAAATAGCATTTGGTAACTTTAGGCTAAAAATATTATTTATTTCAAGAGTTAGATAAACAATGTAAGATGAATTTTTTATTGTAATTATTTTTGTAAGTGTGTTACATTCGATCTAAGAGTCCCTTTCTAAACATTTTCGTTCGTCGAATTTCGACGGGTTGCAACTCGTTATTATCACGGCTGTACGGAAATCCAAATGAAAAACTTTGACACATTCGCAGAGTAGTTTTTAATCTTAGGCACTTGAAATATACATTGGCTATATTCAGAAACTGTGAAATCGAGTAGCGTTTCCCGTTTTTAGGTTAAGACAAAAGATCTTTGAGACAACTCTGTCAAAGCAGACGTTTAAAACTGAATTACCGGATCGCACAGATCAAAAGAGGTCTTCGTGACACAAACATCTTTTATAACTCAAGGTGTAGCGCATTTAAAAAACAAAATTAAAAATGATCACGTTTACACAGTGATCTAAAGCGTCGGTTTTACGCTGCTTTGCAAAAATCGCATACCTTAGTTATATTTCTGCAGGTATGCTCAAGGATGTTCCCTTCTAATTGTGAATTCACACAGTTTCGCCATAGGAAAACTTATAGGAAATGGCTGTTTTCTTGTTCGGGTTTTACGAGGGCAGTTTGATATATCCGTAACTTTAAAAAAGGTGGCGGTGTGATCGCCCTCTTATTATTATGTTTTCAATTTATTATTATCTGCGGCAACATTCGTGAAATTTGCAGACGATATTTTCACGACGACGAGCATTCTATCAGATTCAAAAGCAAACGAATGGCGTGTTTGTTTTGATTATATAGAAAAAAGAATGTCGTGTTTTGATAAAACACTATTTTTTGCGCAGAAAAACAATTACCGAAACTGAAGAAAAGTTGAAAAAATATTATGGGAACTCTGCTCCATCACCTACTGTGGTTCACAAGTGGTGTACTGAATAACATTGTGGCCGTACGAGCACAGCAGATGCAGAATGTTCTGGACGTACAGTTGAGATCACGACTGAAGAAATGGTCAACCAAATCCATTATATTCTGTTAAAAGACTTCCGTTTGAAAGTGCGTGAGATAGCTAAGAAGGTAAACATTTCAAATGAACGTGTATCTTGTATGAACATTTGGACATGAAAGAGTTATCAGCAAGATGGGTGCCGCGATTACTGACAGTGGATCAAAAGCGGACTCGTGCAACCATTTCACAGCTATGTTTGGATAAGTTCAAGTGCAATTCAAGCAAATTTTTGTCACGTTATGTTACAGTTGAGGAAACATAGATACATTACTACAAACCAGAAATGAAAGAACATTCTAAACAGTGAACTTCTAATGAACGTGCTCCGAAAAAGGCGAAAAACGTTCCATCGGCTGGAAACATGATGGTCACAGTTTTCTGGGACTCAAAGAACATAACCCTCATTGATCATCTGGAAAAGGGAAAAACAATCACCGGAAAGTGTTATGCTGATTTATTAGACCGTTTTAATGCAAAATCGAATGAAAAGCGGCTTCATTTGTCCAAGAAAAAAGTGCTTTTTCATCACGACAGTGCGCCAGTGCACTCGTCTGCCGCTAAATTAATTGTATTATGATACGAATTGCTCCCTCATCAACCTTACTTTCTTGACTTGGCCCCCAATGACTTTTTTCTTTTTTCCAAATTTTAAAAAATGGCTTTGTGGAAAGAGACTTTCTTCAAATTCTGAGATCATTATTACCACAATTGTTTATTTTGAGGAGTTTGAGAAATCTTATTTTTGGAAGGACTAAAAAAGTTAGAACATCGTTGGAAAAGTGTATCATTATGAAAGGAGATTATGTCGAAAAATGAAATGCATTTTAGTATGTATATTAGTTTTTTTCATTTCAAAGTCACGGATTTATCGAACTGCCCTCGTATATCTTAAAACTGTAATGAACTATATAATTTCACTATATTATTTTTAACACAATTATTCTAATTGATAAACAAATCTAATACCTAATCTAATAACTATACATCTATTACATCTAATAACTATATAATTTACTTAGAATCCGGATTACTTCATTTACCTCGGCGATATTGTAGAAAAACTGTATTGCAGAATTGCATTTTAGAAAGCCGTAGGCTTGGATACGATGAAACAACTTTAGTGATCGTTTGCAAACTTTTAATTACTCTGGATTATATAAAAACATTTAAATTCAAGCACTGTTTAAACGAAAAATTAATAAAAAAAGATAGTAAGATTAACAGAGATTTACTATAAGACAGGGACGACTCGTCATCAGATAATAATTTCCGATTTCAGAGAGACACTCCTCTCTGGTCTCGAACCAGCTACGTCTACTCGCTCAAAAAAATTTTCGCAGATGCTGCCAGATACTTTCTGCTGCGTTGCAACTTTACGGCCCTGCTGCATTTTCACTCTGCATTTTCAGCTAAGCGCTTTCTGCATTTTCTGCGTAAGAACAACTTTTCTCCTACACTTCGGCAATTCTGACACTTCTGTGTCGCACAGAATTTAATACCCACTTTATTTAACGGGTCAAGCTTTCCATGGAATCTAAAAAATAACAAAAAACACACACAAAAACCAACAACATGAAAAATAATAGCTACATCAAATAATAGCAACATCAAATAAAAAAAAAAACTAGTACTTAGTTAATATTAATTTTAACTGAAACATAAATAATAGCGTCTAATCAATGTTTGTTAATTCTACTTTTAACGGAAACAGTATAGATAATACTAGATTTGTCTAGCTAAAATTGGTTTTCACTAACTGTGTATTAGATAAAACTACTTTTTAAAAAGTGCCTTAAATAAGAGGCATAATAGATATTAGTTTCTAGGTAAGTCGGATTCAATATTTTCAAATGAGCGAAAAAGTTCCCATGCTGAGACTCGAACACATTCGACTTTCATTGTCAATACTCTTACGTTTTAGTAACTTGGGCTGACATAAGTCGTGTATATTTCGCTCAGGTAACCTTGTTAGTACTAGCATTTGGTCTGGGATGTAGAGACAGCTCAAAAGAATGCTTCACAGTTAATAGAATTCCATTTAAATTTAAACAATGGGGATTGCTCCGCGAGTAAAGTTGACGTCATATCGCTGGTAGAAATGATCTAAACATTAATTTTCGTATTTTTTGGATTTTTTTTTTTTTTTTTTTTTTTTTTTTTTTTTTTTTTTTTTTACATGGTATAATTTGATATTGTACACAACCTAGTAGGAAAGAAAAGTGTATTTTCACATGAACATTGTTTTAAATTTGTATCTCAGTTTACCAAAATTTTATAATTTAAAAAATAACTTGCATGTAAGATTTAAAAAGTAATCTATCACGCGCACCCCTATTACAGAAGATTAACATATTTTCAACTGAAAGCATTTCGATAGTTGTACATTTCTTTTCAGCCAGTTTTTCATAAATAAATTTAAACTTCTTAATATATATATATATATACAAAACGCAAGCTTAACCCATTTGTACCTGAATTTTTGTTTTCTCAAATTTTTTGGTAAAATCACTTTAAAATATTGCAAAATGAACTGGAAAAATACTAAAAATAACTACGCTAAATTTTTTCGTAAATATTTGATAAGATGTAAACATACTAAATATGGGAATATGCATATTATATAATATGCATAATTATATGTTTTGTCAAAATTCATATAAAATGAGCTTTTTAAAATTGTATGTTAAATACTATAATTAGTATTTTTATGATTAGTATTTTTATTTTTATGAATGTATTTATTTCTTTACAGAGACTAATAACATTATAAGTATTAGTAATAATAAACTAAGAACAATTGTATTTGAAGCTTAGAAACAATTTCTTTCATAATAGTCCAGGCAATAGGGAATTTTACCCAGGAAAATTAATGGTAGTACTGGAAATTGGCTTTTTAGATGTTTTTTGGGTCGCTGAATCCGAATTTATAACTTCCCACCAAAATTTCCCCCGGCAACATCCTCAAATTTTGGTAAAAAGCCCCCCAAAAAAAGTTTTTATTTAAAAAATCAATTTTTTATTGTTTTAGAGAAAAAGTATCTAGAAATTCAGAAAGTAGACAAAATTTCCAACAAATTGGGTATATGGCATTATGACTTAGGATAAAGGGGAAGGGGGGATCTGCCCAGGGGCGGTGCTGCGTGGACTAAGTTGCGCAATTTCACTTAACCACTCACACGTTTACATTCGCACTCCCATCTCCCCTCCGAACTTTCTCTATAACGTTTACTTTAAGATTTTTGGGTCGCTGAATCCGAATTTTTAACTTCCCTCCAAAAATTTCCCCCCTGAAACACCTCCCCAAATAGTTGTTTTCAACTTAAATTTCTTATTGTTTTAGGGGAAAAGCATTACAAAATTCAGAAACTACACAAAATTTGCAACAAGTAGGATATATGACATTATGACGTAGGAGGAGCGGGAGGGGGAGGGCTGCCTCTGAACATGCACTGCGGCGCTACGTGCACTAAGTTATGAAGTCCGGGCAATAGGGGTTTTTACCTGGAAAAATTAATACTAGTTCTGGATTTCGACTCACTTTATGTTTTTTGGATCGCTTAATCCGAATTTGTAACTTCCCACCAAAATTTCACCCGACAACCACTCAAAAAATTGATTTTTTGAAAAAATTTGGTTTTTGAGAAAAGCGCGCGGGGAATGTTCAGAGGCAGCCCCCTCTCTCCCCGTTTATCCTACGTCATAATGTCATATATCCTATCTGTTTCAAATTTTGTCTAGTTTCTGAATTTCGTAATGCTTTTCCCCTAAAACAATAAGAAATTTAAGTTAAAAGCAACTATTTGGGGGGGGGGGGGGGGGGTTCGGGGGGGAAAATTTTGGGGGTAAGTTAAAAATTCGGATTCAGCGACCCAAAAAACTTAAAGTAAACCTTATAGAGAAAGTTCGGAGGGAAAATGGGAGGGCTAATGTAAACGTGTGAGTGGTTAAGTGGAATTGCGCAACTTAGTCCACGCAGCACCGCGGCGCATGTTCCGAATCAGATCCCCCCCTTCCCCTTCATCCTAAGTCATAATATCATGTATCCAATTTGTTGCAAATTTTGTCTACTTTCTGAATGTCTAGCTACTTTCCCCCTAAAACAATAAAAAAATGGAATTTTTTAATAAAAACCTTTTTTTGGGGCTGTTTACCAAAATTTGGGGGGGTTGCCGGGGAAAATTTTGGTGGGAAGTTACAAATTCGGATTCAGCAACCCAAAAAACATCTAGAAAGCCTATTTCTAGTACTACCATTAATTTTGCTAGGTAGAGTCCCTATACTGTCTCTATTGCCTGGACTATAGTCATCTTGAAAAAGACTTTACATAAATAACTGTCCCCTAAATGGCTAATAATAATATGTATCAATTCGTGCCTAGCGCCTTATATTTTGTACGTTACAAAAATTCATAAAAATCAGGCTTGAACATATAATTTCACAATTTAAAAAAATACGTATTTCAAAAAAGTCTACAAGGTAAGATTATGACTTATGCATTTGCATGCTTAGTAGAAAAAATATAAATAAAATTACTTTTTACATTTTGCCAACTTGAAAAATGAAAAATCTATAAACTCCGAAAAAAGCCTTCATTTTAAGCAAATAAATATCCATATTATGCTGCCATCTCTCGGTAAAAAATAAAGACATTTACAGATAATTATTTCATACAATTTTCATATTATAAAGAAGAAGAAAATTATAGAAACTTATAAAAATTCGAAGCGTCCCAAAAATAGGACGCTAGGCATAAATGGGTTAACAAATACTTAATCAAAATACGCACTTAAAAACTAAAATTATCAAAAAAAAAAAAAAAAAAAAAAAAACTAGCTGTAAATAGTGATATATTTGGCTTTTTTTAAATATTAATCTCTGGCATGTGGCTAATACTGAAGTACAGTTCTAAAAAAATATCAAAACTATTTCAATACATAGTTTACATTTTTATGTAAAATATAGAAAAATGTACTAAAATATGTCGAAAAATATACTAAATGTAAAATAAATGTAATATTGTATAAATCGAAAAATATGTAAAATGTAAAGTAAAATTAAAAATTATTTTCACTTATGATGTGTACCTCGTGAAACTCGGATTGTATCCCTGACATATTTAAAAAAATAATAATAAACATCATAATAATATATCTTTAATTTCATTCAAAACGCTTTTAATCAAGAAATATTTGCCTTTTTGAACTTTTCAAATTCATAGTAAAATAAAAATAAAATTTTCCCATTCTACATTTAAATAGATAAAGTCAGAAAACATAACTAGAATATTATGTAGCTAAGATGAGAGAATATTTCCAATTCACAAATCTTACCTGTTACAGAAATTTCAAAATCAATTTCAATACAAATTTATCAATTGATTTTCCAGATTTAAACAGATAAGTTTGGAAAATAAAGCAATCATACCACATAGCTATGCTCATAAATTAGTCTATGTTGTTCAGAAAATAATGCAAGAGCCTCAGAAAATTCTCAAGATTTAAACTCTGCTGTAACATGTAGCAGCTGTTCACTTTTCACAGAATAATCGATATGGTGATGTATTACATCCTTAACGGTATTATAATTGATTTATCTGCTTTATTTCCTATTTCCTCTTCTCGGATATATTTTACAATATGTATTCTTATTATAGATCACTCTAATTATACTCTCTAATTGTACGTAGAAATTATTAGTAACTCAGATATAAGAAATAAAGTTTTTAGAACGTAATTTAGATAAATCACTTTCACTGAAAAAATAGAACGGTATGTATTTTTAGAATGTTACTCTTATAATATGTTAATTTTTTTTTAAACTTTTTGAAGCAAATGACTGAAAAGTTTTTTAAGCCATTTTCTAAAATATAAAGAATTTGTTTTACAGAGAAATATCCAGGTTTATTCAAAATGATATAAGGTATTTTAAAATACTATAAAAAACTCATTTGAAACATACTATTACCAGAACAGGGTTAAAAGGAAGGAACAATCATACGTTTTCACATTCACCTTGGCTGATATAACTAATATCGCTATAATTTAAAATGACGTCTCAGCAAGAAAAATTGTTTTGTTCTTTTCAGTATGAGAAAACGGAAATTGTAGTTTTAGTCCAACGTGCGTTTCGTAGATGTTTTGGAAAATATAGTTCTACTAAATACATAAATTCTATAACCAATTGGAATAAAAGGCTGTCTTTGAAAGAATGAGACTTTTTCTTGTGTTTTTTGTAACCATCACAGCATGCGAATTTTCTTCTTGGGACTTTCTGAAAGACAACGTTTATGTGTTACCGCTAGCATGGAACACCGATAACTTAAAACAGGCTTACATGTAATTCTCTGAACTTCTCTCTAAAACACCAGACAGATCGAGATCCTAAACGAGTTTCGCACAAACTGTACAATCCTTTGGATATTGTTTTCATGACAGTATGAAGGCATATATAACATTTGTAATGCAGCAAAATGAAAATGTTAGAGGTTTTTTCATTTAAAACCCTTTCTGATAAGTGTACACTTCAAAAGGAATTTTTTTTATAGTATTTTGAAATACTGTCAGTAACTGAAGGAAGGGACCTTCATTTCCAGTAAATCTATGACAAATTGGAAATGGAAATAACAATAAAACCTTTTTACAGCCAGATTTTATTTACAAGTGAGACTAGCATAGATTAATAAATATATTTTATTTAATTTTAGAAATTCATGATTTAAAACCTAAATAGTTTAAATCTTTGTATCTCCATAATTAATACCTCGTGCTTAATAATTCATAACCCCACTTTCACACAATCGTCTTATAATACATAAAACAAACATACAAATGTAACTATACATATCATACTTAAAGTACACGCATAGGTCTTTCAATGCATTTTTTATATACAGTACATGCAGAAACATAAGTTATTTTGCCGATTAATGCAAGATCTCAAATTTAAAAAAAACTTTTCCTAAACATTATACAAAAAATACATTTATAATAAATATATATTTTTTATTTAAATAATCTTCCAAAATCAGAGTATGAAAAATTTGACAATGAATTTATGAAATAACACAAATAACATTCCTAATAGAAAGTAAATAAATAACAATAAATAGTTAAAAAATGAAAATATAAAAAAAATAAATAAATGCTTTTATGTGAAATGCATTATTTTATAGCTAAAAATAGGAAAATAAATAATTATCGTAATACTACATTTATAAAGAACGTGTTGGTTGTCTTTTGAATTTCAAATGCATTATATTGATGTATTGTATTTGCATTATAGAAATACAATAAATCGCATTATAACATTTTTTTACATTTTTGGAAATTATAGAATGGTTGTTTTTCAGTACTTTGTTTATTTATTTATTTAATGTATAAACATTTTTGTTTCTATTAATATTTCAATGTACCAAATTTTAATCATTGTGCAATTCAACTATTTATAATAAACGATTAAGTTCGTTATTTAATGTCACAGTTTTGAATTGTGGGACACGAGAGTCATTATCCCGATATAATCGAGATCCGAAAACGACATTAAAAAATTTACCTCTTTATTGAATGCCAATACGTTAATGTTAATGGATATTACCCAGAGAATGTTCGAAAAGGTATTTTGATTTATATGTGAAATAAATTTTATTCCATATTTTGGGGGGAAATGTCTATAAATTCAAAGTATACATATATCAAATTACGATGTACTAGGATCATTTATCTATATCGCCAAGAACGTCATTAAGAAAGGCATTTAAGAATGTTAGATATATTTGTGCCGGTTTCTGATATTTGAAACTACTGCGAGGGAGACTTTAGGTACCTTATATGGGCACACTTACCACTAACTACGTGACTGTATATATTTATATTAATTTAAATTTTAACTCAGAGGTTTTAAAATTTTCCGGTACTCTGCCTGATTTGCCAGTTCCTAATTTAATAAAGGGTTTATTAAAATTTCATGCATTAACATTTGTCTTTAAAAATGTTATATTACTAAATTACTAGCTGGCAGAGATATCTGATATGTTTTATTTCCATTACGTGAAAGCTCTATATTTTTTTGTGAAAAAAAAAATATATATATATATACATATAATCGAAACATAATATAACACCAATTTTATTAAATATGTGGCTGTAACCAAGAAATGATATTTCGAACATAAATAGTTGCATATTATGTCATTTCCAAATTACGTGATTTTAAAGCAATAGAGCAATATTTGTAAGCGAACGATAATATAGGGGCTATAAATTTAGACTGATCGAGGGGAGTTTGGGAAAATACTTGGCGATCTTGCTTATTATCCCAAATTCTTCTTTGGAACACGTAATTCAGACTATTCTCAGCGCAGAAGTTTTGAAATGCAAACATGAAAATGCATGGTTCTCTATTTAGCTTTACATTATAAAATAATCGGACTCATGACATAGCCACATATAATCGACCATGTCTGAATACATGATGTAGAAGCCAACATTATTTATTAAAAGTTTGACCTTAAGCTTTATTTATTGTTAAAAAAAAAATCAAGACATGAAAATGAATTGTTGTATCAGTTTCCCAGCATTTCATATAGGGCTGGAATTATCTAAAAAGGATTTATCACGAGCTGAAAACCTGTAAAAAATGTAATCTCTCATAATTACGTAATAATTTCCTTTTGTTTTCCAGTCAACATTAAGATATGCCACCCAGTCCTGCCTTTAGCCCATATTAAAACATAACACGTTGGATCCTAGTGCATGCATGCTGGATTAATTAATTTCAGTTAAATACCCTTTTTAGATACATTAATGTATACACCTTAGAAGCGTGGAGAGCACCATTGGGCGATTTAAAAACAGAAACAACTTCGGAATAAGATAGAAAATTATACAGACGTGAATTTGGATGGGGGATCTGAATGATAAAAACGCATTACTTAATTTATTTATGGTCTATTATTCTTTACCACTTACTGTTTTTCATCTTTAAGCTTTTCTTACATTGTCTTATATGACCGAATTTAAAGACTCCGCACATCTAATTCCTGATTAAATATTTTGTAAACATGTTATCTTAGTTTACTGTTAAAATGATGATTTGTCAAATCTGATTATCTTCGTAATAATTTTATGTATAATGTATAAATATCCATAAGAAAAATAATTTAAATTTTGAGCATAAAGAGACAAAATGGTGTGATACCGGGAATTTTACCGTTTCCTGAACGTTCTTTGACATCGTCGCCAAATTATACAAAAGACAATGCATAGTTATAATTACGGATATTTGCTCTAAAAATCTTAGATTTACAGTATTAACAACATATTTTTTCCGTCGAGGATATCATAAGAAGATAAATTAATTTACCCTTCAGAACAAAAGTTTAAATTTTCTTACGGTATTTTTTTCCAGAAAAACTGAAGTTTTTTGCAATATTTATAGGTGTGAGAGAAGGTTCGAATATTATGAAGTGCAAAATTTAGACTATATTTATACATAGAACACTAATTTGCATCAAACGGCTTATTATAATAAAGCTCGGCATAAAACAAATGAGCATCTTTGTTTTGCATAATTGATCAATACATCTCGGGCATTACACATGCATAAGTCTATGTACTTAAAGTCAGTTTCAAAGATATTACTCACATGCTCGGAAAGCAATTTTTCGTTTTAAATTATGGATAATTATGAACACAAATATGAAACCTCTATAGCCTGAACATTTTCTTTTAAGATTAAAACTAAGGAAATTTATGCAGTAGGTTTTTCGAAAAGAAAAAACGGCCTAGAATGTTACAAGCATTTAAACAGCTTATCATTCAGTTTCAAACTACATGAATCATCCCGAAACTAAATTAAATCGTCAGTGAGATATCCTTTAATTCTATGATTTACTATTGTAACAGCCCGGAATAAGTTTTAAACGTTTTAAAAGAAAGAAGGTCTAGACGGTGTCTAGCATAAGTTTATTTTAATTTGAAATATATTGCAAATCATTTTATTCTTCTGGGATAAGCCTGACACTGTAACTTCGACCTTTGTGAATGAAAGGATTAAATTAAATTAAAAGGAGATTAAACTTCATTTATTTAAAAGGTTTACCCGTTTCGCATTTTCATTAGCTACCAAGAAAAATATTTCTATTATAGGGAATCCTGAAAAGCGTTTTTTCATACAAAGTGTAATAAACCTAAGAATAAATAGAAATTTCGTTAAATAAAAATAATCTGCATAATTAAGACACCAACAGTTTCACTAATCTTAAAAATCAATTTCATTTTTATAGAGGAGTATAAAATTTACATGCTAATGGTCAACCTTTACCATTTTTTCGTGTTAGATAATAAGGAAAAGTTTTTGAGATATGCTGTAAGAAACATTGTAATAAAGTAATTTTTCTTTTGCTAATATGTAGCACAATATAGTACAATCACCATTGTATTACTTGTACAAATGAGCTACAATGTTTCAGACAATGGGTATTTTACTATCTTCTATCTCAGTATTATTTTGCATATAATGTATAATATTCGTAAAGAATGAACATTCCATATTATCGTATTTCGGTGATTACATTCAATCAAAATTTCCTGAGTTGCTAAAAACAATGTAATACAATGTAATACAAATGAGCTAAAATGATTCAGAAAATGGGTATTTAACTATCTTCTCTCTAAGTATTATTTTGCATAAAATACGTAATATTTGTATAAAAAGTATTAACATTCCATTTTATCACATATTTCGGTGATTACATTCAATCAAAACTTCCTGAGTTACTAGAAACAATGTAATACAATGCTGTTTCCTCTGTTTGTGAACGAATGTAATACAATGTTCTTCGATCGCTATTGTATCTCATGTAGAAATGTGCTAAAACGTGACACATAAAATTATATAATTTGACGTATATTTTCATACAATCAATATTGTACTGAAAATACATGTTTTTTAATAAAATATAAAATACGTATAAGGTAGAAAAGAGTTTTTCACACAATATATTTAATAACGGTGAAATGATACTGAAATGTTGTAAGAAAAAATGTAATGCATTTTTTTCTCTCGCTGTTTTATTATATATCTCAATTCTAATGCAATAATCTATATATTAATGGCTACCAAATTTAATTCAGTCTTGTTAATATACCGGGTGTCCCAAAAAGGACTGACTGATTTTAAAATTCAATAACTTGCAAACGGTGACAGATATTAAAAAAATTCTTGCAGGAGGGTTATACATAAGGTCAAAAGTTTTATTACGGTGATTTTCAATTTTAGTTCGATTTACAAACAATAGATGGCGCTGTGAGCAATAGTCGCTAAATACAGGCTCGATTTTTGGTCCTTTATCTTGTTCCATGCAGAAAAAGGAGATGGAAATGTATTATCCGGGCCACGAAGTACCAAAAATCGAGCCTGAATTTAGCGACTATTGCTTACAGCGCCATCTATTGTTTGTAAATCGAACTAAAATTGAAAATCACTGTAATAAAACTTTTGACCTTATGCTTAACCCTCCTGCAAGAATTTTTTTAATATCTGTCACCGTTTGCAAGTTATTGAATTTTAAAATCAGTCAGTCCTTTTTGGGACACCCGGTATATTATAACGATTGTAATCTCAGTCGTCAAGAGACCTAAGGTCTACATCATCAAGTAGCAGTGACATGATTTTTAAATAAGTAGTATATAACGTCCTTCAGAAATGACGGAATGCTGATCGCCGTTTTATTTTTATAAGACATCACACAAACAAACAGAATGAAGATTTTATTGTGGAAGGGTTGAAAAATTGCATTTTAAAAATGACAAATGATTTCTACAAACACAATCGATGAGAATATTTTTATTATTCAATATTAAATTTCTGTAATAGTTCAACAATTGGACAATAAAAAAAAATAAAAAATTAAAAAAAAAAATAAAAAAAAAGCACCACCCAGCAGTATTTATTGCAACAATAATAATAATTAGCAAAATGAAAAAAAATTCTGAAAATTTCAGAAAATATTAAAATTAACTATTCAATGCGTTAAAGATTTTTTTAAATATATTATTTTTATAAAAATGGATGAGTCTAAATAATTGATGGCTCAATAAACCGCTTTCCATTAGGGTGGATCAAGGTACGGAGTTTTGAAATGAAGATAATATATTAGAACTCTGTGGGCAACGGTTTTACTATCTAAGGAGCTTTACGTTTCGTTTATAATATGGATTTGGCGCCAATTATCGTCAATTAATATTAACAAAGGAATTTTTTGTTAAAATTGTAGTTTTTTTTTTTTAAATAGAAAATATGCAGGAAGCATTGATTTAATTCCAGATAAATTTTTAAAAGATTCAGCTACATTCGATATAAATAAAATCAAAAGTTATCAATTATCATTATTTATTTCGTAAAACTATAATTTAATTGTATCAATTTTTAAGAGCTTAGTTTATATCCACTTGAAATTGGCTTGCAATGTAAATATACTTTATATTTTATGTCAAATGTAATTAAAATGCAAGAATTTACAATACCATGTTATGTACTACATATATTAATTATATCAATGCGGATAAAATTTCGATTTTTAACAAAATATTTGAACACAACTTCGGAGTGAAAAGAAAATTTTAATTTAATAAGTGAATAAATTATTTTCAATGCAATCATGATAACATCTTATATTTAAATTATATCAAGAAAAAAAAAACTCATTTTATTTATAATGAAAAAAAAGCAGATAAATATTAAGCTTTTAAAAATTAATAAAACTAAATTAGAATTCTATGAAAGGAATAATAATGATAATAATAATACTCATTTTATTTATAATAAATGTAAAATGTAATTAAAATGCAAGAATTTACAATACCATGTTATGTACTACATATATTAATTATATCAATGCGGATAAAATTTCGATTTTTAACAAAATATTTGAACACAACTTCGGAGTGAAAAGAAAATTTTAATTTAATAAGTGAAAAAAGTGAAATGAAAGATAAATATTAAGCTTTTAAAAATTAATAAAACTAAATTAGAATTCTATGAAAGGAATAATAATGATAATAATAATACTCATTTTATTTATACTAAATGTCAAATGTAATTAAAATGCAAGAATTTACAATACCATGTTATGTACTACATATATTAATTATATCAATGCGGATAAAATTTCGATTTTTAACAAAATATTTGAACACAACTTCGGAGTGAAAAGAAAATTTTAATTTAATAAGTGAAAAAATTATTTTCAATGCAATCATGATAACATCTTATATTTAAATTATATCAAGAAAAAAAAAACTCATTTTATTTATAATGAAAAAAAAGCAGATAAATATTAAGCTTTTAAAAATTAATAAAACTAAATTAGAATTCTATGAAAGGAATAATAATGATAATAATAATACTCATTTTATTTATACTAAATGTAAAATGTAATTAAAATGCAAGAATTTACAATACCATGTTATGTACTACATATATTAATTATATCAATGCGGATAAAATTTCGATTTTTAACAAAATATTTGAACACAACTTCGGAGTGAAAAGAAAATTTTAATTTAATAAGTGAAAAAAGTGAAATGAAAGATAAATATTAAGCTTTTAAAAATTAATAAAACTAAATTAGAATTCTATGAAAGGAATAATAATGATAATAATAATACTCATTTTATTTATACTAAATGTCAAATGTAATTAAAATGCAAGAATTTACAATACCATGTTATGTACTACATATATTAATTATATCAATGCGGATAAAATTTCGATTTTTAACAAAATATTTGAACACAACTTCGGAGTGAAAAGAAAATTTTAATTTAATAAGTGAAAAAATTATTTTCAATGCAATCATGATAACATCTTATATTTAAATTATATC
The DNA here is from genome assembly GCA_963932465.1 of Maratus speciosus. NCBI lineage: Eukaryota > Metazoa > Arthropoda > Arachnida > Araneae > Salticidae > Maratus > Maratus speciosus. The sequence goes on along the minus strand of OZ010789.1, from coordinate 434,598,525 downwards.
AAGAAAAAAAAACTCATTTTATTTATAATGAAAAAAAAGCAGATAAATATTAAGCTTTTAAAAATTAATAAAACTAAATTAGAATTCTATGAAAGGAATAATAATGATAATAATAATACTCATTTTATTTATACTGAATGAAATTTTACATAAACGAAGCTTTTAAAAAATGACCTCTAATTACATTATTACATCCCGCATTTTTTTTATAAGAAAGACTACTTTCAATCAAAAATTCCTTCATTTATATTGATTGCCGTTAGATGGCGCGAAACATTGTTTAAATATATCTCTATTTTCACAAAATCATAGTGTGAAAAACGCATTTCAAAATATTTAAAGGATTTAATATGTTTTTACAAAACTATTTTAAGAGTAGAATCAACTGTGAATCTGTATTTTTTTATGAAACGCCGTATAGTCGTTCATTTTTTTCTAGATTTAGAAACTGTAGTTCTAAATGGCAACATGTATCATCTGATGCTGGTTATCCGGTTTTTTAAATTTAGAATGTGAAACATTGTAATTGGATAGTTTTTGAAGGTTTTAGAGAAATAAAGAAGAATAGATGTGATACAAAGCAGATTATGTGTATATTTCCATAAATTGAACAATCAGAAAACTTATGGTCTCTTGAATACGTATGCCTAACATGGCGACGATAAGTTGCTTTTCTTGAGGTAAGAGCCAGAATCGTCATTTTAGCGTATTATATGAATAGATGAATTCGTAGCTTGTAATTGCAGGTTGGCATGAATGATAAGAAACCAAACCAGGATTTGGATAGAAAACTGAAATCGAAGCCCTGTCAGAGCGGCAGTATTCTTGCACGTAAGGGGAGCAGTTTGGAACCCAGCTGAGCCAGAATAAGCGGTCACGTGCGAAATGTCCGGGGGCCCACAGAAAATCTGCGCTCAGAGTGAAAGCCAGTCGACACGTCCGAGGCCACTCCACTGAAGAACTAGACTCTACCTTCAAGGAGGACTTAACCAGAAAAGAGACCCTAATTTTCGTTACACACAAGGAAAAAAAACTGAAAAAACTTTGCTGTCGCTCGTAGAAAAGCGCCAGATTTCAGCATTGAATTCCTATAAATTGAGTGTGTGCGTGCAAATGATTATGAGATTTGCGTTCGATGACTTCGAAATAAGGTGTGAGACAACTCAAGTGCCTGCACGACTACCAACACAATTACACGTCATTGTGAGTACATCGCTAACGATAGCTGTGACCCCCATTCTACCATAGTGATTAAGACACAGATCGGTAAGCGTTCGATTGCGAAATTCGCAGGAAGGTGCTTTTGCCTGACTGACTTCCACTGGGTATACTCATAAACACAATTTCAAATCGTGTTACAGACAAGCACCGAGTGCCCGTCCAAAGAAATTCCTACGCATCTAGGTGTTTCCCGTAATGCATGGTGAGATCACGACGACGTCTTCGTTGTGAAGTCACACTGTGACATTGTGACCCGTCGTATGACGTCACGTGACATCGATGTGAAGTCATTTTGACTAGAATGTGAAGTCTTTATGGCCGTTTTAGAGCTCTTTTGTGACGACTTTGTGAAGTAACGGTGTGACATAGTCAACACTGTGATGATTCTGTGACAACAGCGACAATGCTTTGAAGTCACATTGTGACAATTTTGTGAAAATTGTGTGACTTGTGAGATTTTGTCATTAACGTTGTGACGAATCTATGATTATAATGGCAATGTTGTGAAGTCACACTGTGACATACTTGTACAGTTGTAAACACTTATGCATGTCACACATAGTCACGCTTATGCATGTTCTAAAATAATTTACATCTATAACGTTAATACAGTTCGGCGATATATCGCAATTAAAACTTGGGGGCCGCTATAACAAGGATATACCAAAAGAATTTTACTGAATCAAAATGCAATGCCCCGCAGACTTCAATTTTTGTTGCACCTTTTTTTCCTATTGCAATAAATGAGAACATTGAAGGCAAATAAAAGATCGATCTAACACAATTTTTTCAAAATTAGCTATTTGTTAAAAGCATTAAAATTACCAAAAAAAAAAAATCTTTGTTTACATTTTCAAATCTTTCTCAAAATAAAATTTGCATTAAAAAAAGTCCTTCCGGCCGGTGCCGGGAGGAAGAGGTAGCTTTCATATTCCTTATTTTTAAAAAGCCAACTTATATTATTCAAACACACCAAGCTCAATTTAGTGGAAACCGAATATAGGAGATTCAATACTAATTTTTATCAATACTAAATCATTATGAATGAGAATTTCGCGAAATTAGTCAGCTTTAACCAAGCTGCTTTTATTTAAAATAACTTATATTTGGCTGCCAAATTCGGCGATTTCTTAAAGTGCCTGCCATTTTAAGACAACATGGTGAATGAGGCTAACCAGTGAACTTGGTCGAGACCTTAGTAATTGCTGTGCACATGCTCACTCACATCGAAATCGGTTGATATATACGAGTGCTGTCGCAGGCAAAAAATAAGATTTTTCAAAATGTCACCCACATTAGAAATTGAAACTGCTATATCTGAGCCATTTTTTAAGATAAAGACAAACAAAAAATGCTCTTGAATCCTTATATCAAGGTCAAATATTTCAGAAAGAAACCTTTTTCAATTTCTAATTTTTTTGCACCTCACTTTAAATATAATTTTTTTTAATTTAATGACCGCCATTTTGAAAGAAGATGGCTGATGAAGCTGGCCAACGAACTTGGTCGAGATATTGATGTATACTATCCACATGCCTTCTTCCATCGAAATAGGCGAATACGTGTGTTATCGCGTGACAAACGCAATATCGTTTCAAAGTGTTAGCCATGCTAGAAATTCAAAGTGCTATAATTCAACTATTTTTTAAGATATAAACAAAAGAACAAATTTTCAGAAACAAAAAGTGCTCCAGAATCTTTCTATCAAGGCCAACCAAATAAAAAAATCTTTCTCATTTTCCAATTTTTTAATACTTCATTTTAAATTTTAAATTATTTTTTTTTAAATGGCAACCGTTTTGAAACAAGATGGCAAATGAAGCTGGCCAACGAACTCGGTCGAGACATTGGTATGTACTATGTACAGACCAAGTTACATTCAAATCGGTTCATAAATACGCCTTTTATCGCGTGACAAAAATCAGGTCGTTTTAAAATGCCAGCCACAATAGAAATTCAAAATGCTATAACTCAGCCATTTTTCTAGATATAGACAAAACAAAACCTGTTCCGGAATCTTTGTATTAAGGTCAAACAAGTACAAAAAAAATCTTTTCATTTTCCAATTTTTTTGTATCTCATTTTAAATTTTAAATTAAAAATTTTTTTTTAAATGGCCGCCATTTTGAAACAGTATGGCGGATGAAGCTGGCCAACGAACTCCTTCGAGATATTTGTATGTACTATGTACACACCGAGGTACATCGAAATCGGTTCATAAATACGTCTGTTATCACGTGACAAATATCAGGACGTTACAAAATGTCAGCCACGCTAGAAGTTCAAAATGCTATAACTCAGCCATTTTTTAAGATATAGACGAAACAAAAACTGCTCCCGAATCTTTTTATCAAGGTTAAACACATAAGAAAAAAATATTTTTTCAATTTACAATTTTTTGGTACCACATTTCCAATTTAAAATTAAAAAAAAAATTTAAATGGCCGCCATTTTAAAACAAGATGGCGGATGAAGCTGGCCAATGAACTAGGTCGAGACATTGGTACGTACTATGTATAAACGAAGTTACATCCAAATCGGTTCATAAATACGCCTTTTATCGCGTGACAAAATTCAGGACGTTTCAAAATGTCAGCCACACTAGAAATTCAAAATGCTATAACTCGGCCATTTTTTAAGATATAGACGAAACAAAAACTGCCCCGGAGTCTTTGTATAGAGTTCAAATACATAAGAAAAAAATATTTTTTCCATTTTTAATTTTTTGGTACCACATTTCAAATTTAAAATTTTTTTAAAAATTTTAAATGGCCGCCATTTTGAAACAAAATGGCGGATGCAGCTGGCCAACGAACTCGGTTGAGATATTGTTGCGTACTATGTACACACCAAATTATATCCAAATCGGTTCATAAATACGAGAGTTACAGTGTGACATAGGTCATATATATATATATATATATATATATATATATATATATAAATTTTGAACGGAGGGTGGTTTCGGGGTCTGGGGGACATGATCGTTGAAAATATACCAAAATTTTTTGAAATCGCTTTCCTCCGAACGACTGCAATAGGTAGCTTTTAGGTAGCTTTCTTTACAAAAAAGTTACCTATTGCAGCCGTTCGGAGGAAAGCGATTTCAAAAAATTTTGGTATATTTTCATCGGTCATGACCCCCAGACCCCGAAACCACCCTATATATATATATATATATATATATATATATATATATATGTATATGACCTATGTCACACTGTAACTCCCGTAATTATGAATCGATTTCGATGTAATTCGGTGTGTACATAGTACATACCAATGTCTCGACCGAGTTCGTTGGCCAGCTTCATCCGCCATTTTGTTTCAAAATGGCGGCCATTTAAAATTTTTTAAAAAATTTAAAATTTGAAATGTGTACCAAAAAATTGAAAATGGAAAAATATTTTTTTCTTATGTATTTGACCTTTATATAAAGATTTCGGAGCAGTTTTTGTTTCGTTTATATCTTAAAAAATGGCTGAGTTATAGCATTTTGAATTTCTAGTGTGGCTGACATTTTGAAACGTCTGAATTTTGTCACGCGATAAAAGGCGTATTTATGAACCGATTTGGATGTAACTTCGTTTATACATAGTACATACCAATGTCTCGACCGGGTTCGTTGGCCAGCTTCACCCGCCATCTTGTTTAAAAATGGCGGCCATTTAAATTTTTAAGAAAAATTTAAATTTGAAATGTGGTACCAAAAATTGAAAATTGAAAAAATATTTTCTTCTTATGTGTTTGACCTTGATAAAAAGATTCGGGAGCAGTTTTTGTTTCGTCTATATCTTAAGAAATGGCTGAGTTATAGCATTTTGAATTTCTAGCGTGGCTGACATTTTGAAACGTCCTGATTTTTCTCACGTAATAACAGGCGTATTTATGAACCGACTTGGATGTACCTTGGTGTGTACATAGTACATACAAATATCTCGACCGAGTTCGTTGGCCAACTTCATCCGCCATCTTGTTTCAAAATGGCGGCCATTTAAAAAAATTTAAATGAGATATCAAAAAATTGGAAAATGAAAAAGATTTTTTTGTATGTGTTTGACCTTAATACAAAGATTCCGGAACAGTTTTTCTTTCGTCTATATCTAAAAAAAAACGGCTGAGTAATAGCATTTTGAATTTCTCTTGTGGCTGACAATTTAAAACGACCTGATTTTTGTCACGCGATAACAGGCGTATTTATGAACCTATTTGGATGTAACTTGGTCTGTACATAGTACATACCAATGTCTCGACCGAGTTCGTTGGCCAGCTTCATTCGCCATCTTGTTTCAAAAGGTTTGCCATTTAAAAAAAATTAAATTTAAAATTCAAAATGTGGTATTAAAAATTGGAAAATGAAAAAGATTTTTTTTATGTGTTTGGCCTTGATACAAAGATTCCGGAGCAGTTTTTGTTTCTGAAAATTTGTTCTTTTGTTGATATCTTAAAAAATGGTTGATTTATAGCACTTTGAATTTCTAGCATGGCTAACATTTTGAAACGATCTTGTATTTGTCACGCGATAACACACGTATTCGCCTATTTCGATGTAAGAAGGCATGTGGATAGTATACATCAACACCTCGACCAAGTTCGCTGGCCAGATTCATCAGCCATCTTGTTTCAAAATGGCGGCCATTAAATTAAAAAATATATATATATTTAAAGTGAGGTGCAAAAAAATTAGAAATTGAAAAAGGTTTCTTTCTTAAGTATTTTATCTTGATATAAGGATTCAGGAGCATTTTTTGTTTGTCTTTACCTTAAAAAATGACTCAGATATAGCAGTTTCAATTTCTATTGTGGGTGACATTTTGAAAAATCTGATTTTTTGCATGCGACAGCACTCCTATATATTAACCGATTCCGATGTGAGTGAGCATGTGCACAGCAATTACTAAGGTCTCGACCAAGTTCACTGCTTAGCCTCATCCACCATGTTGTCTTAAAATGACAGGCACTTTAAGAAATTGCCGAATTTGGCAGCCAAATATAAGTTACTTTAAAGAAAAGCAGCTTGGATAAAGCTGACTAATTTCGCGAAATTCTCATTCATTATATTGATAAAAATTAGTATTGAATCTCCTATATTCGGTTTCCACTAAATTGAGCTTCGTGTGTTTGCATGATATAAGTTGGCTTTTTTTAAATAAGGATTATGAAAGCTACCTCTTCCCCCGGCACTGGCCGGAAGGACTTTTTGTAATGAAAGCTACATAATATAATATCTTATAATATATACAGTACTTTTTATATTCTTTGAACTAGAGAAAATACTGAGTGAAATTCATTTATCTCATTTAATACGCATTACAAACTCGAAGTCATTGGTGAAGGTGATTTTTTTCGATTTACACAACATTTATTAAAAAAAAATTGAAAGATAAAAAGAAATGCCGATATTAAGTACTTAAATTTGGTATGATTTATGATATTGATTTCCATAAAAAATCTATATATGATTGTAATTCAAACAAGTTGGGGCAGAGAAAATAGGGTACTTCTTTGTTATAGAGGCCCCTATAAATTTAATTATTCAAAAATTGTAGTTACGATCTCGCTAAGATCACCGTAAAGTTTATATAAATAGAGCTCAAAATCCATTGTTCCCAAAATGAAGCAAAAACATGAGGGGTTGTATCCATATATCTATTGATTAGTGCCAATTTAGAATACACAATATTGCACGTACTACTGTATATGCAACCCTTCATCTTTTTGCTTCATTTTGGGAACAACGGATTTTGAGCTTATTCTATAAACGATTATTATCAGACTTTTCAAACTACGTTTTTGAGACTTTTGCAAAAGTTGCTCTATACATTTAGCTAACACAATATGTACATTATATTTTGATTGCGTTCGTGCATGCGCAGTGAAGCATTTTTTAGTAAACCTCCTTATTTTTCATCCAATTTTTATTATTTTTAATTCTGACCGCAGAGTATTGTGTACAATGTTGTTCGTCATATTTTCTGAAAAGAATTTTATTTTTATATTAATAAATCTACAAATTATAAGCAAAACACTTGGTGAAATTTGGGACTGTTTTTATAAAAACCTTAATTTCTCTACGAGTATACATGCTATCCTCATAAAAAATGAACACAGTATATTACAATAAGACACTTATTAATAATCTCGAGTTTAAACGTTTTTTCTCCATTAGTTTTTACAGGGTTATCCAAAAGATATTCGTTATTTTTCAATTTCTTGACGGTACCCTATGGGGTTTTGGGAAAAAAATCTTTGCGGAAATATATGACCTATACACTGTTTACACACATATAGTTTCAGGTTAATTCTTCATGTATTTTTCTAGATATTTAACAAGACGTCAAAAATCGCAAGTGACCGGTCACCTTTGGCCATATACTGAATATATATATATATATATGGGGCATTCTCACAATCTTTTGACTTTCATGTCCCTGAATAATAATTTTTTATTTAATACACTTTTTTGTGTTTTTTTATTTCATATACTGGGGAAAATCCCATTGCATGATTGCATAACAATATTAACGAGATAAATAAGTTTTGGACGATGTTGGGGGTCCAAATACCAGGAAAACTCATCTACCGTCCCGTGTCCCTGATGCTGATTTTTAAGTTTGGAGCTGTCTGGATAAAATTGTTTCAATAAAAATAATTCGATGTAATTTTTTTCCGAAACTGGAACTATTGTTTTATATAAATATGTAGCTAAAAATCAACCTGCACACAATTTTAGGGTTGTTATTATTTTTTAAACTCTGTCCCTGGGTTTTAGATTCCTTACCATCTCTCTTCTAAAATTCTACAGAAAATCATTTCAGATGCAGCCACAGAATTTTTTTCAAGTTTTTTCTCCTGCAGAAGTACGCTAGAGAAATAATGTCTAAAATTCGTTGGCAGGAAATTTACTGTAGAATTTAAATGACATTTAAATATCAATTTCATGCATCGCGGCTTTATTGGTAGACTCACCGTCCCCAAGGTTTATTCCTGCACTTTTCAAGGTAAATTAAAAAAAAAAAAAATTATTTAATCCAATGTTAACATCTGTTTCTAAAAATCAGTGAACATTGTGGCTATTACTTAATCTTAACATGATTTTCCTAAAAAATAGGTGGCAATTTTCCTTACTGTTCCATCCTCATCGTCCCTTTTTTTACCATTTCGTCTCTTTTTTCCAATACCATCCCCTTTTTTTACCTTACTGTCCCTTCTTTCACACCCCTTTAAGACAATGTTATACAAAAATTCTGTATTAAAAGTACTACATTGTTATTATTTCTTATTTGAATGTCCTGTGGGTACTATGCAAATTCATTATAAGTGAAAAGTTATAGGGGTAAAATGATAAGGAAAATTAAACTCGCAAGTTTAACTTAAACCTGAGTTTTGCTGCTGACCATTTTTTCTTTATTTTGAATCGCTAAGGCATTCGTCTATCAGATTAAAATGTTATTTTATCAAGTTTAATTTCGCCAGATTTTTTTTCCCAAAAGTCAAAAGATTGTGAGAATGACCCATATATATATACATCAAGTACATCTTATATACAAGTCATAAATATAAATGACTACAACTGGACATTTTATCTCACAAAATGTTATTTGTATCATATGTTATCATAAAGTCACATATACTTCATAATATGGTAATTCATAATCAGGATCCACTATATCTCAAAAATACCTAAACAAGTTCAAACTATTTAGATTCTAAAATATACAATGATTTGTCATGAAAAATCGCTTTCTGAAAAAAAAAAAAAAAAAAAAAAAAAAAGGCATCAAAATCTGCTGCTTTTGTAATTGCACTATATTAAGACTATATTTTGACTATATTAAGAAATCTGTGGTATCTGAAAATATGAAAACTGTTAGTTTTATTTAAACTTTAAACATACTAGGGGATCGTACCCGGGCTTCCCGGGTAGGTGAAATCATTTTTTTAAATTTAAAACTAATAATTTTTTTATATTCCATAATATTTTTAGATTGACAACTTACATTAAAAAAGCATTTTTCATATGGAAAATACGAATTATACAATCAAATAAATTTTTTAAATTTATCAAAAGCGATATTTTCTTATTAGCCGCATGCTAAGAGTTATTTGCCAAGATTTTGCTACTTATGGCATCCTTTTATATTCTGATAATTTCAGAGCTTATACATGTCTGGTAAATTTGTGTTTTATTTATATTATTTTATTTATTTATTCATAGGGAATTTTTTTAATGGATATTAGCCGTAAGAAAATGATGAAGTCTGTATTTGTGGAGCAAACATGCAAACCATGCTTTCTCCTTTAGATACAAATTTTCAAAAAACACAAAAAACTGATAAATAAGAAAATAACTTGTATTTAATTCTCATTTTTATTGTGTATTTTTATTACTGTTTATTAGAAAGAATTGCAAGCATACCTAAGATATCAAACATAAAACAAATTAATAAAATGCATTTAATATTTGGAGAAATCACGTTTTGACCGAATTCAGAGGAGGAAACATGATTTAATTGTTTGACAAGTGGATAAAACGCTTTTTGAATGAAATAAGTTCTAACTCACAAATAATACAATAGCATTATTTTATTGGAATAAATACCGAATTTCAGTTGATTATTGTTAAAATAAAATGGCAGATTATGGTACCTAGTAGTATTCATTAAATATTTACTAAATAAATACTCGTTTACCAGAAATCCACTTCAAATTTTAAAACCAATATCTTCATCTAGACAGTTATACACATCCCCCTCTTCTTTATTGCAGGCTTATCAATCATAGATAATGTAGTTGCATCATTTGAATATATCATCAGGTTGATTTCGCCACTGTTCACTATATATTACCTTCAAAAGTTTTTTAACATCTTTGTTCTTTTCAACTGGTATGGCGTGGCTAAGAGGAAGATATTCTAAAACAACCCTTTGAACAAGGCAACAGTAATTCCCTTTTTAAGAATATTTACATCATATTCTTCATTTAGATCTTGAAATCTATAATTCTGGAAGACTTTAACTTTAACAGTTCTCTTAATTTTTTTCTAAAAGAATCCGTTTCAATTGTAATATGTACGGTAGTAGTCCAAGAGCTGTTAAACATTTTAGGGAAGGTATTTGAGGCACCCTGAAAATTTGTGCAACACTTCTTTTGTAATGTCTGAATACAAAATCGAATGTCTGGCTGAAGGATCGTGGCCCAAAAACTGTGCCAGACAAAAAATGGCACTTGACACGTGTCTGGCACAGTTTTTGTGCCGACTAAAGTGTCTGTCATTTTCAAAATATTTTTTTCTAAGCATAAATATTATTGTGCCTAAATCTCAGCGTGCCTCAAATACCTTTTTTGGGTAGTCAAAAAATGGCACTTGACACGTGTCTGGCACAGTTTTGGGGCCGACTAAAGTGTCTGTCATTTTCAAAATATTTTTTTCTAAGTATAAATATTATTCTGTTTCAATCTCAGCGTGCCTCAAATACTTTTTTTGGGTAGTGTCAAAAAATGGCACTTGACACGTGTCTGGCACAGGTTTTGGCCCACGATCCTTCAGCCAGACATTCGATTTTGTATTCAGGCGTTTCAAAAGAAGTGCTGCACAAATTTTCAGGGTGCCTCAAATACCTACTCAAAAATGTTCAACAGCTCTCCTACTTTAGGTTTCGAAAGTACACATTAAGTGACAACTGTGATTGGCAGACTGGAGAAATCACTGCTTGATTGAATGCAGGCTTTGGAGGAAACCCGCTTTGATTGAAACGTCAAGTTTTAAAATTGATTTATAATCGGAGAAAAAATTTTTTTAGTAAAAAATACCATTTATTTCTGTGCAATTTAACACAGAGTTCATAAAAATAACAATAACTCATTTTTTATTTTTTTGTGAGAAAACACGGTTTGAATGTTTGCTCCACATTTTGTTTTAAGGGCAAACGGATTAACCTTTCGTAATCGAGCTCCGCGTGATATAGATAAATTAAAAAATATTTCATGCTTAAAAATTGTTTTTAAAACTATAGACAATCAGTAAACTGAGATGGATTTTGCAAAGTTATTCCATTAAAAAAAATCCTATTTGGTGATCTAAAAATTTAAATTGTACGATTATAAATATGTTAGATTTGTTGTTTTTTCAATATTATTCTTTTATTTGTTTATAAAAGAAGTATTAATTTCGTTAATTTGTCTTTCACAAATATGTTAGATCGGTGGTTTTTTTAATATTATTCTTTTATTTGTTTATAAAGGAAGTATTAATTTCGTTATGCAAAAATAGAAACAAATGCTGAAAAATGTTTGTTGCTTTATGTGGAAAATGTTTATTATTATTATGTATTGAAACCGGCACGTGATAAGATAAACTTTAAAAAAATCATGCTTAAAAATTATTTTAGAAAATATAATACATCAGTCAATTAAAATATAAAGTTTTTAAACAAATTGCATTTGAAAGTAAATTTTTTCTCTATGCGACGAAAATTGAAAATGTAACGATGGTCAGAAGATTGAAAAATATACTTTATAAAGATACTCTAAATTTTTGTAAAACATTGCGTTTTATCAGTGTGTGATTTCGATTACATTATTTTTAAATGTGAAGCATTTTCACCAGTGAAGAATTTCAAAGCAGCTGGGCTGTAAAAATGACGCACTTCTACAAAACATAATTCAGGTTTAAGAAATAAAATACACGTTTTTTTTTACAAAATGACGTCATTTGCATCCGCTAAAGCAATCCACTTTTACAATCCAGTTTTAAACTTCGTCTATAGAAAAGAGTGCATATGACGTCATTATCACAGAATAACAGACAATATTCTTGACATAGCCCATATTTTAATTTCAACCTTTTTTTTTAGGTTTTATGAGAAAATGGCAACAGAAAGATATCTCCTATTTTCGACTATTTTCCGTTTACTTTCGATGACTTTCAATGAAATGAGGTACTTTTGTTGCCACGATAAGAAAAATGTTATTAAAAACTACAAAAAAATTAATATCTGAAAAATAAATTGAGATAGAGTTTTCAAACAAATTGCATTTAAAAGAGTATTTTTTTCCTTATACGACGGTGTAAAAATTTAAAATGAGCGATGTTTAGAAGTTTAAAAATTTGCAGTAGAAAAAATTGCAAATCCAAAATTTTATTTCAAATTTCAAAGTGTTGCCATTCGCAAAATGACGTATGCGTTACGCACAGATATGTTTGTCCTTTATAATATAGATATGATAAACTTGAGATAATGTTGAATGTACATTCATCGGGATATGAATATATATATGAATATACAGGGTGTTTCAGCGAAGTGCGGACAAATTGTAAGGGGTGATAGAAGGCATGATGACAAACATTAGGACATAGGAAACCATGGGGCGCAAACGTCTTCTGTAGGAGCCAGGGGGCATCAAAGTTTAGCGTCCAAAAGATCAAGAGATGATAAAACACGGAAAAAAAGGTCGATTCATTTCCAGTTTTCGCTGTAAACTTTGTTTATATCGAAAGTTTGTCCAAAAAAATTTTAAAGGGAACTGTCAAAAAATGACGGTAGAGGGCGCTGTAGACTTTGGAGTACGATCAACTACGTTTTACTGATTTCTTTTTTATTCTGTTAACAGTTTTATAAAGATTGGACCTTAACTTAAATTTTGAGTACAAAATTGGAATCATCCCAAACGGTTAAGATGTGCAAATTGAGCTGTTAACAAGGGGGGGGGGGGGGTAAAACGCTCATAATCAATGAGCAAAGTAATCGATTTTGTTGCGGTTTGAGTGCAGGTCATTCCCTTAGTAATTGATTTATTCAAAATGACGTACAGTTTTGGTGCCCTCATTTTTAGATACAGGGCGCCGCCGATACTTTTCCGACATTTCATCGACATTATCCCTGTGTGTTTTACTAACAGACCAGCATACTTGCAGGAAGTGTTAGGGATGTAAAAACTACTTGTAATCGCATGGGAATGTAATGTTGGAAATGCTTTGTTTGCGAGTTATGGTTAAAAGAAACGGAAAAAATAGCAACAGAAAGAAGCAGAAAATCAGCAAAAGGTGAATGTGATACAAAACATTTTATTGTAAGGTTTTACTGCAAAAGGCGATTGCAAAACGTTCTTCAAACTTTGGAGTAATGAACAACCAGTATTTTTTGACGGTATATTTGTAGTTATGTTGAATGTTTAGCAAAGTTTGAACATTCACTTAAATGTTTATCTCAAAATCGGAATCGTCCAGAATGAATAAGTAGCGAAATTTCACGTATGTATTGAATTGCGTTTTTTTTACACTTAGGTGATACGGGCAGCACAAAACCCAAAGAAATGACACGAGCAGGATTAGAATACATTTATTATTATAAGTACAGCCAAAACAAGGCATAAACAACTTAAAGAGACGTTATCATCAAAGTGAGTGCTCAAAATTCCGACCCCCAGCCATGATGCAAGCCTCACATCTCCGGCACATTGCATTTCTCATCTTTTTGAAAATATCGGGCTTCTCCCTCACCGCCAGCCCACACATTTACTGCAAACCGTACCTGGGCTGCACGGGTTCTGGTTGAATGTGGATTCTCCCTCGACCACATGGCTTTTGTGCAAATTGCACACTCCCTCCCGCGTGAAGCTCGCCTCATCAGTGAACACACTGCTGCGTGGAAAACAACGATTTACATTGCGCATCTGTACGTACCACCGTGCAAAAGCCAATCTTGCATCAAAATCTTCTCTTTGCAGTAACTGCACTTCCTGGATATGATAAGGGTGCATATCATTGCTATTCAGAGTCCGCCAGACGCTCGTATGTGAAATACCGACATGAGTAGCAATTCCGCGCGTACTCATACTGGGATTGTTCTCTACCACCTCCAGCACAGCCTCCTCGTTGTTTGTTGTTCTGACTGTTCGCGAGGGTTCCTGTGTATCCCCGATGAAAGATCCCTTGTCGGACAACCGCTGGTGCAAGCGCGCAAAGTAGGCGTGACTGGGAGTTTGCCTCCTAGGATAACGATGGGCGTACAAGCGCTGTGCGGCTCTCCCATTGCAATTAGCAGCCCCGTATGCCAAATGCATATCAGCTAACTCGGCGTTCGTGAACCGTTCCATTCTACTATCTCTCAGTCGGAAGGCGAAATGAAGCTTCCCATAGCGAGGCAGCAACAACTGAGTGTGCGCAGGCAACGTCGTTTGATGTCTCCGTTTACGTAGAGACATCTGGTATCGCGTACACTAACTAAATACTTTCGAGCATGTTTTGCTGTACTTAGAATAATACTACATGTATTTTTATCCTGTTCGTGTTATTTCTTTGGGTTTTCTGCTGCCCGTACCACCTAAGTGTAAAAAAAAAAAACACAATTCAATACATACGTGAAATTTCGCTACTTATTCATTCTGGACGATTCCGATTTTGAGATAAACATTTAAGTGAATGTTCAAACTTTGCTAAACATTCAACATAACTACAAATATACCGTCAAAAAATACTGGTTGTTCATTACTCCAAAGTTTGAAGAACGTTTTGCAATCGCCTTTTGCAGTAAAACCTTACAATAAAATGTTTTGTATCACATTCACCTTTTGCTGATTTTCTGCTTCTTTCTGTTGCTATTTTTTCCGTTTCTTTTAACCATAACTTGCAAACAAAGCATTTCCAACATTACATTCCCATGCGATTACAAGTAGTTTTTCAATCCCTAACATTTCCTGCAAGTATGCTGGTCTGTTAGTAAAACACCCAGGGATAATGTCGATGAAATGTCGGAAAAGTATCGGCGGCGCCCAGTATCTAAAAATGAGGGCACCAAAACTGTACGTCATTTTGAATAAATCAATTACTAAGGGAATGACCTGCACTCAAACCGCAACAAAATCGATTACTTTGCTCATTGATTATGAGCGTTTTAACCCTCCCCCCCCCCCTTGTTCACAGCTCAATTTGCACATCTTAACCGTTTGGGATGATTCCAATTTTGTACTCAAAATTTAAGTTAAGGTCCAATCTTTAGAAAACTGTTAACAGAATAAAAAAGAAATCAGTAAAACGTAGTTGATCGTACTCCAAAGTCTAGAGCGCCCTCTACCGTCATTTTTTGACAGTTCCCTTTAAAAAATTTTTTGGACAAACTTTCGATATAAACAAAGTTTACAGCGAAAACTGGAAATGAATCGACCTTTTTTTCCGTGTTTTATCATCGCTTGATCTTTTGGACGCTAAACTTTGATGCCCCCTGGCTCCTACAGAAGAGGTTTGCGCCCCATGGTTTCCTATGTCCTAATGTTTGTCATCATGCCTTCTATCACCCCTTACAATTTGTCCGCACTTCGCTGAAACAACCTGTATATCGGAATATGAATATATATATATAAATACAGTGAAACATCTTGTATCTCGGATAGAAAAATTTGACTGCTATTCATAAGTACTTTCTTAGAAGCAAAAGTATATCAATTTCCATATATTGTGCATTGAAAAATGCGTTCGCTGAATAGGTACCCTGTATTCGAAATTATCCGTTATAGGTTTACAATAAAACGCCATAACAGATTCTATCAATTAAAGAGTCTATCCATTCTGAAAACACCCATTTCAATGAAAACACACTCATTCATATATTTAGATTTTTACTTCTCAAAAGCGGACACTCCCGAATAGTGGACAAATTCTGTGGTCCCGATGTGACCGTTGTTGAAAAAAAAATTCTGTATTTAATTTTTTATATTGTTTTACATTTTAAATGTTATCTTAGTGTAAATATTCAAAATATTAATTATAATCTAATCAGTACGTTATCGAAAGAGATTTAAAATATTAGACTTTCAAAAATAACATACCAAATCTGGGGACCTTTGGTGTAAGTGGGTGGAAGTCAGGAATACGACCTAGTTTACGCAGGCTTTAATCTGAACTTTACCTTTTTTAGTAAAATATTTTCCCAACTATCAAAAAGGATTCATTATTTTTTCAAAGTTTTTGTGTACAGTCATTACGCACGTGCCTAAATTCAGTCCTGCGGATCAATTATAAACAAAAATTTCAGCTCTTTGAATTGTCACCTCATCATCAATTTTAGCCTTGCTTAATAATTTTTTATCTGAAAATATTATCTTCGAAACTATTTTATTCTGTAAAACCAATGAAAATAAATGAACTTGATGGAAATGAAAGATAGAAAACATGTGATGTGTTTTTTTTTCTTTTTTTTTTTCTTTTTTTTTTTTTTTTAATCCGCGATATGTTATTTACAGGCAACAATTGAAGTGTCATCCCTAA
Organism: Maratus speciosus; assembly: GCA_963932465.1. Taxonomy (NCBI): domain Eukaryota; kingdom Metazoa; phylum Arthropoda; class Arachnida; order Araneae; family Salticidae; genus Maratus; species Maratus speciosus. The sequence goes on along the minus strand of OZ010789.1, from coordinate 434,582,039 downwards.
AAAATAACGTTACGTTACATAAGCCAGCCGTAAAACGAAGCAGATGTATCCCTGTATGGTTAAATACTGATAATCTCTACTGCAATTTTTAAAACTTCTAAGCCTCACACATTTTCAATTTTTTCACAATTTGTTTAAAACCGATCTCAATGTATTTATGAGATATTAAACCTTTTGTACATTTAATTCTATTTTGTTATGGTGGAAACTGAAGTAATCCATTTCTGTAGAAAATAAAGGGAAAACAGTTGAAAATTGTAGATTACTATATATTTTGTTGCCTTTTTTTCATTCAAAAATTAATTAAAATACGTGCTATTTTGAAAAAAATATATAAATGAAATATTTCTGATAAAAGATGGAGCTATTAGAAACTATATTTAATTTTAATTATCCGTATTAATGTTACAAACAAATGAAAGCATATAAATCATTAGATACCAGATTCTTTTGTCTGGTTTCTTGAATGATGTTATTGCCTTTTCGCTGAGTTTGTGTATTATTCAGCGATAGTGACGTCATATGCATACTTTTCGAGGCTAACGAAAAAGACAGGCTACCGCGGTGGGTCCGATTCTTCTTTTTTTACAGACCGCTGGAGTCACGTGATGCTCGAATGCACCAATGACGGTGTGCGAAAAGAGCATCACGTGATTCCAGCGGTCTGTAAAAAAAGAAGAATCGGACCCACCGCGGTAGCTTGTCTTTCTCGTTAGCCTCGCATACTTTTCTACACATGTTGTTTAAGACTGAATCGTAAATGTGAAATTCTTCACCAGATGCAGATGACGGCATTTTATATAAAATAAGAGCGTGTATTTTATGTCTTAAAACTGAGATATATTTTATATTCTCTATATTTATATATCTATATATTTTATCGGAAGCGACACTAAATTCTGAAAAATCAGAATTCCTGCTTTCTGTTTGTTCTCTATTTGGATTTGGGATTGCAGATTTCAAATGCATTAAAACTGCTACTTAGAAATATCTACAATACTCTGAAATTCTCGTATTTTTGTGTATTCCACTGCGTATCACTGATTTTCGTATTGTTTATAAAACTTTTCCTGACATTGTTTAGATATTTGTTATGTTATCATACCTAAATTATTTTACTATGTTTCATTTTCAAAGTTTTTAGTTTACATGTATCAACATCATCTACCGGAGCAATCTGGATGATTTGTTTAATTTAAGATACGTACATAAATATCATTATATAAGAATTTGTTAGTCCGTCGGTCTGTTTTCATGCCTTTTTTATTTTATTGATTTTACCTTAAAATAAAATTAAAACATGCCTAAACCATTTAACGATTATTTTCTTTTATGCTATAATATATTTCCTAAGATCAAACGAATTTTCAACATAAACCATTCAATGAATACCAAGTAAATTATTCTATTATCACTCACATTAACAAAGCGTATGATTATTTTATTTTTAATTGAAGAATTTAACAGATGTTAATAAGATTTAAAATAAAGTTCCGTTGGCCATAATTTTTTCGTATTTTTACAGTGCCGTAATTTTTCAACACATTACCGTATCTTCTTTCCTAAAAAACCTATCTAAGATCTATGGAACTTGAATAGACTATCTCAATTTGTTTCAAATCTGTTCAGTATTTCTAGCTTTATCGTGACGACAAATCTTGCATTGTGTATGAATACCGGTGAGCAAAAAGCCCGTATAAACTTTAAAAATTCATAAAAACCAAAAAAATAATCCAAATGATAAACTGTTTGCAGGATTAGCATCTATAGGTTACGGGAATTTTTTAAAGACAGAAATAAAAAATAACTCAAAAAACAGCCGACAGATGGCGCTGATTTGTGGGATTTCGGTGTAAATATGCAACTGAAACGGTTATAAGAAGTTGCGCTCTTACCACTTCACCGGCGAATGGTATGGGGAAACAGTGCTTTTACCCCCGCGTTATCTCGGGGCAGCCGGTGAAGTAGTTAGTTCAGAACTAATTCACGTTTGCGAGCGTGTACTTGATCAATGATGCTGAGTATGATGGATAAAAGCTTTGTTGGTGAAGTTATTTTACGTGAACTAGTTCTGGATTAGGATCGCAAGTTTTTATAGCCGTTTCATTTGCATATTTCCACCAAAATCGCAAGAACCAGCGCCATCTGTCGACTGTTTTTTGAGTTATTTTTATTTCTGTCTTAAAAAAATTCCCGTGACCTATAGATGCTAATCCTGCAAACAGTTTTTCATTTGGATTATTTTTTCGGTTTTTATGAATTTTTAAAGTTTATACGGACTTTTTGCTCACCCGGTATATATATATATATATATATATATATATATATATATATGTAGAAGTTATTGTTTGTAAAATGTTAATATATAGATGATTTGAATAAGTAGACGTTTGAATCACAACACTTACACTTTAATACAATTCTATAAGGGTAACTTTACATCACTTCGTTGATACTTTTCTAAATACAGTACCTTTCTTACTTAAAACTTACAACATATTTCTTACGAATAATTTGATTAGGCTTAACAATACCTTCCTTGGCATCTCATAAGCCGCTGCTTCAAGCACGTTATTTTTTAGACTGACTCTTTTCTAATTTTTGAATATGTCCAAACCTTGATCTCGTGATCGTGAATTTTTATAACTCGTGCTTTCAAATCATGGATAATAAAAATATTAAAGCGTCAGTTAATTAGCTGATCATACAGGTCATAAAGAAAATAAAGTATGTTTAAATTCAAATCCTACATATATATATATATATATAGTAAAGTGGGGACAGATGTCGCAGTTTTACTTTTCTTCTTTTAAAATGTACAATAAAGCAAAAAACAACAAACTAAGTACCAGAAATGATTAATCAACCCCTTTAGAATCAAATTTCTATGTTAAACAAGTTAAAGCCCTCTTAATGAAGCAGGCATAATTATTTTCCCAAACGTCCTTTTTTAACATAATTTTTTTTGTGGTGGGTAAGATGCCGCATGGGGTGTGGTACAGATGCCGCATGGAGAAAAAAGTTATGCTGTTTATTCTTTTGAAGTAAATCACATTTTTATTTATTAAACTACTTAAAATGAAAATAAATAACAGTAAACTTACATAAATTATATACTTGGCTGTATAGGTCTTTTGACCATTGGTATAGAAGACATTTTGTATAATAGTTTAGATGGTGAGAATTGTAAATGGCCTACGTTTTCTTTATTCATACTTGGTGAACCACCACTGTTGTTGAGAATATTTTGATAAGTAACAGAATGTACTAATATACATTCATTTAAATGTAAGTTCTACTTAAATCGCAGTGATGAATTTATTGAACCGAAAAACAAAAATATATTTTGCGGCATCTGTCCCTCAACCTCGGTGCGGCATCTGTCCCAAAGTGGCGGGTAAGATTCCTCGTCGCCATTTTGTGTCATGTGAGCGACGCGAGAGAAAGACAAGCACATGTCTGTATTCTACGAGGATCTAGTCTACAGTTGCAATCGGTTTTGGGATGAAATCTCTGTTTATTTTGCTTAAAATATGTTATAAAACTTTATTAGAATAATTTAAGCAACTCACCATGCAGTTTTGAACCATAAAAACTGGCATAAATATGTAAATACTGAAAATTAAGCACAGGAAATGCATACAACACAACAGACAGCACTTAGGCACACAACGAAATTCTTAATATGACCTAGGGAGCGCAAGTTTCGCCAATACAATCTCTGCGGCATCTGTCCCACCGCGTCGTCTGTCCTCACTTTAATATAACATAAGAGATGAGAATTGGTCGTAAATTGAGGTGCAATATTCTTTATATGATTTTTCTTCTGTTCACAACTGTTTAACGTTTAGCTGCTTTTAGCGGTCTGTTAGTTTTTAATTATCTCAATTTAATTTTAACTTTCCGTTTAACTACAGATACTGCTGAAAGTTTGGTTGACGACCTCTGAACTTGCGCAGTTTGTTCGTTTATCGTTGGCAGTTTGTGGAAACTGATGGGAAATGGTGGGATTGAGAATTGTTTGGAAATAGAAGGTGAAAAAATCCCTCTAATGTGGAAACTATTTTAATAGGATCTTGAACAGCAAATTGTTTTACCACTATTGGATCTTTTATGATAAATATTTAGTTGGCTAATGTTTAGACAAAGCGGACATTTCTTACTATGGGACAACGTGAAACTGCAATTAGATAGCAATTAGCCAACGTTGCACAATCATTTTGTGCTACTTTAAGCTATCAATATCACTGGAGGATTCTGAATTTAATTATAAAAAAACTGTACATACACTTTGTATTTACACCATGCATGTCTGTGTTTTCAATTTTTGTCAAAAAATATAATATAGTTGTCTAAAAACTCTTAAGTACTATTCTTAAAAATACATTTATTATTGCTTTAACGAAAAACATGTGATTTTCATTTTACAAGTAAAACGGTACTTTCGTGTTGTATAATAAAATTCAATATACATTTAAAATACAGATCTCATATATATTTATCGGTAACTTCAGGGCCCCAAGCCCTACCTTCCCGCTTTTCGGTGTCTTTAATTTGTGCAATTTCCCTTTTAAATTTGTTCGGTTTCAATTTTCAATTTTTTCTTTTACATTCTGGCTTTCGCTAGAGTGTCTTTTACTCGGGACGTGGCTAGGGACCTATGAACCACACTAGTTTTTCCAGTAGTTTTTAATGTAATCAGAGGACACAAGAACTATGTTAAAGAAAACTGCAAGCAATTCGGATGCTTTTTAAAGAACCTGCACCAAGGGTCCCAAGAAGGTGATTAATATTCAAAATTGGTGGTAGCTGAAGCCTGAAATTTTTTTTGTAGTTCACGTACTAGTTGGAAAACCTAAGAAGTTGTTAGAAAAAAAGCTAGTGAATCGGACTATTTTTAAGGGAGCTTTATTATGAGGCCCAAAAGGAGTCAACTAATAGTTGAGAGCAAGGTCCTAACATGGAAACATTTTAGGACTGTTTTGTCTGCGCAAAAAAAATTCCCATGATTACCCTTTTAGGATATCTTCAGTTAAAAAGATTTACTGTGTCCTATCAGACTTACTATGATATAAATATATATCAGACAGCGTTTTGCTCATCCTTTTTCAGGAAAAACGTTTTCACCACTTTCTGAGGCAACTTCAGACTTACTATCGTATAAATACGTATCAGACAGCATTTTGCTCATCCTCTTTCAGGAAAAACTTTATCATCTCTTTCTGAGGAATCTTCAAGGCCAAATGATTTTCGTTTTTTCTAGTCGAGATTTCAAGCATGAATACCACCTTTTTTGGTACACCTAATGAAAATCTGTGTTATAACATGTAAGTACATAATGTGTAATACAGACATTAACAAAACAACTTCAGTTATACAGTGCAGAAACAATACCGTATGTCTTAATTCAGCATTTTATTTATCTTGTGTTCAAGCGGTATCAGTAGTTATGAACTTTTTAAATTTTGTAATGTGAAAAATGGCAAATTGCACAATTTACTTTTTCTGTAATTTTTATATTTCATAACTGAAGTATAATTTATATATTTTAAAAATATGTTGTCTTTCTAATTTATACTATTATCAAAAGAATGAAATCTAATTTTTCAATAATCTTTGAATTCAATTTCTCCCATTAAAAATACTGACTTATAAATGGGTAAATATAGAAACTAGTATTGTTGAAAGTGTGATCGTTATGAAAGAAATCGTCACTTCAAAACTGAATATATAAATTTATAGACGTCATTAATGCCATTTAAAATCAATATCTAACACATGAATTATTTTACTAGAATAAAGTATCAGTTACGTTTCATAACCTATAAATACTCGGAAAGTTTTAATTTAGAAGATTTAACTCAATTGGATAAGCTTTATCATCCAAATATTGAATCAGTGAAACATGAACAAAGTTTCCTATTACAATTCACATTCCTTAGAATCTTTTGCAGTTATCTGAATTTCAAAATGAATCGAAAATTTCTCAAGCTTACTCAAGATTTCATCGCTTCATTTCACAAGAAAGTCATTGCCGTACGAGTGTTTCATAACTGTCATATTTCCTACTGCCGGATGATAACTGAGATCGTATGAATATTAAGCGAAATCTTAATTTATGATCTATAAAATTCAAACTATTTTAATTTAAGTAAATAACGGCACTAAATTAATGTACTTGGATCTGTCAAATATTTTTTGAATCAAAGACGAGTAAAGTAATTTTTCTTAAATATATAAATAATTAATTCAGTATTTTATTATCCTGTTTACCAGGGTAATAAATAAAATTTTATATATGTTAAGTCCAATAAGACTATTTTTGCTTCATTGAAGCCTATATTTGTTTCATTTGGTACCTTACCCAGAAACTGTTTTTTATTATTGTTTTTAATATTATTTTTTTTTATTACTACTGCATATTTACCAAAACCTGAAAATTTTAGTTGTTGGTGTCATTTCTTCAACATAAATTTATGTAACACAATTTCCAGTTGAATGGCTATTTGGGGGCATTTTTGTGATTAAAATGAATATCCTCTATGTTTTTGGCCACCTCTACGCAGTGAGGTATTATATCTGTATTAATAAAAGAAAATGTGTTTCACTCTGTGTGTGTATTTGTAAGTCGATGTCTGTCTGTTGGCGATACCTAGCAATATCTACGGCACGTACAAATCTGAAAATTTGGATGAGGTTATTCCCGACAAGTACTGATGCACTTGATACTCAGATCTTATTATTTTTTTTTACTAACCGATATATTAATTAAAAACTCATCAAAAATGCATTATTTTTTCTGAAAATTGGCATGCCAGCCCACTAATGTCCTGCCCAGTCCCTGTTATCTGGAGCACCTAGAAATGTAAGAAGCAAATGCAGTTTATTTTTTCGAATATTTTAACGCCGAAGTATTCAGTATAGGTAAAAAAGGAAGTTAGATTCTTAAATTTCAAAATTTTGTACCTTTACGTCTTAAACGCAGGGAAAGTTTTTATAAAATATTGTTCTTAAGCCTCTTACATTGTTTTTGTAAAAAGTTTGTATACGCGGTTGAATTCTTCTATATTTTTGAAATGCTCCCTTAGAATTCTGCTTCAAAGATACTGATTCATCAGTAACGCATTTAAAGCTCAGACTTTCTTCTCTCTGACGGTGCGATCGATTTTGGAAAATCCGAATTTTAACCCTTTCGAAAACATTTGCGACTGCAGTTCACTTCGAGCCTCCCGAAGACGATCTTTTTTTTTCTACACTAAAAGTAACTAAACGTATGTATTTCAATTTTATTTGGTTTTAAAGCTTCCATAGATGATCATTTTAACGCTTCTCGAAAGACCGGATTTACATCCTATATAAAAATTTCGAAATGCTCGGACCAGTACAAATATTTAAAAAATATATCTGAGAAATTTTTGAAGAAAATCTAAAACGAACTGTTCCGGATTTTGGTTCATATTTTAACAACTAAATACACATATGTTTTTTTGTAATTTAAGCAGGGTTTGGACACAGCTATATTTGTCGGTCGGAAATCCCCTTTTTTTGTTACGTTAATGGACCCTACTTAAAAAAAAATAGTGAGCAGAAAAGAAATTTCTTGTAAAAATAGGTATCAATATTTATTTGCGATTTTTCACTCCGGCTATAAAAAAAAAATATGCTTATAACCAACAGAAATTTCAAAGAGTTCGGACAACAAGAACTATTTTTCTAAAACTATGAAACGACCAACGCGAAAAAATAACTTTTTACGATAGCTGTTACCATTGAATATCAATACTTTTTGGCAAAATTTTCTTTTAAAACTATAACTTCTTACCAAATTAGGTTAAAAATATAAAATATAAAAATATCATGTTTATTTAATGTTATTATCCCTTAGCTGAGAAACGGCGGGCGGAGAATAAAAAATGATGTTATTATTTATGAATTGTAAAAAAATATAATCAAACATACGTGTAAAATATGAACAAATGTTCCTTCATAAATCATCCTTTGTTGTAGATACTCCAGTAAATATTATTTTATTTTTATGCGATTAACACATTCAATAACTTGTGCGAAATATTTCAAACAATATCTCACCTTCTTAAAAATATTTATATACATCATAAGATATACTTATTTTAACCCTAAAAGAACACAAAATATAGCATTTACTATTTTTTTCCTTTTTTTCAAGTACATGTTAAAACCTCACGTCATTTGCAATAAACCATCAATAAATCTTTCTTGAAAACAGTCATGAATCCTATTACTTACATATGCCATGGCTAATGTACACAGTGCAGCTACGTAAAATCAATGTATTACAGCACACTCAAATATTACCTATCAATATAGAAATGATGAAAAGCCTTTATTATTTTTGTTTATTTGTTTCACATTAGAAGTGACTAAAGTGGTAGAATGAGAATTACGTTATGTCCTATGCAATCATATGAAAATATTGCGAAAGGTGACAATGGGGAGGTCTACACACTGTTTTAAATTGCTTTAAAATTTTTCTATAAAAAATTTCTGTCTACTCAATTATTTACAATATACATTTTAGTAACAAAATAAAAACAAAATTTCTGTATTTTGCAATAAAATGCATATGAAAAGGAAGATTTCATATACCAAGTCTGCTAAATCCTTTTATCCTTTCAGGTGCAGAAAAATTCTGTTCATAAAATAACGAAATGATTGATTGGCACCAGGATTTACAAACGAATTTATTAGAGACTAAATACACTGTATTCTTCAAGTACATTATAAAATTACAATTGTATTAACTTTTTCTGAATCATATGACAGATTGTAGTTAAAATTAACTGGACACAGTTGTACCCACCACCGCACAATGTAAGATTTTGAGATTCTAGCTGGAAAAAAGTTCAAAAAACTATTTGCAGTAATATCACTTTTAAACATTTCAACTAACATCTAACACATTGTAGAAAAAAAAAAGGTAATGTGATAACAGCCTAACTCCGCGAAACACCATCAAATAACGGCTAAAAAAACAAATTTTCTTTTAATGTTTTAGTTGTAACTGCCATTGATATTTTTGGCTAAAAACATACTTATTTTGAAAATATTTTTTATGACATTATGGAATCTTTACAACAATGTGGATACTTTGTATTTTACAATTGAAGAGCTAAGTGGAAGAACATGTTAAGTAACAAAAATTACATTTCAAGAAATTTGAGGTGAAAGTTTTTGCTGTAAATTTTAATGATTTATTTTCTGTTTGATAACCATGTGTTTGAAATATTAACTCTCTCAGAAAAACTTATTCATATTTAATTTTCAAATATTAAAAAATATTAATATTATTGACATTATTAAATATTAAAATATTAAATATTAATGAATAATCTCTTAAATCTTCAAGACAAAATAAAATCTTAGTACTTTAGCTTCACCATGTGATAGGATACCTCATAACGCTTTCATCCAAAATATAAAAAAAAAATTAGAAAATGTAGCATAACATGTTCATCAACTCATCTCTTCAATTACGATTGTTTTTTAGAAATGTTATATTTAAAAAATAATTTTTTTAAGTCAATATAAATATTAATTGAAAATTTAAAAGCATATGATAAGTTTTAAAAAGCTGCGAAAATTTTTGTACTCGCTGTTACATGGTAATGTAATTTTTTTGTAACTATGTATGCATATAGATGTGAAATAAATCAATTTCAGCTGCAACTATTTACAACTCTTGAATACAAATAATTTTTTTTCAACTACGGAAGTATAAATTTCGAAGAAAGAATTGTACGAGATTTTGCGAAATTATGTTTCTGGAAATGAATCATTCCCTGTGAATTCTAAAAATATCTGATGGAGTATTATTACAGAAATATAATCTTTAACATTGCTCATCTGTTATGTCAGACCAGATGAAGCGGCTGATCCATTCAATTATATTTGAGTGTAATCGAAGATCGAGAAATTGCCATTACTTAAACAAAGTTTTTTTGAAGTAAAGTAAGAGATGGTCACATTTGATTAATAACTATATAATGTACTAACTATGCAATAATTATATTTACAGGGCAGAAATAATAATGACTACGCAAAAAAAGTTGGCCGACCAAAGAAATTTTTTTTATTTAAGTGGACAGAAATGAAAAGATAAAAGGTGCATTCGCTATTACCGGAACACAAATGAATTAAAAGCTTCCACGTGTTTAAAACTGAGACAGTCTGGACGAAAGGATGCTGCGGGTGTGTTATATAAAATATCAGAAAGCCCTAAAAGAACAACCACATTTTAAACAAGTTGGAAGTCGCACGTCAAACGTGGCAAATGTGGTGCGTTCGTACTATAACTAGTTTTATAAATATTTTTTGCACCGCATATGGTACTGAATGTATATTTTAGTGCACTTCATAAGTGCACATCCATTTCTTTCTGTTCGAAAGGCTGTAACATCATTAAAATGCACTTGAAATAATTTTTTCCCATTGGCCGTAATGTAACGGAAAACTTTTGGATGTCCCTGTAATTAAACTATACACCCGATTATCATAAAATTTGAAATGACTCGACATAATTTTGAAACAATTATATATTTAAGATTTCAGACCATACGGTTGGGTAGTTTTTGTCCTGTTATATGCGGACGGACAGACAGACCGACGGACTGAACGACGACTATAGGTGCTACGTATTTATGTAATTACAAACGCACCTAAAAATCGCCCAGAAAAATCCGATGCCCGTCATATAAAAAAGGGCTGTAATGAAGAAAATCAAAATTTTATAACGGCTAAATCCACACTCGTCATCTACTTCTTACTTTAGACCCCTACAGTTTAAGTTCATCATGGAAACTGATCAGCCAAAAACAGAAGAATTTGAAATTGTCAGAAATTAAATTTTTACAGCTCTTGCACTAACTATAGTAGAATACAATATTCAAACATATGACATAGAGCACAAATTTGAAGACACGGTGGTAGATAGCACAATGTGCAGCATTGTATCTTCGAATAAACGAACTTAAAAATGCGATGTCTGTAACGGAAAATCCAAGGTGATGAATAACTTAAAAATGATTCGATGATATATGAATAAAACTCTCAAGTTTTCTTAGAGCTTATCGGCACTACATGCACAATTGATATTTATGGAATTCCTCTTAAATACTGGTTATAGATTTCATGTAAAGAAATAGCAGTTCCTAAAACATGAAAGAAAAATGAAGTGTATCGTAGGAAAAAATATATATGATTGAAAGATTTAGATCTGAAAGAGAGTTATTACTAAAAACTCCAAAACAAGGACAAGATAATAGTAATGTAGGAAATCGAAAAAGAATTTTTTTTAAGGATGCTCGCTGTGGCCGCCAGCAAAACAGGTGTTGATAAGCTCTATTTTATAACTATATTTTTTAACTATTTTATATAACTTTACATGATATGTGGATACGAGATAAATATATCTGTCTTAAAACATTACTAATCATGACACTAAAATCTCAATAAAATTATAGAGCAGCTGAAATTTAGCCTGAAATTTTAACATTTATACGGTCACCGAATATACAAACAATAAAATAAGCAAACAATGAAAAATGACAGGGAATCACTTTATGATAACATTGATAGCTATGACAGTATGTAATAAACTGATTACTATTTTTTTTAATATAAGAAAGCTCTTCTTGTTGAAAATATGTATCTACTACATTTTAAAAAATCTGCACTGAATACAATAACACTACGCAAATATCGACGTATGAAAATGACAAAACATCTTTTTATTATGATTATGATAATGGAATAACAATGACTTAAATTATACAATGTGATGAGTAAATATATATATATATATATATATATATATATATATATATATATATATATATATATATATATATATATATTTATAATACAGAACCATTTTATCTCTAGTAAGATTAGTTTTATTACTTTAATATCGATAATTTTCATAAATTGAATTTTGATCTACTAGATTAGCAAAATCTTATACTGTGCGCCGTTGAAAGGATTGGCGAACATTTTGCAATGAGTGGAACGATTAATTACCCGACTGCCAAAGAAGAGTTACGTGTTTCATGCGCATCTGGGTATGTGGATTTCTTTTTAGCCTCGAAACATCCCAACGGCTGGACAGATTTTAATGAATGAGGTCTCTATCGATTCTTTTTAACCGTTCGATGGTTAGAGGGTAGATTTTTTTAAAATTCAGAATGGCGAACGTAAAATACAAAACGACGGTTTTTTACGCACCCTATTGAGTGGCATATCATTGGATAGGTCTTTCAAAAATAAGACGATGTTTCATTGACTATTTTACAGTCAAAAGTCCGTTTAAATATTACACAACCTGGAAGTTGTGTAGGTAGGATCTCTAGCTTTACTGCAACTCTAACCTTCATTGACATCTATAAGCCTCGTGAAAACAGTGTTTATAGATAGGAACTAACAATTAAACACAACTTAAAAGCCATCAATACAAATAAATAAAAAAAATGGGTAAGTTATATAAAAAATAGTTTCACATTGATGAGAAATAATTAATTAGCTCGCTTTTTACGTAGTCGGGTTTTTTTATTTTTTAAATTAAATTTTTATTTTAAATCTGTATTCAGAATGCACAATTTATCATTGACAAATAGCTAATTCCTAAACCAAGATACTTATCCAATAATAACATAAAAATAATTCTGTGTTATACATCAAATTAAACGAAAAAATGTATAAAATGTCCTTCTTAATAATTAAAAAAGTTATCTACATCACAATATATATCTTTATAAAAGTTAGGAAATCAAAATTTTTACATAGCCCTTGTCTCATATAACTTATGGTACCTGATAGACCGAGCCTGGTTCGGCTAGTTTTTTTTTTTAACATTTATTTATCTTTACACTTTTTTATTTGACTCAACCTGATTTTTATATGTAAAGATGGAATTTTATAATCGATTTTTAATCCACTTCCAAATTGGCTTGAATTATTACGTTCACAGGTTTGCTTCCGACGACAATACAAGATTTTAATGTTTTTACAACTTAATTATAAATTAACGCACTAATTTAAAGGTATTTTCCGATTAGTCCTCCAAAGTGATCAATAGCCAAATATTCACTACAGTGAAATACAACAATGAATTTATTGATGCACCAATAAACGCACGCCAAAATATGCTAAAGGCATCAATATACGGCAACCATGAAACATTTTACAATCCAAAAAGTCGAAAATAAATGATAAATAAGATATCAACTGTATAATATTAAACAACTAAAAATTAAATTTAAAAAATCAAAAAACCAGACTGAGTAAAAAGCGAACTAATTATTTCTCATCAATATTAAACTATTTTTTATATTACTTACATATTTTTGTTATTTACTTGTATTGATGACTTTTGTGTTTAATTGTTAGTTCCTATCTATAAACACTGTTTTGATGAGGCCTGTAGATGTCTATGATGGTTAGAGTTGCAGTAAAGCTAGAGATCCTACCTACACAACTTCCGAACTGTGTAATATTTAATCGGAACTTCTGACTGTAAAATAGTCAATGAAAAATCGTTTTCATTTTGAAAGACCTATCCAATGATATGCCACTCAATAGGGTGCGTAATTTTTTTTTCGTGTCTACCACCCTTTTGTATTCTACATCCGCCATTTTGAATTTATAAAAACAGAACTTAGCCTATAACCATCGAACGGTTAAGATGAACCTATAGAGACATCATTCATTAAAATCCATCCAGCCGTTGGGATGTTTCGAGGGTATGAAGAAATCCACATACCCAGATACCCGTTAAACACATAACCCTTCTTGGTAGTCGGGTAAAAATACGCCTTTATTAAATAATAGTTTAATATTAATCAATACCTTGAGCATTCAAATGAGAAATTCTAAAAACATCGTTAAATAGTGACTCATTTTGCCAAATCTGAAAGAAACAGCGCTAAAATTATATGCATATATTTTGAATTCACTTACTTGCGCTTCTAACAAAGCGTAAAAAAAGCAGTAAATTTTTCATAATTGAGTTCAGTGGTCGCACAAAATTAATGCATTAGGCCCCGATATGTAATTTCTTTCAGACAACAATTAAAGTATCTTCACTAAAATGTAACGTTGCACGTAACAATAAGCCACCAGTAAAGCGAAGCATGTGTGTCAATGTACGGTTAAATACTGATAATGTACTGCAATTTTTTTAAACTTCTGAACATCGAACATTTTCAATTTTTACACCGTCGTATAAGTAAAGAGAGTACTTTTAAATGCAATTTTTTGAAAATTGCATGTCAATTTATATTTGAGGTATTAATTTTTCTGTGGCTTCTAATGCCGTTTCTGGTAATGGTGGCAACTAAAGTACTTCATTTCTGTAGAAAGTAAAGGGAAAATAATAGATGAATATATGTTTTTGTTGCCATTTTCTCATAACAACTGAAAAAATTGTAATTAATATATGTGATATGGCAAGAATATAGTGTGCTATAAAAATGTATTATAAAGAATATTTGTGTGACTTATTTTCTCAGCATTTACTTAATTCCCATCAAAATGACGAAATAATTCAATTTTATTAATCCATGTGTAACAACATTTTCTGAAGTTTTAAAAAATATAAATGAATGATTTCTGATATAACATGGAACTATGTTTATTTTTCAGAATTCATATTAATGGTACAAACAAATGAAGGTATATGAATCATATAATACTCGATATTTTTTTCTATTTTTTTAAATGACGGCATCGCTTTTTGCTGGTATTGTATATTATTCGCTTATAGTGACGTCATATGCATAATTTTATGGATACAACAAATTTTTAGATCACGTTAGTAAAATTGGAACAAAACAACGTGTTCATTAATATCATGACACGTCTTGTATCATGAAAATAAGAACAGTGATATTTCTAACTTATTCATTCATTTTCGTTTTTCTTTATAATTTTGGAAACTGTTCAATTTGTTGCAATGATTTTTTTAAGAGTGTCTATTAATGAAATTAACAAAACATTTTTTTAACTCTGAGAATGAAACAATTTAATGAATAATATATGATAAAAATATTATAATTGGTAAAATAAACGTTCTTATATTTTCATTATAATTATAACTTTGAACTATTTTAACTATTTGTAAAAGGTATTCTTTGAATAATTTCATTACTGGCTTAATTACACGTATCATGTTACTTAATGTAGCAGAAAATATCATTTATTAAATTAGCAGCCTACGTGAATCTTTAGAATGTTCTTTGAAATATACGTAAGCTAATTGTATTTATTTAGTCAACTGAAAACACATTATCACTTTATGAATGCTTTATACATGGTTCATATTATTAATGTCATGTTTTTCCCTGACATTTATTAACTATATGATTAACAAGACATATTTCTATTTTTACAAAATTGTAAGGAAGAAAAAATATTACTAATTTTTGATTTAATAATGCATTGATATGGAGACTGTAAACTAAATGAAAAATATAATATACAGATAAAACAATTTATTAGATAGTTTAAAAGGTGCTGAAAAATTTCCAAAAAATGTAAGATATTTTACAAACTTTTATGCTATTAACAATAAAATTGGTGAGAATTAATATAAAGAAGAATGTTTCTTAAAGATTTTGTTTTATGTGAAGAATATTTCTAATTCATAGTATAAATATAGTGTTTTTTTTTTGTTGTTTTGTTTTTACAAATTAAATAAATTCCTCGTGGGTTGCAATAACTTCTGTTGGTATCACTGTATTAGTTTCTGACAATTGATAAAGAATAAATTCATAGCAGGCTGTTCATGTTCATCGAAACTAAGAATTTTTTCCGAAAATGATAACGAAGCAGAATATTTGGTCGAAATGTCTAATGGTTAATTCAGTTCGATTTTGATGGCTGACAAAGTACACAAGTTTTTCTACATGAGCATAAATTTCGTTTCAAAATAGTGACGTTACTTTAAGATGTATCACAACTGCTGGCAATGCAGTGCCATTTATGCATGATATTTGGAAATAAATCGAGGGAGCGTATTAAAGAAATACCTGATTTCAGACATAAACATCTGCAACAGAAAGGATCAATGTCCATCAGCCGCGTTTTTGGCCTATGAAATATGACTAAAATTCGATTCTGTTATACTGACAAAATTATTTCACTTTTTAATATTAGAAGGTATATATTGTACGATTTTAACAATAGTTTTTCTATTTTGTTCAGATTTATATGACTTACACAAGTTCAAAGTTCGTATAATTCGTAGTTTTGATGAAAAATACGCAATTTCTGCTATTTTTACCATCAACTTACTCTCTATTTTTAATATTTTTCTATGAGCGCACAACGCTTTTATTTTAACATATTTTGTATATTTTGATGTGTTTTATAATATATGTCAAGAAGAAAGTGTTGCACGATTACGGTCATATAAATAATTGAGGTAAAAATAGCAGAAATTGCGTATTATTCATCAAAACTAGAACTGTACAAACTTTGAGCTTGTGTAAGTCATATAAGTCCAAGCAAAATACAAAAACTATTGTTAAAATTGTACAATATATAACTTCTAATATTAAAAAGTGAAATAATTAAGTCAGTATATCATAATCGAATTTTAGTCTATTTCATGGTCCAAAAATGCGGCTTATGGAACCGGATCCTTTCAATGGCTGTCAATTTTTACTTATTATTGAATTTAGAAAAAAAAAATTGGTATACTTAATATCCCCCTGTAGATTCATTAGATAGATATGAATATATGTAATTGGCTCTTATGTTCTTAATGTATTGTTTTATTACATACTAGCTGACCCGCCCGGAGTTGTCCGTGCGCGTGATAACAACCTTAAATAAATATCAGCTTGGTATAATTTTATATCTTTAACTCGATTTTGCCTGAAATCATATTTTGTAATGAAAAAAATCGCAAAAATATTGATTTTTAGTGGTGAAAGCGCTCATAAGAAGACATTTCCTTGCTTTTTCACGTGTGTTAGTTATCTGAGAAATCACGATCTTTTGTTTTGTCAAATTGCTTGTAGATGGCAGCACCAAACAGATAGATTTTTAATGTCTGTTTTCTGGTGAAAATTTTATACATAATTATAGAATTTCTTATATTTATCTGGATTTGATTAGACTGTATAAAATATTTAACATCAATGATTATAAAATGTGTAAGTTAATATTGTATTTTTTTTTTATAAATCGATTCATTTGTGTGTAGTTTTTAAAATAATTTAATTGCTTTAAAACATATTTAAGTATTGGCATACTTTTTAAATCAAAAGCTTTCTTTTATTAGGATAGATAAAATAAACCCATAAAATTGAAAAAAAAAGCGATATTTCTTTTAATTAAATCAATTGGAAAATGAAATCTATAAATAGAAAATTTCACTTTCCTTCCTATCGAGTTTCGAACCGAGGACCTTTCGTTTAGAAGTCCTACGCTTTACTACGAAGCAACGGTGAGCGCAAGAAAAAGACTGAAATTAAAGTTCTGTTTCCTTCCTATGCGTAAATGGAGTTCTAGGCATACACGAATGAAATAGATGAATTTTTGATAAGAGTGCCTTGCATTTTTTAAATCATAACTGAGCAAAATATTAGAAATTTAAAATTCCGAGTCTCAGGTGCATTAAGATAGGTTTGGACTACCCTCACAGAAATTTTCAGCCTTGTACGCACGGTATATTTCGTTAGCCATCGCGAACACACAGACAGACATATAGACAGAATCTCGGACACGCAGACAGAGCGAAACTTTCTTTTATTAGCATAAGATAATCTTAAAGATTTTTTTATTTGAAAATGTAACAAAATTTTGAGGAAAATGCATTTTATTTTCCATTTTAAATTATAATTAATTGGATTATTTTCTTTTTCCAGAAACGAAAAAGAAATATATTAACAACACAACTATTAAAAGTGTAAAATTTTAAACAATGAATATACCATTAATTATCTAAAATCGCATACTATTTCTCTCTGTGGAATATAATTATTAACGTTTCACTTATGATAAAGAATTTCCGTTGAACTTTCTTAATGAATGGAAGCCACATTCTTAGAATTCATGTCACGCCAATGCACGTGATTCAAATAAATACCAATAATTTGCTAAAGCATATGAAAAGTTAGAAACTATTCCGAAGTTCACCCTCTGAATAACTAAAAATAACGAGAAAAATTCATTGAAAGTTCAGACAGTTTTCTCGCATCGCAGTAAATTAGCAGATAAATTTAATTACTTTTCCAGGTATATCTGCGGAGTTAATCAAAGTAAAAGTGATTCTAGATGTAATATATTTCGTAATGTATCTCTGGATTAAAAAAAAAAAAAGTTAAAAGTAAGTTTTTTTTAGAATTAAGTTAATCGTAGAGTTTAATATAATCTTTTTTAAATTATGAAACGTACATTGAATTTAATTTTAATAGAAAAGTGAATGAATACGCTTTTTCAGAGTTGGTATTAAATCCTGTACGTTATTAAAATAAATACTGAAAATTTGCATTAGCATACAGAAAATTAGTATAATTTCTAATGTTTCTTTTCACAATAATTACAAAAAAAGAAAGAAAAAGAAAAAAAAAACATTAAAGAAAAAATCCCTGCCGGATCGTGCCTACAGGCGGAGGTAGAGTTCGAAGTTAATACGTCAAGCTTAGTACATGAAACACTTTCCAAAAATTCCAGAATGCTTTAACAAAACTCCATTGTTTCATAAGATAAAACAAGTAATATAAAAATTTTGTTTTTAAAGTCAATTCCTACGTAGGTCATCAAAGAAAAATTTAATATAATCCCTTATGCTAATATTAGTTTTTTTTGCATTAAAATATCTCAATTTGTTGATTTTCTATAAGCAAGTAGGTTTACAATGGAAGTCTATGGGAATTTGGCGAAATATTATAGATATCGCCAAGTTGGCGTCACTTTTGGCGACTCATTTTGGCCGCCAAATTTGGCGATATATCGCCATGTTGGCGATAAACTTGGCTGTATTTGGCGACAGAACAGGGTCCCCCCTACGGTAACCCCTTAATGAAAATACATTCATTGATCTTCAACAACCAATGGCCGCCATTTTGTTTCCCATGCAAAAGTATAATTAATTAATTAAAATTTAATTAATTAATTAATATTTGAAAAAACTGTATTAACATCAATTGTCATCCAGTACAAGTTTTAAAAAAATTTTATTTCAACTTGATAGGATGAATAATGAGTATTTTATTAACGATTGAAAATTTGAACAAGATAAATATATAAATATATAAATAAATAAATATAGAGAGAGTGTGAGCTAATAGTAGGAATTGAATAAATATAGGGAGAGTGTGAGCTAATAGTAGGAATTGAATAAATATAGGGAGAGTGTGAGCTAATAGTAGGAATTGAACAAATATAGGGAGAGTGTGAGCTAATAGTAGGAATTGAATAAATATAGGGAGAGTGTGAGCTAATAGTAGGAATTGAAAAAATACCTAAGTAAAGAACTCGGGAAACATATAACACATTTGAAAACCCGAGTTTAACAATTGCCGTTCATGGGCAGAAGGGTTATTTTGTCCAAATCTCTATGTGATCGATAGATTTGTACGGATTCTAAATAGTATGCTAAAATTTATTTCAGTAGGAAAACGCATAGTACAGTTAAAGATTCACCTTCAGTAATTTCCACCAATAGGCGGAAATGTACTTGAATTATTTTGTAAAGCCCAATATATTACATACAGAATGTTATACACGCCACAAGCCGAAATTTAATTCAGAAAAAAAAGACGCTTAAAACAAATAAAATCATACTTTCGGGAATTATTATTCATAGGTATTCATGCATCCAGTTCTTTCCATAGCCCTGTATATGACTTTATTTATATGCTACAAACTTCTCTTAGTATTACTAAATATAGTTGAGTTGGAAAATTCACAACTCAATTTAATTTAAAAACATATTTAAGAATGTATCTTTGCGACGCTCATTTTGAGTAATGACGAATTCTTTTGTGTAGCCCTGTATATGTTCGATAGATTTTACGCACACCAAATTGTATGCAAAAAATGATTTTAAATTCCATACCATAATTGAAAACGCACTTTCAGCAATCATCCCTAATTGAAAACACTTCGGGTACAGTATTGTATCTGAAATATTTTGTGTGTCCCTGTAAATGAACGATAAATTCAATGTACACAATATTATACTGTAAGCATCTGACAGTAAACCTCAGTAGTGGGTATAAATTTTATCATGTTTGAAATAGGGCAACATCATTGAAATACGCTGCAAAGAGTTTCCCCCGCAGACCATTATATAACCGAGCATATTTGTTTGATATTGCAAATGAATGATAAATGCTTTGCACCCTATAATACACCGGTAGTATGTACTAGTGCACTTGAAAATTTATATAAATTCCATTATCTTTATAATATAGTAACATCTTTAAAATATGCCGCTAAAGACTTTTCTCTTCTTGGACCATATTATAAAGGGATGCTTTTGAGTTCCCCCTACTCGTTCTGTAAGTGGTATATGTAACATATTTTATAGTAACACTCTTCTTTTACACCTGCATAATGTATATAAATTTCATTATGTTTAAAAATCTGTAATACTGTTTAAAAAAATCACACACAGAACCGCACAGAAGTTTTTCCCGTAGCCCATAGTGTAACGAAATACTTTTGAGTGCCCCTGTAAATAAACTATGAATAGTACACACTTCACTTTCAATCCCGAACATGCCATGGTGAATCACAATATATAAATTACATGGCGATTCGAGTGTATTTACTCAATTTAGAGCACGCACAGACGGACACAGAAACACAAACTATAACCATTTTTCATCTATGTTGGAAAGTATTAAAAAGAAAACCCTGAAATGATTTTTGGAAAAAAACTAAACATTGTTGCGCAATAGTATTTCCATTTAATTTATGTCTCTATGTGCAACTGGGCAGTAAATAAAAGTACTGAACTGGTACTGAACAGGTAATCAGCATTAAGGGGTTTCCTAGCTCATAGCAGCTTAACACCCAGACTAGGAAATTAAAATGTCTTATGTTTTAATGAGCCATTGGGATAAAGTTAAACTGTAGCAAAGCTACTAGAAGAGAAATTGAAGTTATCAAGAGAAAAAAAAGAAGTTTAAGAAAGAAAGGAATAAAATTGAATTTTAAGGTATAAACTTAAGAAGAAAGAAAGTTAACGATTAATCTTAAAAAATACTAGAATCTTAAAATAAGTAAAGTCAAACTGTAGTTGTATAACTACTATAAGGAATTTAGAAAGTTAAATTTAGTACTGTTCAGAGAAACACTCACCAAGCATGGGCAAGAAAAGCTAGGGTGGCAAAGACCACAACATCCAACCAAAAAAGGGACTAATCTGGGCCATACATTTTATTTTTTAAGTTTTTCAATTTTTATGGTCTCTATAGTATATAGAGAGGGTTTTATTTTTTATTTTTATTTTTATTTTTATATATTATTTTTATTATTATTAAAGAAAAATATATAAAAAGGTAAGAAAAATATAAAAGAGGCAAAGTATAGCGTGGTGAACTCAGATGTTACTGAGTGTCCATAATTATGGAAAACCTGGGCCGTTTCCGATGGTGGAAATAAAAGTGAAAATTATCTACCTCTGATATGTCAGAACACATGTAAATATTTCCGGTGTTTGAACGCTTTCAATAAATAGTGAAATAAATTTACGGAAAAGACTGCTTATGCACTTGATAGAATAACGCTCTAAGATTCTCTCTAACTCTTTAAAAATGCTCCATATGGGCTCCTTTTTTCATTCTACAAATATGTATACGTTGCTCTATCTCATGCGATAGTTTTATTATCGTGTTAGTAACGCTGTCAATGACAGTTCCTTTTCATACTTGAAGTTATTAGATAACCTGAAAAGAGATGGCCCATAAACCTATCCTTGAACAAGCACTACATAAAAAAAAATCCAGACAGATGGAATCAATCTCCGAAGAACAAAAAGGCTAGGACAGTAGTTTCTAATCATTCTCATTAACACGATGAATCATACTCTGTGTTAAACTCTTGATAAAAAATGGTGAAACTTTTTATTTGAGCGCAGTACTTTATTAAAAATAGTATAGTGTTAAAAATATGTCAGTGAGTTCGTCTGAAAAGATTTTCATTTGATGAATCTAAAATCATATCAGTTTGAGGCTTTGCGAAAACTGACGTGAGCATGCGTACCACCCCAGGTATACAGATACACTGCCGAATGCAATGACGGCCCCAAGTGTAGTTTAATTTAGATTTTTTTTTCATTTAAGTATATGTGATATAAATACGTGTGATGTAACAATGATTACGAGGATGTGCGTTGCTGAAGGCAGTGAGACTTCAAACATTACCTTCGTTCTGAAAAATTATTATTTTTTTAAATTAAAAATGATTCATACATTGATTTTAGTATTATTTGAAGTTACTATCATGCTCTCAGGTAATGCCACACGTGTCATCTTGTTATTCATCTAAAATATAATATGCCTATTAAAACCATGATATTGCGAAGACTGTCGCAGCCGAGATAGGTAAACGCCTCTCCGATTTGCAAGCTCGTGTGCTACCAACTGCACGATCTTCTACAGATTACTGCAGATACGACTTACAGACGTGTGAAAATTATTAGAATAATTGTGAAATTTACATTAAAAATTTGTTATATTAAAGAAATATTTTAAAAATATTCATACATTTAATATTTAGTGTGAATCCTCTTGTTTTTTATTAAAGAAATGATGGCATAGTTGTCGGCATATTTTGTATGAGTTTTTGGCAATTAATTTGTATTTCGTTGTCATGATGCCAAATTTGGATGAGTCTTTCTACCAGACCAGTCTTGTTTGTGATGTTGCATTTCTTTAATTTTTTCTTTACAATGGCCCAAAGGTTCTCTATGGGGTTCATATTTGGACTGTTTCCAAGCCATGGAAGTGTTTTCTTTAATTAAATTAAAGAAATGCAACATCACAAACAAGAATGTTCTGATAAAAAATCCCATCCAAATTTGGCATCATGACAACGAAATACAAATTAATTTCCAAAAAACTCATACAAAGTATGCCAAGACGTATCGAATTTTTAATAAAAAGCAACTGGATGCACTCTAGATATTAAATGTATCAATATATTTTTTAATTTATTATTTCCTTAATATAACAAGATTTTAATATAAATTTCACAATTATTCTACTAATTTTCACACGTCTGTACTACAGATACTCCGTTATCTCCTCCCTGTTCTTCCTTGACTGTGTCAGAATCTCGGACAACCTACACCAATTTTTATGTTTTTTTTCACACTATAAAAAATTATGTAACGTTATCCATAAAATATGGGGCAACATGCTGCCTCCAATTTTATGGTGTAACTGGTTTATGGTTGGTAACTTAAACTTGTATAACTGGTGTAATATTACATATTAGTGTAACGTAACACAAGTTACATCGATCAAATAACTCAATAAAATGGAGTCAGCAAAGATGCCGTCAATTTTATGGAGTACCGTTATATAATTTGTTTACAGTGCATAGACACATCGATAATACTATTCGTTTTGCACCGCAGACGGGATTCGTACCAGACACCTCCAGTTTGTAAATAGTTGTACACTACTGGGATATTTCTTCCGCCTTTTCATTATTTTCTCTATCCAAGATGGTGGGTGGATGCCGTTTCCTTATGACATACTAAATGTATGCTATTTTTGAAATAACAAGGCTCCTTACAGATATTAATATAATATTAGAGATCCTGAATATTACAACTCCGGAAGATTTAAAAGAATTAATCCATTTAAAAAATTATAATTATTTTATTTAATATGCAATATATTTTCAAGTAAAATAAAAGAAATTATAATTATAAATTATAATTTAAATTATATTTCCTTTCGCAGAACTGTTCCACATTTAATAAATGTTTTTGCTTATTATTGACTATTTTTTTTTAATTACCTGAAAGTAAAAAAAATAAAAATAAAATAAAATAAAAAGGACATGATCAGATCATCATACAGGTAAAATTCCAAAAAGTATATAATATCTGTTATCGATGCTTTTCAAATTCATGTTTTCTTTAAATGAAAACGTTTTCCATCTCTATTAGAAGTCGTAGAATAAAACAATTTGAAAGTGAATATGTGTGGCGTTATAACTTGTTCGAAAAGATTTAAATTATGAAGTATATATGCTTTCCCACATATGATTTCATTAGTTTTAATGAGTCCGTTTGTTATGATTACCTGATTTTGTTGGGAAACATCAAGTATACTAAAAAAACCTCACGTAGAAAAAAATAATGTACCGTGATTATTTTTTTTAATTCATCATATTTAAGAAATATATACTAAAACAGTATTAAAAAATCCATAAAATAATATATGTTCTAAGAAGTTGTGGTATATAAAATGAGTTTTACTCTAGGAAAAATATTCTAACAATCTTTAAAAAGATAAGAAATAGACATCAGGGATGAGAGCGCTCCGACCCAAATCACCAATTACTACCACTAAATTTTCATAGTATTCTTTGCTTTATTTAATCTCGGAAATTCTGTCATTAAATAATGCGAGATATATACTATTAAAATTTAGTGGTAGTAATCGGTCATTTGTGTCGGAACGCTCTCATCTCTGAGACATATTACTTTTTTGCATGACTACTAATATTTAATCTTAAAAAAATGATTTCGTTAAGAAAATTAAAAATAATTCTAGCAATTCTTATATAATAAAGAAGTATTATTAAAAGTATAAAACCCAAAAAACTCGGTTCCATCTTGGCTCTCTTTATTAACTAAATATATTTATAAAGAACATGTTGATCATAAAAAAAAAAAAAGAATCGGTCATTTTATACATTAGTGGGGTTAATCAAGAAGGTGGTAAAAATAAATTTGCATTTCCTTAGAATTTTTTATTCATATATGTGAATACATTTAGTTAACTGGTTTTGATATGTTTCAGGATTCGTACGGATTCTTGAATTTCGAGAACAAGAAATTCTTCGGTACCAGTATTTTCTTATAGAAAATATATTTTTAAATGAGGCGGAATTTCGCACGTTTAAACTAGATTTATTTTTCTATAAAAAAAATACTGTTATTTGGCGTTGAAAATAACGGTACCCGTACAAACCCCGTGTTTAAGCAGCTTTTTGTTATCTATACACTGTAAAAAATGTATATAAAGTTACTTCATAAAATTTCTGGCAGCCTTGCTGCCCCAATTTATTGAGTGATTTAACCGATATAACTGGTGTTATGTACACTAATGTGTGGATATTACACGAGTTATGCCAGTTTAAATTTCAACATTATGTGTTTTAAATTACTCCATAAAATTCGATGCAGTTCCACCAATTTTATGGAGTAACGTTACATACATTTTTTTACACTGCATATTTTCGGAAATCTGAGACGTTATCTATCCTAATATGAATTGCTAGATGTGTATGGTGTGTTTTTTCGGCTTTCTTATCTTTTTTCAACTGTTCTTTAACTATTTTGACGTCAAAAATTAATTTTGCTGACTTTTTCTTACTGTCTGTTTTAGTTTTATGGACTTCGTAAAACTAGGGTAATAGTCGTCAGAAACAAATTAAAAGGTGAAAATTTAAGAATGTGAAATTTCGAGTTAGAAATTCCTAATAAATGTCAACCTTCTACGGTTAACTGTGTTAATCATTTAAAAAAAAAATAGTTGCAAGTATCTCATCGGATGAAAAAAATGCGCATTTTTACAATATGAAAAACAGAAACTAAATTTTAAATAAAAAAATCTACTCATATTTAGAGTCAAATTAAAATTAATTCTTTTTTTAATATTTCATAATTCATAATGAAATGTGAAAGCAAAAAAATTATTTTATTAACTGTATTCATAAATGCGATGTGCCTATATTTGCTAAAATCATTATTCATTCATTCAACTAGTTATTTCCTGTTACATTTAATTACTTAATTACTCAGTTTATAACGTTTGTTTATGAAATATGCTACTAATATGTAATTCAACCTAATGAGATATAAAAATATGTAAATTTATAATTTTAAACTCATGTCAGAGTATGCCATCCAAAGCAGCTTTCGAAGTATATTCAGAAGTCTTGATTAATTAGTAACGAATGTAATGATACGTAGTTCATTAAATGCGATATTATAGGATTAACTCTTAAATTATGTAAATTTGCACTTCTAATGAATTAGCTAAATTAAGATTAATGATTCTGATCAAAGAATTAAGACATGTTATTCTAAGCAAGAATATTTAATTTATTAAAAAGTCGATATTTGCTTTTTCGGAATATAGAAATAATCCGATTACTTTACCATTTATGTATGGTAACATCTTTATTGTTTGAAAAGATACAATTATGAAACTATAATAATAAGTAGTGAAATAAAAACAATATACATCTCTTTACTTAATGATCTGTTCTCGATAATATAAAATTTTCTTTCCCCAGTTAGTGAATTTGAACATGACATTAAATTTGTCGATCTCGTTGGTCAGCATTATTTAACAAAATTTGAAGTCTGTAGAAGAAACGAAACACATAATTCGCATAAAATGGACCCTAGTAGCGATAAAAAATTAAAATTTTTGCTAAAAATCACCTTCTGTACATTTTAAATGTGCGATCGAATTCCTCGCTCAAAACGAACTGCACAAAACATTTTTATAAATGAACAGTTCTTTTCACTTCGATTCACAGATTTCTCATCTGCGCGCCAAAGAGTCTGCGATAGAGTTAGAGACTACAACAAATAGTTTGCTTTCCATTTGTTACACTGTCTGTCAGTGCGTTTTGATAAATGTGTTTCGCAATTTTTATCTAGATACCATTCAAACAGATAACATAATAAAGTGTGGTAAGGAGAAAAGTTGGTAAAAATAATTATTTGTTTTAAATAAGAGCTGTAGAAAGAAAGTATTAAATTGATCATGTTGAATTTGTTGGAACTTTTTTTGAACATTTGATATACAGATATAGATCGAAATTATAATATAAATTTTATATGTTTTCGAAAAATTTTCCTCAGTCTTAAATTTAATGATGCAAGTTTGATACATCTACATTTTATCAAAGTTGGTATAAAATGAGAGCAATACTAAAATAAGTGTACGTTTAGATAAAATCATAGATACCGCTATGTATAAAATAAAACTTTTCTGCGTTCTTAAATATATTTAAAGAAAAAGTACAAATATAAACATTATATTTCTAGCAACACAGCTCAAGAAATAATATTTCCCACAGTCGAATTCAAATTTAGTAAACATTCACTAACTATTCTTGGACTCCTTATCATCACAAAATATTATACAAACTGGTGTGATACACAAATAAAGGCAATTAGAATATTTGTATAAATAATACAGGTCTCGTGCGCTTCAAGGTCTTTCAAGAAAATTTTTACAGAATTTTCGTAAAGAAATATCTGCCTTTGTTAATGAAAGGAAAATTCTATCTTCTAATATACCAAACAGTACTTTATGAAATTTCTGGTGCAAAAACATCTGAAATCCCCTGAATCCCTTGATAAGTACGAATCCTGTAATATGAAATTTAGGTAACTTTTTCCATTAAAACCGATTTAATATATTGGTAGTTAAAGCTCTTTTTAAAATATTTACAAGAATAATTCGATTTATTAACAAAAAGTATTACTATTGTTATATCATAATCCTTATAAAAACAATTTAAATAAATGCAGTAAAACTACAATCCTATCTGTAAATCAAAAGGTTTTTGTAGTTGAAAAGTTTCCACATAACGTATTTTAATAAGATAAAATCTTACACCTAGTAAACGGTTCAGAAAATAACCACTTTAAAACGTTTAGCTTAGAATGTTTTCGTGGGCTTTCTGATTACGATAGAACAAAGTATTTTCCAAGAAAATTAAAATCTACTCATAAAATGCATTTTAAATAAAATTTTATTTATTGGTATATAAGAGTGCTGTTGGAAAGTAAAATGTTGAAAATGATAATCACATCTGTTTCTTTAAAGATCAATTTTTAAAATGCACTGAAATTTCAAAAATTCAGAATTAATACTATTTCTTTAACTTCACCTTTTAAAACCATTGCTATGAAACAACTGGGTTTACATTTTGAATACGAAAGATTATGAGTTTAACATATTTAAATAAATGCGTACGCAACTGAAGTTAATATTATATGTGTGTTTGCTATTTAAGCATTCCTGAAAACAGCACAATAATCGCTATGTGGATAGATTTTTTTTTTTATATTTAACAATAGATTTAATTTGATTAGAACCAACATGAAAACAATACCCTACACAGTAAAACTTAAAAATAATTAGCTAATAAATAATGTGACATTATGGTGGGTTTCTTACGTAGTTTTTAGTTAAAATTATTACGATTAATCGAAAAGTGGCATACAGTATATTCAACTTATTCTAATTAAACCAATTGATTTATATAAATATAAAAATTACACTACAAAAAACTGTCGAAAATAAAGTTAAATAAAACATTTTATTTGCATTATTTGTTAAATCTTTCGAATAAAATAAATGTTTTTTTTTTCAAGATTACCTCTGCAAAAATTCAACATAAATTACAAAAACGAATTGATTTATTGACTTTACTTTTAATTTTCAATTCAAAACTTTGATTTCGTTTAAACTTATGATTAAGAAATATTCTTTAGAGACATTATGAAGTATGTCTTAAGGATTTATCGTTATTCTATTCAAATCCTTTTTCTTTTCTATTTATCTCTTTAAAAAATTGAACATGGAAATGCGATTGTGACACGGAGTGCCTTCATGGGCTTAAGTGATTATGTTTGATACCATTAAAGTTCTCCGCTCAGGATAAAGTTTTGAAAGAAAATGATTATCTAAATTTTGAATAATTGAATAAGACTGAAAATTAAGCAAAAGCCAGATTTAAAAATCTGAATTATAATAACCCTCGCATTATCAATTGAATTATTGCATTTTTAATGCAACAATCTTAGGAATAAATATTATTTATGCTAGTGGATGATAATAGTCGATTTTAAGTTTTTTATATTATAACTTTACTTGTCAGTATTTTAGTTATCAAAAGAGGAATAATTTTATAACATTGTATAACGGTACTTTTAAAAATTATTTTCAACTTGCAACATTATAACTTTTTAAGCTTATTATTATTCTTTGCCGCAAGAAATTAAAAGCATTATATGATTACATTCGGATTTTGCTTGTTGGAAGGTCTGTTAAATCTTCATTTTTAAAACAGATATTTCGAAAGAGCTAACATATATCGGATTTCTTTCGTACATTTTCATATTAGGTCTACCGGAAAATTCTGTCCAATAACGTTATTTCAGGCCTACTTTTTAAAAATTCAGATTTCTTCATTAGAACGACTTTTTTGAAATGGTTAAATTCTAATTCTATTGTTTTCACCTTAATGTGAAATATAAAAACAATGGAAATTTTACCATTTAAAAAAAGTAGTGCCAATGAAGAAACCTGAATTTTAAAAAAAGTAGGCGAGAAATAAAATTATCGGACAGAACTTTCCGGTAGATCTAATATTATCGAAAGGTGGAGAAACATTTCTTTCTGCCCGGCGAATTTAATATGGTTCTTTTAAGATATTTATCGTGACTTTAAAGAATTTAAATTATCTTAATAATTTTGAACTCTAAAATCAGCGTCCTTTCTGCTCGCTGGTTAACTTTTGAAATTCTGGGATATTTCTTTGGCTTCAGATCTGAAAATAAATTCTCTTGAATAGTGACTAAACGATTTAGTAAAGTAAAATTAACAAAATATTAGTTAAAAGCTACTTTTACATTTTTTTAAATTTAATAAGTATTTGTAGTTAGAATTTATCTGCAATGATCTCAGAAATGGGTCCAAGTAATATTTACAGATTATTATTAGCCCATAATTAATTACTTATAAATTTTACAGTGTTACATAATTCCCTAATTCACTAACACTGTTGTTATTTGCCCGAAGTGCTTAATATGGAATGTAAATGTTCATTTACCTTTTGTGTAGCTGAAGTATACATAGATGCGACTATGATGCCTCTAAATGCCGCATATTTATATAAAGAAATATGAGCACGGTTAGAAGAAGGCGAGACCATAGGTGAGCATCCCATATATTCTATTGGCCCATCTATTCTATTTTAGACTCTTGGTAAAACACATCATTGTTCTCAACACAGTGGACTCTGAATTAAAAAACACATTTGTTTCGTTTGGAGTGTAAATAAGCCGGTTTTACGGTACAATAAATCATTACGTAAAGTAATTAGTTTTGTACAATCGCACATTACGGATAAAATAAAGAAATTCTAAACAGTTAGTTCATTTATCTGAAAACAGTTCATGAGGACACGCTTGCTTTTATTAGCTGTAGTTATAACAAGCGTTAGTTGTGCTCTCTAAATCTACATGATTACTATAGCAATACTTTACAGGCCGTAATTACAGACAATATTCACAAATACTTTAGGTCAGTCATAATGGGATGAATGTGTTTTAAAAAGAGAACCATTTTAGAAAAATATCATACAGATTAAATTTTTTGCAAAAAAAAAAAAAAAAAAAAAAAAAAATGTTTAAGCAGCTATATGTTTAAGTATTCTTAATTATTTAAATAGTTAAGATTACCGGTATCTTTCATTTACCGAAAAAAAATTATGGATTTTCTATTTTTGCTTAAAACTCATTTAGACATTAGACTCCATTAAATTTAGACCGCAGAAAATTCGAAAGAAGTTTTATAACAATCCAATAATTACATTTTTGTGTGAATATCTTTCTACTACATCTATTTTACGTTAAATGATTCAGAATTACAATCTTTAAATTCATTTTTCACAGTTTGTGTTTTTTCATTACGTCAGCATCTTCAAAAGTCTAGAACATCAATATATATTTCTCATTTTAATTGATTTTTTAGTGTATAATTCTTTTCTACATTTTAAAAAATATTAGTGGTAAGTAAATAGTCTGTTTTGCTGTAAATTTACACACATCGTTATTTTTTATTTTCTTAAACTAATAAACATATTTAGTAATATGATCCTTAAAGTTACAGGTATCACCTGTAATAACAGTATAAATAAATAACAGGAAAATAGTTACATTTGTAGAAAAACAAAAGCTGACATTTTTTTCATTAATTTTATTTTTAAGAAAGTTAAGCACTTTAAATTGTACTAAACAGAATTATCAATCAAAATAATTTACCTTCATGAAATAATTTAATAATATGAAAAATGTTTAGTGGAAAATACTTAAAAAGATTGTTAAAAGAATACCGAGTTCTCTTAACCCGATATAAAGCGCATCCTTAATAGTGACACGAGCACGTGCGGTGTATCTCAGAGGCCCTTAAATAATTTTTTTTTAACTTTTCTTTTAATTGCGCAGAATTAACATATAGTTTTTGCTGCAACATTTTATAAAATATAAATAGGAATATTTAGAAAACATGCTTGATAAAGAAGTATCTAAATATTGGAAAAATGTGTATTTTTAAAAAATAGCTTAATGTACTTATTTAAAACATATTTCAACATGAAAAAATACGAGATTACTTAAATAATATTATTAATTTGTCACATAAATTATAATAATGTTATATTGTTAATATTTATGAATTACATATAAAGTTCAAAAGCCTTAGTACATAAATAAAGGTTATTGGCACAAATTGCATATAATTGAGCCGTGTTTACCAAATACATATTTTTCACATATTTTACATGTTATTTTGTGTTTTCTATGGTTCGCAACAGGGCATATGTGACATATTTTTATGGTGGAGCTCTTAATTTCAAACTGTTATCTAATTCATCCATCTAAATCAAGTTCTCCTTCTGAAGAAGATTTATGAACACTAAACTGCTCATCGTCAGTTATATCTTCATTATTATTTTAATTTATCGATTCTTCATCTATTGAAATTTTAGCAAGTAATTTTTCCAAACGTTTCATTTCATCTTTATAACTCAAATAACGATACCTTTTGCATTTTTCACAACAACGCGTTTCACTAAAAATATAAATGCGAGAGCGCACACTGGGTCTCTGAGGCCCGAATATCCTGTTTTTCGACTAAAAATATCTCCCGACATTTAACATTCTAAAGTACAAAAAGGGAATGACCTTGGGAACAACTACTGGTAGAGTGACCCATTTTCACCGTTTGGAGTTGTTTTTTTTTATAATACAATTTAAAAACGCTCGAATCTAAAAGACCCAGCGCACGTCCTGGCGGCTTAAGGCAAATGTCAGACGAACGTCTTTTTGCCTTTTTTCCTTACGTATTATCCCTACACAATGCCGCTAGCATTGTGTAGGGATAATAAGTAAGGTAAAAAGGGTGCAAAAAGACGTCCGTCTGGCATTAGCCTAAGAGTCCTCTTAATTTCATTCATTCAATAGTGAACATACATTTCCTAATTTTATGTAAAAACGAAAAGAAGTGTCAAAATCTGAAAATATGAAACAAAAAGGAATATTTTTGCGATGAGTGGACAGTTACCATAAGCTTTGTAAAAATAAATTAAACCAGAAGAATTAAAAATGAAGTTCTTTCTAAGTTTTAACGAAAGTCTTTCAACTTAAAGTGTATTATTAAACTTATCGGATGCGTCAATACCAAAATGTTCTCCTCTTTCAAACAAGCCAAAAATAATCATGCCTCACGAATAAAGTATAAAACATTTTCCAACGCTTCCAAAAATCGTTAAAGAAACTTCGACGTTTAATTAGATAAAAAGAAACATCTAAACACTTTAGAAAAGGCATAACACATTTGAAAACCATATTTCATCAGTTACGCTCTAGTGCCGGAAAAGATGTGCAATTATTTGTACAGTCCTGTATATAATATACAGATTTGCATATATCTACATACTGTGATAAAACTTAGTATACTAAGACAATGCATAATGGATTCAGCAATTTCTACCAATATACAGAAATATGCTCGAATTCTTTTGTACAACAGTAAATATTAAAAATAATTTTTTTATTTGTGCAACATATTATGCTGAAATAAAATTCAGGCTAAAACAGGATTAAAACTACTAAAATCACACTTCCAGAAAATTTCATACCTGCCATGTATCCAGCTTTGCGCCGCCCTGTATATGATTTTATTTATGTTTTAGAAACATCTCTTAGTATAGTAAATATAGTTCAACTTGGAAGTGCATAGCTCAATTAAAAGCCTGTAACGCACGCTACCCGTTCGAAAAATAGACTTTACCGGCAATCCCGTGACCGGCTTGCGTGGGCTTCGTCGAATAAAAAATGCTGTTAGTTCGTTAAAGTTCTGTTCTGTTTTGAGTTGTGGTAATATGTAAAAGTTATATTCGCGCTATTATTTTTTTGTACATATGTGTTGTTCTATTTGTGATGTGCCATCTTACTACAAAGAAATAAAAAATATTTAAAAAGTTATACCCCTCGAAATTGGTATCTTGAAATAATGTGAAATTTATGTGTGAGTTAATTTGAGCTAGCCTAGCCTACAAGCATACTTTAAACCATTCACACTGATATTCCGAAATGCTTACAAATTCTTTTGTGTAGCCTTGTACATGATCTATTGGATTTATATACGGCACACAGTAAGTAAAAATTTAGTTAACACACGCATACTATAAATGAAATCGTACTTCCAGTAATTATCGGTAACAGACAGAACTTCAAATACAGTACAGTATCTTTTATGTGTTTCTGTAAATGAACGATACGTGTTAGACACATCACATTATACAACTATGTTGTAGTAAACTTCGGTAATGTATATCATTTTCATTATATTTGAAATAGTGCAACAAAACTATAATACGCTGCAAACAGTTTTATTCGTAGACCATTCTGTAACGGAATTATTTTGCGTATTCTATTAAATGAACGATAAATGCTATACACTAGGGTGGTCACAAGCCATATGGGAATATATTATTTTAATATTTTCTTATGGGGGACCCTTCTAAAGTTTAATTAAGGTAAGTGCAGGTAATATGGCCACCTGAAGGATAAAAAATTTTTAGCGATAGTAGTAACTGATTTCTTGAAAAATAAAAAATAATCTAAAAAAGCAGACTCTTTTTAGTACTGGAAAAAAAATATAAATTGAGATTAATCAAGATTTAAATCTGCAGGAATTTTTTAAAAAGGAGTCTAGTTGATGAAGGTAATATGTCCATATGCAGGTAATATGCCCATGGGAGAAATATAATGAAAAGATTCATATTTAGCGCATGAGAAACATCAGTTATTATAAAACCAAATTTTATTTTTGAAACTTTACCAAAAATAATGATAATAAAAGCAAGAGAAAAATTTTGAAAACAATTTTAAGAATTTTAAACTTTTTACGGTAATTTTTTTTAAGTTTTTTTTTTAATTTCGCATGTATAGCAAGTAAAGACTTCCATATCTTTCTTGGTAAATTTGACGCATTCCTCGTTCACATAATTGCAACATACAACACATAATCTCATTTCCACAACTCTTTCATTGTTGCAAATACTGTAAAAGAAAACTGCCTTTATCACTTTTCTTTGCTAGGGAAACTTTTCCACTATTCAGCACAGGCAGACGTTTTTGTTTGTTTAATTGCTGTCGTGATGTTTGAGTGTCTTCAGTATTACTTTGTGAAGCTTCGGGAAAGAGGTATTTTTTTCTCAGAATTATGAGGTAATTTGTATTAGGAGGTAAACAGAGAAGAAGAAAGGCATATTTTTCAGCCTCATCCACATTTGCGTAATCTAGATGGGACTTCACCCCCATCAAATATGAGAAGACAGCGTACTTGTGGTTTAAATTTCGGAAAATGACTAATACGTTCAACAAAGGTCTGTGCTGTCAAGCTTCTAGATCGGGCGGCGGCAGCATAGCAATCACCTCTTCGAGCTGATATTTTAGAATTAGTTAAAGCTCGATTTGCATATTAAAATGCAACTGTTCAGCCAAGTAATATCTTGGTGGAAAACACCTGAAAAACCGATTTCAGCGGTCCACTCGTGTGTTTACCATTGTGATTTCCTGCTGCCAGTACTCCATATTTTCATACCTTTGGGTATAGGAAAACACAATGGTAAATCTGCGAGTCAAAAGGTAAAATCAAGTTTTTAGGTGCTTTCCACCAACATATGACTTGGCAGACCAATTGCATTTTAATATGCAAATCGAGTTTTAACTAATTCTAAAATTTCAGCCGGGAACTCGATGAGGTGATTATCTGTGTTACCGCCTACCGGTCTATTTCTTTTCATGTCATTTGTCACGCAGAACCAACAGGTAAATTATCTACCTTTCATTATTTTCCTTAGTACAAAATCATAGGGGGAATAATAGCCCCAGTTGCACTGCCCCAAGCCACAATTGTTACAATTTCACCATGTTCTTTAGCAGCCAAATGCACCCTTTTTGAGCCCTTTTCAGCATAAACAGTTAGATCGTTACGCAAACTGAGACAACACCTTATTTCGTCCGTATTAAATATTTGTTCTTGAGATGTCATGAAATTATTGTCAATTAGAACGTTTCAAAATTTACAGAAAAAATCATCAATAATAAATTTATTGAGCTTTGCTGCTCTGATAAGATTCATTGGTTGAATTTTCCTCCTGGAAAAATTAATATTTTTTGCTAAAAATGCGTTCAACTAGTATTGGCCAGAAATGCCCTTTCTAAATGAAAAATTGCGGGTTATATTTATTTTTGACAGCAAAATTTAAAAATGCAGAGTTTAATGATTTTTGACGTAACATGATAACAGACATCAGCAAGTCTAAAAATTCTTGTGGAGAAATCTTCATCTTGATCTAGTGTGAGAACTGGTTTTCTACCCAATAGCGATTTATATCTTAGTATTAACAATATAATGACGAACAGTTCATCTAGGAATATATACCTTTTTAAAGCAGCATTTTGCGGTAATTTACAAACTTTTATTGCTCTCCAACACCCATTTAGGCTTTTCTGGCTCCAAAGGCCTCTTTTCTATTCGGGATTCATAGTCTAAAAGAAAAAAGATAGAATATTTTCAGGAACGAAGTTTATTTAAACTTCATTCTATTTTACGTAACCTAATTTATTTCATTATTATTTTATTTGATTTCTATTGTGTTTACTTGGTATGTAATATATACTTTTAAAAGTTTATGAATTTTATATTTAATACCAGTAGTGTAATTAATTTTTAAAACTGGTTATGTACATAAGCAAATAAACAAAACAAATAAATATACAAAAATAGAGAAATTTATTTATATGAATGTAATATGGCCATACGTGCTGGTAATATGCTCAATGGTCATATTGCCAACTATAATGAGTTTTAAAAAAGCGTTCGCAATTCTACCTGAACACGCAGATTTTGAAATTCATTTATACGCTTAAAAAGACCATTATATCAGCTAAATTATTCTGTATAACAGTAAATAAAAATACTTTATTTAAATAAGAAAAACAACAAACAAATCAGAGAAAAATTTGTAATATGCCAACGCAACTAACAACAAATCAATAATTACTGCCTTCCTGTGCCCTTGATCAAGAATTACGGGCAAAACGGTGCTAAACTACATTCTTCGGACATCCAGCTACTAGATTCAAGCCCCAAATTTTGGATTTCACTGAAATTAATAACATTATGGCGGGTTGGCCATATTACCTGCATTGGCCATATTTGCATGAATTACCTTAGTTAGAAAACTAGATTGGCAAAGTTTCAGCTCAATTGAATAATAATAACCCGTGCCTCATCGAGGTTGAAATCATGAAAAATCGTGATTTTTGTCGAAAAATTGTAGTTTTTCTTTCAAAAAGTGAAACTATTTGTTTTATAAATCTGATTTTTGTTTTATTTCATAGAAAATATTGCTGCCTCTTTCACTCTCATCAAAACTTTTTTTGTAACTTTAAAAATATTTCATGAATTATAGTTAATTATTAATTATCTAGTTATGTACCTGGAAAGAAAGTTCTACTCAATTTATATTGCAGTTGAAGCATATTTAAACGGAACATCTGAATTTCTCTTCTTATTACAAGACTGTTTTTGTTACCTACTAGCGTTATCTATTTCATTCATTCCGGCACCCCCCCCCCCCCCCTTTCGGTATGATGGCAGAAATGCAAGATTTTTTTTTTTTAATTGGCCGATGCCTCAACAAATCACAGACAATAAGTTACCAAGTAGTTGTAAAGTTTTATGTGTTTTATTTTATAATATTCGCCAAATGAAACTGAACATCAGGGAAGCAGCTAGAATGACAGTGTACTCACCACAGACTTTAATTTTAAGGAGAATTGTAATACGATTCCGCAAGCAACTATTTCGAAAACAAATAACTGAGATCATCAAATCAGATTTATAAATTCCAATTTAGAGAGAGCTGTAGTTCACAGGGATGGTGGAAAACTGCTTCCTCTTTTTGAATAAAGAAAATGGAGAGAGGATAGCAGTTTTAATTAGTTGTGGTATGAAGAACAGTTAATAGAAGTTCTTCAGTTTGAAAATAGTATCGAAATAATTCAGGCAAAAGCTGTATTTTCAGTATTGAAGAATGGGAGGAAGTTGATAAAATCCAGGTAATGTGTTTTGGTTCCACTGCAGTAAATACCGGTCGCCTTAGACGAACCTGCATTTTGCTATAGCAATTATTAAAGAAAATATTTTCATATTTACCATGTTGCCCCCATAATTTAGAAATTAGCCTAAAAGCCTTTTTTATTGTAAAGTGGGCACAATTACTGCCCCTCGGCTAGATATTTAAAAATAATTTCAGATTGGGTGGTCTAAGTCAGATCAGACTAAGTATAAAAATGCTATTGAAGATGAAATATTGGATATAAAATACTTAATTCAGTAGAAATTTCCAGATTTTTTTCAGAACATTTTAAAAATGAACTGCGCAGGGATGATTATAAAGAAATTATTCAATTTTGTGTAATTTTTATAAGATGTCTTCCTCCAAAACATGTTTTTTCAGAGAACCTGGTACTATTCATCATGCCAGATGGATGGCACAGACCATTTAGAAAAAGAAGGTATAGAGCTTATTTTGCTTATTTAAAATCAATATTCATTGTCAAATAATGGTACAAAGCTCCCACTCCCTCTTTAATTAACACTTGAAATTAATAAAATGACTTGTTGACCACAGAAAAATTGATAAATAGATTACAGACAAAGCACTCACTATATAATGATAAACAGCCTTTGTATCTTAACTAGGATCAAGTTGCATTTTCCTTTTTAGATGATACTTTGGAAAAAAAAGTCAAAATAAGCACAGATGTAAAATTAATGTTATTAATGTTAGTTGAAGAAGAAAATTATGATTATGGTTTTAATGTAAGAGCAACAAAAGGTTTCAACGAAGTGGATTATTTATTGGAAGAAGAAGTCGATGTTTTTGTTTAAACTCAAACTGTAAATTTTAAGAGATTTTATATTAATATGCAATTTTTAAATACCTATCCCAATGCATGTTGAGAAAATAAACATTATTTAAAAGCAAAAAAAAAAAAAAAAAAAAAAAAAAAAAAAAAAAAAAAAAAAAAATTGTGAATGGTTTTAAGGTTGCCAATCACACAACTGAAAGAGTAATAAAATTAATCTGAGATTTCAATTCCTTTTTAACAAAAGATGAAGAATAGAAACCGTTTCTTCTAAAAGTTGTATCTGCATATTGAAAAACTTTTCACGACACTTCAAAAGCCACCTTATCTAAGCCATAACCATCTTACTATGACAAATATAAGGGATAATAATTTCTTTTTTTATAATGCTTCCTTTCTTGTAATAAAATTTTAATAATAAAATGCATTTGAACATTATTTATTTTCATTTTTATACTTTCTTTACCCTTTTTTCCTGTTAATTCTTTAAGTTTAGATTTCGATTTTTTTTCATTTAAGTTGGAATTTTTTAAATTAAACCCTTTATTATGTACAAAATGAAAACAAAAGAGGTGAAAAGCAGATGAAATGGACTGTTACAATGTTTTTTTCGCATTTTCATAAAAAGCCAACATTCATATCGAGTCTGGTCTTGAAAAATGCACATATATTTAAATCTATAAGTCTTTACAAAGAAATGGTGTGCAATTCTTTAATACAAAAACATTTTTTTATAAAATGAGACCAGTAATATGTTTCTAGGTTTAACTGTATGCATTTTATGAAGTAAAAACGGCATTTTTTGCGAAGAATCCACGTTTTTTTTCAAATTTTGACCTCAATGTGTCACGGGTTAACATTATCCAATTAAGCTGAAACTTTACCAATCTCATTTTCTAGCCAACTGGCAACTTTTTGAGGGGTCCCCGGAAAAAAATCGAAAATTGATTTCTTGTTACCACCCTACTATACACATTATCTTATGCAACAAGTATCTTGTAGTAAGCCACAGTGATGTACAGCGATTTCGTTACATTTGAAAAAGTGTAACAAAACTAAAATACGCTGCAAAAAAGGCCTCCGTACAACTTCATGTAACATAATTGCTTTGTGTGGCGATGAAAATAAATAGTAAATCTTTTACACCCCCATGTCCTTCAGAATGTATGTTTTAGTGCACTTCATAAATATGTATGATTTTCATAATATTTGAAATCGTATAACATCATTAAAATAACACTTTAAACGACTTTTTCTCATTGAACATATCGTAACGGAATACTTTCGACGGTTCCAGTAAATGAACTGTAAATGTTACACAATTCATTTTCAACTGAGATTGTAAACATCAATAACATACAAAAAAAAAAAAAAAAAAAAAAAAAAAGGCGATCGACTATGTTGGACAGCTATGTTGGAAACTGTTAAAAATGAGTAGATAACATATCTGTTATATATTTTTTTGATTAATCGTGAAGTTTTTTGTCTATAATTTTTTAAAACAGTGTGCATGCGGCGGGGGGATAGGGACATAAAATTCCTAATGCAATTTAATAACCGGGTAAAATATAAAAAGAGTGAGTATTTTTGCTTATTACCAAATGTGCACATTAAACCTAGATTTACAAAATTGGATGATTTAGTATGATTTTTTTTAGCGGCTACAGAGCTAATCCCGAAAATTGAAACAAAATCGCTTTAACGGTGACGCCTATTTTCTCCAACATTTTATACAAATCTCGGCATATTCCGTTACACCTAAATATAAATTTTTTTCAAATTATTCATAAATTCTTCACTTAAATTGAAAAAAAAAATCGACAGCATCGTTAAAACAGCGAGACTTCAGGTGGAACACTTTAAATGGGGACCTGACGTCCATTGTCAAAAACATTATATGAAGTTTGTTTCAGTTATATACGTATATAACTTCATATGCATTACGATGATACTGAAAAAAAAGAAATAAAAAGAAAACAAGATAATAAATCTACTTCTACAGCGCTATCTTCAGGATTAATTCCTCGAGTACGTTATACAAACCTATAAACATAATTATAAAACCTCGTCCAAAAATATTCAGAAATTATTCTCTTAAACTACAGAAAATCGACAAAATCGCTGTCACAGAGCCCCCTTCAGGTGGAATATCCCTAGTTTCAACTGGCACCGGCTGATAATAGCTGGAAACATATATTTGAAGTTTCATTGTAGTCTCCAAATTCTTTTTCGATTATACAAAGCACCCACGGACAGACAGATATTTTGTAAAAACGTGTTTTTGGGGTATCTCTGACCATTAAAGCTGTAAAATCCGAAGTCGAAAAAAGTTTCGATTACTATACTTTTATAAATATCAGAAAATTAAAATGCATAATTTTTTATGATTGGAAAAGGATTTAATAACGTATTATATTTCCCTTTAAAATTCTCTTTTATTTTAAAAATAATTAGGAATTAGTTAAATAATTTTGTTCTAAAAGTCGGAAGTTGACTTCTACGCAATTCTTTATATAAACAATACGTTCATCTATAGATTTTATAATACATTATCTGGAACGTATAATTCTCCGAATTAATTATATTATCAGTATCTATTAATTCCATTAATGTATAGTAACCATCGGGTAAAGGAAATTAAAATTATTGATTACGTTAATAGTTTTTAAATTGGCTTAATTATTTTCTAGTTAATGACACTCTCGATTAATGACATCAAGATACGTTTCACTGAAAGCATCTAAGCTTTTGAGAAATTTTCTTCTATTAATCTTTACATCTAATTTAACATTATTTTCTCTTAGCGTCTTGGCTAATTTCCTTTGCATGGTAGTCATGATTGACATCAGTGTATCGTAAAATTATGCAAGAAAGTCACTTATTATCATTAAATTAAAGTTCTAACATGATAAAAGTAAATTTAAAGACTTAGAAATACGTTTTATAAAACAAGTATTTATGATTCTTATGCACAATTGGCGATTTTATCAAGATCAGTAATGATAGACAAACTTTTTTCCAGAAAATGTTACAAATGAACTGGATAGATAAAAATTGTCGATCGTGCATACGGAACATGCAAATCTGTTTATTAAAAAGTATTTACAAACTTATAAATGTACTTTTTTCCTTTTATCATGTTATAACTTTAATGTAAACATTGCATCAATTTATAATTTTTATATTGCATAGTTTATACCACATGACATCAATTTAAGCATCGTATTTAAGTTATGTGAAAGCTTTTTTTTAAATTTTCAATTCTGAAATGAATTATACCAGATTTATTATGTTAACTATAATTAATAACATTTTTACATTTATAAGTCTTAAAGCAAAATGTGACTTCTATTATTAACCGACCTTCAATGAAGGTCGTATTTATTTGTATTTGTTTATAAGCGTAGTTCGAGTATAGCTTTGAAACGGATTATCCAATTTAATTTGTTTCGTTAATAAACATATTTTTTTCCGTTTGAATATCATTAGGATCAAAAAATGATGCGTTTGTCTTTCTGTCTGTTATCATGTCAATTTTTCAGCTTTAAAAGTTTTTACTTCCTTAAGTAGTGAGTAATCATTACTAACATTTGAAATCTTGTTAATAAGTTGTTAAAATATAGTCACAGTATCTAGTATATGTTTTATAAAGGAACTGCTAAACATTTTTAATATTTCGTCGTCTACTATCCGACAAATTAGAGATATTGATAACAACGGAATTAAAAATACTAATTTTAAATCATTGACCCATTTTGCCCAAACCCGATCCAAGCCAAATTTTGGTCGGGTTAGAAATGCGTTTTTCTCTTTGGCTTTCCTAGTTAGATCGTGTTGAGCCTAGTTCTCATAGTATGGGTGAGATTTCACTTTACTTCTCTGTGTGTGACAATCAGTTTCTGTTTCTAAGAAAATCCACAATTTTATTCGAGATGAAAACAACATATAAAATTAATTTATGATGAACAATATTTGACTATAAATTAGTACTTATCACGATGCGATTTTCAAAACTCGCCTTAGGCAGAAAATCAAATTTTGGGAAATCGAGAAAAAGCTCTTAGTTAGTCCCTTTATTTCCATTGTAAAGGAAGATTTTACAATGCCATAAATACAGGATAAAACTAATATTTTTTTGCATATTACAGTGTTTCTCAATGCAGGTGTACAAATAGACAATATCAATAGAGAAAACACGATTTTTAAAATTTTGAATAAGGTGAGTTTTGAAACTCACGTCCTCATATATATGTTTACTTTTATAAATAAAAGATAAATTTCATAATACAAATATAAATAAAGAATATTTATATTTGTATTATGAAATTTATTTTGGGGTTAATTTGGGTCGAGTTTCGGATTGACTTCATATATAATTGTGGTATTCAAGGCTATAAAACACGAACCGGGCATGATTGTTGTGTGAATGATAATGCAGGTTTGCCATAAAGAAAGAAGGAAAGAAGCAACCTTTCTAAGTGCCGGTTTTATGTTTTCTTAAAAATCCATATAGTGTGTGTTAATACAAGCGAGTTAAGAAATTAATCTTACAAAATATCGATTTAGTATTTCAGAAATTAGGTAATCAAATTTAGGGTCCATGGTTTTAACATTTCAGTGGAAGCATGAAGCACATACTTTTATACAGGTTGTCCCAGAAAGATCACACAGCCTTTAAAATTTAATAGTCTATTAACTATGAAAAACAAAGTGATAAAATATATGATTTGAGTTTTTTTATCGATTAGAGTTGAATGATTTTAAACATTTTTGTACAGCGATTTCACAAACTTTCCGAAGAAGTGGCTCATACATTATGATTTGTGACAAGTTTGATCAATTATCAATTTTAAATAATGCATTTCTGAAATGTAATTAGAATTCAACTTCCGGAATTTTTTTTTCCAAATGTCATTCATAGAAATTTTTATTGTCATCCCTTTTAAATTTAGGAACGGTCGACTCGATCTGCCGATGATAACAGTTGAGTGTTCAATTTTCTAGCGATCTAGAAATAAAATAATTTTTTGATATAATGTCTGTGAAAAAAATATTCTGCGATTTTTCTTCTACAACATTTCATTTTCTTTTGAAAATAGATCATGTAGAATATTCGTCTTCAGTTTAAAATCTTCCCTTTGGTGAAAAATCTATGGAATTGTTTTTCTTCTATTTTAACAAAGCTTGACTAAACTTTAAAAGCTAAAATAAGGTTTTCCCATACATACAAAACGTTAAGTAAACGTTTCCATAAAAAATAGAAACACACATCAGTTTTCCTAGTAGTTAGTATAATTGTTTTTATATAATTTGACGTTTTAACAAGAAATAGAAAACATTTTTCGAATAAAACTAACATAAACTAACATAAACTGTAAAACTCTTTTCATACTTTTTCTCCGTAAAATTTTGTTTTCGTATACTTATAAAATTATGTATATCGGGTTTTTCCTTTTATATGATAGATATTATATTTGAAATCTTTCTATGAATGTATGCCATTAAATACTGTATAATGCTTTTGATTTTACGGACGTATTTACCTTTTCTCAATTTAATGATCAACGTTTGTGATTAGTTGTCATGTCATATAATCTTTTGCTTCTCCAAGAACGTATATAATAGTTTGACGTTCATGAATAGTCAATCCAAGAGAGGAATGCCGAAGAAGCAGTAACTACCATATTCCATTTCATAATTCATTGCAGTCGTGAAAAAAAAAGTTTACCGATCAAATCTGAATATGTTTTATAAACCATTCTATATAAGATCATTGTCAACATTCTACAATTAAAACGAGATATGTCCTTGTTCTTTAGGAATGCTATTGGTCGCGTTCAGTCTTTTTGGTTTCGTGCTGTCGGAAAAGAAAACTAACAAAGAGTTTTAATAAATTTTTCAGCTGTTACTTTTCAATGAAGCTATAAAGTTGCCCTGTTTAGAAATTATCTCGTTTTCTCGCGAGCTACGGAGAATGAACGTCTGAAAATAAACTGTCACCATAGATTATGTAGAGGTATTTTCACGATTTTTTACTTTTTTTGTCAGTATACTACGGATGAACAACCTGTGGCCCGCGGGCCAAAAATTGGCCCGCGATGGTCTTACGTGTGACCTGCGAACTTCGTCAATTTATAACTGCAAAAAATTGTCAATTGTCATTATGGACAAAAAAAAAGTTTTGTCCATAGGTCACAAGAAAAAAACCGTGAATTTCATCAATTTGCGCGGGAAAAATTGAAAAATTTGTCAGTCAGTTAAGAATCGCGAATTTCTTTGATCGGGTGCAGAAAAATCGTGAATTTTGTCGATCAGGCGCGGAAAAATCGCAAATTTCGTTGATCAAGCACGGATAAATAGCGAATTTTGTCGATGAAGCGCGGGAAAAATTGCAATTTTGAACTATCGGGCAAGGAAAAATCGCGAGTTTTGTTAATCGAGATTGGAAAAATCCAGAATTTCGTTGGTCTGGCATCGAAAAATC
Source organism: Maratus speciosus (assembly GCA_963932465.1). Taxonomy (NCBI): domain Eukaryota; kingdom Metazoa; phylum Arthropoda; class Arachnida; order Araneae; family Salticidae; genus Maratus; species Maratus speciosus. The sequence goes on along the minus strand of OZ010789.1, from coordinate 434,537,067 downwards.
GCGAATTTTGTTGATCAGGTGCGGAAAAACGCAAATTTCATTGATCCGGTACGAAAAAATCGTCAATTTTGTTGATGATGCGCGCAGAAATTGTAAATTTTGTTGATTGGCTGTGTAAAAATCGCGAATTTTGTCAGTCACTTAAGAATCACGAATTTCGTTGATCGGGGGCGGAAAATAGCAAATCTTTACTATTAGGAGCGGGAAAATCTCAAATTTTATTCATGGGCTGCAGAAAAATCTCAAATTTCTTTGATGGGCTGCGGAAAAATTGCGTGTTTTATCTGCTTATCCCGAATTTCGCCAATCTGCCGCGGAAAAATACAAAATTCTTCAGTCACAGTCACTAAGAATCGCCTATTTCGTTGATTGGGTGCGGAAAAATCACGATTTAATCGATCAGGCGTGGAAAAAACGCAAATTTTGTTGATCGAGAACGAAAAAAATCGCTAGTGTTGTCGATCGAGCTCCGAAAAATCACGAATTTCGTTGGTCAGGTACGAAAATAATCGCAGATTTCGTTGGGTCGGGCACGAAAAAAAATCGCTAATTTTATCGATCAGGCGCGGAAAAATCGCAAATTTCGTTGATCATGCACGAAACAGTCGCGAATTTTCTCGATGATGCGCGAAAATTTGAGAATTTTGTTGATCGGCTGCGTACAAATCACGAGTTTCGTCAGTTTATTGCGGGAAAATAACGCGAATTTCGTCAATTTGACGCGGGAAAAAATTGCAAATTTCGGTAGAGTCAGTTAAGAATCTCGAATTTCGTTGATCGGACGAGGAAAAAATCGCGAATTTTGTCGGTCAGGGGTGGAAAAATAGCAAATTTTGTCGACTGGGCGCGGAAAAATCGCGAGTTTTGTCGATCGAGCTAAACAAATCGCGAAATATGTCGAACAGGCGCAGCAAAACTCGAATTTTTTTCGACCGGCTTCGGGAAAATTGCGAATTTTATCAATCATGTGCAAAAAAAATCGAAAATTTTGTTGATCGGAAGTGGAAAAATCGCAAATTTCGTTGATCGGCTCCTCATCCCCCCCCCCCCTCTTCGTTCTTAAAGTTCACATTTTTTTCGACAATAGCCACTTTCATGCCTATGTTTGTTTTTTAGCACTTTTAAATAAACAAAATTTACGTCCCCGAATAAAGTCAAGGAATATTATCAGTCCTTCTAATACTTGCTATATCTCTGTTATATATACAAACGTAAACTGTTGAAATACCCTTGCCAACTGAGTTGGATATGTTGACAGGGTAGGGGAACTTAGAGGGGTAAAACTACCCCCTCCCCTCTGAAACCATATTTTTTATCTGATTATAGGCCACAGATCACCTCCCAGAAATAGAATTCTCCCCGTGTTACTGATGTGGCCCTCCGCAACCCATAAATTTTTATAAGTGGCCCTTCTCTTAAAAAGGTTGTGCACCCCTACAGTATACACTTGAAATGAAGTTGGAATTTCACGTAATTTTATTGTTATAGAGGAGAAAAATGTAATATTAGCTGTATGAAATCTCAGTATTGTATTTATAAAGGGAGATGGCTTCGAAGACGATAATAGATATGGTCGGTAAAAAGACCGACAAGCGAGTAATGTCAATTTAAGTGTTAGAATAAATAAAAAGACTATATCTTTCGGTACACATGTATATAATGTACAAGGCTGCCTTAGTTAAACTGGCACTACACAGCGTATTTTGTAACAAAATATAATTGGGGGAATAGAGCCAATTTGAGGTTGAATAAACAAGACAAGGGACAAAGGCTTCAACGAAAAAAATAGTTACAAAAGTCACCGCGTACGAAATGTGTGGCACTGATTTTTTTTTTTTTTTTTTTTTTTTTTTTTTTTTTTGCTGGCTCCTCCATATTCCCTCTTGTATACTCACCTTACTAAAATTGACTCTTTTCTCGCAAGTAGATCGCGCTACAGAACAATCTGAGTATAAAATATTAAATTAATACAAGATTAAGGAGGCTACAATTAGGCTGATAGTATTCAGTTTAAATATGGACAAATGAGACAAGCAAGATTATTCCACAAGACAAAGGAGAATATTCTATAAAGGCAAAAACTATAATGAAATGGTATAAAACATCGCCATTCACATTTTTCACATCATTTTGTATATATTCTGTTATAATTTGAGTATCATGAAAGATAATTTGAAAAACGTGAATGATGGCATTTTAAATAATTGCATTATAGGTCGTGCATCATCAAAAAATTCTCATTTGTATTGAAAATGGTTTGGAAATGCAATGAAGCAGACACATGCAAGCTCTCTGTATACAAAAAAAATATATTCTTTTATTTACTACTTTATATAGGTACTTTATTTTAACACCTTTTAGCAATTTGTGAAGTATATGAAGTAGGATTTTTCTTTTATAAATGATTCTCTGCGTTGCAATCAGAATAAATGTCTGAATATTAAAAAAATACCCTTTGAAAAGATTTTAACTTGACTAAACTGTTATTACGTCCACTATTGTTATGTTCCAGAGGCAAAAAACCAAGATGAATTGCTTAAAGAAGTGAGTAAGTGCGATCACAGATCGTACAGAATGTTTCGTTTAATATTCCTTTAAAGACACTTTATCCTTTTGAAAAATCTGTTAGTTCCACATTTCGCAACCAGGGAAGGGGCACTCTATTCTAAACAAACCACTATGCGAACGAAACACCGTTTTACAACCTCTCCGTTGATGTATTAGTCCAGGGGATCGGGCTCAAAGCACCCGAGATATGTACGCGCCCCCAGGCGGTAAAAGTTGAACTAAAATATGTAAGGCTATGGTGCATAACATGAAAGAGTGGTCAAAGGGCTGTGTAATAATATATTACGTGAGTGGTGTCGGCAAATGTTAGAAAATTGCCACCCCCCCCCCCCCCCCGGGGGTGAAGAGGGGAGATTAGAAAAATTGTAAAATACGCAGTTAGAACCCAGAAAGGTAAATAATATGAGACTTTTTGAAAATTTTATGATTTTTCGTGTGATTGCAAGTGTTCTGCTATAAGATTTCAAGTCAACTTCATTACGGACTGAGTGAGAAAAATTGCTTAAAATACCCAAGTTAGATACTGGAGGGGTAATATAAGTCCTTTTGAAACTTTTATCATTCGTTTGATCGAATTCGTTTGATCGTTTGATATTTCGTGTGATCGAAAGTGTTCAGTTATAAGTATGCAAAATTTCAAGTCTACAACTTAATTAGGAGCTGAGTTAGAAAAATTGCTTAAAATACACAAGTTAGAGACTGGAGAGGTAAATACAAGACTATTTGAAATTTTTATGATTTGTCGTGTAATCGCATGTGTCCATCTATAAGTATGCAAAATTTCAAGTCTCCAACTTAATTAGGGGCTCAGTTAGAAAAAAGGCTTAAAATACACAAGTTAGAACCCGGAGGATTGTAAGACTATAAGACTACTTAACTATAACACTTTTTAAAAATTTTATCATTTGTCGTTCGATGTGAGGTGTTCAGATATAAGAATGTAAAATTTCAAGTCTCCAGCATATATAGTTCCTGAGAACGGGCTCTTTGACAGGCGGTCAGACAGATAGACAGACAGACAGTGGAGTGATACGAATAGGGTTTCGTCAGATGAACGAAACCCTAAAAATTTTTGAATAAAGATTTTTCATTTATTGAAATAATTGAGAAATTATGGCACTATGTTATAGAAAACTTTCTATAACATACGATCTAAATTTAATTGAAAGAATTAAGAAATTAACTAAAAATTGTAATATATATATATATATATATATATAACCGATGCGGTAGAAGAAAATAGCTTAGGAAAAAAAACCAAGAGCAAAATGTCAGATAGCCGATACACAGATCAGCTGCTTATAAAATGGAGTAAATTATCCAATTATAAACTTTAAAGTTAAACATTGGAGCTAACTTTTTCAGCGACATGACCTTTATTTTTACCCAACTGTCAAGAAGGGTTATATGTTTCACGCGTATCTGGGTATCTGGATTTCTTTAACGCCCCGAAACATCAAACGGCTGGATGGATTATAATAAATGAGGTCTCTATCGATTTGTCTTAACCGTCCGATGGTTATAGGCCAGGATTTGTTTTTATAAATTCAAAATGGTGGCTGTAAAATACAAAATGGCGGTAGAGACGAAAAAAAATTTTCTACGCACCATATTGAGTGGCATATCGTTGGATAGGCCTTTCAAAATGAAGACGATTTTTCATTGGCTATTACAGTCAAAACGTCCGTTTAAATATTACACAACCCGGAAGTTGTGCAGGTAAGATCTCTAGCTTTACTGCAACTCTAACCATCATAGACATCTATAGGCCTATCAAAACAGTGTTTATAAATAGGAACTAACAATTAAACACAACTTAAAAGTCATCAATTCAATTAAATAAAAAAATAGGTAAGTAATATAAAAAATTGTTTCACTTCGATGAGAAATAATTTATTAGTTTTTTTTACGCAGCCGGGTTTTTGAATTCTTATATTAAATTTTTATTTATATTAATTATTTTCTATTCATGTACTAAGGCTCACCCCAAACTTTGTTTCCAAACTCTTACACCCCATTTGTAAGGACTATAATGATAAGCAAGATTAACAAATTTCTTTAGAAATAGTTAATCATCATGTTGGTTCTTAATACCACATAACTGAGAATCTGGATTCAAGAGATCACAAACAAGTGCAACCCGTAGTTATAAATAGTTTAAAGTTGTATACAGACTTGAAGGGAACATGAAAAATTTAGAACAAATAAATTATTTCTATGCTATTTTTCTTTTTTGCTCTAACTCATTCTCAAATTTGTTATTTTGCGGTTCACATTTCATGTAATCTATGATCAACGTCATTATTTTTATGGTTTATTAGTTCTACAAAGAATACATAATTTAATTATTAAAATGCTATGTTGGAAGAGTATAAAAAATTATTAATAAATTTTAGGGGTGAACATAAGCGTACTTTTTAAAATATTAAAAATATGTTTTCGTTTGAGAGAAAATGTGAGCAGTATATTAATGCTTGGATATGTATGTCTCACAGAAAAATTTGCCATGGAGAAAATCTCACAGACAAACCCGAACTATTTTCTAAATTACTTAGATTTCAGATTATATGTATAGCACTTTCAATACAGAGGAATTTTCTTGTTTCGCCTTCAGAGTGAAAAAACTGGAATGTTCTTCTTTTGAATGATTTTCCTTAACATCTTATGTATTTTGTTCTTTTTGACATATGGATCTGCTTTGAATATTTATTTTTCTTTGCAAATTTAAAATTTATGAAAAAAGCGCATGTATAAAGAATGACGTTTTCCAAAAATAAATAACTTTAAGAAATACCTTTTTTCCTATAATTTTCACAGGAAAACGAATTAGTGATTGAATAATTTGTATTATTAATTAATCACTGTGAATTATTTTCATTCTTCGTATGAAGTAACATATGTTTCATCTTTTACGCTTAAATCATAACAAAAAAATAATAAGTCCAAATATTCAGAAAATAATTTCGAAAAAATTTAGACACGAATTCAAGTTTTTTCAGAAATTTGATAAAATATTACCTAGTCATTTTAATGGAGGATATCAATTCAACATTTCGGACATTTGAAATATTTCGTCGCTATATAAAAATGCAGAAAATACGATGTTTGACAAAAATCGATGACTTTAAGAAATATATTTTTTTCTTTAATTTTCACTTCAAAACAAATTAATGATGGAATAATTTGAAGTATTAATGAATCAGTGTGAATTATTTTTATAATTTGTTTGAAGTTCCATATGTTTCATCTTTTATGTGTAAATCAGAACAAATAAATAATAAGTCCATATACTTATAAACAACAGAAACAAGAAAAAAATAATAATTTCGAAATAAATTAGACGTGAATTCAAGTTTTTCAGAAATTTAATAAACCATTACCTAGTAAATTTAAAGGAGGATATCAATTCCAGAATTTCAGACATTTGAAATATCTTGTCGCTATAGAAAAATGCAGGAAATATGATGTTTAACAAAAATCGATAACTTTAAGAAATATATTTTGTTCCTTTAATTTTCACAGAAAAATGAATTAATGATGGAATAATTTCAAGTGTTAACGAATCAGTGTGAATTATTTTCATTCATCGTATGAAGTTACATGTTTCACCTTTTATGTTTAAATCAGAACAAATAAATAATAAGTTCAACCATTCAGAAACAAGATAAACAAGAAAAAAATAATTTCGAAATAAATTAGACGTGAATTTAATGTTTTTCAGAAGTTTGATAAAATAGTATTATCTAGTAGTTTTAAAGGAGGATAGCAATTCCAACGTTTCAGACATTTGAAATATCTTGTCGCTATAGAAAACTGCAAAAAGAATTATGTTTAACAAAAATCGATAACTTTAAGAAATCTATATTATTCCTTTAATTTTCACAGCAAAATGAATTAGTGATGGGATAATTTGCAGTATTAATGAATCAGTGTTAATTATTTTCATTCTTCGTATGAAGTTACATATGTTTCATCTTTTATGTTTAAATAAGAACAAATAAATAATAAGCCCAAATATTCAGTAACAACAAAAACAAGAAAAGATAAGAATTTCGAAATGAATTATAAGTGAATTCATGATTTTCAGAAATTTGATAAAAAATTACCTAGTGGTTCTAAAGGAGGATACTAATTCCAACATTCACAGACAGTTGAAATATCTTGTCTCTATAAAGAAAAAAAAATGATCATGACATCAATGTCTGCATGAGTATTTTTTACAGAAACAATAGTCTATGGAGAAAATTTTGCCAAGAAACTCAAGATAAGTTCTAAATTACATAGATTTCGAAATATACTGAAATAGTTTTCAACGAAATGGAAACATATTTTCTCCTTCAGTTACAAAAACTGATTATTTCTCTCTTTGAAATATATTCTTTGGCTGGCATCTTATGTATTTTGCTTTCGATGTGAAATGACTCTTTTTGAGAACTGAGATTGTTTCAAGCAATTATCTTCCGTTCAAACATTATAACTTACATAAAAATAGGAATGCTTGTGGAATATGTATTTTTCACAAGCAAGATTTTAAAGATATATTTACCAATATTAATTTTCATAATTGTTTAACCATTTTTATATTTAATTATTTTAACAAATAACGAAAGTGCAGTAATTTATTTCCTATTTAGTTTTGTTAGTGCAGTTTTTCATATTTTTATGCGAGATACAAATTAAGATATTAATAATAAAAAAATGACTAAAAAGGGTAAATTTGTGGAGAATTAGATCATACTTCGAAAAATAAGTGCACACATTGTGAAGTTTTTAAAATTTCAATTTTTAATTACATGCAAGAAACAAATGAAAATATTAATAATAACAACTTAGCTTGTTACCAAAACGGGAATATTTTTGGCAAATTAGATCATATTTTGAGAAATAAGTGCACACTTTGAGGAGTTTTTAAAATTACAATTTTTAATTACTTTTTTAGGATGATTGAACAATTTACTTAACCAATGTAAAAAGAAATCCTTACAGAATTTAAGGAAGATTTATAACGCCTATCTATAATATAATTTTCTATTTGACAGTTTTTCTTTCCGGAAAATGGGTAGTTTTATTTTTTATTTAAAAAGAATAATAATGCCTGAAACTTCTCGACAATTTTTTAAATCATAATGAATTTTTCTGATACCTTTGTATTGAATTCAAGTTGGTGGCTTCAAAAAACTTACCTCATGAATGAAAAAAATATTGTTATACACATTTTGTAACTGATTATCTCGAATGAAAATACTATCAACCAATTGCATTATCAATATAATTTAATTAGTAACATAGTAGCTATCGGATGAAGAATATTAAAACTAATGGTTGCGCAAATAGCTTTCAAATTGTCTTAATTGTTTCTAGTTAATGATGCTCAATTTTAATATAATCAAGATACGTTTTCTTGAGACTATACAAAACAATAAGGTTTCGGAATTTTATTAATCTATGCATTTAAAATGGCACATTTCTTTTAATAATTCATCGTGATTGAAAGACTTATATCAGTTTGTATTTCTTGCACAGTTCATATTGCATGAAAGCATTATGTATCGTAGGGGACATTTTGAAGTATAAATATAATCTTAAAGTACTCATAGGCTTATTGATAAAAAATCATTAATCATATTTTCAATAATTATAACCGTATTTTAAAATCTATATTGAATGCTATTCAATCTAAATGAAATTATTTTATTCATATTATACATTCATATTATATTATACATTCATATTATATTATTCATTTTATTCATATTATTCATTCATTCTTATTATAATATATTTTATATGTATTAATGATAAATAAAAACTAATTAAAGAATTTTGGTTTAATTAAAAGGTAATTAAAGTATTTTGGTTTGACCCTTATTAAATGAAAATATTTAAGTAAATTTTAAAATAAGTAATTGTTATCTTTCTACTCAGTCGTAAAGTTTTCAACACCGTCTCATTTTTAGTTTTTTTATTATTTATGTATGTACAGTCGTGGAAAAAAAAAGTAAACACTCCCTACTAACTTCTCAACAAATTATCGTAGAAGAAATTTACTGGTACTGAACGATTGGAAATAAAGTCTACTTTTAAATGATGTATATAAAATTTGTTTAAGGGTCCATCTACATATTAAAACGAATCATAACTTTGCTTTTTTCAATAGCAATACACAATTCTGACAGCATAAATGAACTCTGCACCTTTCAATTAGACTATAAACAAATTTTTATGCAATTCGTGCCATAAGTTTCCGAGAAATTAATTATTTTAAAACGAGCGTATTTTAAGGGCTGTATCCAAATTGAAGTTCCGAACTCGATTGTTAACCGAGAGAGCCGCCTTCTTGATCAAGGCACGTTTAAGCGTCAATGAAACCTGTTTGATTACAGGATAGCAGAATAAATTTCAAAAATTTACTCACTTCTATCATAGACGGCCCCTTAAACCACCATTTTGCCGTTTTTTAAGCATACTTTGAAAACTACTTGGAAGAAAAATGTGAAATTTTGGATTTCCATAAAGCAGGATTTAATAAATCTAAATCCATCAAAAAAATTGTATGTTGCAATTCATAATTTTTTCGAATATTAATTTCATAATTCATAATTCATATCGTAAAGTTATAAAAATTGCAAATTCAACGTATTTATGTTTGGGTATATTAGTCTTATTGCTACACAAAAAATTAGCTCATTAGAAGCATAATTTTAGGAGATATAAATATAAATATGAAAATGTAATTTAACATTAGAAGTACTAAATTTTGAATGTCTATAATTCAAAAACTTATCATTCGAATGACTTGGAATTTGGTTTCTAGGCATATTTTAAACTGAAGATTTGAAATATCTCGATAAATTTGGGTACTGTCATTGAAAAATATAAAGTTTGGATTCGTTTTAATATGTATATGGCTCCCTAAGCAAATTTTATACACACCATTTAAAAGTAGACTTTATTTCCAATCATCCGGGACCAGTAAATTTCGTCTACGATAATTTTTTGAGGAATTAGTAGGGGGTGTTTACTTTTTTTTCCACGACTGTACTTTTAATCATTATTACCCTAATCTCATTTATACTCTCAGATATATTAGTTAATAAATATTAATTTCAATAAATTTTTAAATTCCATTATTATATTAGATATTGTTGCACTTAATGCACTCTTAATGCACTTTTCAAAAATCACTGTTAAAATTCAACATCTGAAATACCCCTTTTTTATTGATTGTGGTACTAACATTTTTTCTAATAACCATCCAGCCACCTATTCTAGTGATACCGGTGTCGCAAATTTCAATTCTTGGGAAGATACCGATGAGACAGGATTTATGATGCGAACGGTTGGATAACATCCAATACCTCCTACATGGTCTAATACCAAATTCTTTTCACAAGTGCTGTCACTAAAGCTGCTACAGACTACAGCCATAGCGGCCTTTTTGTCGTTCTCTTTGAAGTTGCGAGACAACTGTAGCGCATCAACGGAAGAAAATGACATGTTTATTACCGACTTGCGATATGCGTTATGCTCTATGCGCAAAAAAAGTCATTTGGACAAAAAATTACTTCGAAGTTTCGGAAACGCCACTTCAGCTATTTAGCGCGTATAATTCCAAAAGCAATAACCTCTGTTTTAACCCTTAAATGCCGAGTGTTGCTTTTCGGCAACATACCCAATTTAGGCTCTAAAATACTATTAGAATAACACTGAAGCTATAATGGCAAATATCGCCAATAAAATACATTCTTATTAAATCGATTTTCAACATGTAGATGCCAACACTTGATTTGTTTAAGAATAAAGATAGATTTATTGTTTCAATTGCTGCTATTTGTTCTTTTTGTTTTGTTTGAAAGCTTGCGAAATACCCTATTTTGTTCTGCAGTGAGCAAGTAAAATTGGCACAGATGTCATATTCGCCCCATATTGGCGCGATTTTTTTCTGACGCCAATATCATATAGGCAACGGGTACTTAACTTGCGTCAAAATGTCGTTATTTTGCTTGATGTGATAACCCGGATTATGTTGTTTATGCTGTTGATGTTTTCGCCAAATTGGCAACCGAAATAAATCGCGCCAATATGGGGCGAATATCACATCTGTGCCGTAAAATTTATTTCTTATTATAGTTCCTAAAATTCTTCTGTATTTAATATTATAGAATGTTATCAAGGAAAATTATTTTTGCAATTAAATACCAGTATTGCCGATTAGTAACAAACTGTTTCTTAGTCGTAAACCATATTTAAAACAAAATATGATTTTTTAAAGTAATTTTCCCATGATTTATTTAAAAAATGAAAGCCGAAAAACATCATTACAATGCTTTTTGAAAAATCAGGCATTTAAGGGTTAATGAGAATATCAAAGAAACAGTTACACAAAAATGTTCAGAAAATATAGGAGTTTAACATCTAATAAAATTAAAATTTCGAAACTTTTGAATCTTTAAGAGTTCTGAGACCCCTGAAATATTGAGAATACTATCTCAAGTATAATTCATGCAAAGAAATAGCACCAAATTCAGAACTTGCAATTTTGTTTTTCCAGCACTACACCGTTTCGACCAGTACAATCTCTTCGTATATTTCCTTCATTATATCCCATTAATGGTATTCCTGATGGAAATTATTTATTAAAATTTTTAATTTAAATCATATAAATATTAAAAATTTAACAATATCTACGCTTAATAATCAAATTGATTAAAAAAATACATGTAGTGACGAAGAACAAATATTTGGAAAGCACTCTGTCAATAATTGTATAGGGAAATACACTGCTGTATCAAGTAGTTTATCTGTGGGTTTGTGAATGATATACATCAATGATATGCGCTTGGTTGTAAATATGTTTTTATGCCTGATATAATTTTAAAAATGGTAAAGCTAAACAAAAGAATAAGAAAAAATTCTATAGGTATTTAAACTGGAACGATAGGTATTTCACATCTTTTTAATTTTATTTTTATTTATCTCTTTTTAGGAAAAAATTTCTGTCGAAGAGAGTAAACATCTTTTTACTGGTATTACTGTTATTACACATGATGTAGCTCAAAAGTTAACAAAAAACAAACTGACAGTTCGAATCTTCAAACAGACCACATAGCTTTATGTGCATCACCACTACTAATAAACAGAATTCGAGTGTTCCCACAGGTATTTTAATGTTCCAGTTACTCCGATAACCATTTAGAAAAAAGGTTAAAATATAGCTAATAAGTAAGTTAGATTTTTCGGATATTAACAATTCAATTTCTTGACAAGACTTGAAAAATATGGCATTTTGGCATTTAATTAAGAAATATATATATATGAGGGGGTTCACAACCATAGTAGATCAAGTCCATTTAAAAACAAGTGGGTAAGTTTGATCACAGATCGCACAGAGGGTTTCGTTTAATATTCCATTAAAAACCATTTATTCTTTTGCAAAATCTGTTAGTTGCACATTTCGCAACCAGGGGGCGTACTCTATTCTAAACAAACCTCTATCCGAACGAAACTCCGTTTTACAAACTACCCTCATAGCATGCATGGTCACGGTGACGTCATTGTGGCATCAGTGTAAGTCACTGAGGTCACGTCACATCTGTGACCAAAATGACACCACTCAGTGATGTCACATTGTGACTGAGTTGTGAACTTCTTAGAAAACTTTAAAAAATTACGAAAATTCTTCAAAACATGTTATTTACTGTGAAATTATATTTTTCTAGCAATTAAAAAAATTTGTGAAGTGATTGTTATGTCATTTCATGTAAATTTTCTATTACAGTTAAGTCTGCAGCTTTTAGTGAGCACGTAGAAAGAGTCTTCAGAGTTTAGTCATATATGCATTTCTTGCTTTATAATTTGCATTCAAGTCATATTTTTCCCGGTTAGTGTTTAACTATTTTAAGTAACTATTTTTTCAAAAATTCTACTTCTTTCAGACTTTTTAAATAAAATTAACATTTTCCGAAAATAAAAGAAATACACAAAATTTATGCAAAACCTATGATATAATTAATTACTCGTATTTCAAATTTGTATTTTAGAGATATGACTTTAAAAATAAAGTTATTTTACAAATTCTTTAATTTACAGAAAATTAATATGAAAAGAATGACATATTGACAAAGACATTTCTTTTTATCCTCGATAACACTTTTTTATTTATTAGGAATATAATTTGTATTTATTACGTGTGAAACAAACTTAACTAGTATGTTGTGGCCATCACAAAACTTTCTTCTATATAAATCATATCAATTAAATCATTTAAATAGTACAAGAAATTACATGAATTTAGCACCAATTCATATCAAAGTATATCTGAGTTTGAAGTTTGATGAAAATTCGTGTATTAGTTCTTGAGATAAAGCTACAGAGGAAATTCTGAAAAATGTAACAAAGCAGCGCCACCTGTTGAGCGATTTACATAAATGATATCAAGGTATACCTGAATTTAAAGTTTGTTGAAAATCTAAGCGTTAGTTCTTGAGATAAAGCTATTGCGGAAATCGCAAAAAATACAGCATAGCAGCGCCACCTGTTGAGCGATTTACACCAAAAATTAAATAGCACTAATTTATACATCAATTCATGTCAAGGACTAACTAAATCTGAAATTTGATGAAAATCCGTGCAATAGTTCTTGAGATACAGTTCTTGCGAAAATCATGAAAATGCAGCACAGAAGCGCCACCTGTTGGGCGATTTACACCAAAAACTAAACAGCTCTAATTTATATTAGGGACTAACTAAATCTGAAGTTTGATGAAAATTCGTGCATTTTTTCTTGAGTTAGAGCTATTGCGATAATCATGCATAATGCAACATAGCAGCTCCACCTGTTGAACGAATTTCACAAAAACGTAATCAGCACCAAACTATATCATATACTAACTGAATCTGAAGTTTCATGAAAATCCGTGCAGTAGTTCTTGAGATATAGCTATTTCATAAATCGTGAAAAATGCCGCATAGCAGCGCCACCTGTTGGGCGATTTTCAACAAAACCTAATCGAGTCCAATTTATATCAAGGTCTAACTAAATATAAAGTTTTGTGAAATTCCGTGCGTTAGTTCTTGAGATAGAGCGCCTACAAAATTTTTGTCACATACAGATTCACAGACATAGTGGCATAGTGACAGAGTGACAGACAGACTCACAGACAGACATTTTCTAAAAACCATCAAATCGTGTTTTGGGCATTCTAAAACGTATAAATCCGTCGAAAACCGGAAGTCGAAAATTTTCACGAATCCAATATTTTCTTCTTGTAAAGATAGAAGAAAGTAAAAAAAAAAAAGGGGGGGGGGCGGTTCATTATTACCATTAAATTTATTTTTATGCATTTTAAATATTTAAACAATGTTTTATCTAATAAACTCTAATTATGAATATTATTATTAGAGATTATTATTATTATAAAAAAATTGACTTGAAATATTTGGTACTGATAAAAAGAAAAGGTAAAAATACATTGGAAAATTCTTCAAATAGAAAATTTCAATTAAAAACACTCTTATTGCGCATTTAAGTTGCAAATCTGTTGTATACAAAAACAAATAAGCGGTAAAGAACACATGCTGAAATCGCCTCCCCATGACCACAGAAAAATAAATAATGGAAGACGCGGGAAGTCAGTTCATTGTTTAGAACATCAACACTTCGACAACAGTTTTTTTAAGATAAGAGAATGACGGCCGCCATTTTAGGATACACGGATATTATTAATGGAACATAGATGTAAGTCTTATTTAATTTAAATATTTTATTCCTGATTTGTATATTATGAGTTAGTTTTATGTTATATTAATAAGAGACTGATCTGGAATTGCTTTCAGTAGCAAAATTTTCTTATTCGATAGGGTGAAGAAGGAAAATATCTTAATCTGCCATGGCTTGAAAAAAAAAAGGTTGCTCAGAGATTGATTCATGACTACATTCATAGTGACATTAATGGAAATATTAATTTGCAGTTACTTGAGATTGAAAATGTGTTGAGGCAATGATTTGGAGTATTTTTTCGTATCTTACTGTTTTCTGATTACTAACACTTATAGATTATATAGATATTCGATTATTATGATATTACAAAATTGTTTCAGATTAAAAATTAGCATTATACTGGGAAAATGTACTTTTATATGTTACAGTATTGAAACTTTTGAAAGATTTTTCTTCTAGTGCGCATAACATTTTAAACTAATTTTTAAAATCCTAAACCTTCATACCAATGTTTTCAGATTTAACATTTGTCAAAATTATAAAATAATGGGAATTTTTTATAACATATGGAAAGATTTTTGAGATATTGTCAAATCTAATAATGCATTTAACTCATCTATTGTAGTTTGTTGTTGTTTAATAGTACAACTATAAATACTAATTATTATTTTTAATGTTTTTCAAATTCGTATATTTATTTTTTTTTAATTGTATGTAAGCATTTTTTTCTGTTTGTGATTTTAATCAAACATTTAATTAAAGACATTTTGAATCGGTTATTAAATTTTCTTCTATTATAAACTCATTTTCAATGTTTATGATACACGTAATTATTGGCACTAAAAAGTAAAATATGACATTTAAGCATTGAAATAAAGAGTTTTTCATGCCTTATAGGAAATTATAGATTAAACTGCTTTAGTATATATTTTTTAAAAGTTCATAGAATACAAGATACATAATATAGGACACAAAGTTGAAAAGAGCTTATGACTTCGGTTTGTCACTCCGTCTGTCTGCTCTCTAACTCTGGTAAATATACTCGGATTGCCCTGAAATTTTTGGATGTTATTGACGTTTACCATAGCACAGGACCTATTTGTAATGAAGTTTCTAGCATGTTTAGTTCATTTACAGGGACACCCATAAGTATTCCGTTACATTAGGGCGTATGGGAAAAAATTGTTTCAAATGATTTTTAATGATTTCACGCACGCTTTCAAACAGAACAAAATTGTTATGCATTTATGAAGCGCACTAAAATATGCATTCTGTTGTCTATGCGATGCAAAGAGTATTTATTGTTCATTTACAGGGCTAAAAAAGGAATTCCAATACATAATGGTATTGGGTGTGGAGGGAATTGTTTGCGGCGTACTTTAATTATGTTAATCTATTTCATATATAATGAAATTGGTATACGTTGCTGAGGTTTACATACTATAAATTATTTCATGTATAATACGTATATTGCATTTACAGGGACACACAAAATATTTCAGATAATATATTGTATCCGAAGTACTGTTCATTAGCGATGATTGCTGGAAATGTATTTTTAATTATGATATGCGCTTTTATGATTCACTATACTTATGCATAGTATATGGTGTATATAAATGCTATAATTCCTATACAGGGCTACACAAAAGCATTAGTAAGGGTTACTGTGTATGGGCGCAAATTGCTAAAGGTGGTTTTTAAATGAGTTATGCTTTTGTTTCGCTGAATTGCATTTAATTTACTAAGAAATGTTTATAGAATATAGATAAAATGATATACAGGGTCACGTAAAGAAATGGATACATGGCCATCTATAAATTATAATTTCTGGAAATGTGATTTCAGCAGTTTTAAGAGTGTCTTAGTTTGAATTAAAGTTTAACTAAATAGTGGCGTGTAATAAAGATTCTAGGTAAACTACAGGGCTGTACAAAAGTATTCAAGTATATTTCCATATATTAGTGTAAATTGCTGAAAGAGAATTTCAATTTATTAGGCGTTTTCTTGCCCCCTCAAAACACCTTAAAAATTAAAGAAAAATGTACTGACATTTATTTCCCGTTCAAAGTTATTAACAAGAAACTTTTAATTGATTATTTATTAAGAAAAATCGCAAAATTCTTAACAATATACTCAAATCGAATATTTTCATGACAAGAGCATTAATTCCAAGAACTTTTAAATTATTTAAAAATAGTGTGCATAATTTAATATTTACATTTATAAACATCATTTATGCCGCCATAAATGAAATGAACCAGCACAGAGTACAAAATTATTCTTTTGTTTGGGTTTGATAACATGTGATGTTTCACAATAGAAAAAGCTTAGGTTAATTTTTGATCCAAAAATATTCAATTCGATATGAGTACATCGGTTTACTCATTTTTGAGTACTCATTTCAGTGTATTTCAGTCATTATTCAGTCATTTTCAGTGTATCAACCTACAGTTCAAAAACAGGGCTGTTCAAAAGAATTGGAAAACATATTTGGCTATGGACGGTAAGTGCTGAAATCAGTTTTTCTTAGTTAGTTATCTTATTTACGTTATTTCCCTAAATTACGATGTCTTGTTAAAGCTTTTAGGAAGTGTTGGAAAGTATTTTATAATGTATGTTTAAAAGCATGATTTCTCTTACTTGTTTTTTATTTTTTATTTTCCAGATTAGTCTTTTCCTATAAAACATACCAAATCTATTTAGCTCATATTCACAAAGTACAATATACACGGGAATAAAAATTTCAAATAAATATGGCTTATCATGCCGTTCTATAAATAATAGTTGTATTAATATCCGTTAGACTCCATGTTCGTATTTAATAAAGCAATGCAAATCACAACACATTAAAAAAACTACACATTCTAAATATCAAACTTGAACTCAATATCAAGCTAAGAACTTAATAAAAAAATATGTTAGTTGTTAAGAATTGTTTTTTAAGTGGAAAAATTACAAATGTTTTAGAAAAACAGGACTCCAAAATAGCGATATTTTGCTAAACAGTACGGCAAAAAGATAAGATTTTATATTGACAACAAAAGTTTCTTTTAAAATTCATCGCTGTATTAATACTTAGAAATTTTTCCAGAGAGAAACATTCGCCTTATATACAATATTTCAAATGAAAATCAAATTTCAAATTAATTGCTTAAAAGGCGCAAAGGCCAACATAGTGAAAAAGATTCCATGCCGGGTCTCGAATCCGGGCCATCAGTATAGCACACTGACATTCTACCGACTAAACCATATGGAACGACAGCCAGCCTGTAAAACTTCTCACTATTATATGTTGGCAAGGCTACAAACGCAGCACAAGATAGAATATTTATCGTGAGCCACCGACATGGGGTAAACACGAAACTTAATTAAATCCAGCATCGATGGAAACTATATTAATACTTGGAAATTTTTCCAGGGAGAAACATTCGTCTTGCATACAATATTTCAAATTAAAATTGCCTTTTAAGCAATTAATTTGAAATTTGATTTTCATTTGAAATATTGCAAGCAAGGTAAATGGTTCTCTCTGTAAAAACTTCCAAGTATTAATATAGTTTCAATCGATGCTGGATTTAATTAAGTTTCGTGCTTGCCCCATGTCGGTGGCTCACGATAAATATTCCATATTGTGCTGCGTTTGTAGCCTTGCCAATATGTAATAGTTGGAAATTTTCCAGGCTGGGTATCGTTCCATGTGGTTTATTCGATAGAATGTCAGTGCGCTATACTGATGGCCCGGGTTCGAGTCCGAGCATGGTATCTATTTCACTATGTTCAAATTTGCGCCTTTTAAGCAATTAATTTGAAATTTGATTTTCATTTGAAATCATCACAGTGTTTATGACAAGTTTGTCACAAATGGCACATATTTCACAAATTGGTCACAGTGTGACTTCAAAGCATTGTCGCTTTCGTCACAGGTTCGTCACAAAGTTAATGCCAAAATAGTCACAAATGACACACTCTTCACATATTTGTCACGCCGTGACTTCACAGAGTGGTCACAATGTGACGTCACAAACGACCTCTAAAACGGCCATAACGACTTCGCATTCTAGTCACTATGACGTCACATCGACGTCACGTAACTTCACATCGATGGTCACAAAATCACAGTGTGACTTCACAACGACGTCGCTATGACGTCTCCATGCCTTACGGGTATCCGTAGATATATTAGTCGAGGGGATCGGACACATAGCACCCGAGATAGGTATGCGCACCATGGCGGTAAAAATTGAACTAAAATATGAACGGCTATGGTGCATAATATGTAAGAGTGGTTAAAGGAGTGTCGGCAAAAGTTAGAAAATTACCCATCGGGCGAAAAGTGTGGAGGTTAGAAAAATTTCTAAAAATACAGAAGTTAGAGCCCGTAGGGGTAAATAATATAAGACGTTTTCAAAATTTTATGATGTGTCTTTTGATGTGAGGTGTTCAGCTAGAAGTATCCAAAATTTCAAGTCTTCAACTTAATTAGGGACTCAGTTAGAAAAAAAAACCTTAAAACATACAATTTATGTGAAGTTGTGAGGTTAGAGCCCAGAGGGGGTAAATATAAGACTTTTTCAAATTTTTATGATTTGTCGTTTGAAGTGAGGTGTTCAGCTATAAGAATCCAAAAATTCAAGTCTTCAACTTAATTAGGGGGTTAGTTAGAAAGAAATGCTTAAAATAGACAAGTTAGAGACCAGGGAGGGGGGGGGGGGTAAATATAAGGTTTTTTTCAAAATTTTATGATTTGCCGTTTGATGTGAGGTGTTCAGCTATAAGAATCCGAAATTTCAAGTCTCCATCATATATAGTTTCTGAGAACGGGCTCTGTGACAGACAGACAGACGGACAGACTGAGGGGTGAGTCGAATAGGGTTTCGTCAGATGAACGAAACCCTAAAAATGAGTTAGTCCATTTAGAGGGTGCATGAAATCTGCTTTATCTACTCCCACAGTGAACCAAGTCTGTTTTCACATTCTTTCTCATATATGCCAATTATTTACAGACTTGGTTCACTGTGGAAGTTAATAAAACAGATTTTACGCACCTTCTAAATGAACTGTCTCATTTTTTTTCAAAATAGACTTGGTGTACTATGATTTTGAGCCCCTCATATATATATATATATATATATGAAATAATTCAAATATAGCATGAGATCATTTGTTTATAGACTTCAATCATATCTTTGTTAAGTTTGGTTCGTTGATCTAGTGTTTCATGTGCATTATTTCATCAAGTAATAAAAAATTATGTCAAAAACTTAATAGACTTGTTTTACAGCATAAAAAGGCATTCTATGGAACATCAGTGGTTTTCGGATATGTTTAATTTCGTAGTTTTCAATATATATTTCAGTTCTTGACTTTACTCTCCTTATTACATAAAAACTTCTACCAAACAGACTTCAGCCTACATGAAAAAAAATATACCCCGAACTCGTGATTTTTTTACAATATCCTTCAATTTTTATTGCCATTTTTGTTTAATACTTTCTGCTGTTATTTTCTTGTGATTAATAAAACCATTTCTTGCAACATTCAAAATAATTATTTATTCATGGAACATTTACATTTTACATATACATTTTATATGATTCAAAAACATACAGCAAAAATCCCATACGTTACAGATATGCATTGTTCTTATTTTATTTTCTGATTAAAACATCACTATTATCCATTAAATTTTTTGCAATATCTATTTTTCAAAAAGCAAGATGTTCGTACTCATAAAAAACATTTACAAGAAAAAATATTTGAATATTTAAAACATTCATTGAAAAAAAAAGAATAAGTTGAAATATAAAAAAAGAGTTTGATAAAAAATACATAAATATTTAAAAGATTTTTTTATGACATGACTTTAAACAATGTACACAATTTAAGACTGAATAATGTAAAAAAAAGAAAATAATTTTTCATATTTAAAAAAATAATAATGCAACAATGTTTTTAAAAGAATCGATTTTTGAATATTTTATAAGACTTGCATTTGTTTGTGCATTTATTTGTCAGTGTATTTATTTATTTATTTGTTTGAAACTTTGTAAGAATTGAATATTTCTTTCTATTAATTAAACAAATAAGAAAATGCAAAGACTGAAAAATGAAATGCGTAAAATAAAAAACATATGCATATTTAAAGTTAACATTTCTTGAACAAAAAAATACATTTTTTCATTGCATATGTCTCTTTACTTTAATATGCAAATCACAAAATTGAAACATTAATAAACTTTATAGATAAATATATTTGTTTTCTTTAAAAATAATTATTTTTATATGTCGTATCTTTCAGTGTAGTTAAGTAACTTTTGGTTTCTGTGAGAAAAATAAAATATTTTGAAATGAGATATTCCGATTTTTTTAAAATAAACAGATTTTCCCCTATTAATAATTTAATGTCTTAAAAAATATTTCATATTCGTTAATTTATAGTACTAAAACTTTTGTAATAATCCTGATCACCTGCATTTGGCTTTTGTAAAATTCCGGTTAGTGCCGATTTGCGTTTTCGTATTTATGGGATGTAATGATGATTGTTAAATATATCCTTACATATGTTTAAAAAATAGCGATCAGACAAAAGTTAATCTTAAACGGCATGGTAAATTCCAAACCAACTTGGAAGTGAAATAAATTGTGAGTCATGGTCTTCTTAACTATACACAGTCTTTTTGTTGAAAAGAACAGGGAAACGGGTTTTAATGCATAACGTTTTCAAAACGCAACACAATAGCGCAGCCTATTTAATTAGATTTGCATATAGATCCACGAGTTTCTATTTTATACTTGAAAATGATACAGTCATGGCATTTTTGCGGCTAATACTGTTTATAAGCTTCTTCTTGTAAGCTAAATAGTTCATAGAATCCTTAAAGACAAAAATCAATTCCATTCATGTCTTTTGAATAAGGCTCCAGGATAAAGATTTCGGTATCGATAGATAATAAAACGCGTTCCAAATTCCCTGTTAATGATGTTAAAAATCGTTTTTGTATGGTGAAGGCCATACTCGTACAAATAGTGTTACATTGTCACCACATACGTATATGGAATTGTACCAGTAATTAACACTAAAAATACTATCTTTAGTTAAATGTGATAGTTTTGGCGACATTTTTAAAAATAGTAGAGAATGTAACGTTAAAAAATTGCCTTTTATGCCATCTCTTATTACACATGCTTGAACCGATACATAGAAAGGCTCTAAAAGTTTATTTGAACACGAAGTTGTAGGTTAAATAAAACTCACACTGCATAAATTTTATTGCAAGAACAACACTATTAACATGTTTTTTAAAAAGATTGACATAAAAAAAAGTTACACATATCATTTTCTGAAACATCTCTAAAAGTCTGTTATTGATATTTAATAAAGTAAATAGAATACTACCTATTTTAATTTAGAATAAGACTTATCAAAAATTTAGTATTACACAAACTCTTACAAGATATGCACTATTACGTACAATCAGAGATAAAGGAAACACCTCAAACAATTTAATCACCAAATTGTCCCAGTAAAAGGAAAATAACTATTTAATTGAACTTTTTGGGAATTATATTTTATTTCAAATTATGTTTTAAAAATAAACCTAAGCAGCAGTTTTCATACAGAAATTCTGAAAAACTTTACTATTCTCGATACGAACACTTAATTTTGAGACCATATTTGAAAAATGTTATCTCAGGATGCCAGAGAGGAGGTCAGGTTATTGTTAATAATGCGTGTTTACAGTTTGAAACTCCTAAGTTTTAATTTATTTTTAAAAGATGTAAATTGAGTTGCAATGCGCGTGGTTTATATTAAAGATATTATAGCATCAAACTACGATTAAAAAAAGTATATATCCTGGGATTTACAAGCATTCTTATAAAATACTGGAAAACCTTCGAATGGTGAAAGGGTTATGTATAACTTAAAATCTTCTTGTCTGGAAGAAGATGTAAATTTTGATTGGTACATTCGAAACTTTGAATTATTCTCTTATTTTATTAGGTCAGAATACATATTGTTTTCGAACTGTATTTGATATTTGATATTATTTTTAAATTACGATTCCAAAAATAAATGCACTATAAGCTATGAAATTTTAACAGAAATTTTTTTCTACAAGCTTTAAATATGCTACTTTAAAATTACAGCTCATTCCATCAAATAATTTCTGAATTACTTTTAATCTTCCATCAGGAGTACCTCTAACATCCCGACTTCGGTCGCAGTGTGTCTGACAGACACCTGTTCAAAAATCATCATAATGCTCGTAAAATGATCAGTGAACTTCTATATGAAGTATAACTCATAATCAAAATATTAGAATACTTGAGGAAAATTAATAAGAATTTTTTTTTTCATTTATTTATTTTTGATACTAAGTAAATGCAATTAAATTTCTTATAAATTAAATCTGGAATGTTTCGATAAGATTTTAACATTTACAAAATATAAAATGCAGTACAATAAATTACAGCTAGGGTTAGGAATACAGCTTTCTGAAACACATCAAAATATTAGAATAAAATTTAGATTGGTTCAAAATATTAGAATATTTTAATTTACGCAACAATATTATCTTATGAATATGACGTGAATAGTAGTTAATATTTTATAGCACTCCCCTTAGCTTTCATAACAGCGTACAATCGATATTGCATACTGTATACAAGTTATTTGCGAACATTTCTATCAATATTAGCTCAAATAGACTTTATACGTACCACTAACGTAGTTTTACTTGAAGGAGGATTTTTTTGGAGGTTTTTCTTCATTGTGCACCATATGTTTTCGATGTGATTAAGGTCTGGTGAGTTTGGTGGCCAAGGAAGTACCTTAATGTTGCGTTGGCGGACCAATTCTTAGTTGCCACTGAGGTATGCGGTGACGCTAAATCTTGTTGAAAGATGAAATCATCTTGAAATAAATATTCTGATGATGGAATCATGTAATATTCAAAATTTCTTTATATATATCTGAGAGTTAACCTTTTCGTAGACGATGCATAACTTTCCAGGTCTTTCTGCACTCATTATATCCCAAACCATGACACTAGCAACAAATTTTACGGAACGTTTAAGGCATTATGTATCAAATGCTTCTTGCTTCTTTCTCCATACTTGAATACCTTGACTACCATATGAAACACAAAACATACTTTCATCACTAAATAATATATTTTTCCAATCTTCTTCGCTCCATAAATGTCTTGATTTACACCAATTCAATCTTATTTGCTTTGTTTTGCAGTCATGGGAGGTTTTGTTTTCGGTAAACGAGCTTTAAACTTAAGTTTATGGAGACGTCTTAATATTGTTGATGTAGAAACTTCAACCCCTTCTTCTTTCCATTTTCGGTGCAAGAATCTCAAACTTTTAAAACGGTTTTTCTTAGCTATACGCTTCAATTTCCTGCCATTTCTAGCAAATGTTTTTGGTTTTTAGCCGCCATTTCGGCGATTATTTTGAATTTTTCTATTTTTTGAATCTTGTGTTTGTATTTTACTAACGCTTGATTACGAACAATGTAAATAATTTGCTATATAACATTGATTTTTAAGATGCCGAAACAAATAGACTATACGAAGTTTAATAGATTTACAAATATCACTCACACGACCCATTTTAAGACGAAAAAGCAAACCAACTGCCAAAAAGAACACTGATTTTAAATAAAATCGTCTGAATTTAATCAATGATGCCACTAGTTATGAAATGGTGATATTAAAGGAGAATTAATGTGAAATATTCTAATGTTTTGAACCACTTGAATAAATATTCTAATATTTTGACTTTTCAAAATAATTTTTTTCAATTAATATTTTCAAAAGTGATATTAATTTTAAGATAATGAATTTTGTCAACAATAAATCAAACAATAAATTCTTAACAAAAATATCGTTTGCATATTTGCATTAAAAAACTTTAAATTACCAAACGATATTTTCAATTTGTAAAAAAAAAGTAATTATTCTAATATTTTTAATATGAGCTGTTTAAGGAGAGATTATTCGAAAATCAATAAAAAAAGACTTCATTTGTAAACTTCAAAGCAAGTAAATAAAACAACTTCCGAGGCAGCCCTCACTAAGTGTTATGAGGTGGCTTTTCCGGTAGGCTACTCCCGTACGGGGTTAAAAGTCTACACTTATTGCAGTTTGCTTTACAACTATTAAATACGAATATAACATTAGGAGTTTCAAACTTTAACTCTGAATTATTCATGAACTTCGTCACCGAGTGATTTCCTGTTTACATTGAACAATAAAGGTTTTAGAAGTGTGTCGAGATTAGGTATTCATATTGAAAAATTTAATATTTGTTAAATGTTTCTCTATAAATTTTCCATCATTTTTTTAAGATAATTTGAAAAAATATGTAATTTCTAAACGAATGTTTATTGTTTTTTTTTGCGACAATTTAATTGGTAAAAATGAATGGGTTTTCTCATTTTTTTTTTCTGGTCGACTATTCATTTTTAATACATACTAAACTATCTTAAATTGAGAATTTATATAATTTATTTATGGAATATTATAACTAATAAAGGATTTAAAAATTTTTAAGAGATCTTTTTATAAAGCACTAACTATTTTCATAGAACTTATTATATTAAAACACTAAAAGATTTGAACAAAAGCCTAAGGCACATTTGCCTTGGCTCCGTTTTTATCACAGTGAAACAAAAACATTGCAGTATTCATTCAATGTCTGCAAAAAACAATGTGTTGTAGTAAAAATGTTTATTCTGCTTACGTCGTTACTTTAATATAAGTAGTGTCTATGTTTTAAAGATAAATGGCCTGAAAAAATCAGAAAGCAAAATTAACATTTTAATGAACACGTAAAATTCCTTCTTATCGTGCATACATATAGCAATAGCATATTCAATTAAATATTCGTGTTGAATAAGAGGACATTAAAAATTTTATGGTAAAATTACTGGAATAAATAATTTTAAATATAATTCAAATCTTTCTATGAGAATATATCCTATTACGTTATATAAATAACTATTTACTATAGCATAATATCCCTAATATTTTTTCATCAATAATTTTCAATATTTTTTTTTCAAGAAGCGTTAATTTATTTCAAAAAGTATTTTATATATTCGAGAAAAAATTATAATGTATCTTAATTATGTGAAAATAATGCAACACATATCCTAATTAGTTTCGAGCAGAAATTTTAAAATAAATCAATAATTACCAAATACATTAAATGCATTTTTTAAAAAATCTCGTATTATAAGTAAAATCTGCATCATTTTTCAATAACATACTTTATTGTATCATGCAAAAAAAAAAAGAATTGCCCACTTAAAAAATTTAAACACTTAACATTTGTCATAAATAAAAGCACTTAATAGAATGTCTATAATACGTAGCATATGAAAAAGAAAAAATACTTTTATCTATTAAAAATCTTTAAAAGGCTCTTTAAAAATTATTAAAACGAACATTTTTTATTTGCTATTATTTTTAAAAGATATTATATAGATATATTTGCTAGTACAGAATATGTTAAAGCATATTGTACAAGACACTTCTGGAATCTTAGTTTATTTTCATTTACATGGGAACTGTATTTTGTTTTAACCGTTAAATGCGCTATTTCTTATTTTGTTTCGAAAAAATTATATATGATTCTCAGAAAGGTTTATTATACAGGAAAAATAATGAAATAAATCATAGGTATATTTTTTCATATAATACGTCAAACTTTTCTTCTGTTGCACATCTGCAATATAAGTAAAAACTACTGTCGTGTGGTCGTTTTACGCTAAAATAATGCAAATTAGTAAATACTTTAATAAGTATGTCCCAAAATACCTTATTTTATATAATTATTTATTTTATAAAACTTAATATTTAACCCTTTATTTCCCATAATAGAATACGTTCTAGAAATTACGTAGTTCAGAGAATCTGACTTTACACCAGGAAGTTTCAATGGTTAATTTCTCTTTATTTCTATTCGGAATGTCTGTTTTTTTTTTATTATTATTAGAGCAAATATTGCTATATTAATTTTCTGGTGTGAATTAGGTATATGCGAATAAAAAAATATATATATTAAATTCAAAACAGTGTTGTTTGCATATATGCAAAGCTGCGCAGTAAAGGGTTTATGGTAAAGTTCATGGTTCGTACGGATACCATTATTTCTCCAGGAAAATTACAAGTATCTTTTTATAGAAAAAGAAATCTAGGTTAAAGGCGCAAAAAATCGCCTTCTTTTAAAAAGAGATTTTCTATAAGAAAATACTGGTGCCGAAAAACTTTCTGGTCTTTAAAATGCAAGGAGGCGTACGAACCATGCATTGGCTCTCTTATATATAACATATATAAATAGGGTGTTGCCGAATTCGACCGACAAATTTAGAGGGGGGGGGGGACAGTAGGCGTCACGATTATGAAAATTTACCATAGAAAAAAGGGGTTACAAACCACTATTTAATGAAAAATGCAGGACCCTAACTCACTCTGTGTTGACTGTAATAACTTTCAGAAAACTGACGTATATTATAACTAAACCTTTAATATACATGCCCACTTTTGTTGTAAATGTGATAATATCAAATAAAAGTGTGGTAGAAGTTTTCATTATACGCGCCAAAAGTATGCATTTGACGCTGCACATTTTGGACTGCGATTAATAGTTGAAATGATATCATCGAATGCTTGAACACCCACCCTGTTTTTCCAGAACTTTTCTTGATGTTATAACACTTCACACAAAACAAGGTACATCTCGTTGCATTATCCTTGCGATATTTTTTTTTGCCTTAAAATGATTATCGCAAACCCAAGTTCAGTTAGGATGGAAAACACTGTATTTTTGACTAAATATATGGTTTGACCCCATGTTCTATAGTGTTTTTCCATCTTCTTGATGTCTACTATCCTCCCTCTAAATTTGTCGCTCGAATTCAGCAACACACTGTATATAACAAAACTATGCATATATTACAAAATTTAAATTTTTTTGCCAAGGTTAAAATTATTCTAGATAAATTTCCCTTTTAGTAATATTCCATACATTATGCCTGTTTATTAAGTTAAAATCCTAGTCTATGAATCTCCATAAGATCGTACTCCATCTAATAATATTTATTTTAAACTGCGTAAATCCAAAAATGGCTCTAACTATTTATATTTCTTAAATAACACCTTTTATTATTTAAATTCCTATTAAAATTCGATATTAATTCCCAGTATGTCAAACCCCCCTCTAAAATCTTTATTTAATTGTTAAAATATTATAACTCAAAATTTATCCCCTCTAAAAAACCTATTTATTTAAAACCATTCTTTTATTAAAAATTGTCCTGGTACTAAAAACTATCCTAGTAGAATATTTCAATGCTTAAAATCTTATTCCGCGACAATAGATTCGTTTTACTTTATCGTCTGACGGGGAAAAAAGCTATTTTTAGATGAAATCTCGACATCATGGATTAAAGTTTTTTCACATTATTTGCTTCGTGTTTCAGAGATACAGAAAATTCTGGAACAATGCTTCACGCCCGAAAACTTATTTATCTCATATTAATCTGACCGGAATCACTAATAAGCCGTCTAAAAAGCGATTATGATTGTGAGTGAAGGATCAGCTGACTAAATTTGCAACGTTGAGCCGAGGTAGTATAAATACTTTCGCAGACCCGGATACTGATAGTTTTGAGAGGTTTCAGAAGTTTTTGGAGAGGTTTTTTGAGAGGACTTTGAGAGATTAGGAAGATGAGATGACAGATTAGATACACGACGTATCGGTACGATAAAGTATAGAAGTACAATGGATGGATGTTAGTGTATGGGTGCGCAGAATGAATCGAAAAAGGTGTCGAACTGGGCGCGGAGATGTTTACGGAGTTGTTTTGAAAGAGCCGAGAGATGGAACATTGTTTAAGCTAATTGTTTGATGTGAGTGAACTTTATTCTTTTTTATCATCGACTAAGAGGAGCATTTTCCCGAGACCCAAAGCGATTATGATTGTGAGTGAAGGATCAGCTGACTAAATTTTCAACGTTGAGCCGAGGTAGTATAAATACTTTCGCAGACCCGGATACTGATAGTTTTGAGAGGTTTCAGAAGTTTTTGGAGAGGTTTTTTGAGAGGACTTTGAGAGATTAGGAAGATGAGATGACAGATTAGATACACGATGTATCGGTACGATAAAGTATAGAAGTACAATGGATGGATGTTAGTGTATGGGTGCGCAGAATGAATCGAAAAAGGTGTCGAACTGGGCGCGGAGATGTTTACGGAGTTATTTTGAAAGAGCCGAGAGATGGAACATTGTTTAAGCTAATTGTTTGATGTGAGTGAACTTTATTCTTTTTTATCATCGACTAAGAGGAGCATTTTCCCGAGACCCAAAGCGATTATGATTGTGAGTGAAGGATCAGCTGACTAAATTTGCAACGTTGAGCCGAGGTAGTATAAATACTTTCGCAGACCCGGATACTGATAGTTTTGAGAGGTTTCAGAAGTTTTTGGAGAGGTTTTTTGAGAGGACTTTGAGAGATTAGGAAGATAAGATGACAGATTAGATACACGATGTATCGGTACGATAAAGCATAGAAGTACAATGGATGGATGTTAGTGTATGGGTGCGCAGAATGAATCCAAAAAGGTGTCGAACTGGGCGCGGAGATGTTTACGGAGTTATTTTGAAAGAGCCGAGAGATGGAACATTGTTTAAGCTAATTGTTTGATGTGAGTGAACTTTATTCTTTTTTATCATCGACTAAGAAGAGCATTTTCCCGAGACACAATCCTGAGTGTGTAAATAAACCCGAATAATGTTTCAATCGACTATATTTTGTGTATTCTTTATCAATTTGTTTCCTTTTTAAACCAATCATCCAAAACGCCTGTGCATTTGATCTGGGAACCCAAGTTAACCCATTAAAGGCTGACGTTGCGTTTTCGCAACATTAATTTACATATATTTTTTTCTGACTTGCGTTTTTAATAATTTTTTTCCAACATACTCTAGATACACCCTATATTTTTCTTGAAAAAATATAGATGTTTATTTTACATCGTAAAAATGTAGATATCGGAATGCGTTTGTAAGGATCTTTTGTAAAATTTTATTTCTTAAATTTCAATTGTTGCTCATGGATGGCAGCACATTCGTGTTGGAATATGAATTCGCGCTTAGCTTCTACGAATAGTATTCTGTGAAATGGCGTCGAAAGGTAAGGATATTCTTTTGTTTTTATTACTTTAAATGTGTAATTTTTTAAATGTTGCGAAAACGCAACGTCAGTACGAACCGTTATATATATGGATATAAGGCAAGATTTTAATTTAGATGTTTATTTTATTTCAGATATCTCAGAAACTCACCGTAATCGGTTTACGTTGGATCAAGCTTTAGAGTATATGAAAGAATTGGATGATGATATTTCCGACTTGTCTTCAGAGGACGAAATTATCCGAGATGAAACGGATTTAGTTATAATGCCGCAGGATCCAGGTATTGTGACAGATGAAGAATGCCTTGATGACGATGTGTTGGGGGATAAAATGCCCATTCCTAAAGATATATCAGGTGAGATTGAAAAAAATCATAAGTCTGAACGTGACATAAAGAAAAAAAGAAATTTCATGGAAAAAGTGTTCTCCTACATATAAAACTTTACCTGTTGATACAGAACCGATAATAAAATCATAAAAAAAGAATTTATTTTTGAAAAATTAATTGACCTTGAACCTGTAGAAGTATTTTTGAAAATATACAATGAAAATCTTCTACAGCATATTGTGCAAGAGACTGTAAAATACGCCACCAGAAAAATCGGCTAATTTTTTCTCTATCGGTTTCAATGCTAAAGCGCTTTATAGGCTTTCTTCTTTATACTGGATATGTATCTCTACCTCAAGAAAAAATGTATTGGTCAATGGCTGATGATATAAGTTGCCCAATTGTACGTGAAACAATGTCACGCTCAACATATACTAGTATAAAGCAAAATCTTCTTTTTGGCAGATAATACAGCCTTGGATAAAACCGATAAATTGGGAAATGTTAGACCATATTTGGAAATTTTGAATGAAAATTTCATGCAATACAGTATTTTTTCGACGCACCTTTCAATTGATGAACAGATGATACCTTATTATGGTAAACATTCATGTAAGATGTTTCTAAAAGGAAATCCTGTTCGCTTAGGATACAAAGTTTGGTGTTTGTGTTCATGTGAAGGGTATTTATATAATTTTGATATTTACACGGGTGGATGGGTACTATGGAGAAATCAGTTGATCTTGGGCTGGGGGGAGATATTGTAGCACGTCTTTTAAAGATGGTTGAAATTCCATCAAATCA
Source organism: Maratus speciosus (assembly GCA_963932465.1). NCBI lineage: Eukaryota > Metazoa > Arthropoda > Arachnida > Araneae > Salticidae > Maratus > Maratus speciosus. Next base: position 434,506,435 of record OZ010789.1, on the reverse strand, counting down.
CATTATATATTTCGATAATTTTTTTACTTCTCATTCTTTGTTGGCAGAACTGATCAAGATGGCATTCTATGCTACAGGAACTATTCGCGATAACAGAATAGGAAAATGTTCCCATTACGCAAGTAAAGAAAATGAAAAAAGAAGATCGCGGTACATTTGATTCTGCTTTTGATGCGAAGCATGGGATTTCAGTAGTTAGATGGAATGATAATTCTGTTTTCACAATGGCTACAAATTGGGATAAAATACATCCCTTATTCGTGGCTAAGAGATATTCAAGAAATGAAAAAAAATCCATTTCAATTAAACAACCCAAATTAATCGGAAATTATAATAAATATATGGGCGGTGTGAACTTACTTGACAACTTTGTTGCTATGTATAGAATACAAATAAAAGCCAAGAAATCGTGGTGGCCGATTTTTTCTAATTTTATTGGCGTCATAAAAGTTAATGCATGGATGCTGTATATGATTTCTACAGATTCGAAAATTTCTCTTTTGGATTTTCAACGAAGTGTTGCATTGTCGTTGCTAATATCAGTATTCGTAGAGTCAGAGTATTCGTCAGATATGCATCCTTCTTCATCTAGTTATTCAGTGGGATTTCCATCTGCTATCCAAAACTTAGTTTTGAATGAAACTAAAAAAGATCCTACAAACCATATTGTTCAAAAAAATCCAACGAATAAGCGAAAAAGATGTAAATACTGTAGCTGTCAGACTATTACTATTTACAGTAAATGTAATGCACCGCTTCATAGTAAATGCTTTAAAAGTTTCCATATACCAGAAAAGTAGTTGCTTTGTACTGATGTTGCGTTTTCGCAACATTTTGTATCTCATATAAAAATAAATATTTTTTTTTTCTCCAATCACTTTTTTCTCTTAATTAGTCAATAATAACTCTAAAAAATAATTTTTGTTCATTTGCCTCAACTTTTTTTCTCTTAATTAGTCAATAATAACTCTAAAAAATAATTTTTGTTCATTTGCCGTGAAAGATGGTACGGTCTTTAATGGGTTAAAACCTATGAACGCCAAGTGCTTGTAATCAAAATGTCACACACACACACACACACACACATATATATATATATATGTGTGTGTGTGTGTGTATATATATAGGCTGAAACAGCTGAAACACCCTGTATATATACAGGATGTTTCCGTACAGCCGTTACAAAGTTTCAGGAGATATAGAGTGCACTTAGACGATGGTAAATCACATAGCGATGCATGGTCGGAAACGGTTTCCTGACGTGTTAGTGACGTCACAATGCATAAGAAAGGATTTACGCAAAGAGGGTAAGAAAACTCGTTTATCATTTTTAGTACATCAAAAAACTAAAATATAAGAACAAAAAGACAAACAACGATCGTTGAATTTGTGTTCGAAATTACGACATGCTATGTGATGCAGGCTTCACATCTCTGGCACATGAAAGATCTAAAGTTCTCGAAAATACCGGGCTTGCCCCGGACATCCCCAGCAGCTGCGCCGATGCGTGCAACAAGTTACTTAGCAATTTCCAGCATTGTACCGGTATTTTTGCAGTACTAAGGATAATAAACATGTTTTCTCATCCTGTTCGTGTCCTTCCTTTCTTGTCTTTTGTTTCATTACTACGGCGCCAGGAAAGCGTTTCCGACCATGAATTGCTATGTGATTTCCCATCGTTTAGGTGAACTCTATCTTTCCTGAAACTTTTGTAAGCGCTGTGGTGACATACCTTATATATATATATATATATATATATATATATATATAAGCAAAAAAAATATTTTTACAAATAAAAGTCTATTATCTATTAAAGTTTAAAATATTACAAATTTAAAAACGATGATTCTCTTCCAAACAAAATTTTAAATTTTATACAGTTGACTTTGACGAAATAAGTTAATTTTTTACAAGCTTCTATTTAACTTGGCTTGTCTGTCCGCTTGGCTCAAATCTTCCATTTTATCCAATATCCATTTTATTTTTATAGAAAACAAACTTATAACAAATTCCCTCGAAATTTAATTTATATCTTTAAAAAAGGATTTTTATTTTAATCAAGTCTCGTTCAATATCTTTTTAGTACATTGTAATAAAATATTGTTTTTAAAACATTTGTTTACTTGTAATTTATTATAATTCTGCTTGGAAAAGATGCATAATATCATTTTAATATCTAATGTTTCAAGCTTTAAAATGTTGTTATTTAAAAAAATCTTTCGTATGCGCGTATATAAATAAATAAATAAATATATATGTATAGTGATCGTGTAGTATATGTGTAGTGTGTGTGTATTTGTATTATGATAGTGTATGTGTATTATGATATGTGTAGTGTATAGTGATATGTGTAGTGTATAGTGATATGTATAGTGATATGTATAGTGATATAGATGATCATGGAAGACGATAGTATTTTAGTGACGCAGCCTTAAACCTAAAATCGTATCGTAGATTGTAGAATGGCGGAATTCATATATACACTTAACTCGAGATCAAAGGAAACGCGAAAATCCGCCCTTTTATAACTCAGCAAATATCGCTCACATTGTTCTGATCTTATATCTGCAGTCTAATGCTATTCTGAACTTTTTACATTTATACGTGCCGTAGGTTTGAAACCTCGATACACATTTTTAAAAAAATTTCGATGGTGCAAGTGTGTCTTTTTTGTTCCTCGAAAATGACCAGGGCGATTTTTTAAAAATTAATATATAATATGAATCTGTTTTAGATGAAGGGAATAAGATATCAATTGTTTCCAGGAAAACTCTTGTTTCTCATGTAAACCGCATGAAAAATCTGACTATATTTTTAGTCATTCTATGGGAATTTCACTGCAAATGCGCTACTGTATTCGTGCGTCTGATCTTTTTCTCCACTTTTAGGGAAACGTTTGCATGAATTATGCTGCTCAGTTGGTAAGTTGTTGGGTTCACAATCGAAAGTTTGGGAGCTCTGCCCTCTTTGAAGCATTGACTTTTTATTTTGATCGTTTTTAAGTCAATTAAGAAAGTAAATTTAACATATCAAGTTTTCATGACAATTTTTCGGCAATAAAAACATTACTATGCGAAATTTTATTACTTAACAATTTCAATCACTTCTACATTTAATTAACTGATATTCTGGAACACATTTACTAATATAGTTGTTTCTCATAGCATTTTTTTCCTTGAAAACTTCGTATATGTCTGCATTCATATAAAAATGAGGAAATAGAATAAGGAATAATAATTTTTCGGAGTAAATAAATGAATATTTAATTAAAGCACAAGAAAGAAAAATAGAAGTTTATCTACTTTTAATAGTATTCGGGAATATTACCTATTAAAAAACGCTACCGGAATTATTTCGTTTTGTATTTTTAATGCAAGAAGAGAGAAGGGATAAAAATATTGCTTTTTTCTATATATTTTTAGGAAGTTCATTCTTTAAATGATATGAATTTCTTTAGATGTGTTCTGAAATAAATTCTAGTGGCAATCTCTCTTGGAAATACATTTCTCTAGTTCAAGGAGTCAAAAAGTAAATAGATCGTAGGACACAAAAAAAGACTGAATGAAGGAAAATTCAGGGAACTTTTTCATTACATTTCTGTAGACATCATTTATAATAATACTTACTTAAAACAAAATGACTTTTTAATTATCTCCCGGGGACCCACATTACCAATCATATGTTCAGGTGTTCCTTGTGTAAAAAAAGTAAATGTTACATTTTCCCGTTCTCAGGATTTTTTGTTTTTAAAGTAATATTTTATTTTCTAAGTATTCAAATCTAAACTTTTCTATTATAATTTGTGTAAACGTTTATTTTGCGTCATAGTATCCAAACTAAATAAATCGCATGTAAATACATAGTATGACGCAAAGAAAACATTTACGCAAATTTTAACAATAGTTCTTGACGCAAAAGATAAATAAATGTATTGAATGAAATACATTTAATACATTACATCAGCTCAGAAAAAATATGACATATTTGATAGTGTATTGTGAAAAAAAATGTTTGAATGTCTAAATATATTTCAAAAGACAAAACAAAAATATGTGTAAAGTAATTTTTAATCAAATCTTTTAAAGTGAGATCACAGCGTCACTTTTATTTTGAGAGATATGAATGAAAAAGCATCACTGAGGAAAATGTATATATCTATTCATGTTTAATATAACGTGTAGTAAATATAAATAAAGCAAAAAACAAAAATTAAATATCTCTCTCTCTCTCTCTCTCTCTCTATATATATATATATATATATATATATTCATTTCAATAAGTTAGCGTCACTTAAAATTTGATATCAGAATTTTTAAGTAAAGTGCTGCGTCAAACTTTTAACTCGTTAAGGATTTTGTATAGATATAATAATTACACAAGAAATTCGCACGTAACCTTACGAATGTTTATACGCAGAGGGATTCCTAGATTCCATTTCGATTTAATGACTGCTGAACTGAATTATCAATATATGAACGTGGATGTCTTTGATTATTAAAACAGGTATTTGCAACACGATGTCATTATCTGACAGCATCATCCAGCAGCAAATTTTTCATTTTTAGTTCATATCTTAAACATCAGTACAAAATGCCGGAAAAAAGTCAAAGAAAAGTTATTAACGCCCACGATTTAGTCAGAATTAATGCTTTAAGCAAAGAAATAACTATATTAGAGACCTTTAAGTGTAATCCTTTATATAAAATTACTTGTTTGTATACGCCATTAATTGCATGTTGAAGTCTGATGTCACAACGCGGTTTCACATTTACTAATAAAACCAATACATATTTGAGCACGATACAATTATTTTAATGATATAAGTTTATTATGCTCGATGTGTCCATCATAAGTAACATTTACATTTTCTACAACACGGGATAACCCACCATTGGCATAGGCTTCCAGATCCCGCGTTGCAAGTTTATTCAAAAAAGAAAAAAAAAATTACAATATTTAACAATAGTTTTAACAATAAGAAATAAAGGTAATAGTACAAATAATAATAATAGTAATTATAAATATAATAATAAAAGTAATAATAGAACAGATGAGCTGAGCGCTTTACAGACGAAAATGTGTATTATTTTCAACACGAATATGATTGATTAATTACAAATAGCAGCAGATGAATAAGATGTTCTTAAGCTCTACATATTCTCAGGTGCATTAGTTTAATAGTTATTATCATGAGTTCAAGTGTTTTGTTGTGAGATAACTTTAAGGTTATGGATAACCTGAGTGTATGGATGTTCTATGTACAAGAGTTTTCTAAATTTTATATTCTCGATTTAGTTAGGCACTGTTTGGCCTGCAGTTCATGTTTCTGTTCATTAGTGCTAATCTTGTTCATCTATTGGCATTTGTGGATTTTGAAAAATTTGTTGATTGTTTTCTAGTAACCGCACACAATCTATTATTTTAGTATATAGAATTGGTGTTTTCAGCACAAATTTGAACCAATGGTGATGTTCTATTGTAGCTGATTTACGGATATGGAGGGTTGATGTCAATGGACAGCTGAGCACATAGTGAAGAGAGTTACCAATTTCACCACAGGTACACAGTGGCGACGGAGCTTTATTTATTTTGAATAGGTAGGACGGGAAGGGTCCATGATTAGTTGAGAAGATATACAGGTTTCTATGTACTAACATGAAGTCTGTTGATACTTTTGGACATAATTTGTAAGTAAATCTGCCAGTGGTACCATAATCCCACTGTTACTGCCATTTGTCTATGGCTTCTTTTTTCAATTTCTTTTTAAGGTGTGAAGCTGGGTATGGATGAAATATTTCTCGTACTTTAATATTTGTTATTGCATCTTTGGCTAGTTGATCTGCATGTTCATTTCCTTTAACACCTGTGTGTCCCCGAACCCATTGAAATTTAATTGATTTAGATGTTTTCTGTAAGGCTATTATAATTTTTGATGTGATAAAATCTGTACTAAAAACGTTCTCCAATAATGCAAGACTTGACTGGTTATCTGTGTAAATGACGAAGTTCCCGTCCCCTGAGGAGTCTGCCCATAATATTGCATCTAATAGGGCGAGTTGTTCAGCTTGAAAGATTGAATTTGATATTTGTAACTTTATTTGATGAGTATGGATGCATTTCCCTTCTTTATAAGCACAGAAAGCATACGCTGTGCCAGCATCTGATTTTGAGCCATCAGTGTATATATTTATTGTTGAAGTGGATGGAACTCCTTCTTGTAGTAAAAGATAATCTTGATGTTGGGAAGGTATGGATGAGGATATTTTTGGTTGATAGAAGACTGGAAAGTTGTCCTCTATTGGGATCCCCAGACGTAGGACCTGTCCTGAAATTGCTAATGTATTTAATTGGATCGCCAATGGTTGAATGCCGCACAATACATTAAAAGCTGCCGTTGATGATTTTCTATAAGCTCTCGACAGAAGCAAAAGGCATTGTGTCTGAATTGCCGATAGTAGCCTGTAGCCATGTGAGACTGGTAGGTGTGGAAACCAACATGAAGCGGCATAGGATATTTTTTTTTCTAATATTTGTAAGTACCAGATTTTAAAAATTTGCTTCGAAAGTCCTCCATATGCAGCGGCGAATTTTAGAAGATTTTGTGATATTTGATTAATTTCTATACGTTTTTTATTCAGGTGCGGAAGAAAAGACAGTGTTTTATCCAATGTTAAGCCCAAGTAGTCTATTGTATTTTCAGATTTAAGGGAGTGCCCATCCAATTTATATACTGGTCCTCTCTTCAGGAAACGCGGTCTTCGAAGATTTAACACTTACACATTTGTCATATGAGAACTTCATATCCGTTTGTTTCGCCCAATCACTTATTATTTGTAGTACCTCTCTTCCCATCTGCTCCAACTGTCTTCTTGTTTGGCCAAAAATAATTAGAAGAAGATCATCGGCATATGCTATTATCTTAAAGCCATGTTTCTTTAATATTCTCAGTAATTTATTCAGGAATATTCTCCAAAGAAAAGGTCCAAAACAGGACCCCTGTGGGCAACCTCTTCTAAACCAGTGGATCTTTTTTGACAGCCGATTCGGCATTGCTCCTCTTGTTGAAAGAAATGATGCTGCTATGTTTATTAATGCTTGTTTTAGTTTTAGGAATTTTAATTCTTCTAAGGTCTCTGGCCAGGGTAGTCGGTCAAATGCATTCTTGAAATCTAGGGATATTAGGGAAATATAATTATTTTTCTCTTTGAGCAGATTTATAAATGAGAAAAGTTCGGCTATCGCTGACTCCGTCGAACGACCTTCTTGGAAACCATGTTGTGATTTTTGTAGTTCTTTTTGGCTGCATAAGTTAAAGTTTATCCTTTTTAATAATAGTTTTTCATATATTTTACCGAAGATTGGCAGTAAGGAGATTGGCCGATACGAAGATGCGATGTTTGGTTTTTTAGAGGGCTTTATGAAATAAACCAATTCTCCAATCTTCCATGTTTTGGGGAAGTAATTTAAATATAGCAGAACATTGTACATTTCTAGTAAGAGAAACTTATGATGCTTGAATAATTGTCGTACTATGTTATGATCAATTTCATCGGGCCCCGGGGCTTTGTTCCTGTTGAATGAGTAGATGACATTTTTAAGTTCTTTTAAAGTAAAATTTTCAATTGCCTCTGCCTTCTGCTGGTTAAATATTGAGTCCGCTGGCATTTCTGATTGGCCAAATATTTCTGTGGTTAGAGTTTGGTAGAATCCTTCTGCTGTTTCCGTTTCTTCCTCTTGTTCTTCTAATGAATACAGTTCTCAATTATGATAATTTTTAAAAGCTACTTTTTTTATTTTTCCATAAGGGTTTTTGGATTGTGTACAAAATCTTGTCCATGCCTGTTTTTTCGCGTTCAAAATTGCTTTTTTATACATGGCTCTTTGTGATTTAAATTTAATTATATCTTGTACTGTAGCTGTCGGGAGCTTTGTTTTTCTTCTTAGTGCCCTAACTAAATTACGTTTTGTGCGTAGCTCATCGTTCCACCATGTTATCTTCGGTTGGTGAGTGCTTTTTCTTTTCTTGAGTGTCTGATCACATGTTCTTTTAAGTAGTTGGTAAAATTCTTCATATTTTTCTTCAAATTCCTCAGTGGTTTTTATATTTTTGAAGTTGAAATTTTGCTGGTTTAATTCTTTTTTAATTTTATCGTTGAATTTTTTAAATGATGATTGTTTTGTTCGATATCTTCTGTTTGGTAACTGCGGGATTTTAATATTAAAGCTCGATGTGATCAGTCTATGATCTCCAAAGTCCATATCTGGGTGTACCATCCAGTTGTCCAGTAAAGGGAACAGTGACATTGATGATAGTGTAACATCGGGCCAGCCTTTTCTTAAAGTTGTATTGTCCTTTTTATTAATTAATTCATACGTTGGTAAACTATGGGGATCGTTTAGTAACAAGAGTCTTTTCGTTGCCATATGCGATATTAATTTTTGCCCTTTGTCATCATCTTTTTTGTAACCCCACAAGGCACTGTGTGCGTTTAAGTCTCCAGCCAATAAGAATAAACTGCTGGAGCCTTTTACTTCTAGCCAATCATTAAGATCATTTTGTAAATCTGTTGACGGGGGTGAATATTGTGATCCTATTGTTAATAAATTATTTAAGAATTGAATGTTGATGAAGACTGGATGGTTGTTTTTCTTAATTTGAACATGGCTAATTGAAGGGTTTAGTATTATAATGCAGCAATTCTTTGCTACTGAGAAGTAATACGGTGTTGAAAGTGGTAGTCCTAACGGGCGATTATCTGATATATAGTAGTCTTGGAGGCAGGATATATCTATTTTTTCCTTTATTGCATGACGTATGTAATCTGCTGTCGCCGTTTTGCTGTTTTGCAGATTAATCTGGGCTATTGTTAAAGTATTTATGGAAATTGGCTGTTTGGTGTTATTGTTGATATTTGATGATGATGCTGAAGAAGAGGGTTTGGAGATACCGGAAATGTTCTCTATGTTGAATATTGCGCCTGTGAAAGGTTTAGACGTTGGTTTCTATTATAATAAAGGCTTTGAAAAACTTGACATTGGCTCGACGACGCACTATGCCTGTATTCAAAGCGGTTACCAAAATTGTCCACTAAGTTGAAACAATTTACTCACTGGTGCTGTTCTGGGGTACGCTTTTTAGGACAGTAATCTGATTTGTGGTTATGCATGCAATATTCGCATGTCTGTTTTCTTCGACATCTTTCTATTGGGTGTCCGAAAAGCTGGCAGTTACTACATCTTATGAGTTGAGTGTAGTGTGATATTCTACAAGATGTTAAGCCGATAAAGAATCTACCTTGTGTTAGTAACTAAAATGCTTCTTGTTCTTCTAGTTCTATCATTAATTGATAGAATTTGTCTTTTGGTCGTGAAATTACCTTTTGAGTATTATCTTTTATGTCGTGGTTTAATTCCGATTTCAGTATACCTTGTATTTCTTCATGTTGTACATATTGTGGAATACCAAGTATGATTATCTTTTTCCTTTTTTCCCCTAAGAATTTCATTTCTAATAAGCTCTGTAATTTTTCGTTTTTCTGCAAGATATTTAGTGTGTCATCTACCTCTTTTGAGGTTGTTGCTTTTATTATAAAGGAGTTTTTATCTCTTGAGATTTTACAGGAGAGCTTCGGTAGTTTTGCTTCTCCTTTTAGTTCTCTATCCACAATCCCCCTTAATATGCTCATTGACATTTTTGTTTCTTTCATCCTCGTTAATAATATTGCCGATTTAGACATTTGTGGCTTTTGCCTTGAAATTTGTTGATGGGCTTGATTATGTTGGGGAATTGATTTTTGTGCTATTTTTGAGTAGGAGGTTGAGTTGGCAGCGTCAGCATCATCCTGGGAGATTATTGATGGTGTTTGTTGATTTGAGATTTCATCACTTTTCTGATTTCCTATCAACATTAATATCTGTTGGATTTTTAATTCCTGCAGTTGAAAGTTTGTTTGTATTTCATGCTTTAGTTCTCCCTCTCTCGCCAGGGAGTGGAGAGTCGTTTCTATATATACTTGCTGCTGTTTAATTTGGTTTTCTTTTTCTTCTATTTTCTCTGTTTGCATTTCTAACGTATACAAGAGCTTTTTTATTTCATCTTGTATAAATTTAATGTTTGATTTTTCCATGGTTATATTCTTTTCTTGCATTATTGTTTCTACGGTTTCCAATATTCCAAAGTTTTCTTCTATTCTGGATTTAATAAAGTTTTGTGCTTTTTCTTTTAGCATTTCCACTTCCTGGTCCTTCATTCTTATGGTATCTTGATTTTCTGTTATTTGCTGATGGAGCTCTCCTTTTATTTTGTTTATATTTTCTTCCATTTCTCCTTTCAAGGTTTCACTATATTCCCTCAAGTGATTTACTTCTTTTTCTTTCTCCATTATTAAATGTTGTAGTTTAAGTGTCAAATTTTTCTCCTTTTCTAGGGCTTCATTTGCTTCGAATATTTCATTTTCTAAATTTGTTTTTACTTTTGCATACTTAATGTTGTTTTCTTTTAACACTTGGAGGATGTTTTCTCGATATTTTGCTGCCTCTGTCTCGCACTTTCCACCATGTTTTCGTAGTAATCTGTCCATCATTTCTATCTTCTCCTCAATGCTCATGATTTTTTGCATTGCTGTGTCAAAATTTTGTAATTTGTTGCTTTGTATAGGTGTAGGCGGTTTTCTCGATCTCCTTTTAATGACTGACTGTTTTTATACTTTTTGTTAGATCCTCCACTGAGGAGGAGGGGTAAGATCTTGATAATCTTCCTTTGCGATTTCTGAGGCGTTTTGGGGTTAGTGATTGAATATTAGGCATATTTAATTCATTTTCATTTTCTGAGGACATACTCATTTTTACTGTATAAGCTCAAGCTGAGTACAGAAATAGTGGCCACAGATACTTTTTCTCAGCGTCTGTGCCTATTCTTCTTTTCTTCGAAATGATTACTTAAATAACAATTGTTTACTAGCTTTTAGAAATTTGGAGATAATGCTATCTAATAGTAGATACCAGGCATTGCTAGAGCACATTCCGGTCTAGTTGAAAGAAAGGAAAAATAGTAAAGGGAATAGCTAAAATCAGTGAACTAGATCATCGAAATGACTAAGAAAAAAGCTGATTGCCGAAACTGAAATATTAAACTTATGAGAGGGAGAAAAAAAAAATAAAGTTATTACTTAGAGTGGATGGATATCATGGAAGAGAAAGGAGTGAGACTTATTTTAATGTGGAGAGTGAGTACAGAAGTTTGGAATACATAATAAGTTACGAGGGGATACACTTAAAGTTAAAGGGGCAGGATATATTGTGGGCTTGGCTTCCCGAGCTTGGAAGCACTGTTAATGCTTTAATAATATGTACACTTAAATGTGTACACTCAATGAAATTTACATAATTTTTACAATAATATTTACAATAAACCATATGATGAATAGATCAAAACAATTGCAACTATGCTTTCATGTGAAATGTTATTATAACACTTTGACTGACATTAGTCTTTAAACAATCACTGTAATAAGTTAATGACATTGGGTGGACCTGGTGAGTGGGTTTCTGAGCCAGTGAGAAGAATTTTGTAGGTAGTAATAGCCTATATAAAGAAGTAATAATCTAATCTAAAGCTATAATAGATTCGGGAAATTAAAGTAAAATTAGGACTCACCACTGAAGTCTGTGTTCCTTGCTGCGCTTTAGTAAGCTGTAATCCCCATTGGGGCAGTCAGAAAGTATAAAAATGGGAAATTTAAGTCTTATGGCGGCTTCCATTGTCACTAAAATGAAGTTAGCTTAGCAATGACTCAAGAAACGGGAAGCTTAGTCCTAGTCCTTTCCTGCCAGGTAATGCAAGTGATGGAAGAACAAGAGAGTCGAAAATTAAGCAGAAAGTGCCCTCTATTGGCATAAAAGTGAGGTAATCATAGAATAGAAAGCGGATACGAGAAGCTTAGACCAAGACCTTTCCGTCAAGGTACTACAAGTGCCAATTTGGATAACAATTAAAGAATTAACCCCCCTTCCCCCTCTTTCCCCCCTCTTTCCCCCCTGCTAAGCTAGAGTAAGACTACCATCATAAGTAACAATGCTTCATGGCAAAACTTATGTGTTTATCGACGATGAACGCATAAAACATACTTGACTATCTTATTAAAATACTAGCTAAAGTGCCCGAACTTTTAAGAATGTTTGTTTTGAAAAATGAATTTCAAAATTAAACATACAGTATAAAACAAACAATAAAAAATTAGTCAAGCCATCTTTATTTCTGTTCTTCACTAAGAATGAGCTCTCTGGACCTATACCTTTGGTGAAATTCTAATATACGCAAATACACACACGTATATATATGGAATAGATTTGCAAACTAACGAAAACAAATTCAGAGAACCTCAAAATGTTAAAATATGCCAACATTGCCATAATCGTTTTTTTATCATGCTTCAAAGCGTTTTTTAAAACTCATATGAAGTTATATATTTACATGCTGAGTTTCATTATATTTCCTATATGGCTTAATATTAACTTTTTTAAAAATTATTCAAACTATTTATTTCATTTCATTTTTCATGTGAAAACTTGCAGTAGAAAAGCTATGGCTTAATATACACTTTTTATTTATTTCGTCAAACTATTTATTTCATAGGTATATACATTGCTCAAAACACTTAGGAGGGCACATGGTTTTAAGAAAATTGCGCAAATATTGACACCGATAAGTAACGTAAAATAAAACATCCATAATTTAAAGCGTAGCAGAAAACAGATGAAGAAAATTTCACATGCAAATTAAACTTTATGACGGCAAGAACTAGAAAAAGAAGATAAGTGCAAAAATCGGGATTTTGTAGCAACGTCTGTTTCACACTCTCAGTTGTAAAATTCAGCTTGTGTTTTGAGAAAAGGTGACTTGAAAATGTGACAACAGTGTGATTTACCGGAATCCATGCTTTGTCGTGTTATCGGGGCAGTTGAATCTGGGAAACACAACGAAGTGTAGCGCACGCTGTTGGAGTCACAAGAAATGTCAATGCAAGGCTGTGGATTCGATTCCAAGACACATAGAATGGTAGACATCGACAAGGGCAAGGACGGTCACGTGCTTTCTCAGAAATTGATGACAGATATATCTTGTTAACAGCTCAACGAGACGGAACGGGCAATGCTACTCATCTGCAAACACTGTTGTTCTTGGCCACAGGACAAAGGGTAACCATCCAAACAGTATGAAATAGATAAAGGTATATATAAATATTATACAGACATACAAATAATAAACACAATAAACCCAACTGGAGTGAAAAATTAGCCAGAGCCAGGAATCGAACCCGGGACCACAGTATACAAGACTGCTGCTCTAACCATTGAGTTTGTCCGGCTGATGTCTGAGTCTGTAATTTCTCACTAATAAACCCTGTTGGGGAAGTCACCAGCCATCTATACGACAGCCTTTGATGACCGGTCAACGATGAATAGATTTTACTATTACATCGATCTACGATAATTATAATAAAACACTCATACTACAATATATATTATAACACACACATACACACATAAATAACGCCTGCATTCAACAGTTAAAGGTATATATAAATATTATACAGACATACAAACAATAATGAGTATGAAATAGACTTCACCAGGGTAGACTTTATGCACGTAAGCCAATGGTCTGTATTCCGTTGACCTCAAGCAACTGTGCGGCCCAAAGACGGTGAGAAACTGAACATCGAGTTTGGAGGCATCATTGTTAGAGTTACATTCTGTTTACAGACGAGTCCCGATGCAGTCTGAATGTGACATGCGATGTGATTTGGCATGGAGAGAAAGGGGAACTCAAAATAATCCCACATTCGTTCCTGAAAGGTCACGTTACAGACGAGGTGGGTGGATGCTATGGCCTGGAATTAGGATAGGTTGACGTACGGGCCTGCATATCATTCGGAATGGCACTTTAACGATCCAAAGTTATACTGACGATATACTGAGATTTCATTTCGTATTTTACGTTGCAGCTATTTGTGATTCCTTTTTTTACCATGCGTGATAATGACACACCGCATACAGCTCTTTTTGTGGAGCACATTCTTAAAGTTGAAACAATAGAGCATATGGAATAGCCAAAATGCTCTCCTGACCTGAATCCGATCGAGGATGTTTGGGACACACGCTGACGACGCATTGCAGTAAGACTGATGCCTTCTTTTATTTTCCGGGACTTTTTTGCCATTTACATGTAACTAAATTGCTGCCCAAAATCATCTTTCCACGTTCTACCCATCGTTTCAGAGAATTAAAGCTCTCTTGCAAATTATTTTGCGTGTTTTTTTCTGTATTGCTCATTGATACACATGTTACTTTCAATTTTATGCCCATTATTGAAATTATTGAAAGAAGAGTTGAGATAGAAATTATTGACGAGTGGAACAGTCGAAAATTTATCGATAATGCCATCGAATCCATGGAAAAGAGGTATGCGAAAGTTTTACCTATTCGAAGGGGCCACACGCCATATTAAATACATTGTACCGTTCCTAAACAGTACTTTTTTTGCCATTTACATGTAACTAAATTGCTGCCCAAAATCATCTTTCTACGTTCTACCCATCGTTTCAGAGAATTAAAGCTCTCTTGCAAATTATTTTGCGTGTTTTTTTGTGTATTGCTCATTGATACACATGTTACTTTCAATTTTATGCCCATGCATGGCTGTTTCGCACTGTTATCTTCACTTTTTTGCTTGCTCCCCTAATTTTTTTGAGAAGTGTATAAATATTATACTTAAATACAATAAATACAATAAACCCAATTGGAGTGAAAAATTAGCCATAGCCAGAAATCGAACTTGGGACCAAAGCACACTAGGATGTTGCTCTAACCACTGAGCCACTCCGGCCGATAACTGGGTCTGCAACTTTTCACTAATAATCCATGTTCGGTAATTCACCAGCCATCAAGCGATGGAATCGTAAAATCTATTTATCGTTTCCTGTCATCCAAGGCTTCCTCATTGATGCCTGGTAACTTTCCCGACATGATTTATTAGTGAAAAATTGCAGACCCAGCTATCGGACGGAGTAGTTCGGAGGTTAGAGCAACAGCCTAGTACGCTGTGGTCCCAGTTTCGATTCTTGGATTTGGCTAATTTTTCCTTCCAGATGGGTTTACTGTATTTATTGCATGTATGTCTGTATAATATTTATATATACGTTTAACAATTGAATATAGGCGTTATTTATGTATGTATGTTGTGTTTTTTAATATGTTGTAGTATGTGCGTTTTAATATTTATTCATTTTCATTTTTCACGTGGAAATCTTGCAATAGAAAAGTTCTGACGTGATATTAACTTTTATTTTTATTATTCGTCAAACTATTCATTTCATTTTCACGTTTCTCGTGGAAATCTTTCAATAGAAAAGTAATTGTTGTGGTATGAATCTTATTGTGGATTTTTAAATCTTGGCATCTGCTGTAACGAAAAATGTTTAAATTTGATAAGAAATTACTGTTAAATTGGTGGATTTTTATTGAGGCTGTTCTAAACTGCTCTGTTCAACAAACGCAAAACGTTTTGACACATTTACAAATTTTATTTTTTAACGGAAAGATATAAAATTAGAATGCCTGGCTATGGAAATGATTTGGAATCGAACAGTGTTTTCCATTTTTTATGAATAAATTTCCAATTGAATTATAAACGATTTTATCACGTTACAAAGATTTTTTCACCCTTGCTTGAGTGGTTATTCTTCTTTCGCGCGAAAATTTGGTTCAAAATGCCCAGACACTAATTTGTGAAAGTTGAATTGCGTTTGCAAAAAAAAAAAAAAAAACTTAAAATAAATTAGTATACATGGTTTCTGAACAGCAATACTTGCTAGTTTCATATATTTCCGAACAAAAATAAAATAATACTTATGTCATAAAGTTGCTCTTTCGAATTTGAGAACAGCCTTAATCAAAAATTAACTATAAACTATTTGGATTCCGAATTACTTTAATTGCCTCGGCCGTGTTTTAATACACATGTGCGTAACATTTTATAATTCTAGCTTCCAAACTGTACATTTGTATTGAATTACAGACAGACAGACAATATAGATATTATACATTGCTTACTTGTAATAATTTTGCACCTAATGACACACTTCTACAGAGAATAAGTGGAATATTTAATCAAGTGATAGGATATTAAAAACTACATGAATTACTACTAACAAATTTATTTTTGCATTTAAAACGTCATGCCATGCTAAACATATTCAACTTAGTAATCGACTTTTTGCCTGTATCTGGTACCACTTTAGGGATATGACGGATATCTCAGAAGTTTGCCATTAAGGGGCGTTGGAAGATACTTGATCGCGTGGCGAACTCCACCTTCATTTCATATAGGCATCTAGTTCATAATTCTTGCCAACTCGTATATATATTCGTTTGCGTCAAAACGGTATTAGGAAAACGCTGTTTATGTATATATTGACTCGGAAATTTAAGTAAAAAGATTTTTTAAAGATCAATTTAGGTCAACTTTATATATTACTAAAAATTTGTACAAAAAAGAGTTTATTTTATAAAAAGAGGTTATAGTTAACACTATTTTTTGTATCTATATACTTTTGATTTGATGTACAGTGTGTAAATGACATTAAAAATTCTTTGGAATGGTAACAGGTATAAAGAAAAAAATACTGATAAAAGCAAATTATTCGCTTTTATAAAAATGAAGATTCACTGTTTAAATCCTTTGGAGACCCAAATAATAAATGAAGGTTAGCAAAGTGGATAAAATGAGTATGAATATGGATTGTAGTATATACACATTACACTCTAATGCAGGATTCAGAACATCTTTTTACACTTTTCAGTAAAATTCTTCAGTTTAAATTTTGGAAAGATGATGCAGCGAGTACTATGTGTTGTAGTTGCAAATTTTTATCCTTTGCATATTTTTCAGGTCGAGGAAGGGACACAGCGGTATTGGTTTCTTATATTTCATTCTTACATGAATATATGTATATTAAATCTATACTAATATTACAAAGAAGTAAAGTTTGTTTGTTTGTAAGGGGTAATTTCTGGAACTACTGAACCGATTTCAAAAGTAATGGTATCAAAATAATAGTGTTAGTCCCTGTTCCAACATAGTCTAAATCTTATGTCGATGCCTTTAACCCACAGGGGTGCAGGGTAAAAAACGTTCTAAACATGCGATTTTTGGGTTACTTAAGGGCCTAGAAACATGAAATTTGGCACGGTAGTTACATATAAGATACTAGCAAATCCCGCGGCTTTGCTCGCGTAGTATTTGAAATATGCCTAGTGATATTTATATGTCTAATTTTTATTAAAAGGTACTAACTAAATTTTTATTTTATTAAAAGGTAGTATTTTATTTTATTAAAAGGTACTTATTACTTTTAGGAATAATTCAAAAATTACTATTTAAAACACAGTTTGACTAAACATCATTATTACACTGCATTAAGCAGAAATGAGACTTAAATTAATAAAAAGAAATAAAACTAAATAAATGATAATTTAGAAAATATTTTGAAACTTTTATGCTCAATTAAAACGCTCATTTCAGTATTCATTTGAAGTTTTGAATTTTTTAGAAACCATCTTCTTACATCTTAAAATTAACTATCTTGTAAAATTCTAAGTCCTACCACCTATCTCAACATAAAGGGCTATGTTGAAATAGGAACTGTCACCACTAATTTCCAAACATTAATTTTTAAATCAGTTCGTTATTTCCTATTTTCCACAAAAACATAATTTAGAACGCTTTCAAAGGTCTTTTTTAAAACGTTTGTTGTTCCTGTGAAACCCAGGTGGTAGAATAATCGGCATAAAATATGGTCAGTGTAGTATCAGAGACTGTTATTATTGATTCGCAACTATTACTTTTACAATCGTTTCATATTCCCAGAAATTACATAGAAATCGTAATTTAGGACTTTTTTAGAAGGCTTTCTCACATCCCCTTCGCTTTACCCCTTTTTAATTCGAATTTATTTTCGACAGTCCTTCGAGGACATTTATATTTTATAAGTAACTACCATGCCATATTTAAGATTTCTAGCCTTTTCGGTATCACAGAAATCGCAATTTAGAAAGTTTTTGCTCCTGCAACCTTCTGGTGATAGTGGCACAGACATAAAATATAGCCTATGTTTGAGCAGGTTCTATCACCAGTAATTTGTCACCATTATTTTTTAAATCGGTTTGGTATTTTATAAGATTGCATAAAAATTGTAATTCAGAACGCTTTTCGCTCAATTCATCCTTTTAAATTTGGAATTTTTTTTCGACTGATCTTAGAAAGCAGTTGCATCTTGTAAGTAAATACCATGCCATATTTCAAAATGTTAGACGCCTCAGTTATGCAAAAAACGCAAATTAGAACATGTTTTGCAAAACCCCCAGATGGTAGTGACAGCAACATAAAATATAGCCCATGTTGGAGCAGGGACTGTCTCCATCAATTCGAAACAATTACTTTTGAAATAGCTTTGGTATTTCCTGAGATTGAGTAGAAATCGCAATTTAGGACGTTTTAGAACGCTTTTCGCGCATTTTTACCACTTTTTAAATTTCCATTTTTTTCGAAAGTGTTCTTAAAGATCATTTATATCTAAATAAATATGTACCTTGCATAATTTCAAGTTGCTAGACCCTACCGATCACAAATATCGAAATTTAGAATGATTTTACTCCTTCAACGTCCAGGCGATAGTAACACCGAAAATGAAACAGCGTCTGTATTAGAGCAGAAGCTGTCGGCATCAATTTCCTACCATTACATTTCAAATCAATTTGATTCTTCCTGAGATTGCTCACAAATTGGCATTTAGGACGTTTTTACAACGCATTATGCGAATTTTCAGCCCTTTTAAATTTCAAATTTTTAAAGAAATATTCTTAGAGACCATTTATATCTAATAAATATATACCATGCAATATTTCATGAATCTAGGTACTTCCATAATTCAAAAATCGCATTTTTAGAAAGTTTTTTGCTCCTGCATCTCCTCTGGAGTAGAGGAAACAGACATAGCCTACCTTGGAGAAGGATCTCTCACCACAATTGTTACACCGTTATATTTGAAATCGGTTCAGTACTTCCTGAGTTTGCTTTGAAGTCGCAATTTAGAAATTTTTTACAACGCTTTTCGCGCATTTTCAGCCTTTTAAACTTTCAATTTTTTTAGGAGATGTTCTTAGAGATCATTGATATATTATAACTACCATTCCAAATTTCATGATTCTAGCCCTTCAGTAACGCAAAAATCGCATTTTTAGAAGGTTTTAAGCTCCTGCACCCCCTTTGGGATAGTGGCAGCGACATAAAATATATCCTCTGTTGGAGCAAGGGTTGTTACCATCATTTTGACGCCATTATTTTTTAAATAGCTTTGGTATTTCCTGAGATTGTGTAAAAACCACCATTTAGAACTTTTTTTAGAACGCTTTTTGTGCATTTTCACCCCTTTTTAAATTTCGAATATTTTAAGAACTGTTTTTAGAAATCTTTTATACCTAATAAGTAAAAATATTAAAAATTTCATATTTCTAGGCCCTTCAGTAACGCATAAATCGCATTATTAGAAAGTTTTTTTGCTCCTGTACCCCCTTTGGGGTAGTGGCACCGACATAAAAAATTGCCTATGTTAGAGGAAGGGCTGTCACTATCATTTTGACACCATTATTTTTTTAAAATCGGTTTGATATTTCCCGAGATTGTGTAGAAACCACCATTTAGAACGTTCTTTAAAACGCTTTTTGTGCATTTTCACCCCTTTTAAGTTTCGATTTGTTTAAGATCTGTTCTTAGAACTCCTTTATATCTAGTAACTAATATTTAAAATTTCATATTTCTAGGCCCTTCAGTGACGCAAAAATCGCATTTTTAGAAAGTTATTTGCTCCTGCACCCCCCTTGGAGTTGTGGCATCGGCATAACACATAGCCTATGTTAGAGCAAGGGTTGTTACCATCATTTTGACACCATTATTTTTTTAATCTGTTTGGTATTCCACGAGATTGCGTACAAACCATCATTTAGAACGTTTTTTAGAACGCTTTTTGTGCATTTTCACCCCTTTTAAATTTCGAATTGTTTAAGAACTGTTCTTAGAATTCCTTTATATCTAATAAGTAACTAATATTTCAATTTTAATATTTCTAGGCCCTTCAGTAACGCAAAAATCGCATTTTTAGAAGGTTTTTTGATCCTGCAGCCCCTTTGGGTTAGTGGCACCGACAAAAAACATAGCCTATGTTAGAGCAAGGGTTGTCACCATCATTTTGACACCATTATTTTTTAAATTGGTTTGGTATTTCCCGAGATTGTGTAGAAACCAACATTCAGAACGTTTTTAAGAACGCTTTTGTGCATTTTCACCCCTTTTAAATTTTGAATTGTTTAAGAACCGTTCTTAGGAATCCTTTATATCTAATATGTAACTAATATTTAAAATTTCATATTTCTAGACCCTTCAGTAACGGAAAAATTGCATTTTTAGAACGTTTTTTGCACCTGCACCCCCTTTGGGTTAGTGGCATCTACATAACACATAGCCTATGTTAGAGCAAGGGTTGTCACCATCATTTTGACACCATTATTTTTTAAATTGGTTTGGTATTTCCTGATATTGTGTAGAAACCAACATTCAGAACGTTTTTTAGAACGCTTTTTGTGCATTTTCACCCCTTTTAAATTTTGAATTGTTTAAGAACCGTTCTTAGGAACTCTTTATATCTAATATGTAACTAATATTTAAAATTTCATATTTCTAGACCCTTCAGTAACGGAAAAATCGCATTTTTAGAACATTTTTTTGCGCCTGTACCCCCTTTGGGTTAGGGGCATCGACAAAAAACATAGCCTATGTTAGAGCAAGGGTTGTCACCATCCTTTTGACACCATTAATTTTTCAATCGGTTTGGTATTTCCCGAGATTGTGTAGTAACCAACATTTAGAACGTTTTTTAGAACGCTTTTTGTGCATTTTCACCCCTTTCAAACTTCGAATTGTTTAAGAACTGTTCTTAGAAATCCTTTATATCTAATAAGTAACTAATATTTAAAATTTTATATTTCTAGGCCCTTCAGTAACGCAAAAATCGCATTTTTAGAACGTTTTTTGTGCCTGCACCCGCCTTGGAGTAGTACCACCTACATAAAATATAGCCTATGTTCTAAGTTTAGACTAACAAAAATCATTTTGATACCATTACTTTTGAAATCGGTTCGGTAGCTCCAGAGATTATCTCTAACAAACAAACAATTTTTACTTCTTTATAATATTACTAGCAAACCCCGCGGCTTTGCTCGCGTAATATTTGAAATATGCCAAAGTTATATTTATCTGTCTAATTTTTATTAAAAGGTACTAACTAAATTTTTATTTTATTAAAAGGTAATATTTTATTTTATTAAAAGTTACTTATTACTTTTAGGAATAATTAAAAAAATTACTATTTAAAATACAGTTTGATTAAACATCATTGTTACACTGCATAAGGCAGAAATGAGACTTAAATTAATAAAACGAAATAAAACTAAATAAATAATAATTTAGAAAATATTTTGAAACTTTTATGCTCAATTAATACGCTCATCTCAGTATTCATTTGAAGTTTTGAATTTTTTAGAAATCATCTTCTTACATCTTAAAATTAACCATCATGTCAAATTACAAGTCCTACCACCTCTCTCAACATAAAGGGCTATGTTGAGATAGGAACTGTCACCATTAATTTGCCAACATTAATTTTGAAATTGGCTTGTTATTTCCTAATATTCCACAGAAACGTAATTTAGAAAACTTTTAAAGGCCTTTTTTTAGAGCGTTTGTTGTTCCTGTGAACCCCAGATGGTAGAATCATCGGCATAAAATATAGCCTGTGTAGGATCAGAGACTGATACCATTGATTCGCAACTACTATTACTTTTATATTTGGTTTATATTCCCTGAAATTGCGTAGAAATCGTAATTTAGGACTTTTTTAGGATGCTTTTCGCACCCCCCCTTCACTTCACCACTTTTTAATTTGAATTTATTTTCGACAGTCCTTCGAGGGCATTTATATTTTATAAGTAAGTACCATGCCATATTTAAAGTTTCTAGCCTTATCACTATCACAGATATCGCAATTTAGAAAGTTTTTAGCTACTGCAACCCTCTGGTGGTAGTGGCACAGACATAAAATATAGCTTATGTTTGAGCAGGTTCTATCACCAACAATTTGTCATCATTATTTTTTTAATCGGTTTGGTATTTGAAAAGATTACATAAAAATTGTAATTTATAACGCATTTCGCTCACTTCATCTTTTTAAATTTGAAATTTTCTTTCGACAGTTCTTAGAAAGCAATTGCATCTTGTAAGAAAATACCATGCCATACTTCAAAGAGTTAGACCCTTCAGTTATGCAAAAAACGCAAATTAGAACATGTTTTGCTTTTGCAACCCTCAGTTGGTAGTGACAGCAACATAAAATATAACCTATATTATAGCAGGGACTGTCACCATTGATTTGCAACCATTACTTTTGAAATAGCTTTGGAACTTCCTGAGATTGAGTAGAAATCGCTATTTGGAACGTTTTTAGAACGCTTTTCGCGCATTTTCACACCTTTTTAATTTTCCAATTTTTTCGAAACTGTTCTTAAAGATCATTTATATGTAATAAATATGTACCTTGCCTAATTTTAAGTTGCTAGCCCCTACCGATCACAAAAATCGATATTTGGCACGCTTTTTTGCTCCTGCAACGTCTAGGTGATAGTGATACCGACTTAAAACAGCGTCTATGTTAGAGCAGAGGCTGTCAGCATCAATTTCTTACCATTACTTTTGAAATCAGTTTGATTCTTCCTGAGATATTCGTGACAAATCGGCATTTAGAACGTTTTTAGAACGCTTTTCGCTAATTTTGCTCCTGCATCTAAAATATAGCCTATCTTAGAGGAAGATCTGTCCCCATCAATTTAACACCATTATATTTGAAATCGGTTCAGTATTTCCTGAGATTGCATAGAAATTGCAATTTAGAACGTTTTTTACAACGCTTTTTGCGCATTTTGACCCCCTTTTAAATTTCGATTTTTTTAGGAAATGTCCTTAGAGATCATTGATATCTTATAACTAACTACTATTCTAAATTTCACGATTCAAGGCCCTTCCGTCACGCAAAAACTGCAATTTAGAACGTTTTTCTCCTGCACCCCCTTTGGGGTAGTGGCACCGACATAAAACATAGCCTATGTTGGAGCAAGGATTTTCACCATCATTTTGACGCCATTATATTTTAAATCGGTTTGGTATTTCCTCAGATTGTGTAGAAACTACCATTTAGAACGTTTTCTAGAACTGTTCTTAGAAATTCTTTATATCTAATAAGTAGCTGATACTTCAAATTTCATATTTCTAGGCCCTTCAGTAACACATAAATCGTATTTTTAGAAAGTGTTTTGCTCCTACACCCCCTTTGGGGTAGTGGCACCGACATAAAACATAGCCTATCTTGGAGCAAACGTTGTCACTATATCATTTTGACACCAATATGTTTTAAATCGGTATGGTATTTCCAGAGATTATGTAGAAACTACCATTTAGAATGTTTTTTTACCATTTAGAACGTTCAACATAAAGAGTATGTTGAAATAGGAACTGTCACCATTAATTTGCCAACATTAATTTTGAAATTGGCTTGTTATTTCCTAATATTCCACAGAAACGTAATTTAGAAAGCTTTTAAAGGCCTTTTTTAGAGCGTTTGTTGTTTCTGTAAATCCCAGGTGGTAGAATCATCGGCATAAAATATAGCCTGTGTAGGATCAGAGACTGTTACCATTGATTCGCATCTATTAATTTTATATTTGGTTTATATTCCCTGAAATTGCGTAGAAATCGTAATTTAGGACTTTTTTAGAATGCTTTTCGCACCTCCCCTTCACTTCACCCGTTTTTAATTCGAATTTATTTTCGAAAGTCCTTCGAGGGCATTTATATTTTATAAGTAACTATCATGCCATATTTAAAGTTTCTAGCCTTTTCAGTATCACAGAAATCGCAATTTAGAACTTTTTAGCTACTACAACCCTCTGGTGGTAGTGGCACAGACGTAAAATATAGCTTATGTTTGAGCAGGCTCTATTACCAACAATTTGTCATCATTAATTTATTAATCGGTTTGGTATTTCATAAGATTACATAAAAATTGTAATTTATAACGCTTTTCGCTCTCTTCATCTTTTTAAAATTGAAATTTTCTTCCGACACTTCTTAGAAAGCAGTTGCATCTTGTAAGTAAATACCATGCCATACTTCAAAGAGTTAGACCCTTCAGTTATGCAAAAAACGCAAATTAGAACATGTTTTGCTTTTGCAACCCTCAGATGGTAGTGACAGCAACATAAAATATAACCTATGTTATAGCAGGGACTGTCACCATTGATTTGCAACCATTACTTTTGAAATAGCTTTGGAATTTCCTGAGATTGAGTAGAAATCGCAATTTAGGACGTTTTTAGAACGCTTTTCGCGCATTTTCACACCTTTTTAAATTTCCAATTTTTTCGAAACTGTTCTTAAAGATCATTTACATGTAATAAATATGTACCTTGCCTAATTTTAAGTTGCTAGCCCCTACCGATCACAAAAATCGAAATTTGGAACGCTTTTTTACTCCTGCAACGTCTAGGAGATAGTGACACCGACTTAAAATTGCATCTATGTTCGAGCAGAGGCTGTCAGCATCAATTTATTACCATTACTTTTGAAATCAGTTTGATTCTTCCTGAGATATTGGTGACAAATCGGCATTTAGAACGTTTTTAGAACGCTTCTCGCTCATTTTGCTCCTGCATCTCCTCTGGGGTAGTGGAAACAGATATAAAATATAGCCTATCCCTCAGCAAGATCTGTCCCCATCATTTTTACACCATTATATTTGAAATCGGTCCAGTATTTCCTGAGATTGCTAGAAATCGCAATTTAGAACGTTTTTTAGAACGTTTTTTGCGTATTTTGACCCCCCCTTTTAAATTTCGACTTTTTTAGGAAATGTCCTTAAAAATCATTGATATCTTATAACTAACTACCATTCCAAATTTCACGATTCAAGGCCCTTCCGTCACGCAAAAACCGCAATTTAGAACGTTTTTCTCCTGCACCCCCTTTGGGGTAGTGGCACTGACATAAAACATAGCCTATGTTGGAGCAAGGGTTTTCACCATCATTTTGACGCCATTATTTTTTAATCGGTTTGGTATTTTCTGAGAATGTGTAGAAATCGCCATTTAGAACGTTTTTTAGAACGCTTTTCGCTCCTTTTCACCCCTTTTAAATTTCGAATTGTTTCAGAACTGTTCTTGGAAATCCTTTATATCTAATAAGTAGCTGATACTTCAAATTTCATATTTCTAGGCCCTTCAGTAACGCAAAAATCGCATTTTTAGAACGTTTTTTGCTCCTGCACCCCCTTTGGGTTAGTGGCACCGACATAAGATATAGCCTATGTTCTAATTTGGACTAACACCATCATTTTGATACCATTACTTTTTAAATCGGTTTGGTATTTCCTGAGATTATGTGGAAACTACCATTTAGAACGTTTTTTAGAACGCTTTTTGTGCATTTTCACCCCTTTTAAATTTCGAATTGTTTAAGAACTGTTCTTAGACATCATTTATATCTTATAAGTAACTAATATTCCAAATTTCATGTTTCTAGGCCCTTCAGTAACGCAAAAATCGCATTTTTAGAACGTTTTTTGCTCCTGCACCCCCTTTGGGGTAGTGACACCGACATAAGATATAGCCTATGTTCTAAGTTGGACTAACACCATCATTTTGATACCATTACTTTTGGAATCGGTAAAGGTAGTTCGTGAGCTTACCTCCTACAAATAAACAATTTTTTCCTCTTTATAATAGGAGTATAGACTATAGATAAATGCTCTCTAAGAATATTTTCTAAAAATTCGAAATTTAAAAGAATTGAAAATGCGCGAAAAGCGTTAAAAAACGCTCCAAAATGCGATTTCTTCCCAGTCTCAGAAAATATGAAACCAATTTCAAAAGGAATGGTTGGAAATTGATGCTGAAAGCTCTTCCTCTAACATAGGCTCTATTTTATGTCGGTGTAGCTACCATCTGAGTGTGTCAGGAGCAAAAAACGTTCTGAGTTGCAGTTTTGTGTTACTGAAAGCCCTAAAAACCTGAAATTTGGCATGGTAGTTACCTATAAGATGTTTACCTATAAGTTACCTATGAGCTCTAAGAACATATTTCCTAAAAAATATAAATTTAAAAGGTGTAATAAAATGCGTGAAAAGCATTCTAATAAAAGTTCAAAATGGCGATTTCTACGCATTCTCAGGAAGTAACGAACCGATTTACAAAAGAATGGTGTCAAAATGATGGTGGCAGCCCTTCTTCCAACATATACTACATCTTATGACGATGCTATTTCAAAGGGAGGTGGGAGCTAAAAATATTCTAAAAATGTGATTTTTGTGGAACTGTAGGGCCTAGAAACATGAAATTTGGCATGGAAGTTACTTATTAGATATAAATGATCTCTAAAAAAATTTCTTAAATTCGAAATTTAAAAGGGGGAAAATGTGCGAAAAGCGTTCTAAAAAAGGTTCTAAATGACGATTTCAACGCAATCTTAGAAAGTATCAAAGAGATTTCAAAAGGATTTGTTGGGAACTAATGGTGACAGCTCTTGCTCTAACATAGGCTTCATTTATATGTCGGTGTCCCTACAACCTGGGGGTGCAGGAGTAATAAACGTTCTAAATAGTGATTTCTACACAAACTCAGGAAGTTCGAACCGATTTAAAAATTAATCGTGTCAAAATGATGTTGCTTGCCCTTGTTCCATGATTGGCTATATTTTATGTCGATACCACAACTCCAAAGCGGGTGCACGAGCAAAAAATATTCTAAAAATGCATTTTTGTGAGCCTAGAAACATGAAATTTGGCATTGTAGTTACTTATTAGATATAAAGGAATTCTAAGAACATTTCTTAAAAAATTCGAAATTTAAAAGGCGTAAAAATGCGCGGAAAGCGTTTTAAAAAACGAAGCTCTATTGCGATTTCTGCGCAATCTCCGGAAGTAGGAAACCAGTTTAAAAAATAATGGTGTAAAAATGATGCTGACAGCTCATGCTCCAAGATAGGCTATATTTTACGTCCGTGCTACTGCCCCAAAGAGGTTGTAATAGCAGAAAAGGCTCTAATAATACAATTTTTTCACTGAAGGAGCTAGAAAATGCAATTTTGTATGGTCGTTACTCATTAGATATAAATGATCTCTAAGAACATTTCTTAAAAAAATCAAAACGTAAAATCTGTGAAAATGCGCGAAAAACGTTCTAAAAAATGTTCTAAATGCAAACCTATTTAAAAATAGATAGTGGCATCTCTTGTTCTAACATAGTGATGTCGGTGTCACTATCATCTGGGTTTTCAGGAAAAAAAACGTTCTGAATTGCGATGTTTGTGTTACTGAAGGGCATAGAAACCGAACATTCGGCATGGTAGTAATGAAATATAAATGCCTTCTATGCACAGTCGAAACTAAACTTAAAATTTAAAAGAGGTGAAGCTAAGGGAAGAATCGTAATGCGTTCTAAAAAAGTCCTTTATTACAATTTCTATGCAATCTATAAATAATAAACCGATTACAAGAGTAATGTTTGCGAATCAATGGTGACAGTCTCTGATCCTACACAGGATATTTTTATGCCGGTACCACCACAACCTGGGATTGGCAGGAACAAAACTCCTTTAAATTCTTTGGTGGACGTACAAGACTGGCTGCACTCCGCACGCCAGAGTAAGTACCAGCTAGTCCTGGGTGACTTCAGTGCACACGACCTACTCTAGGGCTATACTCGTGACGACGACAGAGGACGGCTACTCGTCGATTCTTTATTAGCAAATAACTTGATTGTCTTAAACTCACCATCCTGTACACCAACCTATGAGTCCGGCAAAAGCGAAGGGAGTCCTGACCTCTCAATTTGTACACAACCACTATTTAGCTACTTTCGAGGATGGGATGTCTTCCCTGAGCTTTTCGGTGACCATCGGTCTATCGTAACAGATATTTTGCTTCCAATCCCGATCCTTCCGAAACGTCGCTTCAGAACAAAAATTGTCTCATTCAACAAATTCATAGGCATGGTTGAAAACTCATGCTACTTAAATTCCGTAATTTTTTCTTCAGTAGACTCACGTCAGGCCTTTGACCTGACCTACAAATCTTTTCAAAATATTATTCAAAATAGTGCAAATGCATCCTTTAAACTAAAACTTCCATTCAGACACGCCAAGTTCTCCTGGTGGTCAACGGACCGTCGTTCTCAAAGAAATAAAGTAAAAGCACTTTATACAAAAGCTAAGAAGACGAACTTAGACCCCTTAGAATATCAAATTTACAAAAGAGAGTGTGCCAAATATCAGAAATTGATTCAAAGAGTGAAGAAAGACGCCTGGGTAAATTTTTGTAAGAAACAAACTGACCCATTTGGCAAATCTAAAAAACTGGCTTTTCAGGACTTTCAAGACTGTCAGATTAGCTATCTGCCGGGCTCGTCATTCTCAGCTTCCAGGTCCTCTTCTTTGTTTACACTGACAGAAAAATTTTTTGGTAAATCACCGGGATCACCAGCTCAGCCAAATATGGCAACCTCACAACAAACTCACGCAGACGAACCTAACTTTACAATAAAAGAACTGCGAAATGCAATCTATAGCTTTAACCAAAACAAAGCTCCAGGTCCCGACGGAATAGACCATTGGATGATTAGATCTCTCTTTTCTAAAATCCCCTTAACTCTTCTAGAAATGTATAACAGTGCACTTCGTTTAAACTATTTCCCGGAGGCCTGGAAGGTGGGCGAGCTCGTCTACTTCAGGAAGGAAGGTAGACCAGCAAATGAACACACCTCTTATAGACCAATAACGCTACTCCCGACATTTGGTAAAATCTATGAAAAAATGTTCTCAAGACGAATTAATCATTCACTAACTCAAAGTAACGCATTAACAGACCTACAACACGGTTTTACTCAATTAAAATCTACCGAAACAGCATTAGAACATGCATTATCTTACATAGATATTAACAAATCTAATAAAAATTACACATCTTTTATTTCACTAGATTTTATGGGGGCTTTTGATAATCTCCCATGGGACCTAGCACTACAGGCACTACACCATTTAAACTTATCACCTCAGCTAAGTAATGTAATTGCCTCCTTCCTGTCGGGCAGGCGAGCTCTGGTGGACTGGCAGCTGCCAGATCTTTTGTAATTTTTCTCAAAGGGTTGTACTCAGGGCTCCTGTCTGGGGCCATTTTTATGGTTGGCTCTCCTCGAGACTCTGCTGCGGACCTTCCTGTTTGAGTTCTGTGCGATAGTCGCATACGCGGATGATGTTTTACTTATAGTCTGGGGCCCAACAACAGCGTTACTTGAACAACGAGGGAACAGAGTACTAGACTTTATTCAAAACTGGGCGAAAATTCACAAAATAACAATTTCTTTCGAGAAGTCGCGCTCTATAACGTTTGGTAAACCGAAAATTCTCCAACGGGGCCCACTTTTTTAATTACATGGTAAAAACATAAAGTCAGAAAAAACAATTAATTATCTTGGAATCAAAATTGATCAACACCTCTCATTCTTACCCCACCTGCCTTCAAAACGTCAAGAAATAATACAAATCACGCAAAATTTATACAAATTCTTCTCAGTATCAGGTCGTCTTCCACCATACTTCTTTAAAGTCTGGTACTCTTGCATCTTACAGCGGCAACTGGCGTACGCATGTGCAGTCTGGTTTCCGCGAATGCGGAAGTCGCATGGAGTTCGCCATATTCTAGCGGCTCAGAGAAGGACACTTCTCCTGATCTCAAGAGCCTATAGGAACACTTCTACCGCAGCACTTCAGGTCCTCACGGGTCTTCCTCCATTGGACATACAATTAGAAGCGGAGGCTGAGTTCGCTCGGATCACTCGCCTGGTTGCTTGTAATATTTCTTATTTTGCCCCAATGTATTCAACAAAATGTTCAAAGTATCAGATTTCTTCACTTTCAAACGGTATTAGTATTTGTGCAACAAAAGACTTTAACGGATCAACACACATCTTTACAGACGGGTCTAAAACAGAAGTAGGAGCTGCGGCAGCTTTTTGTGTTTATAGGCAAAGCTCACACTTTTTTTCCTGGAGCGCAAGGCTTGATCCAGGGAACTCTGTCTTCCAGGCTGAGCTCTTTGCAATGAAGGAGGCGATTCGTTGGGCAGAAGAGGACTCTGACTCCCAATACTTAATTTCATCAGACAGTTTATCAGGTCTAATGGTCCTTTCAAAATTTGATAACAATAATCACTTAGTTCTAGACATAACCTTGCTCCTTCAGTCCTCAGAAAAATTGTTCTTCTTTAATTGGGTTAAAGGACATTCTGATATAACGGGCAACGAACTGGCCGATCAGCTGGTGAGGCCGGCAGTCGATGATTTAACTTTACCACTAACATTTCTTCCATTCCCACAATCAACATTAAAATTAGAACTCAAAAACAAATGCTACACCGATGGCAACAACGTTGGTCTACAGTGCAGGTGGGTCAATACACGCGTGACTTCATACCTAAGGTCTCACAAAACATTTTCATAAGTAACAGATACCTGTATCTCTTTCTCACAAATCATGGACCCTTCCAACAACACTTATATACCATAAATAAACGAGACTCACCTCTCTGCATTTGTGGATCCTTATCAATATCATTACACTATATTTTACATTTCACATTAACGCCCCACTGTCACGTAAAAAAGCCACAACAGATGACACTGCCTGACTGGCTAGCTTACCCGCTCGACCGTCCAGTTCTCCTGCAACGTATAGCGGATTGTATGAAATTTTTAGAAGACAATGAATTTATATTTACCAATCCCCTCCCTTTCTGAGCTAGCTGAGCAAACTCATTGTTTTCAGCTCCCATTTCAGACAGGAGCCCCTGTTTTGTATATAATGTAAATATTTGTCTTATTTTCTTTGGTTTGTTTATTTAGTATTTTTATTATATTTATCAGCATATGCATTTCACGTAAAGTTTTTCAGCTCTAATATTCAAAAGACATGTCTTGTAATTGTTTATGAATGTATACAGCATAGTGCAATTGCTGTCAATGTATGTACTGATGACATTTCTTGTGAGTTTGAGTCAAAAACAGCAAACTGAATTTATTTTTCTATATGTTATTAACTGCTTTAAAAATATTGTCATTGTTAATGTATTTTACCATATGCAGTGGATTTGAGTCTCACCCCGGGATTGCACTTATACTCTAAAGCGAAAGCTGGGTTCCCGGGGCGATCATCCCTGTCATCCCTGAACGAAACACTACTGTGCGCGGTTATTATTATTATTTTTTTTGTGAAGGATTTCGTTTGAATTGCTGTTAAATATTATTTTCTTTGATCCTAGGTTTTACGCATATATTAACTATTTGTCAGCAAATTAAATATTGGTAAGTACTGAATCTGATTCTTTCCTTTCCTGCTAGTATTTTAATAGTTTTACTGATCCCTTAATATAAGATTGAGTGTAGTGACGCCATGTTTTTAAATCTGCGTTATGCTGTGGTAAAACCGGGTACATAAGTGTAGGTCAAAACCGGGTATATCCCGTTATGTCCTACACTCATGGAATGACTTTTTAGAATAATTAATAGTTTAGCATAGAGCAATTTAATGCTGTTAAGTACTGTTAACCCATTGATGTGTCATTCATGGCACCTTTAAACTCATACTTCAAACAAGAGGTGAGGAAGTGGTAACTTTCCAGTGGTGGGCGATCTGTAACAATTTTCTAAATTGAAAAAAAATATTCAAGGCTGCATTTTTGAGAGCAACAGTTGCAAATACTCCGATCAGAAGGTTTGAGAAAACAGGGATATTTTGTTACAGCAAAGATGGTTCTCCGTACCATATTTTTGCTTATTCGGAAATGACCGAGAAGCGCATAAAAGAACACACCTAGGGCTACGCAACCACAGGTTAGCATAGCTGCAGCAATGAATATTTCTGAAACATCACAGGATAATGAAGCTCATTCTTCCACATCTAAAGGAGTTGACATCACACATCCAACCTCTTTCATCGACATTTCAGATTATGTTGCCCAGCAATCTGCATTTCCAGTTTCGCCTAAAATGTTATTACCCCCTCACCAGGAAGGATTTAGGACTGAGGAAAAAGATGGCAAAAAGAAGGGAAAACTGTTATTTTAACTTCTTCGCTCTATACATTAGAGCTAGAAACACATATTATGAAGAAAGCAGCCAAACTATCTGGAAAACGAAAAAAGGAAGATTCAAAGAAATTAAGAATTAACAGAAAAATAAACCAAAAAATGTTGAGAAGACATCCTCAGAAGTTGAAGAATATAATGAAGCCTGAATATTTTGTAATGAACTTTACACCAATTATAAATCAAAAGAAGTTTGGATACAATATTTGAAATACCACGGATGGCCACATGAAGCATGTGATATGAAGAAGAATATGATAACAAATACTTTTGCTGTGTTCGGATCGAGTTGTTGTTCGATGTACTTTTTTTGTCCGGTTCGGGTCGTGTTATATGCCGACTGAAATTATTTTGTCGTGTTCGGATCTATTTGTGGGTTGGTGGATTTTTTTTCGTGATCGGTTGGGGTTCGGGTTGACAGTTGGAATTTTCAGTTTAGGGACGGTGTGCATGTCGATGGAAATTTTTTTTCCTGTACCGTTACAGGTTTTTTTCATCTTGTCTCAGGTTCCGCTCGAGGTGCAGGTTGACTTCAAAAGTAATGTTCCTGTTCCGTCCGGTTGAGCGTCAACGGAAGTTATTTTGTCCTCTTCGGATAGGGTTTCCCTTCAATTGAACTTTTCTTTGCTATGTTTCAGTTGACATCAAATGAACTTTTCATGTTTTGGCCGGGTATAACAAAATATTTTATCATTTACTAATTTTTTTTTATTTTTTTTAATTTGGTCATTATATTGTCATTAACTAATTATACTAAAACTGCAAAAGTTGCAAAAACAATGAAAAATTCAAGCTGTTTGAGAAACAGGTGGTCATTTTCAATTAGGAAAACTTTCTCTTTTCTCTTTGCAATAAGCAAGGCAAATATCAGGTTGATTGGAAAACGAAGATGAATATCCAATTAGTCCTGATCTTTGCAAAGATCCTGATTTCTCAATTAGCCTGTGATATATATAAATATACATATATATCTACCCTATCTATATTATAAAGGACAAACATATCTGTGCGTAACGCATACGTCATCCTGCGAATGGCAACACTTTGAAATTTGAAAATTTTTAAATGAAATTTCGGTTTTGCAATTTTTGCTACTGCAAATTTTTAAACTTCTAAATATACCACATTTTAAATGTTTACACCGTCGTATAAGGGAAAAAATGCTCTTTTAAATGAAATTTGTTTGAAAGCTGTATCTCAATTTATATTTGAGATATTAATTTTTTTTATAGTTTTTAATACCAATTTTCTAATCGTGGCAACTGAAGTACTTCATTTCTGTTAAAAGTGGTTTAGTTATCTTTATTGATTATATTCTTACTGATGCCATTTTCGCATTACAATTAAAAATATCTTTTTTAAAAATTTGAACAGAAAATGACGTTACGCTTTAAAAAAGACCTGATGATGCTGTTATATTTCATTATTTTTTCATTTCGCTGATATTTAGTTTGAGACAATAGGTAAAATATTTCAGCGAATGAAAATGACGTCATATTTAAAAGAAAATAATAATTTTATTTGATAAAACGAGATATTTCCCCTTGAATACGTCTAAAAGTTATAAATTTCTGGAATTTTTACGCGCAGGTACAGAGATTATACTAAGACCTCAAATCACGAGTGAGAATTTTAACATGGAAAGTTGTAATAGTTGACAAACGTAACTTCAAGCTTGAAAATATATTTATTAATAACCTACTGCGCGTTAAAATGTTTTTAAACGCTTAATATGGGTGTGAATCGTAGAAAATGACTGGATTCGGTTTAGATTTAAAGGTGGGGGGGGGGGGGGATTCTATGATTATGTCAAGGTGAAATCATTTTTGCTGATTTTTTCATTTCGTAATATCAAGCACCAATTGATAACTTAATCAAAACTACTTATCTCGATTATATGTTACTGATTACGTATATGAATAAAGTTTAATTTTTCAATGATTTTAAAAGTTGAAGATTATGAAAAAAGTATTTTGTTAACCTTGGGTTAAAATATGTCTTTGGAGAGTTAAACTAACAAGTGTAAAGATGGATTTTTTATTGTAATTATTGTTGTCGATGTATTATAAATTTAATGCAGCAGTTCCTTTGTAAACATTTTCTTTTGTCAAAATTCGGCGGGTTCCACCTAGTATATATAAAATCCTAATGAAACAAATTTATGAAACGAATATATGAAACGCCTGAAATGTATCGATTCTTTGAATCGACCGATTAAACAACTGATTTTGTTTCACGGCGATTTCTCCTAAAATATAGAATACTTGGCGATGAAATTAACACCAAAAATCCGTGTTGATCCACAGATCTCAAAACTGGTATTAGAATTTTTAAATTCGAATTAGTTTTTGAAATATTATTTTTTTTCTAATTTTAAATACATTTTTTCTAATGATGGCAACTCAAATTTTAATCAGAACAGAATTTTTTTTTCATAATTCAGAAAAGGTTACTATTTTAAATTAATTTGGCGACAGTTGGGCCTCCTTTAACCACTTCACCGTTTGCCCCGAGATAACTCGGGAGTAAAAGCACTGTTTCCCCATACCTATCGCCGGTGAAGTGGTTAAATCTATGCTAAGAACAATGTTTTTTTTTTTATTTCGTTATCATTTTATTAAATACAAAACTTTCATTTAAAAATGAAACATTTAAATTAATGGCTTTCACTTCTTAAAAAAAAAAAAAAAAAAAAAAAAAAAAAAAACGAAAAGAAAAATATTAGACACAGATGTCATATACGCACCGGAGTACCTAATTGGCGCACAAATGGCATTATTTTGATAGACATGGTAACCCGTCTATTGTTGTTTATTTAATAATAAATGTGTATTTGCTTTTATTTCTTTTTAAAATTTATATAAATTATTTTGTTCTATAGTAATTAATTATTTTTTTTTGCTATTTCCTTTTTTAAATAATAGAAAATAATTAAAAAATACGGTACAATGTAGTAGTTATTCCGTCACGCAATTTCGCAAATTATATAAATCGCCAAACCACTCGCCAAATTGTACAGATTGACAAAATTTTTATTTTAAATAACGAAAGAACAAATAAATTAGTATAACATTAATAAATATAAAAATAAAACGTCAAAATAAAAATCACTGGATGACGTAAACACGTGTAACTTGCTAAAAGTCAAGTGAATGTGACATTTACAATCAAGCATTATTGATCAAAAGCATTGCCAAAAATACATATGTAACTGGTATTCGAAAACGAGGCTTTCGCCAAATTTTCGTAAAAAAAAAAAAATCATGCCAAACATGCATCCGTATATGACATCTGGCGAAATATTAAATTATGTAACAAACCATGACATTTAATTTCAACTTCAAATCAATGTTTTAATTTACCACTCGAACAATAAAAATAATGCTAACTGGCGAGTTTAAAAAAAGATATTGGCGAGATTTACACCCGGCTTTTTTTCTCTTTCGGCACAGATGTCATATATGACCCCATATTGGCGCGATTTTTTTCTGACGCCAATGTCATATACGCAACGGGCACTTAACTGGCTCCAAATTATCGTTATTTTGCTTGATATGGTAAGCCGGATGTTGTTGTTTATGCTGTTGATGCTCTCCCCAAATTGGCGTTGGAAAAAAAAAATCGCGCCAATATGGGGCGTATATGACATTTGTTCCAAACTTTCATATGAAAGGCGAAGGGATCAGATCGTATTTGTTTATAGCATTTGATGACTTGAACTATTATAATATAGATGAAATGATGGGGATAGAATAATATTTGGCGACTTACCACCTGTGTCTGGGTAACATTAATGTATCAAAATGGCACCTAGAGTATAAAAAGCAAAGTGTTCCGCCCGGAACTGCTGATGAAAGTCACATGATTTAGGCTATTGTTATAGAGATTGTTTTAAAATATCGGTTGACAAAGACTCTGAATGCCTAATTCATTTTATTTTAGCTTCTTTTCAAATTATCTAACTGATCTTCTTTAAACAAAAACGAAAACAACCATTGGATGTCTTAACAGCAACTGATTCTCCGTTAAATTTTTGCAATCAAAGGGAATTGAATGGAAACCCGTTTACAGGGAGATCTGCACAGCTTTTTCAGTATAATTTATTCTTCTCTAATATTTTTAAAACCCATTAGATATTTAGATTTTCAGATTCTGCGGTGTCTGAACGGGGGTTGGTGAGCGTAGCTTGCAGGGGGCAGAGCTCCCCAGTATATATATATTACATACATGAAAAGTATGATTCTCATACTTTTCAGATAGAAGCTATATATATATATATACAGTGTATCCACGTATAACCTGGCAGACCTTTATTTTCGCAAACGTTGGTCCGAGATTCATACTTCCAATTACAAAAGAGGTTAAAATTAGGTGCAGAGTTAAGATAAAAAAGTTTGAAGCGAAAAAACAATCTAGTGAGAATTACAGAATCTAAATTTTTATACGGTCCCCCGGTCCTATAAGTTCTATTTAGTAAAATTTTCCTGTAACCCTGACAAGTAATGCCAAAAAAGTCCCGTTTTTCTACGATTAAAATCGACCGAATAATATCTGTTTAAAGTTGGAGCATATTTTTTGCAGCAAATTAGGGGTTATTCACTCATTTTGTAGAAATATAACTTCGTGAGATATATTAAAGAATTGGTTGAGAGTAAAATTAGAATTGCAGTATAAATTTGAAATCTTTAATCTTTCTGACATATTACTGCAAAATATACAATTTATACTGAACATATAAGAGGATACAAATAACAGAATTTTTGTTAAATAAAAGGATGAAAAAGAACAGCCTCAATTCTTTATAAAATGATACACATTTTAAAATTCTGTTAGATTACACCGTCTTTCAAATTTTGGGTTGTGCCATGTTTTTTAGTTTTTGAAAATTGATTCTTATGTACTTTTGAGCGCTGAATCTGAAATTGACCTTCATTTTAAACCATGACGTGAGGCTTTTTCGCAAAAAGCCAATTTCAAAGTTAAAAAGCTCAAATTAAAATTGATCCCCCCTCCCTCCCAATCTCATCGGACCCCTGAGCTTTTCTACTGAATAAAAAAGTCTTACATCTATTTTATTAATATCAGATTTTTCACTATTTTTTACCCTTGAAATTTACGATTTGTGAAAAATCCTGACATGATAGTTAAAAGTGAATGTAATTTTTTTATTCAGCATTAAAAAATACATAAAACGTAATTATAAAAGTTAAAAAACACAACCATCGCAGGTTTATTTTTATCTTATATAAAACTCTTTCTTAAACTTGTTGACGGTGATCTATCCGATTTTTTTTGTGTTAGCCTCTAATATAATTATGTATAAGATGGTAAGCGACGAAAATCATAATAATATTACATTGTCATCGGATTTAAGTCAGTATGTAAAATTTAACTTTGATCGGATATTTGAAAGTGAGTTAAAGTTCGAGTAAAAATTTTAAACTGGAAAAACGATCGTTGCAATT
This sequence comes from Maratus speciosus, assembly GCA_963932465.1. Taxonomy (NCBI): domain Eukaryota; kingdom Metazoa; phylum Arthropoda; class Arachnida; order Araneae; family Salticidae; genus Maratus; species Maratus speciosus. The sequence goes on along the minus strand of OZ010789.1, from coordinate 434,468,616 downwards.
TAAATAAAACCATTTGAAATAACATAATTTTTGTTAAAAGAAATCATAGCCTGAAATCCTTACAAAATAAAAGACATGTTAAAATACAATTATATTAACTAATCTGAAGTTAACTCAATTGTAATAGTTGTACGATTTATTACAAAGCGCAGATACCTTGAAATAAGTGTAAGTACTTTATATACGATCTCTGAAAGCATAGCAGAAATCGTCTGTTTTCAGTTGCAAAAAAGTGGTATAAGTCATGCATTTCAAAGTTTCATAACTCGGTCAATTTTAATGTTAGATGAATGGGACTTTTTTTGTCTTTCTTGTTAGTGTCACAGTAAATTTTTATTAAGCATCACTTATAGGACTGGGGGACCGTATAAAAATTTTAATTTCGTAAAATTGCGAAAATAAAGATCGGTCAGGTTATACGTGGACACACTGTATATATATATATTCACTTTCGAATGCATAAATCGATATTAAAGCGCATAAATTTAACATCTGAATTCATTTTTTTATTAAAGGTACACATACATAAATACAGAAGTGAACACAATCAAACTATAACCCAACACGAGTGAAACATTAGCCGGGGCCAGGAATAGAAATTGGGTCCACAGAGCACCGTGCCCTTTAAGAGTACCTTTAACCACTAAGCTACCCTAGCCGATGTTCTAGCTCGGCAATTTTACACTATTAAACCATGTTGGGAGGTCCCCGTCGATCTATCAGATAGTACTGGATGGCCCGACAATGAAGAATAAATAACTAATCCACCTATCCCCAATAAATGTCAAAGCACATTAATTTAATGTCTGAAATCATTTTTTAGTACAGGTTAAACATACAGGGGGGTTCAGAACTATATGCAGGGCTCCCAAATGGCCCGCCAACTGAATACCAATAAATTTTAACAGAAAATTTTATGGTAGGTTTGCGCTAGAATTAAATTTCAAAGGTGATTCTGGGGCGATTTGTTAGAAAAATCTAAAAAGAATATTTTTCTAAAATAATATTGGTATTCAGTTGGCGGACCATTTGGGAGCCCTGTATATGTCAAAAACTTAAAAGCATATAGAGGGTACCTAAATAAGCAAATTTCGTATAGTAATGTAGGTGCAGAAATGCAATGTTGAGGCAGTAGAGGACGCTGTTGAATGCGGTGGATGAATGCTGTTCTTTGTCCTGAACTTGAATCAGCATTTCTCGTACGAATTTTAAGCAACATGCTTTATTTCATCATGGAGGAGCTTGGCGACATGCATTTCATGTATTGGATTTCGAAACCAAATGTGTTGGCTGCTGAAAGGAATCAGATTGAACAATTCACGGGTAGGATTCTGCCGGATCCTCAAACATTTGAGCATCTTCATTAGGAGTTGTGCGCTAGTGGATCGTTTTATGCTTCCGGGAGTGATAAGGGAATTATAAGCTATCGCAGAATTCCTGCAGTGGAAGAAGCAGTATTACGCACAGTAGAGAATAGTCCTTCGACAAGCTCTAAAGCTGTTGGATTTGCGTTGGGTGTGAGCCGTTTTCTTTCTTAGCCCCACATGAAATGCATATCGGCAAACTCCGCATTGCTGTAACGATGCTTGTTGCTCGAAATCCGCCAGGGAATGACGATTCAAGCCAGCGATGCGCTTTCATCCACTGAACTTAACAGTGCCTACTACTGCCTCAACGCTTCATTTTTGCATCCACATTCCTATGCGAAATCTGCTTATTTAGGTCTCCTCTACCTGCTTTTACATTTTTGCCATATTGTTTTGAACAAGCCTGTATATTAAAAAAGATTGGAACACAGTTAATACAATAACCCAACAGGAGTGAAACATTAGCCGGGAGCAGGACCCAAAAGGGAACCTAGCACCACGCTTTGGACCTAGGTTCGAGTCTGGGCCCCGGCTAATTATTGATTCCTGTTGTGTTATTATATTAATTCTATTTTTCGTGCAGGTACTTTGATTTAAAAAAAAGTTGTTATTCATGTTTTCCATGTAAGTTTAATCCTGACTTATATTACTGACGTGCAACTAAGGATATCATTGTTATTGAAAATTTTTATCTGGAAAACCTAAATCAATGTCTTATGTTCCATATCTATCACACTGCGGTATACCTTCTTACCAAAATACTTTACATAAGGCAAAGCTAGGAAAGTCTGCGCACAATTCGACAGAATGTGATAATAATCTAAACATTAATTTTTTGCTTGAACTAACATTGAATAATTTTGACTTCATTTGTTTTTTGTACATTTCCATTGCTATTTTGTTGTTATGTTGTAATTTAATAGAACAGCTGTATTAAAACCAAAAAAGCTATTTAGCGCAATCTACCCTTATAGGGTTGGTGTGATTGCTCACATAGGTAGGAGAGGTTGTTAATTATAATTACAATTCCACTGTGAACAATAATAATTCCACTTAAATACATTGTTATATTGTTCTTGTGATGAAATATTATCAAATTTGAATGCATATTTCCTTTTATTGATTGAAGTATCAGAAAAAGGAAAGAATTTTAATAACTGGAAAAAATTAAAGAATACGAAAAAGCAATCCCAGATAAGCTTGGAAAGTAACATTAATTTCATTGATAATACGTGTAACTTAAAATCTGTTCCATTTCATTTCCACAGGTTTTACTTGGTTGCTGACGGAAGTTGTCGTCGTCCACAATCAATGCACTTATTGTTATAAACGGTGCGGCTTTCGTGCAATCACCTGCTACAACTAATATATTGAATCTAGTCACTGGTCGAAGTTGTCTTCTTGTACTGGACAGTTCCAGATATTCGGTACACTCTTTCTCATTGCCCTTCATTTTCTTTCCTTCAGTTTTTTTATCCTTCTGCTCTAGCTTTGCTAATACCTTGAGCTTTATTGATACTTATCTCAGGATGTTTTCGTATAAATGAGGAAAACCAAACTTTTCCTGCTAATTTATCAGCAAAAATAAAAGATTCATTTATTAGAAAATTTATCTTTAGTTAACGAAATTAATTTATTAGCAAATTAATTCTTCATAATTTAAGAATATATATATATACAATTAATTTATTAATAAATGTATTATTAATTTGTTAACAGGGACGTTTATATGAAATTAATTTAATAACAACTGTATTGTAAATTTATTAACAAATTTTTTTGTCTGATGATGTATTTTTTAGCGAATTAATTTATTACCAAATTTAAATTGTATAATTATGAGTTTTTCAAAAATTATTTCAAGATTGATACATTCATATGTTTTACATGTAATTTCCAATTTTCCAAATTTACCAATTGCGTAATCTCTCATTGCATCGGAACTTGCGCCATCTCTCCTAAGTTAAAGATTCGCGAGCTCTCCAATTTTGGTAGGAGTGATTGAGCGGCCTTTTATTTAAACATGGCCGCGTCTAAAATGGATCATTGGTGTTCACACTGATTGTACAGGTTAGTAATCTACGAGAAATCGTTTAAGTTTAAAATATTTTATATATTGACATTTTATAGAAATTTTCTTAGGAATAGTTATGAAAATTAAAGCACAAGGAAGCAGTTGGGAAAACAAAACAAAATAGCAATGCTTTATCCTAGACGCTCGAATCAATCAATGTGCACATTTAAGGACTACTGCTACACCACTACTGCTGTTGTACAACTACTTGGAGTCAATGATTGCACACGCTACTCCTTCTTCCCGAACCTCTTTGTGTGCAATCTCTCCTGACTTTACTTTATGCAATATTTTTAGTTAATTTACAGCTACTGTAATTTAGTTTAATGTAGGTTTTGTTTTTTAATGAACGAAATGTTTTTTTTTTTAATTTGATCTTCTTTATGAGGATAATATAGATTTTACATTTATTTCCATTTTTCTCAAAGAGTAAATACACAAAATAATGTATTTTCCAAATGAATAAATGTTTAACGGAGTAAAAAGTGAAAACGGATCATAAAATATCATAAATTTAAATACGTTCACACTTTTTTCTATTATTTTTCCATTTCAGTAAATTCAATAACAAAACAAAACAATTCGATGTTTATTTTACTAAGATATATTTAAACAAGGAAAGCATAATTTCCGAAAACACAGAAGGTATTTGAAAATCACAAACATAATAAAAGATCCAAACAACATGCTAGAATTCTAAAAAAATATTTATTATGTCCTTTAAGTCTTGTTTTTCATATCAATAAAATCTTATAAAGTAATTGTATAAGGTTCGGAGAACAAATATACTCTCAGGAGATATTTCTTGTTTTAAAACATTATTTATGAGGAAATAAAGGTGTATGTTTGTAAATTAAATTTATTTTCCCCATGCAATATGGTTTTTAATGTTGTTTTTTCATTATTTTTAGTTTAAAGGAAATAACTGCATCAAGGAAAAATATATCTGCAATATTTTGCATCTTTTTCCATTTTTATATAAAAAAAGATAAAATACAACGTAATTATACTTTTAGTAGGGAACTATTTTTTAAGGTTTATAAATAAGCTCACATCGCATCTCTAAAAAACGACAGAAACAAATCTGATTGACTAAACCGCATTACTGTGAAATGTCCATAAACTATTAGTATTTTATTTATTTATTCTTGGTGGTGGAGAAGTTTATTTTGTACTGTCTTTAAACAGGGAATTTTGATGAAATTCTTAGATATTTCTTTATTTTATTTGAAATGTTATTTGCATTGCGTTATGTTTCATTTGGAATGAAACTGACATTGATATACTCTATTACATTGCAAATAATTTGTTACTTAACTCTTGCAAGGGCTGTGTACGAATGGCCAGAACTCTTTATTTTAATTCAAACCAGCCAAATGAACCAATCCCACCCCCCACCCCCCAAAAAAGTATTAATACTTTGCAGCAATAATATACAAAAAATAAATCTAGATGTTATTTTTAAATAAAAAAAAACGTTTGTGAATTGTCTTGTAATTAAATTACTGCAAGAATTTAGAGGTAGAAGTTCTTTGCACCTGAAACGGATAAGCCTAAAACTTAAAATTTGTGTATTTTATTAATTTTGCGAGGATCTTCATCGTCTCTTTTTCTTAAACTATTGTGGGCATGAGGTACCACTACAGGAGCATTTGCAAAACTTTATTTTTATGCTTTGTTTATTTGAATTAAGTATTTTTTTCTGATCGCAATCCTTTGTATATACTTTATTACTTTATTTAACCGTTTAATGCGCATCTTTGCATATATGCAAACAACAGTGTTTTGTATTTAATAGAATTTTTTTTTCGTATATACCTAATTCACAACAGAAAATTAAAATAGCAATATTTGCTTTAATTAATAACAGACATTCCGTATTTAAATAACGCGAAATTAACCATTGAAACTTTCTGGTGTAAAGTCAAACTATCTGAACTACGTAATTTCTAGAACGTATTCTATCATGGCAATTAAAGGGTTAAATGTTAAGTTTTATAATATAAATAATTATGTAAAATAAGGTATTTGGTGTCATACTTATTAAAATAGTTACTAATGTTCAGTATTTCAGCGTAAAACAGCCACAAGACAGTAGATTTTACTTGTACTGCAGATATGCAGCAGAAGAAAAGATTGACATATTATATGAAAAATGTATCGCTGATTTTTTTCATTATTTTTCCTGTGTAATAAACCTTTCAGGGAATCACAGATAATTTTTTCGAAACAAAATAAAAAATCGCGCATTTAAGGGTTAATATTCTTCTAGGTTTTGGTTTTTATAAATTCTTAATTTTCCATCATTAGAAACTTTAACAAAACATCATGTTTATTATTTATCGGAATTGTTTAGAATCGTGACACGTGTAAGTCATTATTACAACATTTTCTACTAATAATCGTGACTCGGAAACGGAATTAGACAAATTTACCTCTTTATTGAATGGTAGTACATTAATGTTAATGAACACTACCTACATAAATTACAACTAAGAGTAATTTAAGCTATGCCAGTGAAATTAATTTTATTGCCATACGACGGTAAGAAATACCCATACATTTCAAACTGCCGTTAAATTAAATCGCTATGTAATAAGAAGTGTACGAGCCCTTTATCTATATCTTCAAAGAAGTCATTATGAAAGGCATTCACTAATGTTGGATATTTTAGAAGCGGATTCTGATATTTTAAAGTAATGCATGTAATGCTTAAATTGCCATACACGAGCTTACTGCTGTTACATACGTAACTATTTAAATTTATGTTAATTTCAAAGTTAACACAGTGGTTAGAAAATTTATTGCAATTCCAATTTCCTAATACGCCCGACATGATAAATCTTGATTTATTAATTTCATCTATTGTAAAAGCTTCATATTTTTAAATGCATTTTTAAGAATATGATACTAATAATTTAAGCATAATAATAATACCAGTCTAAACGTCTTTGTCTTATTCGATAAATATAGCTTAGGAATGATATAAATTAATTCGATTAAAATCTTTTTATGTCATATTAAACACAATAATGATTTAATATTGAAAATAATGTTTTCTTACAGCCTTATTATTATTATTTTCTTATCTATATTATAAAGGACAAACATATCTGTGCGTAACGCATACGTCATTTTGCGAATGGCAACACTTTCAAATTTGAAATAAAATTTCGGTTTTGCAATTATATCTACGGCAAATTTTTAAATTTTTAAACATCTAAACATCGCACACTTTAAATTTTAACACCATCTTATAAGGAAAAAAATGCTCAATTTGTTTGAAAGCTGTATCTCAATTTATTTTTGAAATATTAATTTTTTTGTAGTTTTTAATACAAATTTTGTAATTGTGGCAACTGAAGTACTTCATTTATATTGCAAGTAAAGGGAAAATAGTCATGGTTTATTATTTTTATTGATTATATCCTTAGTGATGCCATTTTCACAATACAAATTAAAGTAACCTTTTGTATAATTTTTGAACAGAAATTGATGTCAGACATAAAAAAAAAAAAAACCAAAAAAAAAAAAAACCATGCATTCTTTTTCATAAATCAGTTACATTTCAATATTTTTACATTACGCTGATACTGAGTTTGAGACGCTAGGCAAAATGATTCAGTGAGTAAAAATTATGTCATATTTAAAACAAAACGATCATTTATTTTGATAAAACTAAATATTCGACCAATACTAAATGGCCAATACTATGACAATTAAAGGCAAAATTCTGATTTTTTTTCTTCGCGGGTATTGAGATTAGAACTTAAAGTTTGTGTGAATGTTCACATGAAAAGTTGAATCGGACAAACGTGATTTTAAGTTTGGAAATACATTAATTAATAATCTATTGCGGGTTAAAATACTTTCAAATTGCGAATTTGAGTGGTGCGTATGTAAATTATGGGAATGTGAAAATAACGTACAATTTAGATTTCATGGGGGGAAAGTTTATGATGTGAAAAAGCGAAATCCTTTTTACTGATTTTTCATCCCATAAAAACAAACATAAAAGTCTCAATCGATAACTTTATCATAATTACTCATCTTGATTACGTATACTAATAGACTTAAATTTTTCAATAATTTAAGTAGTTGAAGTTTGTGGAAATAATATTTTGGTTATTTTCGGTTAAAAATATTATTTGTTTTAAGAGCGAGAGAACCAATGTTAGATGAATTTTTTATTGTAATTATTTTTGTAGGTTTATTATAAATTCGATCTGACAGTTCCTTTCTAACATTTTAGTTCGTCGAATTTCGACGGGTTACAACTCGTTTTTTTAATAGCAAGACTTCCTTTTAATATTTTTGTCTGAAAAGAAAAATCCTGTCTTATCCAGATTTGACACATATTGGCAACATATACTGGAAGGTTTGTCAATAAAGAGAACAAGTAATGCTATGCTGAATCAAAGAATTGTAAATAAAGCGCAGCTGGCATATGTAATTCGAAAACGTATCATATCATGGCAGAAAGTAGCTAATGGTAAATTCAAAGAAAATACTGGGGAAAAATAAAAAGTAGAAAAAAAGAAAATATTGCTTAAGTTTCAACGGTTTGTGTGGGGCACTCAATCTTGCGATTCTACTTCAAAAAAGTAAGACAGAATTAATTGTAAATCGAAAAGCTGATGTACATACCTTAAGTGTTTTGGAATGGATGACTTCTTTGAGTTGAGTTTTAGCAAACGGTTATTGTTGAAGGAATGGTTGCATAACAAATTAGAAATCAGTTTTTATAAGTACTATAAACAAACAAAAAACCTAGAAACAATTGGTAGTATTTGGAATGAATATGAGTGATTAGTATTCTAGCGTCCCAAAGATATCCTAACACTATGAAGATTTATATGTAATTTACGCTATGCTGTGCCTTTCCGAATTTTGATTTCACACTCTCCTAAAATGTTTTCCCCGCCTCCTCTATAGCATCTTCTTAGAAATGCGTTCTACACCCTCAAACTATTTTTAAAATAAAGTTGAGATTAAAAATATTTTATCTGAACGGTTTGAAAAACAAAATGGAGAATAAATGCGTTTAGCTGTATTTGAATAAGTACACAGTTTAAAATTTTGCTCGAGAATTTTTCTTCATCCTTAAAGTTTGTATTAGAACATTGGCCCTTCGAAAAAGATATGAAAACGGGCAACATTATTGCAGTTAGTAAAATACATTCTAATTAATCGAATTATTACCGAGAAATCGTATACATTTAATAAAAATCGCCCATAAGATTTAGGAATTTGAGCTTTAATTACACAAACCAAAGATTGAAGTCGAGAAACATATTACTTAGTGCTGGGAAGTTCTAGGCAAGTATAATACTTTTACCAGGTTACAGCCCTAAAGAGCATCCCAAAACACAGCGGTGGAGTCAAACAGGTAAAACTCCCCCTTCCTATCCTGATTTTATCGATTTGCAGGTAAACAATTAATATTTAGGATCATATAAGTTCCTAGTTGAGAGGGAAAAGTAATTCGGTAAAATTGCATAATATAAGAATACAATCATTAATTACTCTAAATGATAAATTAAATCAAACCAAAGCGCTGTGTAAATTTTTGACGAACTCTCAACTTTTGGAAAAGACTGCACTAGACTTTAAAGTTCTCAAAATCTAGAAGGTTAAATTTATAACTGCAGCTTGACACCTGCATATCGATGAGGAATGTAAATAAATACATACCTCTCTAACTCGATGCAAAAACTAATAAATCACACTAGATAGACATAAATAATGAGGAGAAAGTTATTTTACATTTACAGTTATTTTATTTACAATATATACATGCATTAATGAAAAACAGATTATCGACATAGCAAAGGCTAAAAGCATTAAATTTTGGTAGAATTCTTTTACTCAGCATATTAGAATAATAGAATTAACTCCTGACTGTAAACAGGCCCTATCGTATTATTTAACAATACTTATTTTGCACATACAAAAACAATATATAGAGGCTACCTGTGATCCATCGCTTACTGGCATTGTCGTCAGGTCTTTCAAAGTCCATCCTTCGGAGCGTGCACATGGCTCTGTCTGAGAATTATATAGATATTATTATGGTTCTACTACCGTGGAATCATTCCACAAATTTTATCGTAAAGATATATATTATTTTATTGTCTACCACGACACATTTTACAGACTTAACTCGCAAGCCTATTATCTGGCCAACTGGACATCATTATTTTTTTTAGTTGCCCGGCTCTCCTTCTAGACACATCTCTTGTCAGCTCCTCTGAGTAGAATAAAAATAATCTCCAATCTTTTTTTTTTAAGATGGAATGGTACAGGGGGCCGTATGGACCGCCCTCCTTTTACGCTATCCGTCATTGGATCACGGCAGGTCTTGGGTCTCGCCCACCATTGCAAATTATTGGCTATTTCTGTATAATGCACATTGGTAAGGATTGGGTAGGGATTCCCCATCTCTTAGCCCCGTGTGCCCCCCCCACTCCTGTAGTAAAGGCTGATATTTATAACTGACCTAAATTGTCCTCAATAAATAATTGTTTGTCGTAAACGTCATCTTATTGTACAGTAATTCGGGTCGTAAATCCGTCCACTTGGGTGGTCTAGGACCCTGCAACTCTCATATGTGGGCACTGTAATATACATACATTTATACATAATACATAAAAACAATATTTAATTAATGTACATTATTTTTTTTATCATTAAAGTTTGCATTTTTTTTGCCAAAGCTTGATATGCTGTGCAAACGCACCAGCATTTCTCCCCCCCCCCCCCCCCCCTTGTGAAAAAGAAAAATCATGATTGACGCGCCCGCGTCATCGTGATTCTGTGGCATGGATTGGGGCTTTACACCCCGAGAGTTCCGCAGAGGCTGCGCAGTCCGATCAGAGTCATCACTCCACGTCTGTCATAATGTCCACAAGTATTCAAACATATAGTGAAAGTCCTTCATATGTCAGAATCTAATAACAGGCGAAGGGTGTGGAGTCCTTAGTACTCTCGCATATGCTAGCAGTGTCTTTTCTATATAGTCCAAGTATGCCGTTAGGTGAAAGAAAGCGGTGAGACTGGAACTCGCTGCTGAATCATCTCCGCACGGTAAATAGCACCCCAGCTCGTTAAGTATGTGCAAATAAAAAAACTCTATCAATTTTGATTTAAAAACATACATTAGTATGACTATCATGTAGCTAACCAAACAAAATCTACAAAAACTCAGAACAAAGTGATCAATACTTGGTTTTACATAATATACTTACAATTGACCATGCACAGTAATACAATTATACTAAATGAATACCATCTAGTATTTAAAATAACGTTTATATATGACATACAAATCATAATAAGCCTATATACCTTTACAGACACTTTGCACAAGTCTACAAACTACAACTGTACTATTTGATTTACTACATTTTAAAATATTCCTAATTTATTTGCATTTTACATATTACATAGTATGTCAGTATTGTTTATTGCCATCACTTCATTATATAACATACCAATACTTTCATTCACCTTTGTTAGTTTCACTACAAAGATATACCTTTTAAACATAAAATTCCAAACCTTCGTACATACCGACATTTTTAAATACATTATCTTATTACTTTAAATACTTCCTTTTTTTATAATACTATAATAGTTTACTTACAATTATACGAGGGATAAACTTCCACTTATTCATTTCAAAGCAAAATTTATTTATTCATATATATATCTTCTTATTTATTTACTCTTTAAACACGAATATTATAATCACTCAGTGATGATATACGTGGCTCTCCGTACGCGCGCTCCTGCCTAGGGGAGAGAAAACAAAACAAGCCGTTGTTTACCTGACGTGCGTAAACTTCTCATCGTCTTCAGATAGCTTCCCATTGTTACCATGGTAACGAAGTACTAAACGATTTTCGCACCCCACAAGAGCCCGTAATGGAATTCTCCCTCAGTCTCTAAGTACCGGAAATCGGACGATTGGCGCCTATCTACACTGCATGTTGACTATTCATGCCAAGGTTGACCAGCTCCTGACGTAAGTATAATTTGCTGCGTATTATTCCCTATAACTCCTAATTATATTATTTATATACGTGTAAACTAAACTCTCGCAAATAACCTAAACTCGGCACTACTTGCCGGTTCAAATTTTTTGAAATTTGATCTAAAATTGCAATATTTATAGCCATTTATAACCTAGAATCCCATATTGTCGAAGCCATTTCTTTTTCTTTACAGGGACAGACACCTTCTGCCCGCTGCTGTGGCCTGCTTCCGAACGGGAACTGCTGTCGCAATTCGGTGATATATTAATGAATTTCTTTTACCTTGCAGCTAATCACACATTGACCTGATAACTCTTCGTACTAATGGGAAAAAAATGCGCTACAATTTAAATGTAGCTTTAATAATAATAATGCATAAACGGAAGAAAAGAAAAGAGAAAAAAAACAAAACGCTAACTTTGAATGCATTAATTCGAGATGCGCTAAATTCTGACTTGCGTTTACCTGTCTCTTCTGACTCTACCTGGCGCAAACTCACTGCAGTGAAAATCGAATTACGAAAACTATAGTTACGACGTCATTAATTACGGGAGAAAGACATACTTTCCTACGCACGTTTCCGTTTACATCGATATTAAATTCGCTACAGCAAACTGCCTGAATAAACAAAAAAAACTCTCAAAAGAAAAATCCCAGAAGCAAAGAGAGAAAGAAAACAAAGAAGAGAAAAAGAAAGAAAAAAAAAACGAATATGAGAAGAAACTAGAATGCCTCGCATAATACTGCCTACCTATTCAATTATCTATTGCACAAAGTTGAATAATCGTACAATTTAAAAAAAAATGTACCTATGTTAAATCGAATTCATAGGTTTTTATTTATTTATTTTTTTATTTATTTGTTTATTTATTTATTTTTTATTTATTTGAATTCTGATAATGATTTTGAATGCACTAAAAAAATGACTACTCTATTTTAAAGTTTTGATTGTTTATGTCACAGTAATAATCCTATTGTATCACTATCCCATATTGTCACAATCAATTTTTTTGTCATAGCCAAGAAGAAGATTCCTGACTGAATGATGGCCAATCCCCCAAACAGACTCCAAAAATTTTCCCAGTTCCCGGGCCCCAAAAACTGGAAGAACTCACCATTTCCGGCCAGCGGATGTAGCAATGAGCTGTCTGAATGAGATCAAGAGCCGCCATCTGAAGGTAAGTTAATTTTGCAATTGAGAAAAGAAAAAAAAACTGATTCCGAAATCTGTACCCATATATATATAAATATATATATATATAAAATAATATTAGTGTAATTATAATTAAATGACTCAATGCTATCTTGTAAATAAGATCCCGAAACATTAAAATTAACCTTTTAAACACACACACACAAAAAAAATATACTATAATTTAGTGAACAAAGTATCTATTTAAAGTTATATTTGATAAATTGTTATCATGACTTTAATAATTCCTAGTAAAAATAAATAAGTACTCCAAGAACTTATGCATAAAGTACCATATACATCTCAATAAAGAGTCAATATCCTTTTATTAAATTTTTATTTCACTCCAAATGTGATATGAATTTAATACAATTTATTGTACGGGTGCAAACAAAGCAAAATCTATTTATTTATTTTTTTATTATTTATTTATTTTATTTATTTTTTATTATTATTATTTTACGCAACAGCGATTATTTTGATCCTATGTAACGTATAATTATTAAAATTGCTGCTTTATTCGCTGAAAAAAAATTAAAATACGAATAATATGACCGCAGTGTTATGTCGCTGACTGCGTTACAATGTGCGGTAAATTAATAAAATAGAGACTATAAGTTGAATTAATTGTTACTAGGCACAAATGCCTATATCTAATTCCCATCCCTTTATTTGTTACCTCTTTACACAAAAGAAAATGCGAAGAACACACGCTTTAATAACTTTTTGACTCAAATGTAAGTGCATTACATATTCAACTACTATAAATCGTATGCCTACTTACATATATTATTTATCTAAGTTATACTCTTATGCTGCATGAAACATTCTATCTACTTTCTAAAAAAACAGTATACAGCATTTAAATACTTAGTATATTTCGTCCAGTCTCCAAAATCGAATATATTTATATACTACCTTTTATTTTACACTACCCTGTAAAATACTGATCGATCACTCATTATTTTTTATAATCAAGTATGAATTAGTCCTATCTCCGGGAAAAATGCGTAACTATTTGCTATAACAATATACTAAGTCAGTAAATAATATGCAACCCAAAAGCAATTCTCCCTCGAATTTGAAACTCTCATGGCTGGCCGCTCCGTCGAGCGCACCCTGTCCTCGAACGTGGAGGGAGATCCGAATCAAAACAGAGGAGAAAAATACTCCTGACTACTATATTTTTTATTTGTGCGTGCCGTTGCCATCGGTTGGAAGTTGGTCACGGAGAAACTCGACGTAGATTCTCTGTCAACTCCATCCGGATGCGTACGTCGCCTATCGCCGACTAAAAGAGAGTGCGCCTTTCGCTAACCCAATGCGCTTAGCAAATTTCTAAAAGCTCTCTCCGAGTAGGGTCGATTTTATATCAACAAAACAGTGAAAACAACTGCGAAATAATGCTAATAGAAAAAACCGAAAATAAGAATACGTATATATATGAATTTTGGAATAGCAGTTAGAATACTCTATATGAAAAGAAAAAATAAATCACAGTTTGAATCCACAACATGAATTGAAGAGATCGCAGTTTGGACATTATATGAAATGGAAAAAAACATCACTTTGCAATCCCTACAAGAATTACAAAACCTGCAATTTGAATGCACTACACTAAATTAATGAATATCAATTTGACACTACAAGGGATACCAAAACTCGCACCTGGAATAAACTATACGGATTGCAACCAAGTAATTTTGCACATTGTGCGAAATAAAAAACAACAACAAAAACTAGCAATTGGAATACACTATACGGATTGCAAAAAAAAAAAAAAAAAAAAAAAAAAAAAAAAAATACATATATATTAGAAAGACACTGGAACATACTGGACAATTACAATTATATACCTACACTATTATCTATATATTTTTTGTTTGTATGTGATCTATACCATGCCTTAATGTACTTTTTTACAGATCTAAGAAGATGATGAAATGTTCTATTCCTTTTATTATGTTTTTTATCTTACAGAAATCCATTGTTAGCAAAGAATTGCAGGACTCTATATTATTTTATTTATTTATTTTGTTGCTGTTTCCTGTCTGTACTCCCCAAAATGTATCAAAACTAAATGTACTGTGTGCAATAGCTATATGAGTAACGCCCCTTTATACAAAATACTATGAGTATTTTTTACCCATTTTACAGTATTACTTTTATTTATCTAATTTTATGCTACCGCTAAAATCCAGTAATGCTCATGCTATTACGCACACGAAAAGTAAAAAAAAAAAAAAAAAAAAACAACAAAAACTAACTAACACACATTATTTATATATACACCTAAAAAAGAAAAACGCTTCCTTTTTTTTTTTTTTTTTTTTTTTTTTTGTAATATATATATATATATATATATATATATGAGAACTTACTTAAGTTTCTTCGTCTCCTGAATCGTTATCTGAATTGTCAGTAACTTTTTTTTCTAAATCGGCCTTCGCAGAGGGTTTCCACAAATGTGTGATGTGCCTCGCAATTTTTTTTATTCGATTCTAGTAAATGACGGAGCAAGTAGTTGTTGTGCCTATTTTTCCGTACTACCTCGTATGGGCCATCCCATCTTTTTGCGAGACATAGATGGATCCCAGGGACCTTAAGATATACTTGGTCTCCCTTTTCTAAAATCGTCACTTTTTCAAAATCTTTACCGACATATTCCTGTTGGTATTTTTCTTTATTCTCAAGTGATAACCGCCTCACTTCCTTCATATGCGCAATACGGTTTTTTACGTAATTTTTAGTACATTTTTCTTCCGTGGTATTCAACGCAGTAAAATGATTCCGTATTTCGCGTCCGAAGAATAACATTGACGGTGAAAAACCTGTAGCTCGCGAAATAGAAGAATTATGCGCCAGCTTAAAAAACTGTAATCTCGTGTCCCATTCTGTTGTGTTTTTAGACATCGCTGCAATGGAATTTTTTAAGTGCTTGTGAGTATTTTCAAGAATTCCTTGAGTGGAGGGTTTTAGAATGCTCGAGAATCTAACGTCGACATTCAGCGCCTTCATGTATTCTAAAAACACTGTGCTCCTAAAATATTTTCCGTTATCACACGCTAAAATTTCAGGGTATCCATAAGCGCTAAAATATCCGCTCAATACATTTAGTATTGTTTGCGCCTCAACATTTTTCATTGGGACCGCCTCCAAATATCTCGATGCAGCGTCCATAATAGTTAAAATAAATGAATTTTATTTTTAAACGTGGTGTGAAGTTTGCCAACTACATCGGTATATATCACAGATCCAGGTTCATAATCTTTTACTATTTTCTGGATAGGTACTTTAATATTTTGGTGTTGTTTATTTTGATTGCAAGGTATACAACTCGCACAATAGTTTTTTATATCCCGATACATTCCGTACCAGAAGAATCTTTTTTTTTATTAAATCGTACGTTTTCGGGAACCCGAAATGTGATTTGTGAGCTTCGCTAATAATCTCAAATATCATTTTATTCGGCGCGATCATGAGTTGCCTATCTTTATGCGGTTGTTTTAAAATAAGAATATTGTTTTCATTTAATGCGAATTTTTTAGTTACTCTATTTTCTTTGTTGCTTTGAATCTTTTTAATAATGAGGCTTAATTTACTATCTTTTAGTTGCTCTTCTTTAACCTTTTCATCTACAAGATTTAAATTGACTTTAAATAAGTCATTTCTTAATTTAGTTTGAGCCTCGTTATTATTAACATACCTTGACAAATAGTCACTAGGATTAGATTCTCCTTTAATGTGCTGAATCTCAAAATCAAAATCATTTAATCTCATTATCCATCTGGCAACAATATCACTTTGATTTTCCAATTTAAGGTGATACGTAAGCGCTTTTGAGTCCGTTAGGATCGTAAATTTTCTTCCTAATAAAATGTGCTCAAAATGTTTTACCGCGTCATGTATAGCTAACAGCTCATATTTCATACTTGGATAGCACTTTTCTGAATCTTTTAGTTTTCTCGCAAAAAATTCTATAGGTATAAAATCTTCGCCTTCCTTTTGCGCTAAAGTCGCGGAAATTGCAATTTTCGAAGCATCCGTAATTAAAAAGAATTCTTTATTAAAATCGGAAGGTCTTAATGTCGGATTCTGAATGATAGCATTTTGAATGGCAATGAATGCCGATTCTGCTTCCTCACTCCAATGGAATTTAACCTTCTCCTTAGTAAGTTCTATTAAGGGGTTCACTATCTCCGAATACTTATGTATTAGTGATCGGAAATAATTCGCCAGTCCTAACGGCGATTTTACTCCTTTTTTATTTTTGGGACGGACTAAATTTTGAATTTTTTTTATATTTTTGTTTGATGGCGCATACCCCTTTTGGTCAATTTTGAAACCAAGAAAATTAATTTCGTTTTGACAAATTTGCATCTTACTCGGCTCAATCGTCAAGTTGTGACGTATCAGGGTTTGCAGTACCTCTTCTAAAAGGGAGGCCATTCGCTCTTGAGAATGGGTTGCTAAAATAACGTCATCAACAAAATATCCAATTTCCTCTTTATTAAAATCGCCTAATACTGTATCGATTAATTCAGAAAACGTATTTGAACTTAATTTTAATCCGAATGGCAAGCGAAGGGGCAACTACTTACCGTGTTCGGTAATAAATGCCAATTTTTCCGTATCTTCGCGCCTCAGGGCTATCTGAAAGGAAGCGCTATGTAGGTCTAATACACTGTAATATTTTTTCCGCTGAGCCTTTGTCAAATTTCCTTAATGTCCGGAATCGGATAAGGATAACCCTCTAATATTTCGTTAAGCAGTCTGTAATCAATAGTTAAACGAAGCTTCTGATTGTGCTTTTCCGAAGTTGCCTTTTTTACAAACAACACTGGGAATGCATAATGAGAGTCCGTTTTCTCGATAATGTTTGCTTCCAATAATCTCTTTATTTCCTCTTTAGCGAATTCGCGAACCGCATGACATGTTTTATATGGCTTTTCTTGGATTGGAAAATTATGTTGTAACTTTATACGCGGTTTGACTAATTCCGACCGTCCTAAAGTTTTGTACGACTTGGAGAATGCATGAGCGTTCTGCATTAAAATACCTTCGAACTTCTTTTTTACCTGTTCCGGTAAATGATCGATTTTAAAGTCCTCGACTTTTAATTCGGCCTCTCTAAGTTTATGAATTTCCTCTATAGTCATATTATTTATTTGATGCTTAGTGCTCCCTTCAATATCATTCTCGTTATCATCTGTTTTTATCTCAAATTCAGTAATTAAATTACCCATACGAGTATTCGGTCGCAAAATAATTTTTTTTTCTGAATTATTTTTCACTATAATGTAGAATTTCTTATCACTTAAAACCTGATGTACTGAAGTTGCGCACTCTAAACACTTTTTTAAGTTTTCTGGCTCAAATAGAAAATTTGTCCCGGATTCTAAGTCATTGCGAAAAAACAATTTAACCATTTTTTCTCGCCCCGGTAATAAAAATGTGCTATTCACAGTTCTTGCTGTTATACCCAGTTGCTTTTTCTCATTACAAGTCTGTACATCCTCTTTTTGTATATTATTTACGTTTATTTGTTGAATTACTGTAATGTCCTCTTTATTGTTTAACTTTACTTCAGTGTTTTTGAATTTTAAACTTTTATTTTGTAAATTTATGATCATCTGGTTGTTTTTCAAATAATCAAACCCCATAAGCATTTTATAATTACCGTTAAAATTTTTATTGGTGACGTAGAATGTCCCTGAAGTAAACGTATTGTTTATTTTGAATGAAAACTTCACGCAGCTTTTGAAAGGTATAGAATTACCGTTAAAAGATTGTATACGAATCTGATTACCTAAATATTTAATTTTAATGTTTTTACTTTTTAATTCCTCAAATAAATCTGGCGATAAAAGTGACACAGCTCCGCCAGAGTCCAATAACGATGCTATTTTAATACCCTCTATATCAAAATAAATAATTGGGAGGTTGCATTCGCCTTCCTCTGTCACACTAGCAATCATGTGGGTTTCTTGGGATCTGTTCGCAACCCCTATATTTTCACTCTTACCTACTACAGATCCCCTTTCCCGTTTCCCGAACTATGAAACTTGTTATTTTTGCCCCCTGCTTTTTTATTTTGATCTTTTTTATAGCTATAATTTTGCTGGCTTTGGTCTTGTTGACCGTTGGCAATATTCGCCTGATTGAATGATGTAAAAGGAGGATTTGAATAAGGAATTGGAGTATAATTAGTATGAGCAGGAAAAGCAAAATTATAAGTCTGGAAAGATTGAGGTTGAAAGGAATTGGGATATGCACCCTGGGCATTTTGGTATCGTGGCCGCGCGGGAGGGGGTACCGTAGGACTCCAACTAGCTAAAGTTCCGAAACCCTGTGGGCTATTTGTGCCCTCCACAATGGAAGTAGGGCCCGATTGACAAATTTGCATTTGCGGATAATTATAAGTTGCATTAGGCCATTTATATGCATTTCTATGCGTACGCGCTCTACGACATTGATTTGTATAATGGTTCGAAAGATTACAAATATCGCAATGTTTTTTATTTTCGATATCATTGTTTGATTTCACATTTCCCGCTTTTAATTTTAATTCTTCGAAATCCCGCTTTAATTGTTCATATTTTTCATTTTGTATTTGATTGGCCTTGAGTAGTGAATTGCATAGCTCATCTTTGCTACTTGCAGCAATACTGTTAATTTCTTCGAAATTAGTAGCATTGAAAGCTGTTTCAATATTCCGTGCAATTTCTACAGCCTCAGAAAATTTCGATACGGCCCTTTTTCTAACCTCGAGAGCTATGTCAGATCTGATTGCATTAATGAATTTGTTCAATTTCATGAGTTCAAACATATTTTTCGCATCAGGTTTATTTGCGAATCCTGAAGTTTCCAAAAATTTCGATGCATTTAAATTGAATCGCAGTATAAAATCGTTCATCTTTTCATCGGGATTCTGTTTAAGTTTCGCAAATAATTCGTGCGCATCATTAAATGTTATCTTTGTACCAAAAATTTCTATTAATTTTTTTTTAAGTTTTCATAGTTAGTTTCAGAAATTATCTCAGTATCCGCTTGCATACGCTCGCGTGCTGTACCCGTTATTTTTGATTTTAGGATAATTAACTTTACCGGCTCTGACAATTTTGTCTGGTCCGCCGCTTCCTGAAATAATTGTATGGATAATTTAATGTTGTTTTCCTTTTTACCATCAAAACTTGGTAATATACTTAGAATATTATCAACACTGGCCATATTTTCACAAATAGAAGAGTCGCTATCAAAGTCAAAATTATCTAATTTTCGCTGTTGTAAGCGCGTTCTAGCTTCTAAAATAAATTTACTAAATTTATCTGAAGATTTACGTTTATATTTGCCTTTGTTTCCCATACACAGGGATACCCTATACACAATAATTTCTAATACCTCAGTTTAAAAAAAACAATACACCTATATATTCACTATTAAACCCACAATAATAAAATAGCAACAATAATGCTAACACTAATAATAATGACAATAATAACACTGTTATGCAAGTTTTTTAGTATATATTCACAAATTTATATATATATTTATATATATTTTTACTTATTTTTCACCACAATTACCATATCATATCTCAGCCACTCATGTAATCTAAATACATATTTTTTTTATTTATTTTGAGTGTGCATGTCTGTATCATTGAACCAAGTATTGATCAAATTGAATGTTTACAGTCAGAAGTGCGATTTGAGGAAGTACAAGAATGGAAAGTAAAGATGGAAAAAAAAATATATTTAATTTATTTGCATCGAGCGAAATATATAAATATGCAATTACACATAAAAGAAAGAAAATTTAATATTTAATATTATACATTAACAATTAAAATTTAAAAATTTCTCACTAAAATATATAGAGCACAAAAGAAGAAATTACCCATTTTATGTAACCTAAAAAAAAATTTTTTTTAACAATAATTAGATTCGACACTTTAAAGTACAGAACAGTTAGAATTCTATAAGCAATAAAGGCCTGGCTGGCACCATTAATAAGAGGGGGGCAATGCTGGGAAGTTCTAGGCAAGTATAGTACTTTTACCCGGTTACAGCCCTAAAGAGCATCCCAAAATACAGCGGTGGAGTCAAACAGGTAAAACTCCCCCTTCCTATCCTGATTTTATCGATTTGCAGGTAAACAATTAATATTTAGGATCATATAAGTTCCTAGTTGAGAGGGAAAAGTAATTCGGTAAAATTGCATAATATAAGAATACAATCATTAATTACTCTAAATGATAAATTAAATCAAACCAAAGCGCTGTGTAAATTTTTGACGAACTCTCAACTTTTGGAAAAGACTGCACTAGACTTTAAAGTTCTCAAAATCTAGAAGGTTAAATTTATAACTGCAGCTTGACACCTGCATATCGATGAGGAATGTAAATAAATACATACCTCTCTAACTCGATGCAAAAACTAATAAATCACACTAGATAGACATAAATAATGAGGAGAAAGTTATTTTACATTTACAGTTATTTTATTTACAATATATACATGCATTAATGAAAAACAGATTATCGACATAGCAAAGGCTAAAAGCATTAAATTTTGGTAGAATTCTTTTACTCAGCATATTAGAATAATAGAAT
This sequence comes from Maratus speciosus, assembly GCA_963932465.1. Taxonomy (NCBI): domain Eukaryota; kingdom Metazoa; phylum Arthropoda; class Arachnida; order Araneae; family Salticidae; genus Maratus; species Maratus speciosus. Next base: position 434,447,333 of record OZ010789.1, on the reverse strand, counting down.
TAACTCCTGACTGTAAACAGGCCCTATCGTATTATTTAACAATACTTATTTTGCACATACAAAAACAATATATAGAGGCTACCTGTGATCCATCGCTTACTGGCATTGTCGTCAGGTCTTTCAAAGCCCATCCTTCGGAGAGTGCACATGGCTCTGTCTGAGAATTATATAGATATTATTATGGTTCTACTACCGTGGAATCATTCCACAAATTTTATCGTAAAGATATATATTATTTTATTGTCTACCACGACAAATTTTACAGACTTAACTCGCAAGCCTATTATCTGGCCAACTGGACATCATTATTTTTTTTAGTTGCCCGGCTCTCCTTCTAGACACATCTCTTGTCAGCTCCTCTGAGTAGAATAAAAATAATCTCCAATCTTTTTTTTTTAAGATGGAATGGTACAGGGGGCCGTATGGACCGCCCTCCTTTTACGCTATCCGTCATTGGATCACGGCAGGTCTTGGGTCTCGCCCACCATTGCAAATTATTGGCTATTTCTGTATAATGCACATTGCTAAGGATTGGGTAGGGATTCCCCATCTCTTAGCCCCGTGTGCCCACCCCCCCACTCCTGCAGTAAAGGCTGATATTTAAGACTGACCTAAATTGTCCTCAATAAATAATTGTTTGTCGTAAACGTCATCTTATTGTACAGTAAGTCTTATTTGCATCCCTGCAATAAATTCGGGTCGTAAATCCGTCCACTTGGGTGGTCTAGGACCCTGCAACTCTCATATGTGGGCACTGTAATATACATACATTTATACATAATACATAAAAACAATATTTAATTAATGTACATTATTTTTTTTATCATTAAAGTTTGCATTTTTTTTTGCCAAAGCTTGATATGCTGTGCAAACGCACCAGCACTTAGCAACCCTATCTCGAACAGAGTTCTATATAGAAAAATGTCAACTAAAAACTTGTTCAGTGCCTGGGATTTAGAAGTAAAGGACACGCAATGTACCTGAATGAAATAAATGTAAAACGGAAAGTGTAAAAGTCAGTCGGTGTGATTAGCATCTTTACTCCGGAAACGACTAACGATTTGCGGCCCAATGTGAGCGATTGGCTGTGTTTCTTTTGTCTTAATCAAAGTGTTCCTTTACAATTTCCATTCTTATCTTATTAGCAGTATTCTTCTCGGCAACAAAATAGACATTGATAAATCGACATGAATCGGAAAAAAGAAAAAAATCCTTACTTTTGCTTTTTGTTTTGGCTACGCATACAAATGGAGAGTCATTTCCTGGTAAATCGACGAAGGCGAACAGCATTCTAAATGACTTTTTTTATCATATTACCAATAGTGTTTGAGATAGGATTTGTGTTCCACATTGCACGGCTACAGATACTATGTCTCGCTGAATAGCATCTATTCACTTTCTTATTTGAAGACACTAATTTTGTTTACTATAGTTATATCCATCATTAACTTAGTTGTCAGCGAAACATATATATTCCCACTCTGTATAATAATATTTGCTCAACCTTTCATCCCCTCGTAATAGATAAATTGAGTGCCAAGATTGCTTGGCAACTAAACACTGGAGGTCTCGCGTTAGGCTGACTACATGGCCGGGTTATATGCTGCATAGCACCTCACGGCCCATGGTCAAGAAAACAGAACTAAGCACTGTAGGCCAGGTTCGTAATTGTATTGTATGGTAGTGTATTTAGTTTTTTTTATAATTTACATTTGTCAAAAATTATTCGCACCATTTATATGCATTTCATAAGAAGAAGTTAAAAAATCTTATGACTGTTGCATACACTATTTGTATTTTATATCAGTGAATGGATAATAGGAAACTACTACGATATATTATTACATGCCAAGTGCCATTTTATATTACACACGTGAAAAACGATAAATCATCTTTAGAAAAATGATGCAGAATTAAAACCAGCGTAAAATAGAGAGAAAAAAAATCAAAATTTTGTTATAATAATCGGTTAAGTGTGAATTCTACTTGCGTACAAAGGTTCTGTACAACAAAGTTTAAGCCTGGCATTGTATGAAACTGGCTTCGAAAGAGGGCTGTAACGCCGCATTTTACAATAGATGATTTTAATTAATATCTCTACAAACTACCGGCAATTTTTTCAATAATCATTATCAAGAATCCGTGAACGATTCAGCATCGATAGGTATCATGAACACCCCTCAACTTCCCCGCTGATTGCCTGCAATTTAAAGTATGTGTGACGAAAGTGACTCAAAAACGATGTGACCAAGGATAATCGCTGTAGTTTTCCTGTGAGGGTTAAATAAACTCCTGCTACCACTAATTTTTTCGTAATTTAAGTGTCAATAGATTCTGAAGTACAGAGAGGGGAACATCTTTTTCGGTACATTTTGGACGATATCGTTGAAAATATAATACCTAAAGCTATTTTTGAGTTTGGTATTACGAGATCTTTCGAACTCTAGATCTAAGAATAAAAAAACAAACAAACAAACAAAAAACGGTAAATTTATTAGTCCCCTATTTCTTCTCTAAAAATATTTGTGAAAGACTAATAATACATAAATATGTATGCATTATAACTCTTCCAAGTTTTAAATTTCCACTTTCCATAGTTTTCGAGAAGGACAGCTGAGACAGATGGACAGAAATACACACGAGGGATCTTATAATGGTTCAGTTTTTACTTTTGAAGTACGAAACCCTAAAAATAACCTTTTAAATGCAATATCTATAAATACCAATTATTTTCATCTAAGGACTAATACTCTCAGTTATTTCAAACCTTAAACAAGCTTTTTTTTGTCACTTTGAAGCTACATAATGATTTAACATTTAAATTAAGTTGAATGAAAGATATTCTTTAATTACATGAATTCGTAATATAACTACACTGATTATGTTTTAAAACTTTTTAAAGAAGGATGTCTAGACAGTGTCTTAGACAAATGACAATTCATATAGTGTTGATATGTAGGCTACATTTTTTTGTTATAGGATAAGCCTTAAATAATTCCCCAACGTTTGTCATAATATGAGATAAGAAGCTTAATTTTAAATTAATTAGAATTTATACCTGCATTATTTTTTAGTAGATTCCATTAAACTTTCTTTTTGTAAAAAAATATAAAAATATAAAAAATATTTAAATAGAAATATTATTGAATTAATAATATCATATAAACTTAAATTAATAAAAATATTTGGTAGTAAATATATTTATCGCATTTTAACTGCAATTAAATATTATCTATTTTTTATGAAACAGAGTAATACTTTTATCATAATCATAAACTTTCCAGAGTAACAATATTTTGGTTTTAATATTCAGGAAGAGTCTTAGAAACTTATGATAAGTAACAATGGAATACTTCTCTTTCATTTTGTGATTACTTGTTATACATTGTAATACAAATACAATTACCGTTGTATCACATGTATAAATGGGATATGGCATGACAACAGAATGATACAATAATTTTCTCTTTAAATTTTTTTCCATAAAAGTGCAGAAAAGTGCAGACAAAGTGCATTCATACAAGAATGATGAACTTGTCACACTAACAAGATTATTAATATTAATAAAAATATACTGACATGTTTCGTAAAGAGTAATATATAACAATTATTCTCGTTGTTATCTAACACAATCTGATATATTCATTATTGTAATGCATGTTGAAATATGGCATCATTTGGTGCAAACTTTTACATCAAAAGTTATATATTGTTGCATAAAAAGCATGATATTTATACGATAGTGATTAACGTTTGACATTGACTAATTTTTGTATTTAATAATGATAAAACATTACTAAAACTTACTGATATAAACAATTTGATAGCATCATTTTTGCTCTTGCCCTCATGCACTCAAGCGCATGCACTCAAGTTTGTCCAGGGGCACCAGCAGTATATTTTAAGGTATATAATTTCTAAATAGCAGCTCAGAGGTGTACCAAGCAGAAGACGCAGACGAAATTCTTGAAATTCATAATAATAATAATAATATATAAAATTTTTAATAGTAGACAGAACAGGCAAGCTATTTTCATGTTCACAAGATAATCATTGTTTCATACGAGGGATTGCCTTTTAAATTTTTGCAAAATTTGATTTTTTTTAGCATTTCCTTACACCAATTTGCACCAGCCTATTTTTGTGCTTCTGTCTAATTGTGCGGAATTCATTTGGTACAAATCTTTTTAACAGCTAAATGTTCGTGCAAAATCGAATATATTGCAGTCTGTGATATGCCAACGTATGCTTCTATCTCCCGATACGTGACATATCGATCTTCTTCAATCATTTTGCGCAAAGCATCGATATTGTTTGGAATCACTACTGATTTTGGTTGTCGTTCACGATATTGATCACTGATGGACGCCTGACTACGACGAAATTCTGAAAACCAATTGTAAACAGTCTCTTTTGATGGTGCTTCAATTCCAAAAGATTTACGAAGCGATACTAAACATTCTTGTCGAGCGAGGACATTCTCAAACAAAACATCCAACGGAAACTTCACGAGTTATTTCCATTTTTTTTTCACTCACTTGTTTCTTTAGAACACTCACTGTAAACAAAATGCGCAGGCAATTTCTAAGATGCCACTGATTCTAAGATTAAAAAAAATGAGAATTTTACGAATATCCTGAAGACAAATTTCAGTAACGCCTTCTATTGGTCGTTTGTAAAAACATAAAAGGCAACCCTTAACAATAAGTAATCGTGCTGAAGATTGTAGAGTTCCCTCTGAGACATTAGTATGATAGTTCGTCATCGTTGAATGAACAGACTAAAGGAAGTAAAAATACATTTTATAATTGGCTACTTTAAGTTACCTGTTATTATGTGTGCTCTAAAATCAGAACTATCCTGCTTGGTGAAGAACAGTTTAAATGAAAAAAAAATACTGTCAATATTTTGAGTACAGGACCACACACGTTTGAAACTTTAAATAGAACAAAAAAGTTTATTACCAATAGTTTTATAAATTATATGACTACAGCTATTAACTTTAAATCTATCAACAAGGTTAACTTACGTTTATTCAATTTTGAACAGCATAACCTAGTTTTACTTCTCTACTTAAATTGCTTTAAAAATCGATTAATCGAATTTTATCTATTAAGTACTAGACAATTTTCTATTGCTTTTATAGAGTCACCTAGCCGAAATTACAGTAACTATATTTAAATAAAATTGACATTCATGGAGTTTAAAAATAAATATCAAAAATTAGCTTCTTCCACTGTTAAATGTATGTCTTGATAAAAATTTTCAAAGCGCCCCTAATGGGAAATTATATAAATATTTTTTTTTAAATTTTTCTTTTGTATTCTCAAATCAAAACTATAGACCAAAATAACATTAGATCGAAAAGATTCAACTCAGCATTCTTTTATGCTAATTAGAAGTAACCTTTAGCGAGGATATAAGATTAATTAAAATTAATAAAAAATTATACTTTTTAGTAACAGTCGTAATCCAGATAAAAAATAGATAGTACTGATTTAACAAAATTTCTTTTGCGTTGAAAACAACCTCTGGTGGGAATTGGCTTACGGACATTTTAATAAATTTGATTTTCTAAATTCTACTGTTTGTAGGAATTTACGACAGTTTCTTTCCGTTTAAAATCATTTCTAATGCAAACAAAATTTCATATTATGAATACGAAAATAACTACAAATTAGCAACTCATTAATGATTCTAGAAAATCAATAAGTTGTTATATAAAAGAGCCAAACAAAACATAGATGCAACTAATCATTCTGCGTCCTGCCCGTATTTACACAATTTAAATTTTCTAAAATACTCTTAAAACACAGAAATTTTGAATTTTTTATTTGGGTAGACTACTGTGCATTTCAATTAATTCCTTCACTTCCAGGCTTAATTTTGCTTGTGAAGGGATATATACTACGCTATACGGTGTAAAATATGTTCGTTCTAAAACTAACCTTCGACTAGTGCCCTGTTATATCTGCATGTCACAGACCATTTCCGTTCAAATATGAAACTAGTTACTGTGTAGTGTAGTGAACTATGTAAGGAGTGTACATCATGGTCGTTGATTACTGAAATGAGACGACGTACGCAATGTACGTCATGGAGGTCAAGGGGTTTTAATGGATGAATTATAAAAACTTCACCAAGTGTAAGTCTGATAAAAGCCCAGGAGTTAGCACAGGAATTGCGCGGTGGGGGGGGGGGGGACTTTTATTATAATTAATAGATATAACAAACAACTAAAAAGTATTTACTCTATTTAGTAGAGCTTATGTTCATCATTGAAACTGTCTAATTTTACAATCTTATGGATTCTAATTGTAAATACACGTATTTCTGAACGTCACTGAGAAACAGAAATCTCATTTAGGACCTTTATTAGGGAGACTTTTATTATAATAAATAGATATAATAAACAACTAAAAAGTATTTATTCTATTTAGGGGAACTTAGGTCATCATTGAAACTGTCTAATTTCACAATCTTATGGGTTCTAATCGTAAATACACGTATTTCTGAACGTCACTGAGAAACAGAAATCTCATTTAAAATAAATTTAAGTATAACTGAAATATGAAATATTTACCTCATTCGATGAATGTATGAATTGCTTTTAATAATCTATAGATTCTCAGAATGTTTTCATGTAGAAGGTTTAGATCAATTGCATAAGTTTACACGTCCAAATGCGGAATAAGTGAAGCGTGAACAAAGTTTCCTATTACAATTCATATTCTTCAGTACATTTTGTAATCATCTGGCTTTCAAAATGAATTAAAATGTTCTCGAATTTACTCAAGAGTTTATCTCTTCTTTTCACAGAGAAATACTGGCTGAAAGAGGATTTCATGACTGTCTGATTTTATACTCTTTAATGATAATACAGATTTCATTAAAATTAAGCGTAATCGTAATCTGTGATCAATTTAAAGGCAATTGTTTTTATTTAATTCAATTACGTCACTGTTTCGCTATTTATATATGTTTTACTTTTACGTAATTTACACTAATAAATACTATACGAATAAAATATCATTATTTATGAACTGTAATTGAAATGATACATTCTTTAATAATTTCCTGAAATACTTAGGAAGAGATCTTAAAAACGACTAAAATAATTAATGTAATTTATATCCAGGACATTGATTCTTTTATCATACGAGGTAAAACAATACTGCAACAAATAAATTTTTAATACATAAGTGAATATTAGAAATTTAAAGGCACACTTTTCTAAACAAGTTAATATAGAGCGGCGAAAACTTATATATACCGCTCCCATACTGATTTGTCCGAAATACATCGTATAAAATGAGACTGGTACCAATCACTTAGTAATGTCTGTTAGTTGAAGTTGAGTTTAACTTTTACTTAAGGGGTCGTCTATATATAGAAACATTAACAAACAATTAAAGTTTCAACGCTAACATCAAATTTTGATATCATACTTGATATTTTTGTTAAAATACACCTCCAGATGCCAAACGTAGGAACACTCAGTTGAGTAGTTTAGGAATTATCCAGGATTAATGTTTGTTACTCCTCACATTAGAGTAGGTGGGGGTAAAGATACGCACTTTCACTACATTTTCATTTTTAACGCACACATTGGTCTAAACTTATCTAATGAGTGATTAAAATGTTAGATTATACCCAGCTAGAAAAAGTTTGCACAAAAAATGTAAAAAAAAAAGTGCACACAAAGTGAGCGTATTTGGCACCTCTGCTTATGCATAATAAGTGCACACTCAATTGTGCGCAAAATGTGCATACCTAAATTGTTCACTTTTTATGCACAATCAGTGGTGCCAAATACGCTCGGATTTTGTGCACTTCTTTTTTTACACTATTTTTGCATACCTAAATTGTGTACTTTTTATACACAATCAGTGGTGCCAAATACGCTCAGATTTTGTGCACTTTTCTTTGTACACTTTTTTTGCCTATCTAAATTTTACCACAAAAAGGCTTTATTATTGCATTTTAAATATATTGCTATCACATCATACATAATTCACACTGCAACAGTAAAATTAATAATAAGACCAAACCAGTGTTGAATTCAGGGGGTGGCCCAGGAGGACATTCCCCCCCACTAGATAATTTGAGATTTTGCATTTTCAATGGTCATAAAATGCAACCCCCCCCCCCCCCCAGAGTCGCAAAAGTACCTCCCGGAGAAAAGCGTCTGAATTGAACACTGGACCGAACAGCAAGCGTAAATTTATTGGTGTACCTGTAACGGAAACAAAATTAATATATATATTTCTCAAATAAATCCACAAAAATGAAGTTTCAATAAATATAACTAAAATACCTTAAATTGAACCTTAGAACATACGATGATGCTGTATTTTAAAATTGAAACATTATAATGGAATTTTCACAATTTTTTTTTATTTCTAATTGCAGCTGAAGGTAAATGCTTGTAAAAAAAATTACGGATGTACATGCTTTAGAAGAAAAAAATTTCATGAATTCATAATTCAGTACAAAAAGGATTAAAGACAAATAAATCTAAAACTGCAGTCAGAAACTGATAGTTGTGCTGCTTGTTTAGTTGAATCTGAGAAAATAAGGGTTATGTTTACATTTATGTCAGTATATTGCTTGTTTTCGGATAGCAAAGCCTTCCATGCTTTTGCGCATGTGTCAGGTCTGCTTTGATTTTGTCAAATAGGGGGTGAACGGCATTTGTTTAGCTAAGTGCCAATCAGGACCAAAACCAGATTGTTTTGAGCCCGTGGGATAGATTTTGGCACACCCCCCTCCTCATACACAATAAAAGTTATTGCCGCAGGTACCCTATGCAAAAAAAAGAAATAAAAATCATTAAAAAATAAAAATAATTTAATAAATGCTAACAACAAATATGTAAACAAGGCTCCCATAGGATTAACATTAGCTTGAGCATTAAGAGCCTACACTAGGCTCTATAAGAAACTGGATCACTAATGTTAAATCTATGGGAGCGTTCTTTTTTAAATTTCTCACTTGCATATTAATAGTTTCAAATGACTTTTTTTCTTGCTTAGAAAGAATTCTAACCGTATTAGTGTTTACTTTATAGATTTTGGTTGCAGATTTTTTTTTTATAAAGTCACTTTCACAAATTTGAAAAAAACGCTCTCATAGGTTTAACATTAGCTTGCAAGCTCCTTTGTATTTCACATATATACATTTTTGTATGAAACGACAAACAAAATCTTTATTTGGCTCCCCCTTCGTCCTTCATGCTGCTGCCCGGGGCACATGAACCATCTGCAACCCCCTAGTTTCGGGCCCTGGTGCCAATCCTAGTGACAACCAACAAATGAACAACTTAAGAAAATACTCAGTGTGACACCCCTTTGGTTAGTAGAATCGCCCCAGAGTGCTAGGCGCAGCTTTCAAAAACGAACATTAGGTGCAAACTCATGGATGGTCCCCACTTGCCAGGTGGCGACAAATTTTTTATCTGTGGCCACTAACTTTTAATATCTAACTCGCCTTTTTTTTTATGTGTGTGTGTTGTAGAAGAACAAATGTTTGAAAGTGTATTTTGATTTTTATAAAGTGCAAAATAATGTCACGTTTTTAATATGCATTTTTCTATGACAAAATCAAAATAAGAAATATTGTTTTCTTAACATTCCGTATTATCGTATTTGCTTAGCTTATACACATTTTCTTAATACTGTATCTTGCTCAACTATATTTTCCGACTACACACATTTAAATATATATATATATTATTTAACTAATTATTCAAATTTTAAGAATTTTATGTCTAAATTAATTATACACATTTGATGCAATTAGTGTTTTTTTGTACAAATGTACATATTAACAGGGGTCACAGCATATAGGACAAATTGTATTGTTCTTACCAGTATGTTTTATCAGTAATCGACAAGAGACATTTTTATAAGATATGCAATAGGAATATTCCATGAAGATTATTGAAAAAAGTTACTGGTAAGAACAATAAAATTTGTCCTATATGCTGCGACCCCTGATATTAAAAAAGGGTACTTTTCGGCTAGCCGGGTGCCAGTGTTATATATACATGTACGTATACATACATATATGTGTGTGTATATAAATATGTAAATATAATACTGTCGCCCGGCTAACCGAAAAGTACCTAAAAAAGTCATTTTTCACTTTGAATTTTCTCCCCATATAAATGCTATTTTTTTTTATGCATTTGTTTCACAATGTGGAGACTGGATTTTTTATGTTTAGGAGTCACTGGCTTCTTTCAGATTTTGGGAGCCTGGACCTATACAAGTCAGTCGGGATCTTTCTTTACTTATAAACAATTTAATGTTTAATTTTGCCTCTTCAATACTTCTGCAGCATAATTGTATTTCAATAGGCATCATTCAGAATTCTTTAAGCAACTGCATAAAAATATTTACGATAACCAAAAAAACATTAAAAATATAAGAAATAACCCAGTTCATATAAAAAACACTTTCAATTGCAGAAAAAGTAAGAGAGATACTTTTTCACAAACATGAATGTAAACATCATACACACTTAAGGCATATTCATAACAAAACCCCCAAAATTTTTATTATTGATTTTAAAGTAGTAATGAATTTTGGTATAGCATTTCTGTCGAAATATACATTTTTAAAAATACTACTCTTCATTCAATTTTCAATATTTTATTATCACTAAATTTTTTAAAAATAGTTTTATAGTATACCTATGCAAAAGATCTTGGGAGAGATACTTTCAATTTTCCTTTTTATTATCTTAAAAAAATTTAAATTACACATGGTAAATTTCCTTAAATTGTTATTAGTTATCAAGTTTATCAATTTTATATGAAATTTTTAGAAACATTAAAAAAATATCTCCCTATATTTGTTGCAAATTATATCAAGATTCTAAAAATATGCAAATCTAATAACAAAAATATGATTCTAAAAAATGCATTTTTAAATTATTTCAGCACTGAGCCTTAGTTCTTTCAACTTAGGGAAAACATGAAAAAAGTAATTTTCATAAGAACTTCTTTGTAGTTAAAAATGCAAGAAAAAAATGAAAAAAACTTACTTCGTGTTGAACTACTTTTTATATTAATTGGTAATATTTAAATATTCCAAGATATTTTTGGAATATCAGTTGACTGTTGCTTTGATTATATGTCACTCGGTATCGTCTCCCCCAAACGATTCTCTGGATCCGCCCCTGATTCCTTTGCTATTTTCCATAACTGCAAAGCTTGTGCGGATTTCAAGGTAACAGTCTTTAACATATGAGCTATTTCTAATATTGCCTCTAAGCTAGGGGAACACAACCTTTTTTAGAGAAGGGCCACTTGCAAAAATGTCTGCATTGCCGAGGGCCACATCAGTAACACGGAGAGAATATTTCGGGGTGGTGATCTGTGTCCTATAATCGGATTAAAAATATGGTTTCAGAGGGGAGGTGTTACCCCTCTAGGTTCCCCTACCTAGTCAACATATCCAATTCAGTTGGCAAGGACACATCAATAGTTTACGTTTGTATATCTAACACGAATATAGCAAGGATTGTTTTTAAGGAATGATACTATTTGTTCTAAAGATGTGAATGAAGATGAAAAAAAAAAAAATGTGAACTTTATGAACGAAGAGGAGAGAAGGAGCAAATTAACGAAATTTGAGATTTGTCCACGCCTGATCAACGAAATTCACTATTTTTCTGCCCAATCAAAAAATTTTGTGATTTTTACATGCCAGATTGACACAATTTACAATTTTTCCATACCCGATCAAAACATTTGCAATTTTTCCGAAGCCAATGGATCAAATTCACAATTTTTCCTTATCCAATCGGCAAAATTCGCTATTTTTCTGCACCTGACGAACAAAATTCCCTTTTTTCCGCGCCTCATCGACGAAGTTTGCTATTTTTCCGTGAATCAACGAAATTTGAGATTTTTCCACGTCTGATCAACGAAATTCACTATTTTTCTGCGCCCGATCAAAAAACTTTGCGATTTTTACATGCCAGATTGACACAGTTCACAATTTTTCCATAGCCGATAACATTTGTAATTTTTCCGAAGCCGATGGATAAAATTCGCAATTTTTCCATATCCAATCGACAAAATCCGCTATTTTTCTGCACCTGATGAACAAAATTCCCTTTTTTTCCGCGCCTCATCGACGAAGTTTGCTATTTTTCCGTGAATCAACGAAATTTGAGATTTGCCCACGCCTGATCAACGAAATTCAATATTTCTGTGCACAATAAAAAAAGTTTGCGATTTTTACATGCCAGATTGACACAATTCACAATTTTTCCATAGCTGATCAAAATATTTGCAATTTTTCCGAAGCCGATGGAAAAAATTCGCAATTTTTCCATATCCAATCGACAAAATTCGCAATTTTTCCATATCCAATCGACAAAATTCGTAATTTTTCTGCACCTGATGAACAAAATTCCCTTTTTTCCGCGTCTCATCGACAAAGTTTGCTATTTTTCCGTGAATTAACGAAATTTCAGTTTTGTCCATGTCTGATCAACGAAATGCACTATTTTTCTGCGCCCGATAAAAAAACTTTGCGATTTTTACATGCCAGATTGACACAATTCACAATTTTTCCATAGCCGATAGATAACATTTGTAATTTTTCCAAAGCCGATGGATAAAATTCGCAATTTTTCCATATCCAATCGACAAAATCCGCTATTTTTCTGCACCTGATGAACAAAATTCCCTTTTTTTCCGCGCCTCATCGACGAAGTTTGCTATTTTTCCGTGAATCAACGAAATTTGAGATTTGCCCACGCCTGATCAACGAAATTCAATATTTCTGTGCACAATAAAAAAAGTTTGCGATTTTTACATGCCAGATTGACACAATTCACAATTTTTCCATAGCTGATCAAAATATTTGCAATTTTTCCGAAGCCGATGGAAAAAATTCGCAATTTTTCCATATCCAATCGACAAAATTCGCAATTTTTCCATATCCAATCGACAAAATTCGTAATTTTTCTGCACCTGATGAACAAAATTCCCTTTTTTCCGCGTCTCATCGACAAAGTTTGCTATTTTTCCGTGAATTAACGAAATTTCAGTTTTGTCCATGTCTGATCAACGAAATGCACTATTTTTCTGCGCCCGATAAAAAAACTTTGCGATTTTTACATGCCAGATTGACACAATTCACAATTTTTCCATAGCCGATAGATAACATTTGTAATTTTTCCAAAGCCGATGGATAAAATTCGCAATTTTTCCATATCTAATCGACAAAATTCACGATTCTTAACTGACTGACAGAATTTGTGATTTTTTCCTGCTGCACATTGACAACATTCAGAATTTTTTCACACCCATTTGACAAAATTCGCTGTTTTTTCACACCCGATTGACAAAATTCACTATTTTTCAATTTTTCCGCACATTATCGGCAAAATTCGCAATGTTTTCGTACCTGATCAAACAAATTCGCTATTTTTCCACGCCTGATTGACTAAATTCGCCATTTTTTCCGACCCGACCAATGCAATTCGCTATTTTTTTCACACCCGATTGACAAAATTCCCTTTTTTCCGTGCCTGATTAACGAAGTTTGCTATTTTTCTGTTAATCAACATAATTTTCTACTTCTAAACTACGAAATCCACGATTTTTCCACTCCCAATCGACGAAATTCTCGATCTCAACTGACTGATGGAGATAAAATTTACAATTTTTCCACACCCAACAGACCAAATCCTCTATCTTTTCACAACGGATTGATAAAATTCACTATTTCTCTGCACATTATCGACAAATTTCGCAATTTTTTCATGCCTGATCAAACAAATTCGCTATTTTTCCATGTCTGATTGACGAAATTCGCCATTTTTTCCTACCCGACCAATGAAACTCGCTTTTTTTCACACCTAATTGACAAAGTTTGCTATTTATCGTGAATAAACGAGATTTGCGATTTTCCAACTCCTAATTGACAAAATTCACGATTTTTCCACACCCAATTGGCATTTTCTCCTACCCGACCAATGTAATTTGCTATTTTTTCACACCCGATTGACAAAATGCCCTTTTTTTCTGCGCCTGATTAACGAAGTTTGCTATTTTTTTGTGAAATTTGAGATTTTTCTACTTCTAAACAACAAAATTCACGATTTTTTCAATCCCGATCGACGAAATTCACGATCTCAACTGACTGATGGAATTTGCGATTTTTTCCCGCTGCACATTAACAAAATTCATAATTTTTCCACACCCAATAGACAAAATCCTCTGTTTTTTCACACCCGATAGACAAAATTCACTAATTTCCAAATTTTCCGCACATTATCGACAAAATTTGCAATTTTTTCATGCCTGATCAAACAAATTCGCTATTTTTCAACGCCTGATTGACTAAATTCGCCATTTTTTCCTGCCGACCAATGAAATTCGCTATTTTTTCACACCTGATTGACGAAATTCCCCTTTTTTCCGTGCCTGATTAACGAAGTTCGCTATTTTTCCATGAATCAACGAAATTTGAGATTTTCCCACTCCTAATTGACAAAATTCACGATTTTTCATTAATATTACAATCCTTTTTTGTGAGAGATGAATAAGTAAATGTTTGAGACAGAAAAGAATAGATTTTTAACAACTTCAGTAACTTTTTTTTTTTTAATCAATTTAATATTACCAATTGAGCGAAAAAATGCCCAGGCCATGAATCGAACGCAGATCATTGGCTTACAGGGCCAATGCTCAACTGTTTAAGCTAACTGGGCCGACAACCGGTGACCATATTTCGCTCAGATATGTTCGCCGGTTGGTGGCCTAGTTAGTTTAAACAGTAGAGCATTGGCCCTGCAAGGCACGGATCTGTGTTCGATCACCGGCCTAGGCATTTTTTCGCTCATTTAGAAATAGTCAATTCGTATATTCATACATTCATAACTTTACCAATCAGTTTGTTTTAAAACAATAGTTTGTTTTTATTTAAACGGGGAGGGGTTGAACCCTATGAGTTTCTCTTTTCCATATGCACTTAAACAATATTCTCTGCTTCCTGATTTGTTTCACTGATTGACAGATAAACAGGGCAGAATTATTAAAAAAAATTGTTATTAAAATATTGAAAAATTTATTAACCGCATGAAATTAATTGAAAGCATCACTATTTATAAAATTTTGGTGTTTTTACATTTCAATAAGTGCTATTTAAAAATTAAATGTGATTAATTAGGTTTTCAGTTAAAAGATTTTATGCTATATTAAACATCACTGAAATTGCACTTTTAGTAATGATTGCATCGGGTGTCCATTACTGAAAATAGACTAATTAAACGTTACAATAATGGACATGGGTCTCAAAGCCTTAAAAATTAATGAAATTTTATAAATGACCATTAGAATATGCAATCCAAATTTCATCTTTTAATTTCGTATTGAAGTAATCTGTGTGTTTTGTGTTCCATTACACAGGGTACCACTCTTGGTATACATTTAAAAACTCAAGGCAATTACTTAAGGCAATATCATTTGCGTTCCACTTCATTTTTCCACAAACACGCCCACATACGGGGCCTCGGTGGCCGAGCGGTTAGGACACCGCGCTGTCAGCCGCCAAGCATTGAGAGCGGCAGAGGTCTGCGAGTTCGACTCTTGCTGGCTCCATTGCACACTCTCTGTGTTGTAAATTTCATTGTGCTATCTCGTCCCTGTACATTGACGATGACTTATAAGCGGACCTAGATGTCAAGCACACAAGTCAGATGTATGTGTAAACAAATAAATAAACAAATAAATAAATAAACGCCCCCCCCCCCACACACAACAACAACAACAAAATAAACCAAATCAGCACAATATAAAAACAATCATTTTTTACAGAAAAAAAACATAAAAGAAAGCTTTAGAACGCAGCAATCTATGAAATAGCGAGTTGGCTACTGAGCGAGTAAACAAGTTCGTGTGTAAACGAATACTATCTCGCTCGCTAGTTTTCTCGCCACCTTGTAGCTAATAAACTAGCTCCATGTAAACTAGCCCTTAAAAAGACAATTAATAAAAGTAACGAACTAGAACGAAACAAAATCAAGAAGTTTCGTAAATTCTAAAGCTGGCCAGAATCAGACACATGTAACACGTATGCGAGATCGCCGTGATACATGTAAACACAAGGAGTGTTGAGTTGAAATGCAGCTGCACATACGAACATAATAATCAAGGTCGTGATCGAGATAGATTTTCCGCTGTTAGCGAAACGAGATCGACTAATCAGAAGCCTGCAGTTTTGCGACCTTTTCATTCTTTGCAAATATGCAGGCTTCTGATTGGACAATCTCGTTTCGGTAACAGCGAAATATGTATCTGGATCTCTGCCCAAATGTTTAAATAGAAATTTAAAATAAATTAATAAGAAATAAACGTTTTTCATTTGATTTTTGAAAGTAGAAGTAAATTTCATAATAACTGGAATTTATGCTTGATAGAGGATAAGGGATGCATTTAGAAATCACGGGCTTCGTCAAAAAGAAGAGAGTTTGCGTAAGTGTGTGTGTGAAAGTCGGGGGAGGGGGAGTCCACTGCCCTTTTAGACTTTAACTAGCTAAATTTTCTTTTTTGATAATTTTGAAAACTTCATAAAATTTATTCTTTTCCAAGAATTTAAAATAAAAGAGGAAGTAAGAAATTTTCTGATAGGGGGTGGGAGCATGGGAGGGCCATTGCTCCTCCCTGCCTTTTAAAATTTGATTAATTAAAATTTATTTTTCTCCTATTTTGAAATTCAGAGTCAAATTTATTATTTACGAGTAACTTAAAATAAAGATAAACTAAGAATTTTCCTTTGGGGTAAGGGGATTTAGGAGGGCCCTTTCCCTCCCTTTATTTAAAAATTTTACTAACTAAATTTTATTTTTCTCCGATTTTGAAAAAAAAGTAAAATTTATTCTTTCAAATAACTTAAAATAAAATTGGAACTGTGGATTTTCTGTTTGGATTTTGAAATTTATTCAATTAAAATGCCTTTTTCTCCTTTTGATATCTTTTGAAATGCACAGCAAAATTATTTATTTCGAGTATATTAAAATTAAAGAGGAACTAAGAACTTTTACTTGGGTAGAAGGGATCATATGAGAGCTATTACTCCTCCCTCGAATTTGATTTAAATTTGATTTAATCTAAATTATTTCTAAATTTTATCTTCAATGAGTTTGAAAAACACAGTAAAATGTTCTCTTTTCAAGTAACTTAAAATAAAAGAAGAATTAAATAATTTTCTGTAAAGTTAGAGGGTTTAGGTGAACCATTACACCTACCCCAGATTTTAAAATTTAATTAATTAAACTTTCTTTTTTGCTTATTTTGGAAAACTTAGTAAAATTGATTTTTTTCAAGCGACTTAAAATAAAGGGGAACCCAGGAAATTTCCGTTAATGAAAGAGGGGGGGGGGGCATTGCCCTTCCTGGATTTTGAATTTTAAATAATTAAAATTTGTTTTTTCTTATTTTGAAAAACATAATTTCGTTTACCTTAAAATTAAAATGGAATTGAGAATTTTCGTTTAGGGGGGGGGGGGGTAAATATACCATTTAAAATAAAAGTACTAATTTTTACATCCATAAAAAATACATAACTTTTGGAAAATTGGAATCTACAGTTTTTTTTTTTTTTTTTTTTTTTTTTTTGCATAAAAAATGCACACTTTTCGCGAACACGGAATATTAATTTATTTTATGCAAAAAATGTGCACAATTTTTGACAACATAGAATGTACACTTTTTTGTGTGTATAAAAAATACAGACAGTTTGCACAAAAGGTGCGTACTTTTCGAAGTGTTCAAAATAGTCACTTTTTATGCACAAATTTTGTACAATCTATTCTTTTTTGCAAAAAAAGGGCAAACATTTTCTAGCTGGGTAACCTTAGCCAAGTGTCACCATCAACCAGCATTCTGTCAAATTATAATTCTGCGATAAATTGCAATTTTTAAAAAAACATTGCTATGCGTATCTTTGCCCTTTCGGTTGGGGTAAAAGTGCGCAGTCGTGGGCAAAGATACGCAGTGCGTATTTTTGCCCAATTACTGTGAGTTTTTGTCCCATTTCCAATAAAACGAATGAGTTATGCGAAAGCATTAGTTAATTTCACTAGTGTTTATAGTTAAACTGAAAATTGTAAGTTAAACCATGAAAAAAAGAAAAAAAAACAGCGGTCTGTGAGATCGCAAATAGCAGTTAACCTCTAACTATTGTGACAAAAATTGTAGGATAAATACTGTGAGGGGTCCCAAAGACCCCTTGATCGTAGAATGAATAAAAGGGTTGACTGACTCATAAGATACTGTTTTTGCGCTAAATTTTATGCAAAGGCCTATTATAACAAAAATTCTCCTCATTTAGAAGTTTTTAGCGATACTACTAAGTTTCCAAACGAATCAAACTTAAACTAACATCTATAGTTAAATTAAAAATTACAAATTAAGCTATGAAAACTGAATATAGCAGTGGTCTGTGAGACCGTTAACAGGAGTTAAGGGCTGAGACTTAAAACAAAATCGTTTTGTGAAACAAGAATATAGATTTTTAAAAGTAGGTAGGTAGATAAAATAATAAAACTTTGTAAAAAATCACCATAAAATTAAAACAAAACACAGGACGCGTTTCGAGCTAAAAACAAAACAGCTCGTCATCAGCTAAGCATACACGTGTCCGAAAACGAACAAGTTCAAAAATGAACTGAAGAAAAAGAATGTTGCGAAGAATGCGACAGATGGCGCTACCTGATAGAGGGAATGCAAAAGGGAAATGTGTTGAAAAAAGATAGAAGAGAAAATGAAATGGAAAAAATGGAAATAAAAGAAAAAATAAAAATAAAAGAAGTAAATTAAAAATATAAATAAAAATAATAAATAAAGAACTATAAAAGAACAAGAAAAAAATCAAAATTATTATTATTATTATTATTATTTTTTTTTTATTTTTTTTTTTTTTTTACAAAATAAAAAGAAAAGAAGCAAGAGAAAAGGGAAAAGAATTACAAAATTAATTTCCACGCTGGAGATAGGAAAGGAGATGATGGGAGATCATTGACAAGATTAGCAGAATTTTTAGAAATAAAATATGCTTCATGAAAATCCAAGTGAGAGGGAGAGGCAGGGGAAGAAATAATTTTGGCCATGGAGAAATTGAAACAATGACTGGAAGACCAACAGTGAGAAGCAATCGAAGATTTAGAGATTTCTTGATTTGCAATATATCTCTGATGCTCGCCTAATCTGAATTTTAAAGCTCTCTTTGTTTGACCAATATAACCTAAATTGCAAGAGCAAGGAATGAAATAAACACCCCACCGGTTCTCAGTAGGAACAGGATCTTTTAGAGAAGAGAATTTAATTTTATTCATAGGTAGGTAGATACCTACGTTCTATATTGAAAGAAACTTAACTAGAAAAAGGAAAAGGTAGTTAAGTAGCTTATATTAGTTAAGTAGCTATAATATTTTATACAATATAAAAATAAAACTTTCCACAACGTAATTGTGGAAAGTTTTGCATCTAGCTAAAACGATAGGACAAAGCCCCGAATCTTAAACTTGTGAGTATCTTTGCCCCAAGACGGATGCGTACTTTTACCCCATTCTGCAGTATTTTACTTAACTGGCTGCCGACAAGTTTAAACAAATGCGATCAAGGTAAACTATACGGCATTTAGAAGGTATAGAGCTTGCGTTCTCCACTGAATTTTTGGATTTGTAAAGATTCGAAGTATTGTCAGCTAAACAATAAAGTGAAATTTAAAAAATATTAGATCAAAATGCGAAAACTTAAACTTACATTATTTTCTTGGCACAGAGTGCTACTTTTTTCACAAGGTTTGAACACACAACTACTACACTTGAGACCAAACTACCATCTAGCAGTCATGATTGTAGAAATGTTTCTTCATATTAAATCGGCTAGTGCGTATCTTTGCACCGTGCGTATCGTTACCCCCACCTACTCTATATTAATTTTTATTCGCTAAAAACGAGATTGCTATGCTGGTAGCTTAGTAATGTCTTCTAGTTAAAGTAAAGTTTAAATTTTACTTAATGTGTTGTCCACATAAAGAAATTTTAATAAACATTTAAATTTTCAATACTAACTACAAATTTTCACACCATTCTTGATTTTTTCGGTAAATTACACCTCCAGATGCCAAACATAGTAACACTCGATTAAGTAGGTTAGGAATTATGCAGGTTTAAGGTTTGTTACTCCTAACATTATATTAATTTTTAATAGCCGAAAAAGAGATTACAATACTGGTAGCTTAGTAATGTTTTCGAGTTAAAGTTAATTTTAAATTTTATATAAGGGGTCGTCTACATAAAGAAGTTTTAACAAATATTTAAATTTTCAAAACTGACAGCAAATTTTGTTATAATTCTTGAAATTTTTAGCAAATTATACCTCCAGATACCAAACTGAAGGGCAGTCGATTAAGTAGTTTAGAAATCATGCAGCCTTAAATTTTGTCATATTTCACATTCTATTAATTTTTAATCGCCGAAAACGAGACTGCAATGCCTGTAGCTTACTAATGTCTTCTAGTTAAAGTTAAGTTTAAATTTTACTTAAGGGTTCGTCTACATAAAAAATTTTAACAAACATTTAAATTTCAATACTAACAACACATTTTTACATCATTCCTGGTTTTTTCGGTAAATTACACCTCCAGATACCAAACGTATTGACACTCAATTAAGTAGTTTAGGAAATATGCAGGTTTGAAGTATGTTACTCCTCACATTATATTAATTTTTAATCGTCGAAAAAGTGATTGCAATGCTGGTAGCTTAGTAATGTTTCCTAGTTAAAGTTAAGTTTAAAATTTACTTAACGGATCGTCTACATAAAGAAGTTTTAACAAACATTTAAATTATCAAAACTGACAGCAAATTTTTATACAATTCTTGAAATTTTTAGTAAATTAAATCTTCAGATGACGAACGGTGGGGCAGTCGATTAAGTAGTTTAGAAATTATGCAGCCTTAAAGTTTGTTACTTTTCACATGATAGGGGAAAGTAGGATAATGCCGCTCAGAAGGGTAATCACGCTCACCAAACATCTCTAAACATAATAGAATTGAAAACGTGCGATCGGTACCGGCACCTATCGAACTTCATCCTAAGTTCCCAGTAAGAATTTAGTGCCCGTCTGGAGGAATGTATTTTTGTGTCCTCGCGTTATTAGTTTGAAGTTGTTTTATTATAAAATTCTACAACATCTAACTTTAAAGTAAGTGTACACTCTTCTTTTCAAATATTACTTTATTCATTATGTCTACAAAATATGTACATTTTGCTGTACTTTCATGCTTTTATTTATTTTTGTAGTGCGTTGTTACGCTAATTATGATGCAATAAAACCCAACATGGCGATAACGGGTCATGGCGCTCGCGAGGAATTCCAGAAGAAGTATTGCCAGCGGGCAACTTTTTTAAAATTCAAATTCGTTGATTGACACAACTTTTATGAAATGGTAAAATTTCCCGGTTTTCGCCTTTATTACTATGTCATTAAACAAGGAGAATATTACGATTTCAAAAAAGTGGTGAAAATCAAAAAACCTAAATATAAAAAAAGTAGCCCACTATATGTCTAACAGAATATGTGTAAAGTTGTTGCAAAAAGTCTGCAGTGGTGTTAACAGCCACACAACTACATATGTGACTTTTGTCTTACTTAACCCATTTATGCCTGGCGTCCTAATTTTGGGACGCTTTCTTAAAAATAATTCCATTACAAATTGAATTATGTTATCCTTTCAAAACTTAGTAAAATATATCCTTAGTATTTGTTTTCAATATTTATCCATAAATGGCAGTGCATTTTCAAGAATAAAAAGGTGAAATAAATGTTTGTTGTAGCGCAAAGCTGGATTTTCTTGCAATAAAATGGCGCATAAGGAAAGGTAAGATATTTCTTTTATTTTTTTATCAATCATTTTATAAGTGGTATTATTTATAATATGAAACATTATTTTAGAATACGTATTTTTGCATTTTTTTAGATTTCTATTTTTTTACTCGAATTTGAGCCTTTATATATCGTCCTAATTTTGGGACGCTAGGCACGAATGGGTAGGGGTTTTCTCCGTTACTGTCTGTGCATTAAATGTATGTTTTATTCCATTTATTTTGTTACAAAATGGTTACATACCTCTTGGATTATTATTCGGTTATAAAATTATTATTCGGATTATTATTTGTTATTACTATAGGCGGAACAGGGGCTGGGCTCTGCTCAAAAACAAGACACCTACCTCTTCCTACCCTTAGCTATTGGCTTAGTAAAAATTTATATCATACCGTTATGTTTTGTAATTAGTTTAGTATTTGACATCCTGAGGTTACTAAAATATATACAGCAAAACCTCGATTATCCGACGTAATTGGGTCCGAATCGACAGCGGATAATCAAATTTACAGATAATCGAGAATTTATCAATAATCATCTAGTTTAATATGCAACATCGTCATCGAACTACTATTAGGACTATTTAAACTGCTTAATAAACATCTAAATTTAAATTATACATGAAAATAACTTTATTTGTTTAGAAAAGGGACGTGTACACGGGGGGGGGGTATAATCTTCATGGGATGGAATTTTGCGGGAGCTCAAGCTAATTTCAATGGAATTCGAAGAAAGGGGAACCAAAATGCTTATCTCTACTCGCGTTCTCGTGGTATGGAAGGGAACACTTGCATACACAAGGAATGTTTAAAAAAAAAAAATTGGAAAAAATTCACGATATTGACATCGGTTTACAGAGAGTTCCGGTTACATGATGGTCGGATAATCGAAGTTCTGATGTACCATATATACTCATGGGTAAAACGAAGAATTTTTGACAATTTTCTGCAAGTAAATTGGGGGGGTAAACTTATACGCGAGTCAATTACATAAGCCAAAAAAAAAAAAAAAAAAAACTTCGAATACTGCAAAAGTCTGATTTTTTATGTATATAAATAATAAAATAATATATAAAATATACAAATAATAATAATTTATTATTAAAAGAATTTCAATGATTTGTTTTTGTTTACTTACTAATTTTCCGCATTAGTAAGTGAAATCTTTGGTTTGATTTTGTGCGAAATTGAAGTAAAAAGTTAGGGGGTCGACATACGCGAGTTTTTGCATTCAAAAGTTAATGGGTCGGCGTATATGCGAGTATATACGGTATATATACTCTATCAGTAATTATTGATTATTATAAATTTTTACTATATAAATTTTTACTATGCAAATGGCTAATGGTGAGAAGGAAGGGGGGTCTTGTTCTTGAGCCGACCCCAGCTCACCCCCCCCCTTATAGTAATAATAAAGAAAATTTTATAGTCAAATAATAACCCGAATGATATATAACCTTTTTGAAACATATTAAATGGCATAAAACATAGATATAATGCTTAGACAGTAAGGGAGAAAACCCTTACCATTACGTGCCTAGTGTCCCAAAATTGGGACGTTTTGATTTTTATACGTTAAGTAAATATTTTTTCAAAGAGAATTTTTTTATTATTTTTTACGTTCATTTTACACCATTTCCTATAATTAAGCACAATATTAGTTGAAGAAAAAATTCAGGCACTAATGGGTTAAATGTTGTATTCAAACTCTGAGCGCCATTACCCAACCATGTCGGACATTACCGCTCAATCGATGGTCATTTAAATAAAACCATAAAAAAAATTCCTAAAACTTTTATGCAAATTAATTGATTGCAAACTGTTCCTTATGCTTTGGAGTTAAACTTCGTTAATAAAATATTGATTTTTTTGAGTAAATTTGACTAGCTATTCATGTTTTCCCTTAAGTGAGCGCCATTCCTCTAATTTCCCCTATTACTTTTTAATCGTCAAAAAAGATATTGCAATGCTGGTGGTCATAGTAATGTCTTCTAGTTAAAGTTAAGTTTAAACTTTATTTAAAGGGTTGTCTAGATACATAAATTTTAACAAACTTTCAATATTTCAATACTAATAGTGAATGTTGGCATAATTTTTTAATCTTTCGGTAAATTATTCTTCCAGATATCAAACAGAAGGGCAGTCGATTAAGTAGTTTATAAATAATGCAGGCTTAAAGTTTGTTACCCCTCATATTAAATTAAATTTTAATCGCCAAAAAAGAAATTGCAATGCTGGTAGCTTAGTAATGTTTTTTAGTTAATTTTAAAATTTATTTAAAGGATTGTCTACATATAGAAATTTTAACAAACTTCCAAATTTTCAGGACTAGCAACGAATTTTGACATCATTCTTGAATTTTTCGGTAAATTATACTTCCAGAAACAAAACGGAAGTGCAGGCAATTAAGTAGTTTAGAAATTATGCAGGATTAAAGTTTCTTACGCCTCACATTAAATTAAATTTTAATCGCCAAAAAGGAGATTGGAATGCTGGTATCTTACAAGGAGAGGGCCAATCTCGTTAATAACAGATTTCGATTATTTTAATATATGTTGTAGGATAGACGTAGGATAGATTGTTGTAGGATAGATTAGTGTCAGGTTCAAGGAATTTTATACCACGATCCTTAGTTCTTGAGAAACAGGTGTGTGTGTGTGGGGGGGGGGGGGGGGTGTAATATTAAAACACAACTTAAATACTTAGTTTGTAGCGAGAGGACTACGCTGGTTGTAGCTCAGTTGGTACGGCGTTTGCTAGTTG
Organism: Maratus speciosus; assembly: GCA_963932465.1. Lineage (NCBI taxonomy): Eukaryota > Metazoa > Arthropoda > Arachnida > Araneae > Salticidae > Maratus > Maratus speciosus. Next base: position 434,422,654 of record OZ010789.1, on the reverse strand, counting down.
TTCCTTTGTTTCGATACTGGGTCTCGCTACATTTGTTTTTCTCATTTTCTGTTTTATAAATGTACTTGTAATTATAATTTAATAATTACAATTAAAAATTTTATTATTGTACATTAATTATAATGTTAACATATTTAAATTTAGTTTAGCATTTTTTGATTCTTAAAGTATTATTTCTCATCATTTAAAAATATTTAAAAAAATGGATCTATTATTGAATAATAAAAATTCGAAAATTGTTACAAAATCTGTCGTGGCGACATCTAGTTATGATAAAACATACTCAAATAAAAAAAAAATAATAACATCATAAAGACGATAAATGTGAAATAAAAATAATTCAAAGCGCAAGCATACATATTGCAAATTTAAAAATCTTTAATATGCAAAAAAATAGATCGTAATTTAATTATTTTGCTAATTTTAATATAATTATGCTTGTTACTTTAAAAACAGAGTAATATTATCATCCTGTTGACTTCGCTTGGTAAGGCAATATATAAATGACGTTTATTTAAAATCACGAATTGACACAATTGTTCAATATCATTGCATCTATAAAGAATATATGAAATACATTTCAATAGCGATTTTATATTTAGTTACAAATAAAAAAGTAAATAAATTAAAATTATAATAGATATACAATATTATAATTTTAGCCGGAACTGTGCTCTGACAACAACACTCCTTAGTTATTTAGAAACGGGTGTGTGTGTGTGTGTGGGGGGGGGGGTCAAAAGTTATAACACAATTTAAATACTTTGTAATGAGAGGGCTATCTTGGTCATAGCTTAGTTTGTACGGCGCTTGCTCGTTGTTCCGTGGGCTCGGGTTCGATATCGGATCGCGCTACATTTGTTTTTCTCCTTTTTTGTTTCATAAATATGATTGCAAGTATATACATTAAACCGTTGTATCAAATATCTGGTGATTAGTGCCACGATGGCGTACACAATATTGCACGTACTACTCTATTTGGATACAACCCCTCATCTTTTTGTTTGCTTTTTGGAACAACGAATTTCGAGCTCATTCTATCGACGATAATTTGCAGAATTTTCAAGCTATGATTTTGAGACTTTCACAAAAGTTGCTCTATATACTTAGCTAATACATTATGCACATTATATTATTGGTTGCATTCGTGCACGCGCAGTTAAACATTTTTTACAATACCTGCTAATTTTCCCTCCAATTTTTATTATTTTTTAATTTTGATTTCAGAGTATTATGTAGAATGTTGTTTGTCATATTTTCTGAAAGGAACTTTTTTTTTTATATTAAGAACTCTGCAAATTATAAGCAAAAAACGGGGCAAAATTTGGGAATGTTTTTATAAAAACCTTAATTTCTCTACGAGTATACATGCTATCCTCATAAAAATGAACAGAGTATATTAAAATAAGCCACTTATTAATGATCTCGAATTTGAACGCTTTTGGGACATTAGTGTTTACAGGGTTATCCAAAAGATATTGGTTCTTTTTCAATTTGTTGACGTTCCCCTATGGAGTTTCGAGAAAAAATCTTCGTGGAAATATATGACTTATACTATAATGTTTACACCCCTGCAGTTTCAGGTTAATTCCTCATGTTTGTTTCTAGATATTTAATAAAACGTCTAAAATCGCAAGTGACCAGTCACCTTTGGCCATATAGTGTATATATGAATATATATATGTATATATTACGAAAATTAAGTTTCCGCGGCTTATTAAGGGGACAGTGGACCTTTATTTGAGCACAAATGACCCAAAAATCGAATTTTTTTTTGTGCATATTATTATTCTCCAGTTTGTTCTGAGCCATTTGCGAAAAACCGCATCCAGATGCGATTATGTTTCGCAAAGTTACAAGCGTTTGAATTTTGTACACAAACAATTTTTTGGCCCTTTATTTGAGCAAAATCGACCCAAAAATCAAAAAAAAATTTTTTTGCATATTATTATTCTCCAGTTTGTTCTGAGCCGATTGCGAAAAACCGCATGCAGATGCGACACTTTTTCGCAAAGTTACAAGCGTTTGAATTTTGTACACAAACAATTTTTTGGCCCTTTAACTATCACAAAAATTGTAAACAAACATTTTTCAACATTTGTAAATCAGTTTTTTTGTAATTTTCAAAATTAATATTTTAATGATTTTGTAACCGCGTACATTAACTGTAACCGAAACTGCACTCGGCTGTCTGTTTACCATTTTATCGGCGATTTTTAAGCGTTACATGTGATTTTTTTTTTGCTATCAAGATTTGGATAATTTTCTGCCATTGTTTTTGATAGATAAAAAGTTCTTTTCAGAACTAGAAACTACAATTTATACAAAGTTTTAGTGTATAATATTCTGCATAATGCATGCAATTAGTGGGCGATATCACAAGCCTAAATCCAGACCATCGAAGAAGAAACTTCAATGTCTCTCTAAACTTCAGAAACGATGGTCATCTGGGAAAACTGATGTTTCTGCAAATGACAATGAACTTGAAAACAGTGAAATTTCAATTGAACATGCTACAAAGAACAATATAGTTGATTTACCAGTAGAAGCCAGTACAAGTTTTGCCGTCAGTAAATTCGATCAGGCTGCAAGTACTACCAGTGAACGAAAATTAAATGTTAGTTTTGAAAACATTTTACATCCTGAAAAATTACAGGAAAATGCATCATATGTTTTTATGAACAGTGGCATGTGGTCTGACCTTCTTTGCAATGTAAAGTGTGATGTTTGTTGCAATAATTCCTTAGATGTGATATCCAAGGGAGCATATGGATATGCTTCTAAAATTCAGTTAATATGCAGAGAATGTGACAAGGTGTTCAGCTCCATATTTTCAAGCCCTCGAGCAAGCGAGAATGAAGAGTGCTTTGATGCTAATAAAAAACTTGTTGAAGCCTTTTTAAAAATTGGAAAAGGTCATGCAGCTATAGAAGTTTTTTCTATGGCTATTGGAATCCATGCAATGGATAAAAAAACTTTTTCAAAATGTTTACGCAGTTTGTATACCGAGCGACAAACTTTTAAGAATGACATTCTTCAAGTTGCCCGAAATGTGGTGCGGAAAAAGCACGAAGAATTCGATAGTGTTGCAGACCAGGATATTTTGGATATCACCGTTTCTTATGATGGGACCTGGCAAAAGCGCGGGCATACATCACTGTATGGGATTGGTCTCGTAAAAGATATAATGACTGGGCTAGTAATCGATTACAAGATTCTTTCGAAATACTGCCCGGAATGTGTCACCGCAAAGAGAGATCTTGGCGAAGGTACTGCAGAATTTAGTATTTGGTTTTCTGGCCATAAGTGTGATTGTTCTCAGAATTACACAGGTTCATCTAATGCAATGGAGATGGCGGCAGCTGAAGTTATATGGAAAAGATCAATAAATAATTGTGGAATGAGGTATATCAGTATGCTTTGTGATGGGGATGCAAAAACATACCAGCATTTAGTGGAAATGAATGTTTATGGTAGAGGCGTCAAAATCACTAATGAAGAGTGCATTAATCATGTAGCAAAGAGATTGGGAACCGGGCTTCGCAACAAAGTCAAGGAGTGGAGAAGCAAAGGCATAACTATTGGTGGACGCAAAGAAGGTAGTCTGAAAGAAGACACTATTGTAAAATTAACTAATTTTTATAGGAAAGCTATAAAGGACAATGTTCCAGATCTAGAAAAGATGAAAACAGCAATTTATGCCACATTGTTTCATTGCTCTTCCACAGACGAATCACCAAAACATTCTAAATGTCCGACTGGTGTGGCATCGTGGTGTTTTTACCAGCGGGCGCTTGCTTGTAAAGAAAAACCAAAATCGCATAAACTGATGAAAACCAAGTTATCGCAGGATGTACTTTGCAAGGTATTGCCCGTATATCAACGTTTAGCCAGTAATGAGTTACTTGCAAGATGCATTTCTGGTAAAACGCAGAATGCTAATGAAAGTGTGCACGGGAAAATTTGGAACAACTGCTCAAAAGAAGTTTTTATTTCTAAAAAACGTTTAGAAATGTGTGTTATTTCTTCTATCAGTGAATTTAATTTTGGATGTTTGAATACTTTAGGTTATGAGCAAGAAGAAGCAAATTCACTCTCTTTATCCATAGCAGAAAGGCGTGATAAACGTCGTGTTAATCAAAGTAAAAAAAGGTGCACAACTGAATGGAAGAAATGCAGGAATAGTAAAAAAATCTGTAAATCACAAAAAAATAATCAAACTGCTAAAAAGGAAGGTGAAACTTATCACGCTGGTGGATTTTAGTTGTAATAAAAAAACAAGAAATAAACGGATTTCTTTGAACAAAAAGATATGTTTTTTTTTTTTTTTTTTTTTTTTGTATTGGGTATTACAGAATCAATTTTTTTTGTTTACATATACTAAATTCTATTTTACTGAAGACATGTACTGAAAATTGAAGAATTTATAATCAAATGTTTCTGGAATTTTTCATAAATCAGTATTTTTATGCCAGCTGGAAGCAATTTTTGCCAATAGTGTTTTATATTTTCCAATAGCAGCTTTTATTTTTCGCGAATATGAATTACAAAGCAATGCTTTATATAATTTTTTGGTTTGAAATTTCTTTTTCTTTTTTTTCGGGGGGGGGGGGGGAGAGTTAGTAATGTCATGGATTTTCTTTGTACAAGGTATTGCCGAATCATTTATATATATTTGTGTGTTTAGTTACGGAAAACCTTTACAGTACTGTTTGTTTTCAGAAGGCAAAACCCTCTGCACTCTCGCACATGTGTCAAGTGTGCTTTGATTTTATCATAATAGGGATGAGCGGAGTTTATTTAGATGCGCTTGGCAGATTGCCAATCTTAGTGACAACGTACAAATGTAAATTTTTGGTTATTGATATTTCTTTTTCTTTCATTCTTCTTCTTTTTTTTTTTTTTTTTTTTTTTTTTTTGGATGGGCGGGGTTAGTAAAGCCATGAATTTTTTTTGTACAAGATATTGCCAAATCATTTTATATATATGCAGGTACTAAAGAGTATTTTACCGAAAATATTTACGATAATTTTTAGACTTTGTTATGGAATGTTTTTGGAATGCTACATAAATCTGTAGTGTTTTTTTTTTTGTTGTTGTTGTTGGTGGGGGGTGGGGGGTTGTAAAAGCGATGGATTTTCTTTGTACAGAGTATTGCCAAATCATTTTAAATATATATAACTAAACATTATATGTATATATGTACTAAAGACTATTTTACTGAAAACATTTCCAGTAATTTGAAGATTTTATAATGATATGTTTCTGGAATGTTACTTTTTTTTTGAGGGGCGGGGTTAGTAAAGCCGTGGATTTTCTTTGTACAAAGTATTGCCAAATTATTTTATATATATATGTACTAAACAGTATTTTACTGAAAACATTTACACAGTAAATTTTAGCATTTGCAAAAAAATGCAAATAGCATTTTTTACTCACCTTTATTTTTCAGAAGTCTAAATCAGAAACAATGCTTTGATGTTGAAATAAAATATTTTGGTTTATAATTTTATTTCTTTCAGGTTTTTTTTTTTTGAAGGGGGGGGGGGGGGTATTTTAAATAAAATGAGTGCAAGGCATGTATTTTAAATGAATATAATATATGTATTTTAAAATTAATGAAATGAATGAAGAACACATGATGGTGATGGTCGAACAACATTCGGCAATTTATTACCTACCCCATAAATCAATGAGAAAGAAAATTACAACTGAATTAAAAAAATTATTACAAAAGCATACTGTAGTCGGTTGTAAGAAAGATAAAAATAACAATACTTGTGTATTTTAGTAAAAAATTTTACTTATCAGTACATACACACTAATTATATGAAATTGCATCGAATTTTTAAAATTCAACGAAATCCTTTTTAAAGCCTTATTGATTGTGATATTGTAAAAAAAGGTCTATTTTTGTGGTATAATAGTATCAAAACAATTTTTTCCTATTAAAATATCATTTATGAAGCTTTTAAGAAGTAAATAATAAAGGTAAGTGTATTTATATACTTTAAACCTGTTTTTCTCAAAACTAATTTTTCAGCGTTTTTAGATTTTTGAAATACCCCTTGCGTCTTAATTTTTGATCAATATTTATGAAATTGATAAGGAAGTATCCTGATAATGTTTACAAAGAAATTGTGTAAGCTTTTTAAAAAACGTCTTCATTAAGATAGTCAAATTTGATTTTTTACTTATTAAAAGGCAAAATTCTTAAAATTTTCAAAATTCAACGAAATCCTTTTTAAAGCCTTATTTATTGTGATATTGTAAAAAAAGGTCTATTTCTGTGGTATAATAGTATCAAAACAGTTTTTTCCTATTAAAATATCATTTATGAAGCTTTTAAAAAGTAAATAATAAAGGTAAGTGTATTTGTATACTTTAAACCTGTTTTTCTCAAAACTTATTTTTCAGCGTTTTTAGATTTTGAAATGCCCCTTGCGTCTTAATTTTTGATCAATATTTATGAAATTGATAAGGAAGTATCCTGATAATGTTTACAAAGAAACTGTGTAAGTCTTTTAAAAAACGTCTTCATTAAGATAGTCAAATTTGATTTTTTATTTATTAAAAGACAAAATTCTTAAAATTTTTAAAATTCAACGAAATCCTTTTTAAAGCCTTATTTATTGTGATATTGTAAAAAAAGGTCTATTTCTGTGGTATAATAGTATCAAAACAGTTTTTTCCTATTAAAATATCATTTATGAAGCTTTTAAAAAGTAAATAATAAAGGTAAGTGTATTTGTATACTTTAAACCTGTTTTTCTCAAAACTAATTTTTCAGCGTTTTTAGATTTTTGAAATGCCCCTTGCGTCTTAATTTTTGATCAATATTTATGAAATTGATAAGGAAGTATCCTGATAATGTTTACAAAGAAACTGTGTAAGCTTTTTAAAAAACGTCTTCATTAAGATAGTCAAATTTAATTTTTTACTTATTAAAAGGCAAAATTTTGATGAAAATCGATATGGAATTTAGAAAAAAATCTGTAAAATATTAACTATTCAAGAGATTAAAAAAGTCTTACACAAATCTGTTTGTAATAGAGTTTTAAGTGATTAAAATGCAAAATCGAGAAAATATCTCAAAAATTAAGACGCAAGGAGCATTTTAAAATTTCGTTTAAAAATTTTAAATTTTTTAAAAAATTTAAAAATTTTAATAAGATTGAAAAATTTTTTTAAGGTGTTCTATATGCTTTTGGTGAAATGTATATATGCACAAAATTTCATATTGCTATGATGAAAATTAAAAAAAAAAAAATTTAACGTCCACCGTCCCCTTAAAAGTATTCCATAAAAATTTCCTTTCTATATTATTCTACAATCCTAAGTAATTGAATTATTGCCTACCTTAAATAATATTCCATTCATTCTGTTCATTTAAATTCATTCCATTTAAAAACGCGTAATTAATTTTCTTCAATATCTTCTAAGAAACACTTCCCCTTAATAATTTTTCTCCACGGCCTTTTCATTTCTCAGTCTTTAATTAGTGATATTTATTCTATTAAAGTTGTCTGATTTATGGCATTTCTTTTTTCTTATTTTGTTCCAAAAGTCAATTTCGCGCCACATATCGTAAACAACCGCAGGTGTCCTAATTTTTTACGCGGTTAGGATACAGATATTCACTGTTTCAATGTTGTGATTGGTTCTTCCTCATATATGCATTGGCACAAAAGACCTTCCGTATCCTACTATTTAACCTGAAACATGAGCGCGGAGCTCAGATGTTTCGTGGCATTTATTGTTTTTAAACCTACGTTGCTGTCTAGAAGAGAGTCACGAATCGAATGAATTTTTAACATCGTATTATAACATGCAGTCTGAAATATGATGATGCGAATAAATGTCTAATGTTTTAAAAAATTGTGATGGATACTTTGCGACTGTATTATGACAGGGGAAGCTAGTAAAATTTCATTTGTTATAAAGAATTGTTCTTCTACAAAAACTACAAGTTTTTTTCGACCAACGCCACAGGTAAAATATAGACGACTGCAAATGAACTATTGAGTATTGTAATCTCAATCAGTATCGTAATGACGGCTGCCTAAGTGCTTCAGAGTGTTACGGAGCGACCTATGCTTCGTTTATATCATTCCATGACCTGATACCAATATATCCCTAAATAAATATATGCATATATATATGTGTGTGTGTGTATAAACCCATTATAAAGCAATTCAAATTATCATCAACAAATTTAAAAATATAAATTAGAAATGATTTAATGCAAATTAAAAATCATGTATAAAAATTATAAAAATCTTTGAAGAAATTTCTTATACCAAGTTCAAAATACAGAAAAACCTAGGAAAAATGGAATTACCTTGGGCCGTAATCAGGCCCTAATTACCTTGATTTCCTCAAATAACAAGGACGGTTTCATCTGTGCATTAGTCATAACAAGCTAAAACAAGTTGGAAATTGCACGTCAAACGTGGAAAAATGAGGTGCGTTCGTATAAATACTTTTTGCACTGCATATTGTACTGAATGTATACTTTAGTGCACTTCATAAGTGTATATCGATTTCATTATGTTCTAAAGGCAGTAACATCATTAAAATGCAAAAGAAATAATTTTTTCCCATTGGCCGTAATGTAACGGAAAACTTTTGCCTGTCCTTTTACTTAAACTATGCATCCGATTTTCATAAAATTTAAAATGACTCGACAAATTATGCAACAATTATATATTTTAAATTTAAAACGATTCGGTTGGGTAATTTTTGCGCTGTTATATGCGGACAGACGGACTGAACGACGACAATAGGTGCTACGTATTTATATAATTACAAACTCACCTAAAAATGCAAAAAAAAAACAAGAAAACAGAGATTACTGTACACAATAAATCCAGAACAAGTGAGGCCAGAAATAAATTAAGATAAAAAATATAATGGATTCATATGGATTAAAAAAAGAAAAGCATATAACCCAATGGATATCCAACCTTGGCATAAATGTTATAGCAAAAAAAGGTATAAGAAATAATTTGCAAATATATCAAAAATATTTGTGTAAATATGAGTAGAACCTAAGAGTTTTAATGTAGAGTATAAGCAGCTATAAATATTAAAAAACAGTATTTTACTAAAAGGGAAGAAATGGTTCTGCACTCTGTAGTACAATTAAATATGAATTCCAATGTATTAACCAATGAATCAATAAAGTGCTGCCCTCTGTCGTTAAATGATACATTTAAAATTATTATTGTATATATTCTTTTAAAAATAAAAATTGAAGACATTGCAATGCCTACCACGCAAGGATTCGAACCAGTTTTTATATCGGTTTTGATGTTGTATTTATCGTCACCGTGTTTATGCTGTAAAGTAAGAACTGCTGTTTAACTATATTCCAGGTACTATAAAATATCCGAAAGTGAACATAACAAAAATCTAGATTCGTTAAAAGTTTGTGAAGAACAAATGTTGAATATTTCTTAACCCATTTTAATACGTTTAAAGTGAAAGAAAAAATACATATCAATATTTAGCTGCGTCACATATTGAACTATTCCATATTGTCCGACCATTCCAAATATTCGAACATCTCTCCATATAGAAAAATATAGGATTGTCAGCCATGACGCCAGTAAAAGCTGTTTATTTTACAAAAAAAAAAAACAAAAAAAAAACAGTATTTATTACGAATTTTCTGTTCTTCTGACAAATTTCATATTAAAAAAGGCTTGAAAATTTCCTTTACAAAAAAAAAAAAAAAAAAAAAAAAAAAAACGTTTTCTACTGGTTTACTTGCTGTTAGATTTTTTGCTGTAAAATAAGCATTTTTTTTAACAATGCATTAATTTTGACGCAAAGGTGTATCTTGTTTAAGTACATATGTCATAAGGAAAAAAATTAGCCATTTTTACCTTAATTAAATTATTCCAAATTCTTGCAATATCTACCTTTTTCCATGTTTTTTAATATCTTAAGTATCAATTATATTTTAACACCATGCCTTTAAATCAGCGCATTATTTCATTTCTTATTCTAGAAACTTTAATTTTTAAAAGCGACACTTCTTTGTAAAAAACCCTAATCAATTTCATTTCTTCATATTTGGAGACATCAAATTTTTATTTCTTTCGAGTGTTCGAATGTTTCTTAATACCATTTTTATATTTTATTAAAATTGTTCTTTCGTACCCAGCATCCTTTGCAAGGAATTCCCGCGTCAATGTATTCACCTTTTTCCTTCTCCGCTGTAGATAAAGAGTACCGACATTACATTTTTTTTTTTGCTCGCATTGCTTATCGTTTTCAACCAGTCACTAGGCGCGCGACTGCCCTGACTTACCTCTAACTTGAATTTTGTTGGCTCTCCATAAAACACGTCAGCGTATCCTTGCGCGTTCTGCTGGTATTTAGAGAGGTTACACAGGCCTGGAGAGCAGAATTTATACGCTTTTTGACTTGCTTAATAATTCGAAATTCGATGTGTATCTCTAATAAACTAATATCTTAATTCTGTTCTTTAAGACGTAAAAAAGATAGATTTGTCAGATATGAGTCCAAAACATAACAACCCAATGGAATTCCATGCTTTCCAACATTCAACTAAACTTCCGTAAAATGTGAGTTAAATTGACTCAGGTTATTCGCGTTACCTACCAGAAAATTTATTTGATGTATCATTATACATTTAAAACCATGTTTCTCGATGAAATATATTTGGATTAATTTCTTTATTAAACTTCTGGCTCGAAACGTGTTTAATCAGGGTTAATTTAACTCTCATTTTACAGAAGTTTAAAAGAAAGTTGGCAAGTATGGAATTGTTCTCTGCTACTTGACGTCTAACAAACCTATTGATGATAAACGCTGCTTCTTTATTTTCTATGGGAAAATTTCCAATGTAATTACAATGTTGCCTTCGACTATACCTTCAATTTTCGACTGTAAATTGGTAATTTATCAAGTTCGTGATGGGTGATTGGTGATTATACTGTGTGATCGCATGCCGGAGAATAATATTCTACTAGTTTTTCGCCATCATTTACACTTGTTTAGAATAATATAACTATAGTCAGACAGGATGAACGCTTGTGAAACAACCTTAATATATATAATACGGAATTGGTGGAATTGGCTGTAATTGATCTTTGGTGATAAATGCTTCTGATTGAACACTCGCTGGTATAGAAATAATAAGGTTTTAATGTCTTGAGAAAAGCATGAATTCTATTTACAGAGCACATTAACTATGTACAGGGTTTAGGGGAATAAGAGGGCTTTCTTACGGCAATCTACCGGCCTTCAATATACTCCGGCGCGCTCTCGGATCGGAGCCTGACTGGATACGTCCTACCAAATCAGTCCGTCCAACAACTCTGAAGTTACATCGAACCTTCGCTCTCGGGCTGGAGGCTGAAAATTACTAACTCATCAGGTTTATTGTCTTTTAGAATTTGCAGACTCTGTCAGTTCTCATGGGATTTAGCTGCACCCTCTTACTGCGGTCAGGATGTGGTTTAAAATGTTTCGGGAACCACAGGCCACATCCACACACACACACACGCACACACACACACACATATATATATATATATATAAATACAGGTTGTCTACGTATAACCTGACCTACCTTTTTTGCAACCGTTGGTCCTAGATGTGTACTTACAATTACAAAAATGTCTTAAATAAGGTAAATAATTATTATTAAAGCAATTTGGGTCAAGAAAAACATTTATTAAAAATTGCGAAATTTAAATTTTTATACGGTCTCCGGCCCAAACATTTAGTCAAATTTTTCTGATACACTGACAAGTAAGACAAAAAAAAGTCCCGTTATTCTACGATTAAAACTGACTGAGTAATAACTGTTTAAAGTTGAAACATATTTTTTGCTGCAAATTAGGGGTCATTCACAAATTTAGAAGAAATAAAATTTCGTCAGATATATTAAACTAGTATGTTGTGGCCACCACAAAACTTTCTTCTATATAAATCACAGCAATTAAATCATTTAAATAGTACAAGAAATAACAACGATTTAGCACAAATTCATAGAAAAGTATATCTGTATTTGAAGTTGGATGAAAATTCGTGCAGTAGTTCTTAAGATAGAGCTATAGCGGAAATTCTGAAAAAATGTAGCATAGCAGCGCCACCTGTTGAGCGATTTACACCAAAAGTAAACAGCACTAAACGATATGAAGGTATACCTGAATCTGAAATTTTTTGTAAATCCAAGCATTAGTTCTTGGGATAAAGCTATTGCGGAAATCGCAAAAATCACAGCATAGCAGCGCCACCTGTTGAGCGATTTACACCAAAAATTAAACAGCACTAATTTATACGTCAATCCATGTCAAGGACTAACTAAATCTGAAGTTTGATGAAAATCCGTGCAATAGTTCTTGAGATAAAGCTCTTGCGAAAATCGTGAAAATGCAGCGCAGCAGCGCCACCTGTTGGGCGATTTACACCAAAAATTAAACAGCACTAATTTATGTCAGGGACTATCTAAATCTGAAGTTTGATGAAAATTCGTGCATTTTTTCTTGAGTTAGAGCAATTGCAATAATCATGAATAATGCAGCATAGCAGCGCCACCTGTTGGGCGATTTTCACAAAAAAATAATCAGCACCAAACTATATCCTGGACTAAATGAATCTGAAGTTTTATGAAAATCCGTGCAGTAGTTCTTGAGATATAGCTATTGCAGAAATCGTGAAAAATGCCCCATAGCAGCGCCACCTGTTGGGCGATTTTCACCAAAAACTAATCAAGTCCAGATTATATCAGGGTCTAACTAAATATGAAGTTTTGTGAAATTCCGTGCATTAGTTCTTCAGATAGAGCGCCCACAAAATTTTTGTCACATACAGACTCACAGACAGAGTGACAGAGTGACAGAGTGACAGACAGACTCACAGACAGACATTTTCTAAAAACCATCAAATCGTGTTCAGGACATTCTAAAACGTATAAATCCGTCGAAAACCGGAAGTCGAAATTTTTCACGAATCCAATACTTTCTTCTTGTAAAGATAGAAGAAAGTAAAAAGTGGTTGGGAGTAAAATTAAGATTGCAATATAAATTTGAAATCTTTAATCATTCTGACATATTAATGCAAAATATACAATTTGTAATAAACATATAAGAAGAGAAATAAACAGGAATTTTATTAAATAAAATGATGAAAATTAACAGTTTTAGCTTTTCATAATTAATTTTTATGTATTCTGTACCACTGAATCCGAAATTTACCTTCATTTTTTACCATCACGTAAAGATTTTTTGCAAATCGTAAATTTTAAAGTTAAAAAAAGAAAAAAAAATAGCGAAAATTTCACAGAATTAAAGAAATGTCATTGTTGTGTTTTTAACATTTCATAATTTATTTTTATGTATTTTTTACTGGGGAATCCGTAAATGCCTTCATTTTTAACCATCACTTCATGATTTTTCGAAAATTGGAAATTTCAAAGTTAGAAAATTCAAAGTTAAAATTTAACCTCCTCCTCCACCTTCTCGGATCCCTCAGCTGTTTAACTGTAAGAGTCCCAGTATAAGCCAAAAATTTGAATAAATTATTGCATTAAATAAAATTAAATTACATACAAAAAGTTTTAAATTGTTTTATATCATCAGATTTTCTCTATATTTCAACTTCGATATTTACGATTTGAAAAAAAAAATTTTGTGATTGATGGTTAAAAATGAAGGTCATTTTCAGATTCAGTGCTAAAAAGTGCATAAAAAATCCATTATTAGAAGTTAAAAAGTACAGTCACCTCCTCTGTTTTATAGTAGAGATTTTTGTTATTTTTTAACTTTGACATTTTAGGATTTGCGAAAAATCCTGACATGATGGTTAAAAATTAAGGAATTTTTCCGATTCAGTGCTAAAAAATACATAAAAGTTAAAAACACAACCATCGCAATCGTGTGTTATCTTATCTAAAACCTTTTCTTAAACTTCTTGGCGGTAATCTATCCGAAATTTTTTGTGTTATCATGTAAAATAAGTATAAATGGTAACCACCGAAAATCATAATATTATATTGTCATCAGATTTATGTTGGCATGTAAAATTTAATCTCGATCGGATATTTTTAAGTGAGTTAAAGTTCGAGTACAAATTTTCAACTGGAAAAACATACATGCGATCGTTGAAGTTAAATAAAAACTTATAAAAATAACATAACTTTTGTTAAAAGAATTCATGAAAAGAAACAATCTCCTATCCTTACAAAATAAAACATATGTTAAAATACAATTATTTTAGTTCATCTGAAACTTAATAAAAGTTAACACAATCGTAATGTTTGTACGGTTTTTTTTCAAAGCGCAGATACACGTGAAATAAGTTCTTAGAATACTTTAAACACTTTGTATATGACCTCTCAATGCATGGAGGAACTCACCTGTGTTCAGTTGCAGTAAAGTGGTATAAGTCATGTTGTTTTAAAGTTTCAAAACTCGGTTGATTTAGGGTCGTATGAAGGGGTCTTTTATTGTCTTACTTGTCAGTATAATAGGAAAATTTCACTAAATATAACTTATAGAACCGGGGTATCGTATAAAAATAAAATTTCCTAATTTTTTAAGAAATATTTTTCGTGACCTAAATCGCTTTAAAAATAATTCTTTACCTTATTTAAACCGTTTTTGTAATTAGAAGTATGCATCTAGGACCAATGATAGCGAAAATAAAGGTCGGTCAGATTATACGTAGACACACTGTATACAAACTGGTGATTACAGAAATGACAAAGTAATGATTATTCACACAAATCTATCTGTTAATATTCAACTAAAATAAAATGCTAATATAAAACTATGATACACGAATTTGTTTTACTTTCTAAACACAATTTTTTCCTGCTGTTTTTGTTTATATCCTAGCATTTAAATATTCCATATACTCAGGCTTCATCACAATAAAACTCGTATTTTATTGTTTTATTATATTTTACATTTCATGTTATTATATTTTACGCAGTAATAAACAAAAAATTTATATATATATATAAAATGTTACTTCAGTCCAAATAATTATTTTCACGCTTCATTCATCAATATATTTTTTTAAAAATTAAAAATATAAAACTACCTGATAGAGAAGTTATTTATGCATATATGATCATGCTTAATGCAGAAATAATTTCTGAAGAACATATTTTGTAGTGTATTCTTATCCAATGCTAACATGCAAGTTTATTTCGAAAGAAAATATTGTCCTTCTTTCTTTTTTTACAAGCCTTAGAGTTAAGATGTATTAGACAGAAAATTTGTAGAGATACACGTTGGAAAAGATCCAAATCCTAAAATATGTATGCTGTTTCACACATGGTATTATTCTTTTTCTAAAGTCTCTGTGTTATATCGCTTTAAAAAAGAAAGACATGATTTTATTGGAAATAAGTAAGTATAAAATAGCCTTAGATATATAAAAAAAGTAAAAAATCTATAAAATTTTTATATGTGATTATTTTTTTCATTTCTACAAAACACACAAGAAACACATAATTTGAATATTCATGAAATATTAGAAGTTCAATCGTTTTTTTAACAAAACAAAATATGATATTATATGATATGATATACTCATGATTTTTATATGTATATTAAAAATATTGATGTAAATGCCTGTCCTAGGACAGTGGATAAAATAGTTCTTTTCACATAAAATTTGAAATAATTCTCCTTTTTCCAAACGATACTTTCGTATTATCCACTTGCCAGGAATTAATACCTAAGATATCGTCAAAAACTTATATATTTACCGTAGTATTTTTTAAATCTGATTTTTTCAGTGACTAATTACGCAGTTCTATTACATATTTGGTAAATTTTTGCCTTATGATGATTTTACTAGGGTATATTAGCTGAAGACAAACGCTGAAATATTTATATTGTTTTATGCGTAAACGTGCTCCGCAATCGAGCTATTTGTGTTAGAAATCATTAAATTGAAATGCAGTTTTCAAACAAATTATATTCAAAAGTACATTTTCTCCCCATTTCAACGGATTAAAGATTAAAATTATGAGATGTTGAGAAGTACTTAAATTTGAAAAAAAAAAAAAAAAAAAAAGGAAATGGGCTGCTGATTAACCAAATCAATTAATTTTGTCAAAATAAATTACTAATGTTCGACCAAAACAGCTTTTTAAATCCGAAACCGAAAGCGAATTTCCGTGATCTTCCTATTTTCTGCCGAAAGCGTTAACGTCCAAGAAGTTTATAAATAAATAAATTGTATGTATTAGCGTATTTAATACATACATGAATATATATAATTATTAATTAATTATAGGTATTTATTAAATATGCATAGCTATTAATTAATTACGCCTGTTTATTAAATATACATCATTATTAATTAATTATACGCGTGGCCTAAATTCGCTCTCTGAGCCTTAGACCAAAAACTATTAATTTTCATTTAAAATAAAACGTGATTAATTCGTCAACGACACAGAATGGTTTTCTAATTATACGAATTACATTTAATTAAAAAAATATTTTGGTTTTATGTATACACACCTCGATTTATCTGTTATTATGATTTCCTTAAATGATCATCCGTTATAATAGAACTTTCTCAAAGAGTATTAGAAACACTTCTGCGGTTTAAAACAGAAAATTTCTATTACTGCTATGTCTGCAGCTTTTAATGAACAGATGAAATATTTTAGTTATACATGCATTGCTTGCTTTATAATTTGTTATCACGTCTTGAGTCAGTCATGACTGATAATTGTAAACAACGAAGTTCGTAGCAATATATAGTCTCATTTGAACCGATGTGTAATGTTGAAAATTTCCGAAGGAAGAAGCGAGATTTTTGGAATATCTATAGTTTCAGTCCAGACGAATTTTCGGCGAAACTCAGATTTTTGCCCGAAACAGAATTTTCGGTCGATCTCTATAAATTATACATAGAAAACTGCGACAAACAAGCAAACTACGATGCTTATTACCTTTTTCATTTTGGAATTAACGCGCAAAAAATTGAGTTTAGTTGTCTAAATCTTTATTTTTAGAACCAAAATTTATCTCTTTGGTTCATAGACGTTAAGTACTTTTTCATGATTTTTCTGGGTTTAAACTCACAAAATTATATACGATGATTGGGATATGAATTATTAAAATGCACAACATACAAATATACTACAGGAGTCAAAATATTCAATGCGAGAAAGTTCTTTCAGAATTTTTTTTGTTAATATGAATCCCAAAAATGAATGATTCACTATACTGCTTATTGTTTGTTTACAGCATTTGTAAATAATATTAGCAAAATTAAACATGATTAATGAAATGTTTTATCGATTGCGCAATTCATTGACATTTTGTAGAAATATATGCTGAACAGAAGTGAATTGAGGGAGGGGAGATTTGTATTCAGGCAGGTACGTTTTCTCATACACATCTCAAATCAAAATTAAGCCTAACATGGTTCCTTCTTATCGCCGAATTATAAGATGATTGGTTCCCATGGGAAACATCGCACTGCATGTTATTATAATTAGATATAAATTTGGCATGCTATTTTTTCTGCAAATATAATTATAGAAAGGTGCATTACCTAAGAGAATTAGTTATAGCAAGTAATTCGTATGAAAGGGAAAAAATACTCTGAATCATGTAAACTAACTTACCTAATGTATGTCATCTGTCTTATATATTCGATTAATTGTCAAAAGACAAGTAAAACACAAAATAATTTCAAAATGTTTTATGAATGAATTACTTTACTGAGATCAACGTAAGAGTTAAAAAATGAAGTTGCATTCTCACGCAAGTCATGATTAATATTTGAGGACTAATTGGATTTTGCATACTGGATTATATATTTGAAACTTAGATTACCATATTTGAATTATGCCATACGCAAGATAAATAGGTTAATTTAATTTGTGTATATTTTATTTATTAATTAGTGTATATTTTGTATAGAATTTTCCATCTTTCTTAGAGTTGCTTTCTAAATTAGCTTCGTCAATAATGCTGAATTCCCTACTTTCCCCAGATTGCTTTCTATATATATATCTATGATCATTTATTTTATTTTATAAGGATCTTAACTATTTTAAGAAATTAAATTGATATCAATTATTTATTGGAAAATAATTTATTTTGACTAAAAACTTAGGATTATAATAGGAGTTTGCACTTTTCAAATTCATACGAATAATTATCGCCTTTCCATTATTATATTTTATATACAAGAAATATTTTATGTGATAAAGAAAGAAATTGTTAGAAAAATTATAATTTATTTGTTGAAAAAAAAAAAAAAGAAGCTAGCAATGATGTAATAAATGTTAAAAGTAAAATGTAAGTTTTTTTCAACATTTTATGATTAATAATAAAACATAATATTATTTGTTTGCTAATACCTATAAATAAAGAGCAGGCTTATAACCACGCTTGTAAAAGTCGTAATTTAGGATAAATTAATTTTGCATTTCATTTTATGGAAATTTGGGATGTTTGTCTGAAAAATATATAAATACCAAATCTCTTCTATCATTTTAAATACATTTTAGAGAAAAAAACCCAATAAAAGCAGTTATAGCAATTTTTTCTGAAGTCTTCAGTAAATAGGAAGAAATGTAATAGTTCTTTTATTTAATGAAATATCATGTAATTATTCATAAATTACATAGAAATGCAATTAAACGTTTTTTTTTAGGTAGCTTAATTAAAATCAATTATAATGCCCAGGAACACAATGTAATCATACGATGTTATTGATAAAAAATAAAGAAATATGCTTTTATTTAGGATAATTTTTCTAATATTTAAATTTTTTTTAAAAAATAATTTCAGTATCCAGTGTTTATGCGTACAAATTTTTTTAATTATGTTTAATTTATTTTATATTTTTCGAATTTTGCTCAGTATGTTTCTTACATCTTACATATGCTTCTTTAAATATTTACACATTAAAACAGGTTTACTGATGATACAAAAACGATTTTTCTATATGTGTAAAGTGTCATGCAAATTGCCAAATGCACGGCCGGTGTGTTAAGTATCTTGCTTATGGGTGTTAAGTTAATCTGCTTACGCGTGTAAAAAGATATTAAATAACTCTGAAATACACAGATTAAAGTGTAAGATGCACATGAGTGCAAATATATCTGTGTAATAAACATAAAATAAGGATTTTGTATACATAATCGTACATCCTGGGATATTGTGTTGACGCCAGGACTACTTCCGTATTTTGACGGAATTTTTTTCTATAAATTTCAGTCACAATTTTTCATTCATACAACTACATCAAGAAGAGAATTTCTCTATTTTATTCAATCTACAGTAAATTTACCAATACTAACCGAGACGGGATATGAACTTAAACACTGCAATTTACCCCAGAATTACCTTGACCACGCAACTATTATTACACAAATCAAGTTTTCAAGTATCGATATTTATTATGCTTATAGAAGTATGCATAATACTGTGTAATATTCTATTCTTACACATATAGCTGTGCAATATTCGTAAGCGTATTTCTGTGTAATATTCTGTTCTTACTCATATATCTGTGTAATTGCGAAATACGAAGATATTTCTGTAATTTGTAAAATTTGCAAATTTACATTAGCACACAAATTTGGATAAATCCGTACAATTTTCTACAATTTACGCACTTGTTTTAGTTTTTGAAAATATAAAAAATCTTCCAACAAATGTAACAACACTTCCATTAAGCTGATAAACACACATAAATAGAGGTAAATATTTACGACAAAAGTGTAAATTTGATGACAATGGTTTATTTCTAACTTACATATACGTATATAAAAGTGCGTAATTTACACATTTATTTTTTCGAGTGTATATAAAATCGGTATTTATAAAGTATGATAATTTATTTCTAACTAATATTTCAATAATTTTTATGGAGCACAGATATTTTAAAACAGAAGAGAGCGTTGAAGTAATCAGAGTTTTTCATTATCTGTAATTGTAATATGTGTTTTCAAATCTAGGCTATATTGGGAAATCAATTATGAAATCCAACAGAACCGCAATGTTTAAATTGGGACATATTCAGATATTAGTTCTAAAAGACTGTTTAGTTAAAATAAAGCAGGAAAGGGCATTAATGAAGATTTTCAATTTAGCCTATATTATTCTGCACTTAACGCTAAACTACTTCTTAAATCAGCACTCAGTAATACGAAAAATGCAAGGTTATTAATTCTGAAACTAACTTTAGTATAGAAGACGGGCTGTTAAAATAATTTGCAGAAATATCATTCAAATTTAGTCTCTTTGAAGACTAAAGTTGCACCAGTTCAAGAAATAACTCTGCCGAAGTTGGAGCTTCTTGCTGTACTTTTAAGGAGCAAGATTGTCCATTCCCTTTTCACTCGATTTACGTCTACCACAGGACGTGAAGTCTAACTTCTGGTCAGATTCCGTGATTATTCTTCACTGGATCCAAAATAATTCCCAAAATTTAAAGATGTTTGTTAAGAATAGAGTAAATAAAATCAAGAAAATATCTGATCTCGTATGTTTGTTTCACTGTCCTTGAAATAAAACTCCTGCTCATATATGTGATAACGAAGTGAAAACTTAATCAGTCTAAAGGGTTAGGATCTATACCAATTTGGTTCACCATGTCTAAGGCAGTATGAAAACCAATGGCCACAATCCAAAGTTGATAGAATATAAGGAACCAACTTAGAAAAGAAAGGTTGGTTGGTTGGTTGGTTGTATTTATGACGGCCAATTATCTGCACGAGGGATATAGGCCCAGGGGGGACGTGCCCTTCGTGGGGGTCTTTCTAAGGGAACCTAACCCGTATTAACGCTTGGAAATCCAAGGTTCGAAGAAAACCACGAAAACTCCGAATGATTAGGCCGACGGGCGCGATTGGGATCGAACCCAGCACCTCCCGTCTACCAGCTTCGAGAGCAGAACCTCTCAGCCACTGGTGGAGCCTAGAAAAGAAAGGATATGAAGTTATGTCTATGGTTGTGACAACGAACGTTTAAGCTCTTTTTGACATCGATAATTCAGCAAAGATACGATAATTACCATATATTGCATGGACGTAAAGATTCGTTCACAATGCAAGGAATCCTCAGAGTAAGAAAATTGGTCCCTTGTACACAAAAGAACTTGTATTAGCCGAAGAATACTGCATTAAAATTTCTTCAATGGAACATTTTCCTTAAGAATATTTTAGTCGGAAGCAATGAAACTCAGTTACTCGACCGTTTAATGCAATTTTAAGTGAAAGAAAAATTATCATGTTTAGTGGACGAATACAGCAAACTAATATCTCATACCACAAACTCCATCCAATTTGTACTTAATATCTCTCATTTATAATCAAAGATTATCATGAACTCCGTCGATCTCATACAGGACAACAATTCACGACTCATCTGGGAAAAATATGTTATAACAGAAACTAATCCTAGACGTGATGGTATAACAGGGGCATGTACAGTGAGGTTACCTTCTGGAGCCGTTACCAGAAAACAGGTGCAGCTTCTTTATCCTCCTGATCTCTAGACCCTTTCGAGTCCGGGCGTGTTGCGATATAAGAAGAGACTACCAAACGGCACTAAGCGTGTCGAACTCTTGAATGCTAATTTTTTTGTGGTATAAATGTAAATAGTTTGTGTAGTGTTTGTCATTAATGTAAACGCCTTTCATCCTCCCAAATAAATATTGTTTGTTAGTTGAATCTCGAATGAATTTTGAGCTATAAATCAAGAACCGGCACTGAATTTGGTGAAACCTTTTCTTTTATTAACTTTATTATTCTTTAACTATTTTATTCTTTTTTATAACTAACTATTATAACTAACTATTTTATTCTTTTATGTTTACGAAAGCAATTTTTGAAATTCGATTTTGATTTGATAAATAAATAACATGAAAATTATTAATTGCATAATAAATTGTTATAAAGTTTTCATAGTATTATTATGTTAAAAATATCGCTGTATAAAGAAGAATTATTTTGAAAATAAGATAGTTTTAAATTTTTGAGTTATTAGTTTTATAAATTAATTGTAAAATAAATCATTTTAGACTTTTCTTACTGTTATTTTATCAACAACTTCATCTTAAAAAAGGGATTATTTTTTAAATGACATGGTTCAATAATTTAACCTACAATAAAAGTAAGGAAATGATGAATTCTTCCAACGTTAAGACTTAGTCAAGTTCCAAATTCTTTTCACTAATGTTAAAACTGTGGGTCTAGCATTATTTCCTATATGAAAAATATCTCTTTGGAAAATTAATATTTTAACTCAATTTTTCTGTGTACTTTTCATATAGGTTGTCTATTTTCTTCTTGGTTGTCAAATATTTCTCAATAAATACTTAATTTTGTGTGAAGTATTAGAATCTTACTCACAGTTCGTTAGCTTTTAACTAATAAAATGTTAAATTAAGCATAGATTTTAGAAATATTTTGAAAACAAAGAATAAAAGATATATCCTTTAAGAAGAGTACGCAGAACCAAAGAACTATAGTAAAAAATATTAAATATAAAATTTCTAATTTCCTGAGGAGATGTTTTAGATTCACGCATTCATTCTACGTCCATAGGTTCAATATTAGTAGGAGAATTTGGAAGTTGATGTATTCCGTTTGGGTAAAGAGCTATTTAAAGTATGGAGAAATGGAAATGGAGTTTTAAAGGTTACTTCGTGCGTCAGAATAACTAAATATAAAGAAAACAAGAAATCGTCTAAAATATCTGTCATAGACGCAAACCGAAGACGAAAAGATATACGATAATTTTGTCTAGTGCTCTTTAAACTTTTAACATTCCATTTATCATATATGATATATAATTATTAACTACTTCCTTACGCAGCATATATGAATAAATATTTTCTAACGCAAAAGATAATAAAAGTATAAAATAAATTATTTATAATAAATTATTCTGCATCATATGTTATACCAATTATTACATTCCGTATCAGATGAAGGGCTCACAGCCATAGTATACCAAGTCCATTAAAAAAAATGAGATAGTCCATTTAAAAGGTGCATACGATCTGAGTCATTCACTCCCACAGTGAACCAAGTATGTAAACAGATGCCATGTATGAGAAAGTGTGTGAAAACAGGCTTGGGACATGTGACAGTAGACAAAACAGATTTTATGTACCTTCTAAATGTCCTATCTCATTTTTTTTTCAAAATAGACTTGGTATACTATTGTTATAAACCCCTAAGATATGATATCCCAATATTTTCACCAATGTCTAATTATTCTAGGAAATATTTCAAAATGCGCAATTAATTGTTAACTTGGAAAATCATATGTGATTATAAAAATAGTGAAATTTAATTTTCAATATTTGCAGTTAATATTTATATCAATTCAAAAAACAATACGAAATATTAAAATTAAAATTAAATAAAATGCAAAATGCTAAAAATAAAATCCTGCCATAGACAATATCTGTAGAAAGCATCTCAAATTGAAAGCGATATCTGTAAAAGATATTTGTAATTGAAAAGTCAACGGAAATCCAAAGAATTGGACAAAGTAAAGTTTTTTAAAAAATAGACTTGGTATACTTTGGTTGTTAGCCCTCAGATATGATATCCCAATATTTTTACCAATCTCTAATTACTCAAGCAAATATTTCAAAATACGCAAATAATTTTTTTTTAAACAGAAAGTAATTTTTAATTTGGAATATCATACGTGCTTATTAAAAATAGCGAAATTAAATTTTCAACATTTTCAGTAAATATTTACAAGATCAATTCAAAAAACAATATAAACTACTAAAATTAAATAAAATGCAAAATTCTAAAAATAAAATCCTGCCAAAGACAATATCTGTAGAAAGTATCTCTAATTGAAAGAGATATTTGTAAAAGATATTTGCAATTGAAAAGTCAAAGGAAATCCAAAGAATTGGACAAACTAAAGTTTCTTCCTATGCTAGAACATAATTTTTTTTCCTTTTCATAACGTCACGAACATTTTTCTGTCATGATGGATTGATTCATACATTGGTTCCTACCGACAATAAAGAACTATAAGATTCCGTAAAATGGAAAATACGACGATGGAAAAGAAAAGAAAATACCTTCGAGCACTATTAAAAAAGATACGAGTCAAAGAAAAATCGAAGCTTTACCTAAAAGAGACATTCGCTGAAACGATTTCTGTGTAAATAAATGGATATAGTTACTTTGAAAAGGATTCATATTAGGTATCATCTAGTAAACATCAGTTTTTTGATTACACGAGTGTTAAAGACAGAAAAACTGTATCCTTCCAATGTATTATCTAAATTTGTAGCTATGTACCCAGAAGGTCTTTTACACTAATTTTGCACAAATAATAAAACCCCGAAGCTTTTAAAATATGCTTTTTTAGCGAAATAATCAACAATAATTGTTCTTGATACAATGAAATATGGTTATGTGCATAGTTTGAACACATGCCTTAAATTTACATTTTAATTATATTTTATTGTTTTATTTATTGATTGGTGAATTTTTTTTATTTCGTTATGTCATAAAAGTTGGTATCAAATCCCGAGCTATTTATATTAATTAAAGTGCAAGCGGATTTATCATACGCAATTATATACATGCGATAGACATGGATTTAAAAAAAAATTATGTATGAAAATTATTTTAAAAACAACGAAAATTTAGTAAATAGCGATATATTTTTCCAACAAATTGCAATACATATTTTAAATGAATTTCATTTTACATTTTTTCCTTATTCGACGGTGTAAAAATTTATAAGGTGTGATGTTTAGAAGAAAAAACAATCCGTTAAATTTAGTCGTTTAGTCTTGCCACCGTCAAAATGGTGTCACCGTTAAGCACGGATCGTTTCTCTAATATATATATATATATGTTATATAAAAATTTTACCTTTTTCTATTCATTTAAATTATTCTAAATTGCCGGTCTATTCATTATTTTCTTTTTTAATACGCCCTATTATTTATTTCTAGCTAAATTCCTCTATTTTTAAAACGCGTATCTTAATAATAGATTTATTCCAAAACGTAATCTAAACTTTCAATCCCTTCATTAATTTTTATCGTCTACCAAACTGTAAAGTTCTGAACGCAGTTACTTATTTTTCGAATATTTATCAAAGCCATTTTTACTTTTTTATTCTACACTGCTGGCAACACAAAATGCAACACCCGGAAGGAAGTATGCAACTCATGTGAAATTTACATCATGCGTTTGCGGCGATGAAATATGCAAATCATTAGCATTGCAGCTCAGACGCACATCATAGACGACCGTAGCGCTACTCAAAAGCGCTATATAAGGGGAGAACAGATTGGCGATTTGAAGTACGGTAATTGTTTTTTAGTGCGTTTTTTTTTTTTTTTTTTTTTTTTTTTGCGTAAGCTGTTTACCTATGCCTCGTGGAAGACATCGAGCGTCTTTTGACCAAGTTTCGGAATTCGACCGAGGAAGAATAGTAGCCTATAGGGATTGCGGATTATCCTTCAGAGAAATCGGTCAACGTGTTGGACGAAACCAAGCAACTGTGATGCGGATCTGTAATCGTTGGATGCAGGAGGGAACGACGGACCGACGGGGCCAATCGCACCCATCTCATTGCACCACTGCCCGTGATGATAGGCGGATTGTGCGCATGGCAGTGATGGATCGCGCAGCCACATCACGAACCATAGCACAACAGATTCAGTCTGCTACGCATTATTCGGTGTCCACTCGTACCATTCGACGCCGTTTGCAGCAGAGTGGAATGTCCGCAAGGCGTCCATTGCTTCGTTTACCCCTGACTGGAAACCACAGGCGTTTGCGCCGTGAATGGTGCAAGGAACGGCGGACATGGACAACGGAATGGAACGACATTGTGTTTACTGACGAAACCAGCTTCTGCCTGCAACATCACGATGGTCGGATTCGAGTTTGGAGTTACCGTGGTGAGAGGCTGCTGAACTGTTGCGTTATGCATCGCCCCACTGGTCCTGCACCCGGTATCATGGTTTGTGGTGGTATCGGATTTTACTGCCGCGCACCTCTAGTACGTATTGCCGGTACATTGAACAGCCAGCGCTACATCTCTGAGGTGTTGGAGCCCGTGGTCCTCCCATACATTCAGCGATTGCCATCAGCCATATTCCAGCAGGATAATGCGCGACCACACGTGGCACGCAATGTTCAAGAGTTCTTCTTTGTCCAACAGATTGAATTGCTTCCATGGCCTGCTTGTTCTCCCGATCTATCGCCAATCGAAAACGTGTGGCCCATGCTTGCGCATCTACTGGCCCGGGATACACCACCCGCTGCTACACCAGATCAACTTTGGCAATATGTGGAAGCCGCATGGACTGCTGTACCCCAAGGAGACATCCAAAGCCTCTTTGATTCTATGCCGAGGCGTGTGGCCGCGGTTATAGCCAATAATGTCGGCTACTCTAACTACTGATTTTGTCATCATCCACGCGTCACAAGAGGCTGTAATTTTGATCGTTTGATCTTTGTCAGCATGTTATCTGCCAAATAAATTTCGCTGTGATATCCCTGTTCCTTCTTGGTGTTGCATTTTGTGTGGCCAGCAGTGTATTTCATCTCATTTTCCCGCTCGCGAGGCACCAGCCTTTTCACATCGAAATCATTCCATTAGCGGCGCTGGGATTCTTTCCTGTGACGTTTCTTGATCGCTCTCCATTGGCTGAGTGTCGGATCCCAGTTTCACTTCGAGGCTCGTTCGTGATTTTCGTTGGTTTAGCTTGAAGTTGTCATTTCAATCGGAATTCCTCCGCGCATTCTCATAAATAGCGAGAGCATGAACTCAGAACAGGAGATTTTTTTGTGCTGTGATTGTTTACAAAACCTGTTACCCGGTGTCCTTAGCCATGTGGAATATTCATTTCTTAAATTAACATCTATTTAGCATGAGTAATTAGTTTATGCTCGAGTGAAATGCTCTGATTTCTCATCTGCGGGAATTGTTCAGTGTTGGTATGTTCTGATGGAATAAACAGTTCTTCTATGACTACGTTTCCATGTGTTTAATTGGGAAAACCCCATATTTCTTCATACGCCTTTTTTCGCCACTCAAGCTGCCTTGTTTTCATAATGAAATAATAAGTGTTTTATTGGACTATACCAATATTATCATCACTCTACAGCTGCTATATTTTCAGAGTTGATACCTCCGCTAGCAATGCTTGTGCTAAGTGGTAGGATTGCTTACAACATCACCAACGGCTGATTAAAATGTGGTATGACTCCAGTAATACCTAATAAGCAAGATTTCAACTACACCCATTAAATTTTTTCGTAACACACACACACACACACATATATATATATATATACACATATATCAGTATATGCACATGCATACAATACGAATCTTTTCATCATGCAAAAGCCCGGAATACTGAACTAATTCAAACTCAATTGGGACAGTATTTTGATTTTGGAAACAGATTGAATGAGTTCGTTAATCAAACATGTAGCTGCTATATTTCGTTTGTAGAGACACGCAAATAAAAATATAGAAAACATATTATCGTAATAGAAATTCTGATCCAATTCGAACCTAATTGGGACACAATATTAACCCTGTCAGTATCTTGTTAGTTTTGTTTATCGAGTATATAGATATTACATATTGTTCGTTGGGGCATGCAAAAGCAAAACATGCACAATTTGTCTTTACGATAACTTGGAAATAGTAAATCAAATCGAACGTTATTGTGATATTGTCTTAATCTTGCAAGTACCTTGGATAAATTCTTTAATAAAGTATGCAGTGTTAGTTGACTTTGACTGTTTTGGTTCTGATTTCGTTTGACCATCAACAACATATGGCCTTTGGCCTATTTTTAAACTATGATTTCAAATTATTTTAGTTTTTTCATACTATTGCCATTAATCTATTCAGTTACATTTGTTAATCTCAATTTAAATTTTCCATCCAAATCAACCTTTCGGCAAAAATAAAAAACTTAGGAGTGAAACCTATTTTTTTAATTCGTATGAAACCAGATGCGAGTATCTGAAAAAAAAAGAAATAAGCCTACTTTTCTGATCCTGTCAGAACAACTGGTTATTTTAAAAATAATTTTGAAAAATGAATATGGGATGTTTTCTTTTAATATTCGTTACTTTTCAAAAATGATTTCAGATATAGGAAATGAAAAAAAAAAGTACTTCTAGACGATTCAATTGCATTTTAGAAACTTTAATCGATTATTTCGATTTTTGAAAGAGGAGACTTTGAGATAGCTTCAAAATGATAATTTTAAAACAATATTTAATATATGAATTTTATGGCTTTACATTAGAATTTATGTAAACTTTGTTTTCTTGTCTTTTTTCTTTACTATAATAGATTTTTGTTATTTAATGCATCAATATATATAGTAAAGTGAGGAGAGATGCCGCAGTTTTTCTTTTCTTCTTGTAAAATGTACAATAAAGCAAAAAACAGCAAACTAAGTACCAGAAATCATTCATCAAACCCTTTAGAATCTAATTTCTATGTAAAACAAGTTAAAGCCCTCTTAACAAAGCAGGCATAATTATTTTCCTAAACGTTCTTTTTTAACATCATGTTTTAAGTGCTGGGTAAGATGCCGCATGTGGTGTGGTACAGATGCCGCATGGAGAAAAAAGCTATGCTGTTTATTTTTTTTCATATAAATCACATTTTTATTTCCTCAAACTACTTAACCCATTAAGCGCCGCTATATTAAGCGCGTTAACTAAATAAAGTTTATATATGTTTTTTATATACATAAGATGCCAATATGATAAAACAGTTGAAAATTTTTTAATAACTGTAACCGTTTAGAATATATAACATGCTCCCGTAGCGGGAGCGTTGGCGTCTAATGGGGGTTGAACCTCTCTCCGAATCGTAAGGAGCCGCACGTTATTTTCTCCTGCCCCAATGCAATTGCGGTTAGAAAAAAATAATAAAAACATCATTTTTTGGCAATCTGCAAACAGATCAAACAGATCAAACTATACAAACATGTAACAAATCAAATTATACAAACATATAAATAATTACAAAAAAGACATATATTAAAAATTTAATATTAATAACTGATAAGCACTTTTATTAAAATTTTTTGAACGAGTAGTCAAAGTATCAGAAATATAAAGCCACTCTTACATTTTTTCTTATTATTATTTTCCGATACGTTTGCTAGAGACCTTCAAGGAAAACTCTGATGTAACATTATATTATATTATACACTACATAGACACACATATATATATATATGTTTTACATTTAGGTTTACTCTATGTACTTATGTTGAAATAGTTTATTACATCGACTCGTTGTCTGTTAATTATAATTATATATTATTTCTAAATGATGTATTAAATTTTCTCTTTTATTTGTAACAAATAAAGCAATTGTTTTAGAAAAGGAAATTAAGACATCTTTCATTAAAAAAAAAAAAAAAAAATGCTTTCACGCTACTATTACCGCACTATGCTATTCAAATTATTTAATAAAATACATTATTTTTATTACTTCTGTAATAAGAGGCATGCGGGTATTGAAAAATTTATCTACAAAATTATCGCCGTTAGTAAAATTAATATAAAATGAAACAATTCGGAATTTTCAGAATTTTTCTTTTTGTATTTGGTATATGAATCTGCCTATGGAAGTCTATTTCAAAAGTAGCTGCTATGTTCTACTTTATTATACCTTTATTTATGCTAAAATTTCGTGTTACATGAAATTGGAAAAAATTCTTTTTTTAATGTATTAGTAATAATTTACAATCACTCATAATGCAATCCTGTATTTTTTTTCTCTTTTTTATTTTACATCTTTTTTTTTTTTTTTTTCTAAAACGGATAAACATTATAAATATAACTTTTATTGTTTTAAGGTGTTAGTGATACTTTTTATTAAATCTAATCTGATTCAAAGGAGCTCTGTTTTTGTTGTTGTTGTTGTTGTTTTTTCATATAATATTAAACGTCCATACTCAAGCAAACTGAAATATATTGCTGTTCATAAGAATGAATACAAAATGCCCTTGAACACAATTTGTAATGACTATAGCTAATAGTCATACGGTCTATAAATCACCTTTTTTTCTTCGAACAGTTAACAGATTTCTTTTCACTTACTGCCCAGAAACACATTCTTTCTTTTTGGAAACGCGCTTGCAGATAAAGGGGAAAGTGTAAGCACAAGCCGCCAAAGCTCCCTTTGTGGGAACATTCCAAAGAAACCTGTATAATATAACTTTAAATGGGTATATTTACTTTGGGTTAGGAATGGATTATTAGTTGAAATGTTGACTTTAAATATTCACTGTACTTGTAAAAAAAATAAAGAATTTTTTTTATTTCTTTTCACTGCTTTTACTTGAGATTGTCGAAAACCTAAAAATTCTCTTTTTTTAAAAATCTGCAAAAAATTGAAAAAATATATATATCATCCTGAAAAAAATATATATTAGATTCCATACTATTAACTTTTAAATACAAAATGTATTTTTTGAACAGTTTTAAAATATTTTGAGAAAAAAAAATAATAAAAAGTTGTTCCCGCAGCGGGAGCGTTGGCGTTTAACGGGTTAAAATGAAAATAAATAACAGTAAACTTACATAAATTATATATATCACTAAATTGTGAAAAGTTTAATGAAATTGCAAAAGTGCAAGTTCGAAAAATAAAACTTAAGACAAAAAATGAAAATGAAATGAAAAACATTTGAATTTACGTGAATGGATAGCATAATTACTGGAAACAATAGACAGCATAATTACAAAAAAGATATAAATCACTGGTTTACATCCAGGCGAACATTGCAGTTTGCTCTTTATGTAAGCATTAGTTATATTCTATTTAGGCCCTAGTCTATTTTTTTGGCCTTTCTTCTCATTCTTTAATTTTGTATTTCCATTCGCCCACAATCACATCACACTTCCCGTTGCACAAGTAAAGTGAGCCTTTGTCATGCAGCTATCGATTGAATTTGATGCACTGAACCATGCTTCGCCCACAATCACATCACACTTCCCGTTGCAAAAGTAAAGTGAGCCTTTGTCATGCATCTATCGATTTCATTTGATGCACTCTCCCATGATGAAGACTCCAGACACAATCAGTACATTCTGAGTCATCAAATTCCAATCCAATACATACTGCCATCAAAATCTATAAAAGAACAATTTCGCCATTATCGGAAGATGGCTCATATTTTAGTTTCTTCCTCAAGTAAGGTGTGTTCAAGTTGATATTTCCTTTCCGTTTTTTAAACATTTTACTTCCACCAAGCTGTCGTTCTTTGACGCTTTCTAGTTTCTTTTGCTTTTTATTTCATTCTTCTTTTTTGTTTATAAACTCTCTGCTTGTAATATTTGCATCCTTTTGATTTCTCTTACTTGGCTGTATGGGCCTTTTGACCATTGGGATAAGAGATATTTTGTTTAGCAGTTTAAATGGTGAGACTTGTAAAGGGCCTATGTTTTCCTTATTCACACATGGAGAACCAGCATTGTTGCTGAGAATATTTTGATAAGTAGCAGAATGCGCTAATATACATTGATTTAAATGTTAGTTATGCTTAAATCGCAGTGATGAATTTATTGAACCGAAAAACAAAAATATATTGTGCGGCATCTGTTCCTCAACCTCTGTGCGGCATCTGTCCTATAGTGGAGGGTGAGATGCCGCGCCACCCTTTTGTGTCATGTGAGCGACGCGTGAGAAATGCAAGCACATGTCTGTATTCTATGATGATCTATTCTACAGTTGCAATTGGTTTTGGGATGAAATCTCTGCTTAATAATTGGCTTAAAATATGCAATAAAACTTTATTAGAATAATTTTTGCAACTTTCCACGCAGGTTTGAAGCATAAAAGCAGGCAGAAATATTTGAATACTAATAGTTAAGCAGTGGAAACGCATACAACACAACAGACAGCACTTAGGCACACAACGAAATTCTTAATTTGGTCTAGGGAGCGCTATTATCGCCAATACAATGTCTGCGGCATCTGTCTGACCGCGGCGTCTGTCCCCACTTTACTATACCAACAAAAATGTATTTCACATCAAAATTAAAAGTTGTCATTTTTTAATTATTCCGCTAAATAAGTCAGTATATAAATAACCACATAGAAATGCGTATATTTCAACTTTGTATTTGAAGTATTATGAGAAATATGTATAGGATGTCTCAAGAAATCATGATATGCTTTAGTAATTATTATAAAAATACATAAATTTCATGAGTTTCAGAATCAAATATTTGTCTGCCAAATTGCCGCAAATAGCCAATAGAATTAACCGATTTGTTTTTCTTACAATCTATAATGTAATGTCACAGATATAATATAGTTAATTTCGAAAAAAATAATGGAATGTTAATTTTCACCTAGTCATTTATGGATATTTTCCATTTTCCCTAAGCGGACAAATCGCGCACTTTCAAAGTGTCCGTTATTTAGAGATTCCATTGCGTATATGGGTTATTCATAATTCCCTCCGGGTTTCGAAGCGCTGTAGTAAAAAAACTAAGACGAATACAGTAAAAAGGAACATTTGAAAGAATACATAAACAAATCAATTTTTACTTACATAACTTACAGGTGTTCAATGTGAAAACCTTAGGTCTCATGGCATACATCAATGTGATAATCCAGTTCCTTCCACACTCTACTCAATATGGTACTATAAACGATCTGTGAACTTATTGTACCACACATAAATTATCTTGTCCGTTGGTCTCTGTATTTCGTACGAAATGTCCATTGAACCATTACCACTGATTCAGATTTTGCTAATTCTAAGACACAAAAAGCTTACTGTTCGCCTGTAAACTCCATTTTTATTTACTAATTGCCTCCCGGCAAAAGGTGACAATAAAACTTAAACTGATTCTGCATTCTTTCAAAGGTTCTTTTTTGCAGTATTCGTCTTAGTTTTTTTACTACAGCGCTCCGAATCCCCGGAGGTATTTATGAATAACACTGTATATATATATATATATATATACAGTCTCTAACGGAGTAAATTAGCATTAATAGCCTCACATAAAAAATCCTTAACTAGAGTGAAAAAGTACAGCACATGATTATATTCCAATTTAATTTATATCATACAATTAAATATGGGCAAAATCATACTAACACTACGATTATCTATCCACTAATACAACTTCTATCCGCTACTATTTTTATCTAACCACGATTGAAGATTTTAATAAACTGATGTAACGATCTCTGCCTAATGGTTAGTGTTTTCCATTCAAATATCACACAAAAGCTAATGTAGATCACAGCAACTTTTTATTAAAACTTGACACAATCATGGGTAGTTGGACACATAAAATTGATAACTGAATAATAAAATCATACTTATAATTAATTTTAGCATATGCCCACTGATACTATCATTTAGTCATTAGAATAAATTGACATTCTGGATAAATTGAGAACCTAACTCGGTACTGAAAGTTACGCGTCAATAATCTGATTCTTCATATCATTAAATATAAACATTGTGCTTTCGAAAACGTTCAAGCCATTAACAATCGGTTTATCCTTTAGCAAGAAAAGTTCGTATTTTAACTCTGATGAATACAATACTTTCTCATCATTTAATAACTATTTTTATTGGATTTTTATATACGTCTTCACCTTTAAAACCACTTTATTAATCAAACTACGAAATACAAATACAAACCAATGGCCCAATATAAAGTTTAAAACTAGAGTGCCTTTAAAAGCCAAAGTCATATTTCTGATTCAAAGTACCGGATGTCCATACTTTACGACGCTACTTTAAAGTGGTCTACAGACGAAACTATTGGTCAGAAAGTTGTGAAATTTTGTGAAGGACATAATAAAATGATAAGATTTTATTTTGGCGAAAAATAAAATTTGTCAAAGTTTCGCCACCAGATAGCGTTTTTAACGAATTACACAATTACATATTTATTAACAACTATATATTTGTAAAAAACATTCAAGACTTCTCTTCGTATACTAAGATAATGCGACATAAAAGTCATCTGCTTTAATTAATAGAAAAAGTTACAGATAGCACAAAATATTTATTAAGAAAAACCTTGAATATCAATACCCGTTACGTTGATGCACTGCTTAGAAGGTAAATTCACCGTGAAAGAACATTTTTTGTAGGATTCAAGAGGTGTTAATATTAATTTTCTTCACTTTGACATAAGAAATATACATTTTTCTCCTTTCGTTGTGTTTGCATAGCAAGTATGTTAAAACATATAAATTGAAGAAAGTGTTTTATATATAATCTAACTTCTTCTTCCTTTTGAACGAGAAAAACAAATTATTTATAAAGTGAATTATCTTTGAAAAGTGTAAAATATTAAATACGTGTTTAAATTTCTATTATTAAGCTTAGAAATTTTTACCGTAGTTTCAAAAATACGGCTATTTGAAACATACCTTGTAATAACTGAAATTACTATATTTTGAATTAATTGACTGTATGGTAAAAATATATTGGTTTTAACATAATTTCTGTTAAGAATTGTGTCTATGTGACAGGTAATAACTTGTAAATAATTTTTTATAAAGTTAATTACACATTTAAATATTTAAATAAAATGTACTCTAAGGTAAAGTTAGGTGTTACTTTAGATGTGTTATAAATAACTTAATTATTACTATACATTTATTTATGCTTATTTTATTTCAGAAGCAGATGTGTTTTAACCCTTTGAGGGGCAAGTCATTGTGTTTCTGTAATGTCGAATTCACACCGGAATCTTCAAAAAACATTTATTGCAAAATATGGAAAAGCAATTTTACGACTTTCTTCCACCAAAGTAAGAAAAGTAAAATTTAATAATTTTTTTCTGGTGCAAATCTTCTTTAATCATAGGTGGGATATAACTCATGGGGTTAATAAGTAGGCCATCACAGACGAAGAATTACAAATTGATGTTTCAGTAGAATGAAGAAATTACTGAGTAGTAAGCTATTCTGTAATCGGCCTCATTTGAGATCTGCAGGAGGATGAAATCTTTCTACTGTCGCCTATAGGTGACTTTAGTATTCGTACTTATAGCTTTCGAGGTATTTTACCTTTACAGACAGGGTGTCCATAACTAAACGGCCCTATTTTAAAGTTGTCTACAGACTAAACTATTGGTCAGAAAGTTGTGAAATTTTGTAAAAGACATCATGAAGACATGGGAATTTGGTTAAGCGAAAAAAGGCATGTTCAAAATTTCGCCACCAGATTACGTTTTAATGAATTGCACATTTGCCATACATTTACGATAGTTTACATATTTTATTGCAACAACACATGTTCCACATGACGACCATTATTTTCAGCTACCATCGAGAATGGCAAGATAGCATGTCCCACAGTCGCCCGCTCTGTGTTCTGGGAAATGCCAGAACATCTCGTGAAATGCTATCTTTATGACCAGGAAAAGTTCTTTTATTATCATTGCTTACAAAATGTTTCAAATGCCTCCAAAGCCAAAAGTCACATAGATTGAGGTCTGGAGATCTGGGAGGCCAAAGATTACGAAATTGGCAGCTATGATACGTTCTTCTGTGAAGTGATTCTTAAGGACGTTCTTAAGACAGTGGCTAAAGTGTGGAGGAGCTCCATGTTGCATAAAAATTATAATTTGAAAGGCATTGACGGGCTTGCAGATCCGAAAAATATTTATTTTATGACAAGGATCCATAACGCTTCCCGGAAGTCAAGCATGCTACTGGAACACTAACACTTAATTCCTCGAAGACATATGGGCCGAGAATAAACGATGTACAAAACTCACACCACACCGTCAATTTTGGTAAATAGAACGGAACAAGTAAGATTGAGCGCAGAATTTCTGATTCCCAAATTTGGCAGTTATGAGTATTCACTGAACTGTCCAAAAATGCGCTTCTTCTGTCCAGAGGATATTCGAAGGTCATTCTGAATTAATCTTAAGGCGAGAATGAAGCTGAAGTGAGAACCGATGTCTTGTCTCGAAATCATGTGGAAGCAACTCCTGTACAAGTTGAAGCTTGTACGGATAATACCGGAGGGTAATTCACATGATATTTTATATAGTCTAACGAGGCATATCCAATGCTTCTGCCGCATGACAGACAGTGGTAAAAGCCTGTACGTTGGAGGCTTTGTCCTTTTCCACCTGAAGCGCAACCCATTCTATTGTTTCTGAGGAAACATAATTTCTTCCTCTTCCAGACGGACATTCATCGATCTTTTTCTTAAAATTTGTGTAGCTAATAGAAGATTTTTAATAGTCAATGGACCTTTCCGCATTCCCTTCGAAGTCCGAAATTTCCGTAGAGCAACTAATGCGGAATTACAGTTTTGGTAAAACAATTTTACTTACAATGGTCGGTTTGATAAATCTAACGACATTCTGATTACCAAGAGCAAGAATGTTCTAGTAAGTACAGAACTTGTGTGGAAATATAAATTATTTAAAAACAACGTTTAAACACACAATAAAATAAGTTGATTTGATCAGACGTATACGTTTCGTGAGTACTAGGACTCACATCAGTGTAAAAAACTTTAAAAACAATATCCCCCCAACTACATGCACGGTGAAAAACCAAATGTCAAAACAAAATACCAAAAGACCATCAAGTTCCAACAGCAAATGAAATTAATGCGGAAGTGAAGTGTCGTGACACAGCAAATCCACCCAGAAAGTTGAGATGTATGGTGTACTAGATAAATCATTAACCAAGGAGTCTTTAAATTTATGGATATGAACAGCCTCGAAAAAGTCTAAATCCAAAGGAAAATCCAAAATCCATTTCTTGATAATGGTAGCTGAGTCAAAATTAAAATTATGTCCCTCCCCCCAGCAATGAGAGGCGATAGAGGATTTCTGTAATTCTTTTTTCTTTACATAGTTTCTGTGTTCATTGACTCTGTAACGGAGTTTTCGTTTAGTTTTTCCAATGTAGGACAAACCACATTGGCATTGAATGTTGTAGACTCCCCAATAATTATGAGGAGGAATTTGATCCTTAAGTTGCGAAAAAGTTAATTTATTAACTGGTTTAAAAACCACACTAAAATCACAATGTCTTAAGACATTAGCCATCATTAAGCTAATGCTATTATAAAATGGCAACATTATAAGGTTAGAAATGGAAACCGCAGTAACAGGAGAATCAAGATTATTAACACATTTATTAAGACTATGAGAAATTAAATTATTGATATGAGATAAACTAAAACCTCGATCAATAGCCACAGATCTAATGTAATTTAATTCTGTAATAAGTGAATTATTATCTGAACAAATTAAGCGAGCTCTGTTAATTAAATAAAGAAAAGCTGAAGCTTTTTGGGAAGGGGGTAACATGAATTGAAATGGGGGGTGGGAGTGTGACAGCAAAAGGTTTACGGTAAACGCAAGTGTCAAAGGTGTTAAGCTGACGTGTAACCAACACATCCAGAAATGGCAATCTATTATCTATTTCAACTTCATAAGTAAATTGAATGACTGAATCTATTGAGTTTAAAACCGTTAATATATTGTCAACAGAAGATAGAGAAAGGTCTAAGAGTGCAAAAGAATCATCTACATCTGCAGTAAAATGGGAAGTTGATAAGGTTAAACATTTTAACCTCAAAGTAATGCATATATAAATCTGCTAAAAAAAGACTAAGGGGATTACCCATTTTCTAAACCATCTGTCATAGAATAATATTGATTAGAAATTTGAAATGAATTTTGTTTTAAACAAGTACTGAATAACTCAATAATGTGGTTGATTTCATAATCTGTGTAATGAAATTCTTTTAATCTAGCAGTGAGACATTGTAGTGCACCTTGAACTGGAACATGGGTGAACAGAGAAGTAACATCAAATGAAACCATGCGTAAAGAGGGGGAGGGGGTGAAGTTTTTAATCTGATTTACACAAGAACTAGAATTTTTAATGGTATAAATATTAGAACTTGAAAGGAATGAAAAGTGTTTCACTAAATTTTTAGCAAGAGTGTATGAAGCATAATCGATATTGGATACGATAGGCCGGAGGGGAACCCCAATTTTATGAACTTTAGGCAGAGCGTAAAAGCGACTACAGTTAGGAATAGACGGAATTAATGACATTTTAATACTGTAATTAATACAGGGAGAGGTTTTTATAAGTTTTCTGGTACTCATTAGATCACTGTCAGAAGGATCCCGATTTAATTTAATGTATTAATGTAATGTAATGGCCGGATTGTAAAAGATTTTGCACTTTATCCAAATAGGCTGTTTTATCTTGTACCACTATTTGACCTCCCTTATCAGCTTTAGAGATAACAATGTCATCATTAGATTTTATAGAGGATAAAGCTTCTTTAAGATCCTTCGTTATGTTTGGTTTGAAATTCATAGAATTGTCATCAACTGTGTTTTTGATGAGAACCCTAATGGAATCCTTTTGAGAACTAGATAGTTTTCTAAATTTGAAACTTCTTTCAACTGGAGCAATAAGATTAGTTAAGTCTGGACGTTTGCTAAAAGAAAAAGAAGTATATTGCTAAGAAAGAAAGTCTATTGGACTTGGTCTATTGGACTATGGCAGATGGTTTAGCAATGGGTAATCCCCTTAGTCCTTTTTTAGCAGATTTATATATGCATTACTTTGAGGTTAAAATGTTTAACCTTATCAACTTCCCATTTTACTGTAGATATGTAGATAATTCTTTTGCACTCTTAGACCTTTCTCTATTTTCTGTTGACAATATATTAACGATTTTAAACTCAATAGATTCAGTCATTCAATTTACTTATGAAGTTGAAATAGATAATAGATTGACAGTTCTGGATGTGTTGGTTAAACGTCAGCTTAACACCTTTGACACTTGCGTTTACCGTAAACCTTTTGCTGTCACACTCCCCCCCCCCCATTTCAATTCATGTTACCACCCTTCCCAAAAAGCTTCGGCTTTTCTTTATTTAATTAACAGAGCTCGCTTAATTTGTTCAGATAATAATTCACTTATTACAGAATTAAATTACATTAGATCTGTGGCTATTGATCGAGGTTTTAGTTTATCTCATATCAATAATTTAATTTCTCATAGTCTTAATAAATGTGTTAATAATCTTGATTCTCCTGTTACTGTGGTTTCCATTTCTAACCTTATAATTTTACTATTTTATAATAGCATTAGCTTTAAGATGGCTAATATCTTAAGACATTGTGATTTTAGTGCGGGTTTTAAACCGGTTAATAAATTAACTTTTTCGCAAATTAAGGATCAAATTCCACCTCATAATCATTGGGAAGTCTACAACATTCAATGCCAATGTGGTTTGTCCTACATTGGACAAACTAAACGAAAACTCCGTTACAGAGTCAATGAACACAGAAACTATGTAAAGAAAAAAGAATTAGAGAAATGCTCTATCGCCTCTCATTGCTGGGGGGAGGGACATAATTTTAATTTTGACTCAGCTACCATTATCAAGAAATGCATTACTCCTTTGGATTTAGACTTTTTCGAGGCTGTTCATATCCATAAATTTAAAGACTCCTTGGTTAATGATTTATCTAGTACACCATACATCTCAACTTTCTGGGTGGATTTGCTGTGTCACAACACTTCACTTCCGCATTAATTTCATTGGCTGTTGGAACTTGATGGTCTTTTGGTATTTTGTTTTGACATTTGGGTTTTCACCGTGCATGTAGTTGGGGGATATTGTTTTTAAAGTTTTTTACACTGAGGATGTGAGTCCTAGTACTCACGAAACGTATATTTCTGATCAAATCAACTTATTTTATTGTGTATTTAAACGTTGTTTTTAAATAATTAAGAATGTTCTAGGTTTTGTGACAGCTACTGTGTGACGGCGATAGAAATTTATTTACATTTTTACTTAAATTGTAGGATTTCACGCCGTCTGACGGCGAAATTTTACCAGACGATTGCAGATCCCAGTTGTCTGTTTGGCTTTTTTTAAATTCAGAAATTTGGAATTCTAACCGGAAATTCTGAAAGATTATTATTTGCTTTATATAATCATGTAATATCCTAAATTAAACAAAGCAAAAAGAACTACTAAGATTTCCTGTTGTGAATTCGATATATCTGATTTAGTAAAATAATTTTAATAAAAAAATTTTGTTGTAATAAAATTTGAAAAAAAAAAAACATAGCCACTAATATTTCACTCACAATTTGAAAGATATTGGTCGTGATGACATCCTAATAAACACCAAATTACATAAACTTTTGTATAGCATTCACATAAATACTTCAAAAAGTAAAAATATTATTCTTCAT
Source organism: Maratus speciosus (assembly GCA_963932465.1). Taxonomy (NCBI): domain Eukaryota; kingdom Metazoa; phylum Arthropoda; class Arachnida; order Araneae; family Salticidae; genus Maratus; species Maratus speciosus. The sequence goes on along the minus strand of OZ010789.1, from coordinate 434,382,382 downwards.
GTGTTTGAATGCATTCTTATCGTTAAGATGTGCGCTATAAAAGATTTTTATTCATGATAATTTTCATAACCTTTGTTGAAAATATATTTTGCAGTGATAAATTACTATGTTGTTTATAGCATATCATCTTTTTTTAAAAAGATCTTCTAAAGAGTACAAATTCGAAAAATATTTAGCATTATTCTCTCTTAGCTTTATAATCAATATTTCGAATATCGAAGTTGTCAATATTGAACTTCAGATTATTAACTTAAATATACTAAACGTATTTGTATTAAGGCAGACATGAACACATGTAGTACAATAACCTTACAGGGGTGAAAAAATAGCCGTGCTCTGGGCTCGATCCTGTGTTCAGAGTATACTGTGCTTTATACGTGAAGCTACGCTGTCTGATGTCCTAGCTCGGCAATTTCTCACTAATAAACCTTGTTAGAGAACGCCACAGGCCGGCAATCAGACAGCACTGGATGACGGGATAACGATGAATAAATTACTATTCAGTCGATCATACAATATATATTAAAGCACATAAATTAATGCCTGAATTCATTTTAATTAAATACACATATATTAACCCGTAACTGAAGACATGAATTTCCTTACGTTGTCAGAGACATAGAGTCAAAATGACTCCAATGTTATTTTTCTTTTTTATCTTTTGTAAACAGCATTGAAATTTATTTTAGAAACGCAATATAGTCTGGAAATCATGTAATTACCAAAATATTAAAAATAATTATATTAAAACTGTTAAATGTCATAATTATTAATTGTTCGAAAGATAATATAAGGAAAACCTAAACAACCTTTTAATGAGTACTTACTTCGTTTAGATATCTTGGGATGACACTAATGTTAATAACTGTTAGAATTAAACAAACAAAAATGAAGAATACAATATTTTAAAATATTACCTTAAGAATATTTCTTTAATCTTTTTGCTTTTTACACTATTCAAATGCAACTGGGGCATACGGCTACGGAACATTGTCCACATACTGGGTGTTTACAAGAATGGCATAGAGTAGATGTTTTCCTTTTCAACTTTTTGGGGCAAATGGTACAGTATTTTCTAGTAGGTAATTTTAAACTGCTATCTGCATCTACTTTTTCCTCTTCTTTACCAAGTATATTCGCAATTGAAATTCTCACTTCCTGTCGAAGACGGGTATTTATTAACCTCCTATCTAACTCTTCTCCGGCAAGCTGCTTTTCGAGGTTTTTTATAAAATTTAGCCTTGACTCTTTTCTGTAGTCTCGTGTGGCCTGGCAAATAGTAAATGCGTTAACTGCACTTGTATACAAAAGGCGAAAAAATATAGCTATTGGCCACCTTCTGGTTCTCCAAACAGTACAATATATGATACATTTTTCATCCAAGGCATCAACAACAGATTTGGTATTATTATAAAAAGCGATAAGTCCCGGCTTATTGATGTCTGTATCTTGGGATATTGATGAGTGCATAGACGACACTAGCAATACAGCTTTGCCTTTTTTAGGAAAATATGATACCAATGTTAAATCCTTCGAAAAGCCATAAATTAATCTCCGACTATTCTGCTTCTGTTTGGAAGGAATTCTTTAGGTATTTCTGTTTTATTTATTTATTTATGTATTTATTTTATTTATTTATTTATTTTATTTATTTATTATTATTATTATTTTAATTTTCCAACATAGGTTAAGTTTCTTTCCTTCAAAACTCTTACAAGCTCAACTGATGAAAACCAATTGTCTGCTATTATATTCCTGTTTGTGGCTGCAATACCAGCAGACAAGCGCACAAGTGCCTGCGTTAGTTTTTGCAACATTTTATCTTCTTCTGAAAGTGTCATAAAATAATAAATCATAATATGTCTAATATGATAGTCATCTTCCGCAACTTCGCATTCTTCAAACCATTGCATTACAGTTTTTTCAAAATCAGGATCACATGGCCGAATTTTTTTCCTGGAAGGTTCTGGTTGATTATTATCCATTTTCTTTTAAACAACAATATATTATTATAGACAAAGGAAGCGGATTACAATGCTAAATATGTAGAAATTAACTGGTGCGTTATATATTTTTTCAGTCACGGTTTCAGAGACGTGGAGTCAATCTGACTCCATAAATAGTCACGAAAACTTTGAAAAAGAATAACTCGGATATAGGCGCGTGTTCAAACTTGGACTTCTGCCAACATACTGATAAAAAATCAACTTGAAGGTACTGAGGAGATGATTGCATTCAAGGACAAAAAACAACGTGATAATTAGAGCCAATGAACAACGCGGAGTCACCTTGATTCCCGTCTCCAGTTACGGGTTAAGACAGACTTGAACACAATTAACAGAACAGGAGTGAAAACTCAAATTGAGTCCTGTTCCCAGCTAATTTTTCACTGCTATTGTGTTTTTGTATTAATTGCGTTCAAGTCCATCTTAATATATGTACCTTTAATAAAATTGAATGCAGAGGTTAATTTATGTGCTTTAAGTTAATTAAGGTAATTATTCTTATACTTAAGAACGATTAATTTCTTTATTACTATGCATATGTGGTTCCGCAAAAATTTATTTTCTAAAGAAAAAGGCAGAAAAAAGTCATGTAAAAAGTCAATAATCAATAAAATGAAGAAAATGGAAACCAACCGCTTTACACTAGTTTTCTTTCTATAGAATTTTCCAAAAGATCTCGTTATCAGCTGTGATCGACTTATCATACGCTCGAAATAGGTTTCCAATAGTGCAGGGTACAATTTTTCTCTTATTTCTTAAAGAGGAATTTTCGTTATTTTATTATATATTTTATTTTAGAACAGTTTATTTGTTCTTAGAGTTCTTTTAAAGTTTAATATACTCTTTTGAAAATTGGAACCTAGAGATATATAAAAAAGTACAAATTTATGACTATTTTCTCTGTCTTTAACAGCTTAAAATATTTAAATCTTTGTTCTTAGAAACATCGGTTCATTTTTTACTCGTGTTTTAAGTATACTAGAAAAGATATACTGGAATGAATCAACAATTCCAGAACTCGTGCGCCACTGACAGGTTTATTACCCTTTTCCCAAACTGCAAGGTGATACACTACTGCCAAACCTCAATTTTTACGTTTTGAACACAATAATGAGTTAAGGACACGACGTACATCTACTATACATAGTTTTTTTCAACATGAATAAAACGATGATAATCACTATTTGAAGAAAGTTTTTATTGTTAATAGGGCAGATGAGGGGAGTACCAGAAAGAGAGAATGTTCTTTATAGATCAACTATTGGTGCAGTCACCCTATATGAATATACATTACTTTAAGTCTGTTAGGGATAGTAATTAGAAGAAAATCAAATTATTTCTATTTGTTGAATAAATTTCCCTAGTATTTAATTGCAACGATTTTTGTACGGCAAAATTATAAAATTATTTTGTTTTATTGAAATCAATAAATAGCTAAAACAATAATGAATTATTCAGCTTCAACACTGAAAGTTGATAAAATTTTACAAGTGAATTTCTACAAACAGGAACATATTTTGGTTCATTACATTGATAAATATAATAATGTGCATAAAAAAAAATAAATAATAATAAAAAAAAGATTTTAAACTACTTTTCAAGTAAGTCAAAATATGTTATAGTATTTTTAAGGAATTACGAGATTTACGTTATTTTCTGTAAATACCTCATATATAACAAAAGTAGGATTATATACAGATTAAAACATAATATAATGTAATGTAATAAATAGTAAATGTCAGCATGCATTCTTAAAATCTGATTTACACTAATTATTCCCAAGCTTTTGAAATGTATTAAATCTCAATTTTAACGACACTCATAAATTATATTTATAATCCTGTAAATGACTATTTGCATGATTTAAGAATTAAATATTACTATAAAACTCTAACTTATGCTGTAATATTCATCAGTATTAACAATACTGGATTAAATTTATTATAGAATCGGTTTCTGGTAAATTCACATAAGGAGGAAATAAATAACTCATTCTAAGCGTCCCAAACGGCATTACGAGATCTCAAATATTTAGCAAAGCCTTCTAATTGCAGACAGTAATATATTTCCGATTGGAGAGCAATTTAAACTGCCCTGGAGATTCATGTGTTTATTTGTGAAGTATTAATAGTTATTATAACAGGAATATTTAACAGTTAGTATTGTAAAAATTAAGTAATGCAAAGTGATATAGCGATTTGGATAAGTACTTAGAGAATATATTTTAAATTAATAAAAGTTTTATACAGCATTTGAGATTTTAATAAATTACATTTAATAGAAATGTTTTGATTTAATAAATATGACTTGGAATCTTTTGGTATGATACATCAATAATTATTCATTTTATTTTTATACTTTTCATATTAAAAAGTAAAGGTTTTGATTGAAATATATTTAACTTGAAATCACACACACCAAAAAAAAAAAAAAAAAAACACATAGTTTTTCTGTAGGCTGAATTTTTTAACCCTTTTAACTTAATAAATTATTTTTGCTTATCTCTTTAGCTCTTCATAAAATAATATCTGAATCAGTTATTAGTATGTAATTTAGTAGTTCAATACCTTACATATATTCAATTATCTTACGAAAAAATAAGCAGAAATAGAAATTTCAAAATTTATTATAGAATCAGTGTCTGGTAAATTCACATAAGAAGAAAATAAGTAACTCATTCTAAACATCCCAAACGACATTACGAGATCCCAAATATTTAGCAAAGCCTTCTAATTACAGATAGTATTCAGATACAGATAGTATTCTAATTACAGATAGTAACATATTTCCGATAGAAGAGCAATTTAACGTTTATCTACTGACGGTACTTATAAGTACAATTAAAGTAACTTGTTATAAAATTCATTTAATACATCGATTAGTAGTAATACAGTTTAGAATGAGTTATAGATAATATCTAATTGCACAAAATACTAAGAAAAATATTCAAAATAAAAAAATTGAATGGATTTACAAATACTGCATCCCTATAAATTCAAATTTAATTAATCCTTTTAAATATCTCAATCCTTCTAAAATCCTTCTAAAATTTATTAAATGATTATGTAAATCTTCTGATGAAGTTTCAAAAATGCACGAAAAATGCTTTAGCAGATAAAATTTTCATGAATTCATAATTCAGTACATAAAGGGATTAACTGCGCTGGAGATTCATATGTTTATTTGTGGAGTATTAATAGTTATTACAACCGGAATATTTCATAGAATTATAAAAAATAACTAACGCAAAGTTAACGTTTTATACAGCATTTGAAAATTTAATGTATTATATTTAATTATAACAATTTGATTTATTTTATCGCTTGAAGTCTTTTGACATGATACATACATCAATAATTATTCATTTTATTTTTATAATTGTCTTATTGAAAAGTAAAGGTTCTGATGGAAAATATATTTATCTAGAAAATGCACACGCACACACACAAAAAATCATAGTTATTCTATAGGCTGAATTTTTCTGACACTTTTAGCCTTAGGCATTATTTTTTGTTATACATTTAGCGCTTCATAAAATAATATCTAAATTAGCTATTAGTATGCAATTTAGCACTTTAATACTTTACATATAATTATTTATCTAATGCAACAATAAGTAGCAATAAAAATTTCAAAATTGTATTAAACAGACTTAAAATTTTTACAAAATATAATATGTATAATCATATTAAATTTTGTATTCATACATTTTTGCATAAGAATGCAACAGCTATTGCACCAAAATATGAATATTTATAAAACTAGTTATAGTAAGAAATCACATCATTTGCCACGTTTGACGTAGAATTTCGTACTTGTTCTTCATGAGATATGATACAATGCATTCCCACACTCTAGACATGAATTCCCGCCAGATAGAAATATAATAGTTCTACATGCCATGTTATGCTGTAATATTATTAAATATAGCTGGTAATTATTCACAAATAGTAAACATATCTAACTGTGAGGATTCGAATTAGTTAGCACGCAGATTATAGATGAAGGAATTTGCTATTCTACTCACAGAGAAAAAAAACTGAAATCATGCTTCTCAAATATTGCTCATGAAATTGGGGAAATACGGCAAAAGATTACAAAAAAATAACTGCGGAATGCGAAACAAATGATCACTTTAAACGTGGAACAAAATAACAGTGTTATCTATACTAATCTATACTAATATTATAAAGAGATAAAAATTGTTTATTTGTAGGAGGTAAGCTCTGGAACTACCAAACCGATTCCAAAAGTAATGGTATCAAACTGATGGTGTTAGTCCAACTTAGAACATAGGCTATATCTTATGTCCGTGCCACTGGCCAAAAGGGGGTGCAGGAGCAAAAAACGTTCTAAAAATGCGATTTTTGTGTTACTGGAGGGCCTAGAAACATGAAATTTGGAGTGGCAGTTACTTATAAGATACTAATGATCTCTAAGGACATTTCTTAAAAAAATCGAAATTAAAAAGGGGTGAAAACGCGCGAAAAGCGTTCTAAAATATGTTCTAAATGGCAATTTTTGCGCAATCTCAAGAAGTACCAAACCGATTTCAAAATTAATGGTGTAAAAATGATGGTGACAACCCTTGCTCCAACACAGGGTACATTTTATGTCGGTGCCATTACCCCCAAAGGGGGTGCAGGAGCAAAGAAACATTCGAAAATGCGATTTTTCCATTACTGAAGGGCCTAAAAACATGAAATTTGGAATGGTAGTTACTTATAAGATATAAATGATCTCTAAAAGCATTTCTTAAAAAATTCGAAATTTAAAAGGGGTCAAAATGCGCAAAAGGACGTTCTAAAAAAACGTTCTAAATGGCGAGTTTTGCGCAATCTCAAGTACCAAACCGATTTCAAAATTAATGGTGTCAAAATGATGGTGACAACCCTTGCTCCAACATAGGCTACATTTTATGTCGGTGCCATTACCGCCCAAAGGGGGTGCAGAAGCAAAAGAAGTTCGAAAATGCGATTTTTCTGTTACTGAAGGGCCTAGAAACATGAAATTTGGAATGGTAGTTACTTATAAGATATAAGTGATCTCTAAGAACATTTCTTAAAAAATTCGAAATTTAAAAGGGGTGAAAATGCGCGAAAAGCGTTCTAAAAAAACGTTCTAAATGGCGATTTCTACGCAATCTCAGAAAGTACCCAACCGATTTCAAAAGCAATGGTTGGAAATTGATGATAACAGCCCTTGCTCCAATATAGGATCTACTTCATGTCGGCGTCGCTACCACCTTATGGTTGCATTTTAAAAAACGTTCTAAATTGTGATTTTTGTGATACTGAAGGGGCTAGCAACTTGAAATTTGGCATGGTAATTACTTATGAGATGTAAATGCTCTCTGAGAAAAGTTCCTTAAAAATTTGAAATTTAAATGGGGTGAAAATAAACGAAAAGCGTTCTTAAAAACGTTCTAAATAGAGATTTCTACGCAATCTCAGGAAATATAAACCGATTTCAGAAATAATGGTTTCAATCTGATGGTGGCAGTACCCGCTCCAACATAGCCTATATTTTACGTTGTTGTCACTACCACCTGAGAGTTACAGAAGCAAAAAATGTCTAAATTGCATTTTTTGTGTCAAAAGGGTGTCTAAAAGTTTAAATTTGGAATGGTAATGACTTCAAAGATGCAAATGCTTTCTAAGAATTGTCGAAAGAAAATATCAAATTTAAAAGGATGAAGCGTGCGAAAAGCGTTCTAAATTACGATTTTTATGCAATCGTATGAAATACGAACCTGATTTCAAACATAATGGTTGCAAATTGATGGTGATAGAACCTGCTCAAACATAAGCTATATTTTATGTAGGTGCCACAACCCCTAGAGCTTTGCAAGAGCAAAAGACTTTCTAAATTGCGATTTCTGCGGTATACTGAATAGCTAGAAACTTTAAATATAGCACGGTAGTTACTTATAAAATATAAATGTCCTCTAAGAACAGTCGAAAATAAATTCAAAATTAAAAAGGGGTGAAGCGAAGGGTAGGAGCGAAAATCATTCTAAAAGAGTCCTAAATTACGATTTCTATGGAATCCCAGGAAATAATAAACCGATTACAGAAGTTATTGGTTGCGAATCAAGAGTGATAGTCCCTGATCCTATACGGGCTATATTTTATGCGGGTGTCACTGCCACGGTTGGCAGGAACAAGAAAGCCTTTAAAAATATCTAAATTCCGTTTTCTATAGAATATTAAGAGATAGCAACCGATTTGTGGTGACAGTCTCTGTTTCAATATTTTTCGAGACATTCTATTTCAACTCTGTTTCGCCATTTTATGTTGGTGCCGCTAACACCAAAGAGGTGGTAGACTGTTAGAAAAGAATCTTGGAATTTGACATGATGGTTAATTTTAAGATGTAAATGTGTTAAGATGGTTTCTAAAAAATTCAAAACTTCAAATGAATACTGAAATGAGCATAAAAGTCTCAAAATATCTTCGAAATTATCATTTATTTAGATTTAGTTTACGTTCTTCTAATAATTTAAAATCTCATTTCTGTCTATTGCACTTTTATAATGAAATTTAGTCAACCTGTGGCTTAAATTTGTAATTTTTTAATTGTTCCAAAAAGTGTTCTTCTAATAAAAAATAGTCATGCAAATATCACTTGGCATATTTCAACTATTACGCGAGCATAGCCGCGGGGTTTGCTAGTCTATATTATAAAGGACAAACGTGTACGTGCGAAGCGTTCGCGTCATTTTGACCGCAGACGAATAAATTTAACTTTTATTAACTTTTATCGGAATTTTTAAACTTCTAAATGCTGCATTTTTCAATTTTTACACCGATGAATAGAGAAAACAATGTTCTTTCAAATGCAATTTGTTTCAAAACTATATTGCAGTTCATTTGAAAACAGTATTGCAATTTACTCAAGTTTTATTATTTTTAAATTAATTTTAAAATATGATTTTTTTTATTCCCCCTCTATCACCTGAAGGTGATTACGAAAAATAAACGGAAATAATATGACTCCATATTTAATATGATGTAATCACCATGGGAACCTAGAATCACTACCTATCATGGGATATCATTCAATAACTTATGTATGATAGGATTTAATAGAAATAAGAAAATTTGTATTAATATATTTTTAAGTTTTGATTTGATTTTCATAAAATTTGAAATGTTCCGACATCTACACCCGTTATATATATTGGCTAGTTTTTGCGCTGTTATATGCAGACAGGCGTACAAACAGACGGATGGACCAGAAGACGACTACAGGTTCTACGTATTTGTATAATTACGAACGCACCTAATAACTGAAAGAGAAATTATTTAGCATCTGAATGAATGCAGTGACGTAAACAGGAAGCTACATATAAATTCAAAATCGTTAACATTATTTTATGAGTAGAAACAATTTTACAAGAAGGGGTTTTGTGAAACCACGAGTTAAAATTGTATCAATTGCGAATAAATTGAATATTTAAAGAATTATGAATGTTTTTTCAGTAAATAAATAGTACAGAATATTAAAATCCCCTTAATGTAAGCTTTTAACATTAATTACTAAACTTCATATTGCAGCATATTTTTTTTCTGTTCAATTCCGTATTTTAATTATATATGATGTGAATCAAACAAACTCTTTAATACTATTTTATTCCATATTTCTGAAAATTTCGAAAAGAACAATGCATCCTCGTGTATTTTAAAAAGCAGTCTAATCCAAGAAGGGGTTAATTTAATTCAAAATTTGACATTTACGAAAAATTAAATTTAAATCTATTTTATGCAGGTTAAAAAGAATTTTCTAGAATACATATTCAAAGATAACTTAATAAAAGTACAAAATAAAATTATGCAATTTCATTTTACTTTTTATAAATGCAAAGAATTATTATGACAGAAGAAAACAATTCATAAAAAGGAATTGTTTCTGTTATTATTTCTGTTACAAATAGTTTTTTCTTTTGCATATTTGCAGAAGGGGGATTTTGTTTTAATATATTTTTAAAAAGTTAGTATGCAGTTACATAAAACATTAATGTAATTTTTCGTTTTTCTGATAAATAAGAAATGTTTATTTTTTTCACAGCTTGAAGATTTTAGATAAATATAATATTATTTTCACAAAATGTTTATTTTTATGAAATTATTTATTCTAAATATATAATATTGGATAAAAATTTCAAAAGTTAAAATTAGCATTAAAGTTTTTATAAGTATTTTTTTTTAAATGTGACTTATAGGTTGTTTTTTCAGAAACATGATTTTAACATTTTGCACTGCACTGACACCTGTACGGTGGCATACTAAGTTTAATCACAAATCTACTGACACCCATGCAGTAAATAACAAATAAACATAAACTATTATTTTTAACACAATCAAACTGATTGGTAATGTTATCATACGAATTGAATATTTCCAACTGATCGATAAAATGCCCAGGCCAGGAGTCGAACCCAGATCCTTGTCTTACAGGGCCAATGTTTCACCATTAAAGCTAACTGGGCCGACAACTGGTGAGCAATACATCTGAGTGAAATATTCTCACCGGTTGTCGGCCCAGTTAACTTAAATGGTAAAACATTGGCTCTGTAAGCCAAGGATCTGGGTTCGATTCCCTGCCTGGGCATTTTTTCGCTCCGTTGGAAATATTCAATTCGTTTGATAACTTTACCACATGTACATGTGTTGCGCAGTACATGTGTTGTATATTTAACATTAAATAGCACATCATGATTTTTTTTATTTTATGTCCACCATGGGACTTTATACACAAATTAAAAAAAATATGCGGCATAAATCCCGGAATTACCTTACACTGTTTCAAAATTAAAGGAAAAACTGGTAAAATGGATCCTGTTTATGGCAGAATTATTTCTTAAACGTAAAATGTCGTGTTTCCAATATAAGAAATATTATATAATACTATTGTAAGAAGCCTTACTAAAACAGATTTTCCCCCTGTTATGTGCAATTAAGTTTACGCAGGATTTACTGCAATATATGTATCTTAGTTTAGTTAACGTCTATTATTAGGTGCATTGTTAGTAATATTCATTTGATAATTATTTTTTATTACTCAACTCACAATGTACTACAAACTCAAAATATCTATTACACGTTTATTTAGAAAATCCTCCTCGTAAAAGTGGTATTTCTCGTTAAAATAATGTCAAATAAAATCAACAAATCGATTCTATGATGTTAAATAAGAATGGGCATGTAAACACCAAAAGCTTTAACTTTTCACAGTTTAATGGGATCAGTAGTATAAGAAGAAAATTGTTAAACATAGTCATATGTGAGTGCAGGAAGAACAAACATTATAAAAGAAGCAGGTCACCAAGCAGTTTTCACATACTGTACCTCATTCCGAGTCCTTTGGAAACATTATGAGTAGTGATAGATTTTTACACGACACTCAGAGTATGCACTTCGATATCACTTCTTTTTATATGATATCACTTCTTTTTATGACTGACGTTTTAGGTTTGTGGCTTGGAGGGATCATTTACAAAGAGCTGTTTTTGATTAGTACATAATGACAGGGGCGGCGTACTCTATGCAAAATCGGCTTTTAAATCCAAGAAAACAACTTTTAAGGACATATTTGTGTAATGTAATACCCAGTAGAAGTATAAAAGTAATAAATGTCAAATTGTTAAAAACAGACTCATTTAATTCGTATTAATCACATAAATACGAGGGTAGGCTGATAAGTAATGCACACATACCTGTAGAGTGCGAACGAAATGACCTTCGGAAGCGCGCCCGGTGACATGTGGAAATAGCATCCCTTCTCTATACGGATGTGCAGATTTGAAGTCGCTGAATTGATCCAGTGTTTTTGAGAAGCGAAAGTAGTGTTCTAGTGCTATGTCAATGCGAGTTAAACAGCTTTCTGTTATCGAATTTTTAACAGCTGAAAAAGTGACTCACTTTGAGATTCATCGTAGTTTAAAGATAACGATGCTGTTGATAAATCAACTGTAAATCGATCGGCAGTAAATGTTTGTGATTGCGAGCCTAGAAAAGCCACAATTGTTGATAAAAAACGCAGCGGACGTTCGATCATTGCCTAGATGATAAACATCGCAAACTCGTCGACAATTTGATTCAAAAATGACCGGAGAATCCCTCAAAAGAGCATGGGAAACCATACTGGAATATCCAAGGAACGTGTCGTCTTCGTTATTGAACAATTCGGATGCCGTAAAATTCGCAACCGAAACCTGAAATTTGAAGAGATTTCACACACTCCTTACTTCCCCGATTTTGCTCCTTGCGATTTTTGTTTCTTTCCTGTGCTCGACAATAACCTCAAGGGGATTAACCTCGGACGATGAGGTGAAGGCCGCCGTTAAGCCCTGGATTCGAGAAAAGCCGGAATAAATTTTCAGTGACAGAATAAAAAAATTTCTTACATGCTGGGAGAAATTTTTTAGACTTAACGGTGACTACGTTGAAAAATAAATATATGATTTTGAAGCTTAAAACTTGTACTTTAATGCACATTTTGTCCGATCTTGCTATTTGTTTTTATTCGTGTTCTAGAAACATGTGGGCATTTCTTTTCAGCCTACTCTCGTCCTATGGGGCTCGCGAATAATTTGCATGGAGTGACTCTCTCAATACATTTCCCGTGTCTTTAAAGGTTAACTAAAAACCTATCTGGTAAAACGCGGCACCGATAACAGCAGCGTTGCAACTTTGCGACCTCCTTTTGAAGCGCTCTTATTACAATACCAAATTTAGATTTTGAACAAGTGTTTTGCATTAGGTACACTGTAAAAAGAAAAGATTATTACTACGCTGAATTTAGGTTTGTAGTATGCCAAATGAAGTTCAAATATACACTACTTTTATTGTCAGTGCCGTATTAAGTTCATCATAAACAGATTAGGATAAGGTTAAAAAAAGAGTTATATAGAATAACTATATTTTATATTATTTAGATTCCATATCTCTTTGAACTTTCTAGTTATATCCATTTATACTTTTCTAGTATACAGCTATACCCAACTCTACGTTGCGTTCTATAATTTATTACAAAGTCTTAGTATTCTCTTAGCAACGATTATTTTGTAATAATACTCCTACTAATTCATATATATCTTGTACGGAACCTTCTGTGAGTGAGTAATACTCGCACTTGACCATTCATTTTTATGTCAGTATTCTCTCTTCTACACATTCGTAAATGAATTTAAAATATATTCTCTTTCAATAGAAAAACTTATTTAATGACTTATTTCACACAATCCAGAATTTTTTTAGTTAATAGCTATTTAAGAAATATTTATTTATAATAAGAAAAATACAAAATAAAAAGGACTTGCTTTAAAAACAACCGCAAGCTATCGATAGCACAAATTGTTTGTCATGGAAACTTTTCCAACGTTAATGATAGTTGCGTTGAAGTCTCTGCTTAAGAGGTAAATATACCATGAAAAGCCATGTTTTGTTTCCGCTCAAGAGGTGTTAATATTATTTTCGTTCACTGAGACAATAAATGTCGACTTTGTTCTGTTTCTATTAAAAGCTTCTTTTAATTTTTGAAAGCTCATGTGTAAGAAACACATATAATTTCTAAATACAACACTTTTATTATTTACATTCGAAAATAAATTGTGCTGTCTGAAATACATAAATTGATACATGTATTTTGGAATGAAATTTTTTGAAAGCAAAAAGCTTTACTGTTACTACTGCAATTATATATATATAAAAAAAAAAAAAAAAAAAAAAAAAAAAAAAAAAAAAACCTAGAAAATTAATCCTCAGTTAACAGTGGTAATTACATCTTTTCCTATACTAATAAATATACATAAATAAAAGCACTTGTTTTAAATACAAAAGGGTGACTTAATGTACAAAGCAATTTTATCATTTTAAAAACATTAGTATTTGTTGCATTGATAGTACTTCTTCGATAGTGAATGTACCGTGAAAGAACGTTTTTCTTGTTTCTCAAGAGAATTTTTCTTCACTTTCAGGGAATAAGTGTGCATTTTTGCATTATTTCTTTGCTCTTTTATTCCAAAAAAGTAAAATATATGCAATTGCAACAAACGTTTCATTAATTATTCTTTAGTTTCTCAAAGAGAAAAATAATTAACTTATGAAATAAATTATTTTCTGTAAGATGTTCTGCTGCTTATAAAATAAATCTTTATTTATAATAAGAAATAAAGGGGGGGACTTCGGGAAAAATAACCAAAAACTCTTAGAAACACAAATTGTTTGTTACGGAAACTTCCTTAACATTCATAATGGTTGCGTTGAAGCTTCTGCTTAAGAGGTAAATATACCATAAATAGACCTTTTTTGCTTCCTTTCAAGAAGTACTAATCTTATTTTTGTTCACTGAGACAAAAAATGGTGACATTTTTATTTTTTGTTTTGCTTTTAATAAAAAGCTTTCTTTTTTTTTTTTTTTAAGTATATGTGTAAGAAACACACATGCTTTCTAAGTACTTTAGTTATTTATATTAGAAAATAAATTGTGCTCTCTGAAATCCATAAATTGGCACATGTATTTTGAAATGAAAATTTTTAAAAACAAAATGTCAGAGCTTTTCTTTTAATATTGCAATTCTAAACATTTCTGTAAATTATTCATTAGTTAACAAGTTACTTATTTTGCTATTTTTATAAATATACATAAATAAAAACCGTTGTTTTAAATACTTAAGGATGACCCAAAACAGTTTTATTATGATGAAAACATTATGCATTGGCACTACTTCTTAGAAAGTGAATGTATCGTGAAAGAACATTTTTCTTGTTCCTCAAGAGATATTTTCTTCACTTTTACGGAATAAGTGTACATTTTTTAAAATTATTTCTTTGCTCTTTAGTTGCAAAAAAAGTAAAAAAAAAATGCAATTGCAACAAAACGTTTCATTAATTGTTATTTTTACTTTAGTTTCTCAAAGCGTAAATCAGATAACTTATTTTCTGGAAGATGTTTCGCTGCTTATAAAGTAAATCTTTGTTTATACTAAGAAAAGAACAAAATAGAAATGACTTGTTAAAATAGCAATTAAAGCCTTTGTGCAGGAATATTAACACTAGAACAGCGGAAAAATCTTAGCTACTGGAACGGCGGGAAGGGGTCATTTTGACCCCACGATCAAACTACTGAAATAACAACGCTAAAACAATTTTAAATGCCATTCATTGGCAAAGATATGTAATTTCCGTGTATTTTATAATTTATATTTAATATTACTTGATAATTTATTGAGTTTTTAAAATACTGCATATGTAACGCCTACAGGGCGATCAATTGGATTATACTACTACTACTCAAAAAACTCATTAATTTTATATAAAAGTTTTCACAAATTAAAACTAATGTTAACTAAAATAAAATACAATTTATAAAATATTTTTTTTTTCATCTACAAACTCGCCGGATGATTCACTCTCTAAATACATAAATGAGAAACGTGTTCTGTTGTTTCCGTTATTTCATTATACGTGTAGCTGAATGATTAGAATGTGAAACATTTCGTTTGAATTTTATTTAATGCTTAAAATACTCCAAATTAAACACACGGATTAGGAATTAATGCAGTTGATACAAAAATAATTTGTAACAATTTTTCCAGTGCATTATTCGGACACAACATTGGAACACGATACACAAAATTCTCGAGATTTGTTTCCATTGCATCTCTGTACTTGGCACTTTTTTCTCCTTATATCTACTTCATTTTCGTGTATTTTTTCTTAAAACTCAGGAAGGATCTTTGGGACTTTTCAAGCCATAAGAACCATCCTTAACTTCTCTCCTAATTTTAATAGAAAATCTCTTCTACTGATGGGCTTGCCTGTTACACTTTGATAGATTATCGCATTCAAAGCTGCATGATCCAAAATATTGTAAAAGATATGTACAGGCCATCGTCTAGAAGCCAATTTAACGGAGTATTTTCGGCACACCTGATTGCAAATATCCACTCCATATTTCGTTGCGTTGTAATATTATATTGAATCGGGGAACTTCTTGAGACTGTCTTCAGATTTGAAAGTAGAATGTAATGAGCGCAGAGAAAGACACCTTTGTTTCTTTTGACTTGATAGATGGTAAGTATCATATTGTCATGTTCCACTATCTTCGATGAATAAAGAGTACTACGCATATTTTTCAATGATATAGGAATTTCTCTTCTGTCCTTTTCATTGTGCCAACCAAAGTTGTATTTTTAGCTTTTAGCATTTCTGCTAGTTTGATGCTAGTAATATACTTGTCTGCCATAATATTCCTCCTTTTGTTTAGATGGGGATCTGTTATTTTCATGAAAAAGAATCAGTTAAACATAATTGAGGATTTGCAGTTTCATCTTTTCTTAGAAATAGAAATCCATTCAAGAGGTATATATTTAGTATCAACGTCAACAGATAATCAAAATTTTATCCCAAATTTCTACGGTTTATCTGGCATATATTGCGTAAATTTACATCTAGCTTTAGATGGGAACAATTGTTCATCAACTGTAATATTTTGTCGTTGTCGGTAGCATGTTTTGATATTTTCAACAAATTATATGTTTTGAAATGTTCAATTGTCTGCCGTACGAACAATATTTGTACTCTACTTATAAAACACCTCCTATATGACCTGCAGTGATTAATCTGAACCAACAAAAGTAACAAATGGGAAAATACTATTTCTGAAAAGAAATATAAGTCTAAAAATCCTTGCACTTTCTTTTTTTGAAATATTGTGTTCAAAAGCATGGCAAATCAAACAAAGGAATTATAACATACAAATTACAGATAATAATGTTTTGTCACCACACCGGTTTTTATCTCTCTGGGAGACAGTATGAATGCAATCGAAAATTGCGTATCACTGAATTTTTCTCATGGGTTCAAAATCCTTCGAGTACAAAGAGTGTTTTACTAAAGGGGTCAAAATGACCCTTTCCCGCCGTTCTAGGAATACATACCAATATTTCAAAAACTAAAAAATCTAGAAAGCTGAATTTTTTTAAAGAATAATATGTTATATATTTAGGAAAAGTCAAAACATTTCAAACGATTTCTTCCAAGCAAACTAAAGTAATCAACGGACGAAAGTGCTCAGGTATCAAAATGACCCCTACCGCCGTTCTAGTGTTAAAAAGCAGTAAACCAACGTTGAAAATGCACAAATAATGCGTGATAAGCAGCAAACAGCTGTTTCGAATCTACAGCGAGATTCTTCTTCAGTGCAAGATAGGGAAAAAAGGTAACAGCGTGCTAGAAAAAGTAAGGCTGAGCCAAAGGTGTCAGCCTTGCTCAGCCTTGCTTTTTCTAGCATGCTGTTCCCTTTTTTCCCTATCTTGCACTGAAGAAGAATCTCGCTATAGATTCGAAACAGCTGTTTGCTGCTTATCACGCATTATTTGTGCATTTTAAACGTTGGTTTACTGCTTTTTAATAAAAATGACTTGCTGTAAAAATAATCAAAAACTCTTAGGAACTCATATTGTTATGGAAACGTCCTAACATTACTGATATTTGCGTAGAGGCTTCTGCGTAAGAGGTAAATATACCTCTTACGATTTAATAGAGTAAATATACCTCTATTATAGAAATATAATAGAGGTAAATTTGTTACGTTTTTATCAAAAGTTGTTTTTAATTTTTGAAAGTATAGATGTAAGAAAATCATATGCTTTCTAAATAGTTTCTTTATTTGCTATTAAAAATAAATTGAGCCCCTCAAAATCCATAAATTAACGCAAGTATTTTGAAATGAAATTTTTTGAAAGCAAAAGCTACATCTTAAGTTTTAATATTGCAATTCTAAAAAATTCAGGAAATTATTCCTCAGTTAACAGTTTTAAATACTTCTTTTCCTATACTAATAAATGTACATAAATAAAATCATTTGTTTTATATACAAATGGGTGATTTAATGCAAACAGCAATTTTATTATGATAAAAATCATTAGTATTCGTTGCAATGGTAGTATTTCGTTGATAGTGAATGTACCGTAAAAGAACATTTTTCTTGTTTTTCAAGAGATTTTTTCTCATTTTCACGGAATAACAGAGCATTTTTGTATTATTTCTTTAATCTTTTATTGCAAAAAAAAAAAAAAGTTTTCTAAAAAAGGCAATTATAAAAAAACGTTTCATTAATTATTATTTTTCTTTAGTTTCTCAAAGAGAAAAATAATAAATGTACGAAAAAAAATATTTTCTATAAGGCGTTCTACTGCTTATAAAGTAAATCTTTATTTATAACAAGAAAAATAAAAAAATAAAAAGGACTTGCTGTAAAAATAACCAAAATCCCTAGGGAGCACAAATTTTATGTTACGGAAACATCCCTAACATTAATGATAGTGGCGTTGAATATACCATGATCAGCCATTTTTTGTTTCTGCTCAAGAGGTGATGACATTGTTTTTCTTCATTGAGACAAATAATGGTGACTTTTTCTTTTTTTATTCCGTTTTTATTAAAAGGTTTTTTGTTTAGAGTATATGTATAAGAAACACACATTATGTCTAAATGACTTCGATATTTATATTAGAAAATAAATTAGGCTCTCTGAAATAAATCTGTAAATTGACACATGTATTTTGAAAGGAAATTTTTGAAAGCAAATAGCAAGAGCTTTACTGTTATTTTATTCATTAATACGATTTTAGGAAATTATTCTTTAGTTAATAATTTTAATTATTTCTTTTCCAATACTAATAAATACACATAAATAAAAGGACTTCTTTCAAATACTAAAGGATTACTTAATAGGCAAAACATTTTACTGCTTAAAAGGTGAATGGAACATGAAAAAACATTTCTGGTTTCTTCTGAAGAGGAGTTAACATTATTTTTGCTCATTGAGGTAAAAAATTGTGACATTTACTTTTTTGTTATGTTTTTATTAAAAGCTTTTTATTTTTTTATTTTTGAAAATATATGTGTCAGAAACACATATGTTTTCTATATACTACCGTTATTTACGTTAGAAAATAAATTGTGCTCTCTGAAATCCATAAATTGTCACATATCTTTTGAAATAATTTTTTTTAAGCAAAAAGCTAGAGCTTTACTGTTAAAATATGAATTATAATAATTTTAGGAAAATTTTTATTAATTATAGGGTAATTCTAGGATAAATGGCCATAGAGGAGAAATGGCCAGTCTAAACATTTCAAAAACTATATTATAGATTGCAGCATAAACTTTGTTCGTAAGAAATAGTTCAAGTGTTCATTCATTGCGACGTGCAGCTGTGTTTTTCAATTATAAAAAGAAAGTGTAATGTTAATGTTTATTTAATTTAGTGGTTGTGTATTTTTGTTGAGTTAGGAATCTGAATGTTTTGCATTACGTATGTTACTTTTTTTTTTTTTTTTTTTTACTCTAAGGACTTTTTAAGGCACGCATAGTATCCAATCTTTACTTTTAATTCTAAAACAAAGACGTACAATGGCAGCGTGACACTTTAAATTGGGTGGCAATCTTTTAGGATAGATGGCCACATCAATTCGAGGAGAGATGGCCACCTATAATCAATATTTCAAAATTATACGGAGTGAGGATTTTAACTAAATATAATTATTTTTAAAATAATTATATAATTTTTATGTTTATAATTATATTAATTGATATAATTATTTAAATTTTAACTAATATATATATTTCAATAATTATAATATAATATGGCCTAACGATTTACTTTTGTTTCAGAAAATATTGAAAAACTTCGGGAACGTTCATCCCAGAAACAGATAAAGTTGTTAAATAAACTTAAAACCGTGAAAAAGTCTAAAATAAACGTGAGGAAGAAAAAGAAAACTCGACACTTCCAGCAGCGAAGAATATGAAATACAATTGAAATTATTAGATTCTACAGATTCCGAGAGAATAGAATCAAATGAGGATCACTGTGTCGGTTTTGGAGAAGAATATAATACCACAATCAAAATGGATTACTAGATACAATGCATAAGATGCCAGAAGTGGTTACATGAAACGTGTACAAACTACTAAGATCTTTGTTGAAAATGTAATAAAATTTTACGAAAAGTGAACGATTGAAATTATACTTCAAATTTTGTTCATTCAAATTTTATTCACTGATTTTCCGTGATATAATTGCATCTATAAAAAGTTCTATATGTTTTTCATGATTAACTGCATAACATGGCTTATTTCTTGCTATTTTAACTTAATTTTTTCTCTTTTGTATTAAGTAGCCATCTCTCCTCGGCTTGAAGGAAAGATGACCATCTGTCATTTTAATTACAGTTTTGCTTTCCACTTTTTTGTTCTCGATATTTAATTAATTTTTGACCAAAATATGACGTGCATTTGTATAAGGATTTCAAATATGCATAAACATTTCTTGTATTTGCATTCTAAGATTTTTTTTTTCAATCTTTAAAAACTATAGCCATCTATCCTAGATTTACCCTAAATTTTATTTCTCACTAATAAATATACTCGAATAACAGAAATTGTGAAGAATACTAAAGGAAAACTTAATGCACAAAACAATTTTATTATGATAAAAACTTTAGTATTTGTTGCATTGAAACTTTTGCTTAAAAAGTGAAAGTACCGTGAAAGAACTTTTTTCTTATTCCCTAAGAGAATTTTTTTCTTCACTTTCAAGGAATAGGTGTACATTTTTTATTATTTCTTTGCTCTTTTATTGCAAAAAAAAAAAAAAAATGCGGTTGTAATGAAACGTTTCATTAATTATTCTTTTTTCTTTAGTTTCTCAAAGAGAAAAACAAAAAATTTACAAAATAAATTACATTTTGTTATATGTTCTGCTTCTGATAAAGTAAATAAAGAATGAAACTTTTTTTTTGTCTCCATTAAAGGTGTTCATATTAAATTCTTCATTGTAGCAATAAAAGTGACTTTTTTTATATTTGTCTTTTTATTTAAAAGACTGGAAAATAATAATAAGTTTTAAAAAAATTTCATATTTTAGACATTTTTTTCTTAATTCCAGCAAAGAGAAAAAAATAAAAATTCTATTAAAAACTAGGAATAGTAGATTCCCTTATTATTAAATAGATTACAAAAATATATTAAATTGAAAAATAAGATTAAAAAACAAATTATTCTCTGTCAAATTTATAAAAAGATGAATGCATTTTCGTAGTAAAATTTTCCTCTAAATAACAGTATTTATTTTTAATAAATTGGTTATTATCACTTAATGATATTATTCAGTATTTAAAAATTCATCATCCCTTCTTATCCTATGATAAGAAAACTACTACATAAAAGGAACCTGCGTTAATTACTAGAGAAAGAAACTGATAGCACAAAACATTTATTAACAAAAACCTGCCAACATAAATATTTTTTGCGTTGACACTACTGCTTAGAAGGTAAATGCACCGTGAAAGGACATTTTTCATTGCTACCCAAAAGGTGCTAATATTAATTTTCTTCACTCTGACACAAAAAGGGTACATTTTTTTTTATGCTTCTTTCGCTTTTGTCATAGCAACTATATTAAAACGTATGAATGCATGCAATTGTTTTATAATTTGACCTTTTTTTATATTTTTACCTTCTGAATCAGAAAAACAAAATATTTACCAAATAAATTATTATCCAAAAAAATTGTAATTTATTAAATATCTTTTAAACTTCTTGTTATTGCGTTTATGCATTTTTACCATAATTAAAAAAATACAGTTCATTTAAAGATGCATCGTAATGACCGAAATTTCAACATTTTGATTTTGTTTAGTGTAGAATCAACAAATATTGGTTTTAAGATTAACTTTATAAAAAATAATGTTTACATGGAAAGCATAAACTTATAAATCCGTTTAAATAAATTTAACTACCTTTTGAAATAAAATATACTCTAATGTAAACTTAGGTGTTGGTTTGAATGTTTTATGAATAACACATCATTTATAATCATTTTATTTATACTTATTTTACTTAGGAAGCAGGCTCGTACCCAATATGTTTTAGGTAGTTTCGTAAGAAATACTACCTATTACAGTCGTTACCGTGGTGCGACTTTTGAAAAATTCCTACATAACTTTTCATTATAGGACCCCAGGAACCCAAAACCACCCCCACCTAAAAAGTTTATATATATATATGTGTGTGTGTGTGTGTAATGTATGTATGTACTAAATTTTGTCCGCACGATAAAAGTCGCAATTATGCACGGATCGTCGTCAAACTCGCCAACAACTTTGAGATGGCTCAGCGGGGATTGAAAATGGGCAAAATCGGCCCAAGGGAATGGAAATGGGGAGGGTTCAAAATTTTGAATACCGCCTTAACATGATTCTGATAAAACCAGCTCTTACACAACAATGACAGGAAAAAATAAATATTTTTCGTTGTAGGAGTTGCCAACAATTAAAAAAAAAGGAATAAAATAATCACCACAACAATTGCTTTTCTATTGCAAGGTTTCACGTGAAAAATTAAATTAAATAAATAGTTTGAATAATTGAAACCAATTGAATATTACGTCATAAGTTTTCTAGAGCAAGATTTCGGCATGAAAACTCAAAATGAAATAAATAGTTTGACGAATTAAAAAAATATATATATATTGCATCAAATTGGAAATAAAACGGACCTCAGCAGGTGAATATGTAACGTCATGTGAGTTTGAAGAAACGTATTAAAACATGATGAAAACCCGACAATGGAAATATTAACTTATTTTAGCACTCTGAGGTTCTTTGAATTTGTTTTAGCTATTTTTTAAACCTATTCCATATACATACGTGTATGTATTCGTGTATATCAGAATTTTCACAAATTGTTTAGCTCTCTAGAACTCATTCTTAGTGAAGATCTTGATTTAAGTTTTGTTGGTAAATTTAGTACTTAACTTCGAAATCTACCTCCGCCTGTAGGCCCGAGCCGGCAGGGATTTTTTTCATGGGTCTAATTCCCCTCTCCTACTCACAGCAATCTACACTTTTACCGTTACATCTTATCGAAAAATTTCATTAGATTAGTGTTTATAATATTTTTTTTTTTTTTTTTTTTTTTTTCAATTCTTTTACACGTAACTTCAGAATCATAGAAAAAATGTGAAAATGGAACCTATGTTATTAAAGGAATCCTGTCTTAAACGGAAAAGTTTTATCGTGCAGTCGAAAAGAATACCAT
Organism: Maratus speciosus; assembly: GCA_963932465.1. NCBI lineage: Eukaryota > Metazoa > Arthropoda > Arachnida > Araneae > Salticidae > Maratus > Maratus speciosus. The sequence goes on along the minus strand of OZ010789.1, from coordinate 434,359,263 downwards.
ACAATTATGCACAATAAGGCAAAAATCCTACTAAACTGATTTTTCTGGTTTTTTCTGTTTTTTTTTTGTGCTACCGATTAAATTTTTACAGGTTTTACTATACTTGGGTTTAGTTTTATATTTGTTCATTTTATTTCTTTTTAGAATTTACTTGAAAAGTATTAAGCTCCACAAAATTGGTCAATAATATTTAGATAACCATGTCTATAATCTCGAAACAAGAAAAAAACAAAGGAAATTCGTGGCATAATAACCAGAAAACTGATTTCATGGCCATTCTTTTACATCGGCTCCTGAGTAAAAATGTAATTGTTCAAGAATGAAAATTTTTGCCTATTCATTATTAGAGTAAAATCTCTGTAAACACACCATGTGTATAAGAAAATCCTCGCGTAGGCGAAGAACATTCATGGTTCTGTTGAAAAGAATAAGGTGAAATTATGCATACTGACACAAAAAGCTGTCTGAAACGAAATTTTCATCTGGCCCTTCGTGACTCAGTCCTGACAGATTTTACTGAGCTTTAAAATCGGCTTTAGAACTTAAAATGTTCAGACACTTGAAACGAATTTTGTATTTTAATCTTACCTTAGTTTGCATAGATTTTTAGTCTAAATTAGATTGGCCTTCAGTAAAATAAACATACCACAACGAACTACATAGCATCATCTATTACAGCAGGATTGTGCTACTTTTATTTTCCTCGGGACGCATATGATGGAACATTTTGTCTCAGCCACGTTTTTGCAGGGATATATTTTTTCTTCCTTTTGGACAAATATTTGAACATTTTTTTGTTGTTAGTTTTTGATTGCAAGTTTAGTAAAAAAATACAAATATAAAGAATGTTTTATAAATTAGTCTATTTTCTTTAGTTTCTTAAAGAGAAAAACTAACAGTTTAGAAAATTAATTATTGTCTATAATAAGCTCTACTTATTATGAAGTAAATTAATAGTGAAAACTTTTTTCTTTCCACCGCAAGATGTGTTAATACTAATTTTCTTCACGGAAACACAATAAAAGTTACTTTTTCTTATATTTGCTTTTTATCTATTTAAGGAAATATTTCACAATTTACATTTTTTCTTAACCTTTTCAAGCAGAAAAAAAAAACAGATTTGCATTACAAACAAATTGTTCTCTGTAAATTTTTTAAATTAATAAATACATTTTCGAAGTGGTTTTTTTCTTCTTAATGATAGTATCTATTTGTAATTACTTTTTTATTACATTAATAAAAAAATTCATGACTTCACTTCCTATACTAATATAATGCGACATAAAAGGAATCTGCTTTAAATACTAGAGAAAGTAATATGTAGCACAAAGTATTTATTAAGAAAAACCTCCAATATCAATATTCGTTACGTGATCGACTGCTTAGAAAGTAAATGCACCGTGAAAGAACATTTTTTGTGGGATTCAAGAGGTGTTAATATTAATTTTCTTCACTTTGACATAAGAAACATACATTTTTCTCCTTTCATCACGTTTGCATAGCAAGTTTATTAAAACGTATAAATGAAAAAAAAGTGTTTTATATTTAATCTTTCTTTTTCTATCTTTTGAAGGAGAAAAACAAAGTATTTACAAACTGAATTATTATCTTCATAATGTGTAAAATACTAAATATTTGTTTAAATTTTTATTATGAACCTTAGACATTTTTACCATGGTTTTCAAAATTTATTAAGCTCCACAAAATTTGTTAACATGGTTTAAATAACGATGTCTCTAAACACAAAACGAGAAAAAAGAACAAAAGAGATTCGTGGCACCTTGTGCAGCAAACTGGCTTTATGCGCATTCGTTTACTTCAGCTCCTGAAAGAGAAAAAATAATTGTTCAAGGCTAAAAATTTTTGTCCCTGGTGTTTCCCTTTCTATCATTACTCTAAAATCAGTGAAAAACAATCATATGTAAAACAGAATCTTGTCATAAGCGGTAAAAATTCATGTTGTTATTGAAAAGAATAACGTAAAATAATTACTACTAAGCAATTAACTTTTGTTGCACTCTAAAATGGATCTTAAGATGTACAATTCTTAACATATAAAACGAATTAAATATTTTAACCATACTTAAATTTGCTTAGATTTTAGTGTCTAAATTAAACTGTTAAAAAAAAAAGTATCACAATTGATCGCATAACATCACCTGTTGGATCAGAAGTGTCCCTTTTTTTTCTTTTTTTTTTTTTTAACTTTCTCTGGCCACATTTAAACGGTAAAGTTCTTCTCGTACCACGTATATATTAAATTATCCTCATATATTAAATCACAAACCTATGAATTTAAGAACGAAATTCAGCCGAAATTGTCCTTAGAGCATTCCCAATCGGCAGTTTAGGCTGTTTGACATCCGTTAAGGGTGTATTCCAATCCAAACAGCTTATTTTCTGATTTATTTTAAAATTAATTTTTGTTCTCAAACCCATCAAACTGGCGAATTCTCTTCTTTAGAAACTACCTTATGTGCTGTGCTTTTCGATTTTTTGATAAATGCAGAAAATATTGTCAAAAATGCTGTCAAAGTGGGCGTTTTGAACCGAATTTTCCGGAGCGGGAGATCTGGGAATGAAAAAAATGCTCCTGCTGAGAAAATAATTGTTTAAAGGTGAAATTCTAATGAATTAAGCGCAAAATGACATCACACGGCCTCTTATACATCTCTTCAAAAATCACCTCAGCAAGTTTCATGTTTTTACTTTTAAAAATGAGTCTGAAAATGTCTCAGAAAATTTCGAGCTGTTGAGGGTGGAAAAATATTTTTTCGAATACACCCTTAAGAGAAGCGGAATGTCTTCCGGCCGTAAGCGCCCCCTTTGTGAACGATTGAGCGTAGAATGAATTCTTTCTACGTTCATGTGTGAACGCATGCGCGAGAAACATTATAGGGTGATTTCTTGTCGCCATATAAATCTATGATTCCTAAGAGTCGTTCATTTAAATCCAGATAGATGTATTGAACTACTTTCAGCGTAGTCTTCTTTTTTTTTTTGTGTGTTCGTGCGGTGTTTTTCTTATTAATAATGGCTTTACATGGAGACTGATGGGCATCCTGCAGGAATAAGTTTCCTCCAAGTTCGGGCTGTTCTTCTTATTTCCTTTTCATTGTTGAATCTACCATCCTTTAAAAAAAAAAAAAAAAAAAAAAAAAAAAAAAAAACATTTTATTGCTTTAGAATGTGCAGCCTTAGGCACTGTTTCGGTAAATCTCTTGAGAAATAAGATTACGCATATTAATTATTAAATATAATTATTAAATAATTTATTTAGTGTTCGTTTATTTAATTATTCTGACTGGATCGAGATCAACTTCAAACTTTTCTTTTGAAGAACTTGCTTTCCTTTAATGAATTGTTTGTACTTTGCGACATTAACGACTTATAATATTCGAGAAATTGTGTTGGATGGAAACTGTTTACAGTGCTTTAGGTACGTATTATACGGTAGATATTATCCATTTTCTTTAGAAATTTCGCTATTTCCCTTCTTTGTGTAAAAGAAACTCGGTGTCTATTTATATGAAATCCAAGTCTATGTGTGTCTCGCATATTCCGGTCGGACCGCCTCATTGATCGCGGCCATGTTAAGCTTCCTATGGAGAAATCCGTAAATGAGCAATTGTTGAAAAGTGCTAATTTGAAGGGTTACCAAAACAGCACCAAATTTTATCCAACTTGGCAAATTTTATCCAAGTTTGGCGGTATTTCACGAAATTTGGTGACAAAAATGAGCTGCCATATATGAAGCCAACTTGGCTACAGCTCGCTAATTTGGTGAAATTCCCATTGAAGCCCATTAACTTTTAATAATCGAGCTCATTGCAATTTAATTTAAGCTCTGCGCATTTAATGTTTTTTTTTTCAAAATCTATAGATCAGAATTTAAAGTGCAATATACGAAATTTTACGTCTTTACATGTTTATCTTTATACTAGCAAACCCCACGGCTTTGCTCGCGTAATATTTGAAATATACCAAGTGATATCTATATGTCTAATTTTTATTAAAAGGTACTAACTAAATTTTTATTTTATTAAAAGGTAAAAATTTATTTTATTAAAAGGTACTTATTACTTTTAGGAATAATTAAAAAAATTACTATTTAAAAGACAGTTTGATTAAGCATCATTGTTACAGTGCATAAGGCAGAAATGAGACTTAAATTAATAAAACGAAATAAAACTAAATAAATAATAATTTAGAAAATATTTTGAAACTTTTATGCCCAATTAATACGCTCATTTCAGTATTCATTTGAAGTTTTGAATTTTTTAGAAACCATCTTCTTACATCTTAAAATTAACCATCATATCAAATTCCAAGTCCTACCACCTCTCTCAACATAAAGAGCTATGTTGAAATAGGAACTGTCACCATTAATTTGCCAACATTAATTTTGAAATTGGTTTGTTATTTCCTAATATTCCACAGAAACGTAATTTAGAAAGCTTTTAAAGGCCTTTTTTAGAGCGTTTGTTGTTCCTGTGAACCCCAGGTGGTAGAATCATCGGCATAAAATATAGCTTGTGTAGGATGAGAGACTGTTATCATTGATTCGCAACTATTACTTTTATATTTGGTTTATATTCCCTAAAATTGAGTAGAAATCGTAATTTAGGACTTTTTGGAATGCTTTTCGCACCTCCCCTTCACTTCACCCCTTTTTAATTCGAATTTATTTTCAACAGTCCTTCGAGGGCATTTATATTTTATAAGTAACTACCATGCCATATTTAAAGTTTCTAGGCTTTTCAGTATCACAGCAATCGCAATTTAGAAAGTTTTTAGCTACTGCAACCCCCTGGTGTTAGTGGCACAGACATAAAACATAGCTTATGTTTGAGCAGGTTCTATCACCAACAATTTGTCATCATTATTTTTTTTAATCGGTTTGGTATTTGATAAGATTACATAAAAAATGTAATTTATAACGCTTTTCGCTCACTTCATCTTTTTAAATTTGAAATTTTCTTTCGACAGTTCTTAGAAAGCAGTTGCATCTTGTAAGTAAATACCATGCAATACTTCAAAGTGTTAGACCCTTCAGTTATGCAAAAAACGCAAATTAGAACATGTTTTGCTTTTGCAATCCTCAGATGGTACGACAGCAACATAAAATATAACCTATGTTATAGCAGGGACTGTTACCACTGATTTGCAACCATTACTTTTGAAATAGCTTTGGAATTTCCTGAGATTGAGTAGAAATCGCAATTTAGAACGTTTTTAGAACGCTTTTCCCGCATTTTCACCCCTTTTTAAATTTCCAATTTTTTCGAAACTGTTCTTAAAGATCATTTATATGTAATAAATATGTACCTTGCCTAATTTTAAGTTGCTAGCCCCTACCGATCACAAAAATCGAAATTTGGAACGCTTTTTTGCTCCTGCAACGTCTAGGTGATAGTGATACAAATTTAAAATAGCGTCTGTGCTAGAACAGAGGCTGTCAGCATCAATTTCTTACCATTACTTTTGAAATCAGTTTATTTCTTCCTGAGATATTGGTGACAAATCGGCATTTAGAATGTTTTTATAGCGCTTTTCGCTTATTTTGCTCCTGCATCTAATCTGGAGTAGTGGAAACAGATATAAAATATAGCCTATCTTAGAGCAAGATCTGTCCCCATCATTTTTACACCATTATATTTGAAATCGGTCCAGTATTTCCTGAGATTGCTAGAAATCGCAATTTAGAACGTTTTTTACAACGCTTTTTGCGCATTTTGACCCCCCTTTTAAATTTCGACTTTTTAAGGAAATGTCCTTAGAGATCATTGATATCTTATAACTAACTACCATTCTAAATTTCACGATTCAAGGCCCTTCCGTCACGCAAAAACCGCAATTTAGAACGTTTTTCTCCTGCACCCTCTTTGGGGTAGAGGCACCGACATAAAACATAGCCTATGCTGGAGCAAGGGTTTTCACTATCATTTTGACGCCATTATTTTTTTAATCGGTTTGGTATTTCCTGAGATTGTGTAGAAATCACCATTTAGAACGTTTTTTAGAAAGCTTTTCGCGCATTTTCACCCCTTTAAAATTTCGAATTGTTTAAGAACAGTTCTTAGAAATCCTTTATATCTAATAAGTAGGTGATACTTCAAATTTCATATTTCTAGGCCCTTCAGTAATACATAAATAGCATTTTTAGAACTTTTTTTTGCTCCTACACCCATTTTGGGGTAGTGGCACCGACAGAAAACATAGCCTATCTTGGAGCAAACGTTGTCACTATCATTTTGACATCAATATTTTTTAAATCGGTTTGGTATTTCCTGAGATTATGTAGAAACTACCATTTAGAACGTTTTTTAAAACGCTTTTTGTGCATTTTCACCCCTTTTAAATTTCGAATTGTTTAAGAACTGTTCTTAGACATCATTTATATCTTATAAGTAACTAATATTACAAATTTCATATTTCTTGGCCCTTTAGTAACGCAAAAATCGCATTATTGGAACTTTTTTGCTCCTGCACCTCCTTTGGGGCAGGCGCGGATCCACGGGGAGGGGGGCGATCGGGGCGATCGCCCCTCCCAAAAATCCACCGATTGTCCCGAATTTCGACAAATGGTCGCCGAAAAAAATTAATTTCGTCAATCGTTCGCAGGTCAAAGGATCGCAAAAGGAACGCAAATTTCGTCAACAGATCTCTAAAAAAATGCGAATTTCTTCAAAGAATTGCGAAAAAAATGCTCGAATTTCGCAAAAGAATCGCTGAAAAAACGCAAATTTCGTCAAAGGGTCGCCAAAATTAACGCACAATTAGCATTGGGAGGAGATTCCCCTAGGCGCGCATCCACCGGTGGGGGGGGGGGGGGGGGGGGTTAGATCGGGGCAAAGAAGGGAAGAACAAATTACCAAGTTGACAGCGAAACAGCACCGAAAACTGGCGATATGAAGCAATTAAAATAATAAAACTTTGTACAAAATCACCATAAAATGAAAGCAAAACATAGGACGCGTTTCGAGCTAAAAATATAACAGTTCGTCATCAGCTACAGTAAACACGTGTCCGTAAGCGGACAAGGTCAAAAATGAACTGAAATCGAGAGAATGTTGCAAAGAATGCGAGAGATGGCGCTAGCTGAAAGGGGAACATACAGAAGAGAAAAGTGTTGGCAAAAAAAAATAGAAGAGAAATTGATAGGGAAAAAATGGAAATAAAAGAAATAAACAAAATTAAAATAAAATAAAAGAAGTAAATTAAAAAATATAAATAATAATAATAAATAAAGAAATATAAAAGAATAAAACAAGAAAAAACCAAAAGATCCTTTTTTTTACAAAATAAAAAGAAAAGAAACAAGAGAAGATGGAAAAGAATTACAAAAGTAATTTCCACGCTGGAGATAGGAAAGGAGATGATGGGAGATCATTGACAAGATTAGCAGAATTTTTAGAAATAAAATGTGCTTCATGAAAATCCAAGTGAGAGGGAGAGGCAGGGGAAGAAATAATTTTGGCCATGGGGAAATTGAAACAATGACTGGAAGACCAACAGTGAGAAGCAATCGAAGATTTAGAGATTTCTTGATTTGCAATATACCTCTGATGCTCACCTAATCTGAATTTTAAAGTTCTCTTTGTTTGACCAATATAACCTAAATTGCAAGAGCAAGGAATAAAATAAACACCCCACCGGTTCTCAGTAGGAATAGGATCTTTTAGAGAAGAGAATTTAATTTTATTCATAGGTTTGAAGATAACTTTAAAATTAAAACGAGAAATGATTTTAGCAATTTTAAAACAGAGAAGAGAATGAAAGGGCAGAACTATTATAGAGTTAAAATTAGGAGGATTATTTGAATCAGAAAAAGGACGTTTAGGCTTATTAAATTTATACAAAGCTTTATCAATCAAAGAGGGATTATAACCACGAGCAAGGGCAAGAGATTTGAGATAATTAATTTCATTATTCAGAGTAGAAGAGTCAGAACAAATGCGTAACGTCCTAAAAATAAAAGTATAAAAGGACCCCACTTTTTGTTGAGGAGGATGATTTAAAAAAGCATGAGGAACTTAATTCCGTTCCTAACCTTCTTATTAGTAAGGCTGATAAAAGCGGTCAAACAGTTCTTCTCAATAAATCTGATTATATTTCCCACGTTGAATCTATGTTAAACTCTGGTCCATATTCCAAATTAAAGAAGGATCCTTCTACTAAGCATTTATCTGATATCAAGCATGTCATTAAAAATTCTGTCTTTCTTAATGATAACACCAAACGTTTGGTCACCCCTTCTATCGCTAATTGTGCTCGTTTCTATGCTCTTCCTAAGGTCCATAAACGTACTCTTTCCTTTCGCCCTATCGTTTCCAATATTGGTACTGCTTCTTATAAACTTACCAAGTTCCTTTCTATGTTACTCGCTCCTTTATCTTCCACTAACTTTCACACTGTGAAAAACTCTTTTGACTTTGTTGATAAAATTAAACGCATTTCTCCTTGCAATTATATAATGGTTTCCTTAGATGTTAAATCCCTTTTCACTAACGTGCCTGTTCAAGGGGCAATTGGTTGTTTGGAAAGAAGGTTGCGCGAATTTCATTACTCTTCCATGGAGATTGATGAAATCCTGCATTTAGTTAGTATTTGTGTCAGGCAAACTGCTTTTCAGTTTAATAATTCTTTCTATTCTCAAACTGAGAGTTTGGCCATGGGTAATCCACTGTCTCTTCTTTTATGTGATAATTTATATGCATTTTATTGAAGAAAAACTCTTCAGTTTACATAAATTTCCTTTCTGGCTTAGATATGTTGATGATATTTTCATTTTAATTCCATCTTACCTGGATCTTTCTAATCTCCTTTTTCTTGTTAATTCTGTTGATCCTTGTATTCAATTTACTCTCGAAGTCGAAGAGAACAATTCTCTTCCTTTTCTTGACGTCTTGGTTTCGAAACACCCAGATCGGTTCTCTACCTCCGTTTATAGAAAACCGTTCGCTGTATCTCTTCCTCCTCATGCTTTTTCAAATCATCCTCCTCAACAAAAAGTGGCGCCCTTTTATACTTTTGTTTTTAGGGCGTTACGCATTTGTTCTGACTCTTCTACTCTGAATAATGAAATTAATTATCTCAAATCTCTTGCCCTTGCTCGTGGTTATAATCCCTCTTTGATTGATAAAGCTTTGTATAAATTTAATAAGCCTAAACGTCCTTTTTCTGATTCAAATAATCCTCCTAATTTTAACTCTATAATAGTTCTGCCCTTTTATTCTCTTCTCAGTTTTAAAATTGCTAAAATCCTTTCTCGTTTTAATTTTAAAGTTATCTTCAAACCTATGAATAAAATTAAATTTTCTTCTCTAAAAGATCCTATTCCTACTGAGAACCGGTGGGATGTTTATTTTATTCCTTGCTCTTGCAATTTAGGTTATATTGGTCAAACAAAGAGAGCTTTAAAATTCAGATTAGGCAAGCATCAGAGGTATATTGCAAATCAAGAAATCTCTAAATCTTCGATTGCTTCTCACTGTTGGTCTTCCAGTCATTGTTTCAATTTCTCCATGGCCAAAATTATTTCTTCCCCTGCCTCTCCCTCTCACTTGGATTTTCATGAAGCATATTTTATTTCTAAAAATTCTGCTAATCTTGTCAATGATCTCCCATCATCTCCTTTCCTATCTCCAGCGTGGAAATTACTTTTGTAATTTTTTACCCTCTTCTCTTGTTTCTATTCTTTTTATTTTGTAAAAAAAAGGGGGATCTTTTGGTTTTTTCTTGTTTTATTCTTTTATATTTCTTTATTTATTATTATTATTTATATTTTTTAATTTACTTCTTTAATTTTAATTTAATTTTGTTTATTTCTTTTATTTCCATTTTTCCCTATCAGTTTCTCTTCTATTGTTTTCGCAACACTTTTCTCTTCTGTATGTTCTCCTTTCAGATAGCGCCATCTGTCGCATTCTTTGCAACATTCTCTCCCTTTCAGTGCATTTTTGACCTTGTCCGCTTACGGACACGTGTTTACTATAGCTGATGACGGGCTGTTATATTTTTAGCTCGAAACGCGTCCTATGTTTTGCTTTTATTTTATGGTGATTTTTTACAAAGTTTTATTATTTTAATTTAAATTACCTAGTTGGTTTTTAAGAAGTCAACACACCATACTCATTTTAGCTTTTAACTGACTAGGATTAGGACTTAATCATTTTTTTCCTTCATGAAATACCCTTGAAATTTACCAATGTGGGTGGAAATAACAGTATATTTTTAACACATTATTGGTTTTCTTCAGAAAACATTAAGATGCTTGAATTTTTCAAAGAACCTTTCTTTTTCTTGTTTCTTTCTTTCTTTGGAAATTGTTATGAATCCCATTCTTTTCTCAAACAACAAAGCACTCCTCAAAAATATCGTTACACAGAAATTACAATTGCAGCTTCTTTGAAAGAACGAAAAAGTTTCAACACTTTAAAGGGATCCGTATAACGTTGTCAATTTCTGTTGTAGAGATTCAACAAAAGGTACACGAAATGGCATCGTCCCCACCTCAACCCATTAGTGTCAAAAATTATGGCGCCATATGCCTTTTGACAGGATATAATCCTATTTTGTTCACTAACTGCCGACACGTCAGTGAGGTTTACAATTGACACCTGAAAAGTATTTTCGTTTGCTTGTCTGTCTGTTCCGCGAAAACTCCCGATAAAAACATTGGATTTATATCTTGGGGGAGCGACCGCCCCGATCGACCCCTCCCCCCCCCGTGGATGCGCACCTAGGGGAATCTCCTCCTGGTGCTACTTGTGCGTTTTTCCCGCGGACCTATGAATTAGCGTATTTTTCTTGCGATTCTTTGACGAAATTCGCATTTTTTGTGCGATTCTTTCGCGAAATTAGCGTTTTTTCGCAATTGTTTGGCGAAATTTGCGTTTTTTCTGCGCTTCTTTAATGAAATTCACGTTTATGCTCGATCCTTTGACGAAATTCGCGTTTTTTTGCGTGATCCTTTGACGAAATTCGCGTTTTTTTTATTTGCGAACGATTGACGAAATTGATTTTTTTCGGCGACCATTTGTCGAAATTCGCGATAATCGGTGGATTTATATTTTGTTATTCAAAGGGGGGGGGGGCGATCGGGGCGATCTCTCCCCCCTTCCTTGGATCCGCGCCAGTGAAGAGGTATACACACCACTTAGATGACACATTTTGACTTTCTAGTATGTTAAAGGCCCGTCAGATTTCTGAAGGGGATCCTTTTTCAGAGATTATCCTCTTTCAGAAATCTGATATTAAAAAATGGATGTGATGGTTATGTTTTTCAGCTTTCGATAATTGGTTGTTATGTATTTTTTAGTGCTGAATCCAAAAATTATCTTCATTTTGTACCATGTCATCAAGTTAGGATTTTCCATAAATCGCAAATTTTTAAAAAGTCTTACATCAAAATCAATTATCAAAAGTTTAAAAAGATAATCATCACAGGGTTGTGTTATTAACGTTGTTTACCATAACTAAAAGAACAAAAAATAAGATAAATAATTACCATAGTATAAGAGTAAACAGAAAAAGAAAAAAAAACACATTTAATAAATAAATTCTGTTATAACGTTTTTAATTTTATGACCTAATAAGTAACAGTAAACGATATTTTGCGGAGAGGGCGGATTATAAAATAAGAGTGCTGATAACCAAGTGTTTCGGTTAATAGGATGTCAGATAATCGAGAGTCTGTAATATTTTTAAATCGCATTAATTTCATATTCATTTAATAATTAACTGCAAGGAAGGATTTGAGCAACAGAAAGCATGACTACGTTGATTATATGTCACTCGGTATCGCCCCCCCCCCAAAACGATTCTTTGGATCCGCCCCTGCTTTGGGGTAGTGGCGCCGACATAAAATATAGCCTATGTTCTAAGTTGGACTAACACCATCATTTTGATGCCATTACTTTTGAAATCGGTTTGGTATTTCCTGAGATTATGTAAAAACTACCATTTAGAACGTTTTTAGAACGCTTTTTGTGCATTTTCACCCCTTTTAAATTTCGAATTGTTTAAGAACTGTTCTTAGACATCATTTATATCTTATAAGTAACTAATATTCCAAATGTCATATTTCTAGGCCCTTCAGTAACGCAAAAATCGCATTTTTAGAACGTTTTTTGCTCCTGCACCCCCTTTGGGTTAGTGGCACCGACATAAGATATAGCCTATGTTCTAAGTTGGACTAACACCATCATTTTGATACAATTACTTTTGGAATCGGTTCGGTAGTTCCTGAGCTTACCTCCTACAAATAAACATTTTTTTCCTCTTTATAATAGGAGTATAGACTAGTAATAAAATAACCACCGGTAGTCAGCGATGTACTAACTGAGCTTCTAACTGCCCGTTTTTAATGTGCTTTATTTTGGTAGTCTTTTCTGTCAACCTGTTCTCTGTTGCATTTCATATACACACGAATTTTTTTTAATATTTATACACTTTATTTAACATGGAGGAAATGAAAAACTGTAACTACTTGCTTACTGTTAGCTATGCTAACTGTCACTTGCAAAATAGACGAAAAAACTCATATTCTTGCCTATGCGTTGTATGTATCTTTATATCTCATTTTCCATCATTTGTGACGGGCTATCTTTTTAGTCATTTATAATATTCTTTATTTTCATTTTTATTGCTAGTTGATGTTGGTCTCTAGAGTTGCCAGGTGCTCCGAGTAAATCAGGACTCCAAATGCTCGGGATACCACTAATTTTTTACTGTTTATTTCGCTATGTTTAATCACAGATAATTCTGCCGTTAGATAAGACAAGGAAATGTAGTGTTCAGAGTATTTTTGGAGACATGATTTACGCGGGAAATCTGGGCACTATCCTGGAATTTCCTGTTTTATTCTAATACGTTTTAAAAAGTCCTTCCGGCCAGTGCCGGGAGGAAGAGGTAGCTTTCATATTCCTTATTTTTTAAAAGCCAGCTTATATTAATCAAACACACGGAGCTCAAATTTGTGTAACCCGATTATAGAAGATTAAATACTAATTTTTGTCAATACTGAATATGAATGAGAATTTCGCGAAATTAGTCAGCGTTATCAAAGCTGATTTTATTTAAAGTGATTTATATTTGGTCGCCAAATTGGGTGATATCTTGAAGTGCCCGCCATTTTAAAACAACATAATTGCTGCAACAAAGCTAACCAATGAACTTGGTCGAGACCTTAGTATTTCCTGTACACCTGCCCACTCACATCTAAATCGATTGATATATACGAGTGCTGTTGCAGGCAAAAAATCAGATTTTTCAAAATGCCACCCAAATTAGAAATTCAAACAGCTATATCTCAGCATTTTTTTTAAACAAAGAAAAAACAAAAAATGCTCCGGAGCCTTTGTATCAAGCTCAAACACATAAGAAAAAAATCTTTTTCAATTTCTAATTTTTTTTTTACCTCATTTTAAATTTAATTTGTTTTTTAATTTATAAATGACCGCCATTTTGAAACAAGATGGCGGATGCAGTTAGCAAAAGAACTCGACCGAGAGATTTCTATGTACTATGCACATGCCTTATCACATCCTAATCGGTTCATATAAACGCGTGTTATCGCGTGACAAATATCATATCGTTTCAAAATGTCAGCCATGCTAGAATTTAAAAGTGCTATAACTTAGCCATTTTTTAAGATATAGACGAAACGAAAACTGCTCCGAAATCTTTGTATCAAAGTTAAACACATTAAAAAAATATTTTTTAATTTCTAATTTATTTTTTACTTTATTTTAAATTGATTTTTTTTTTAATTTTTAAATGGCCACCATTTTGAAACAAGATGACGGATGAAGTTCACAAACATACTCGGTCGAGACACTGGTATGTACTATGTACACACCAAGTTATATCAAAATCCGTTCAAAAATACGCGTGTTATCGCATGACAAAAATCAGATCGTTTCAAAATGTCAGCCACACTAGAATTTCAAAGTGCTATAACTCAACCGTTTTTTAAGATACAGACGAAACAAAAAATGCTCCAGAATCTTTGTATCAAGTTCAAACACACAAGAAAAAAATCTTTTTCAATTTCTAATTTTTTTGTACCCCATTTTAAATTTTAATTTTTTTTTAATTTTTTAAATGGCCGCTATTTTGAAACAAGATGGCGGATGAAGTTGGCCAACGAACTGGGTCAAGGCATTGCTATGTACTATGCACATGCCTTGTCACATCCAAATCGGTATATAAATATGCGTATTATCGCGTGACCAAAAAAACAGATCGTTTCAAAATGTCAGTCATGCTAGAAATTCAAAGTGCTATAACTCAGCCATTTTTTAAGATATAGACGAAACAAAAAATCCTCCGGAATCTTTGTAACACGCTCAAACACATAAGAAAAAAAATCTTTTTTTAATTTACAATTTTTTGTGCCTCATTTTAAATTTTTAAATTAAAAAAAATTTAAATGACCGCCATTTTGAAACAAGATGGCGGATGAAGATGGCCAACGAACTCGGTCGAGACATTGGCATGTACTTTGTACACACCAAGGTACATCCATATCGGTTCTTGAATATGCCTGTTATCGCGTGACAAATATGAGGACATTTCAAAATGTCAGCCACGCTAAAAATTCAAAGTGTTATAACTCAGCCATTTTTTAAGGTATAGACGAAACAAAAACTGCTCCAGAATCTTTGTATCAAGGTCAAACACATAAGAAAAAAAAATATTTTTCAATTTTCAAATTTTTGATACCACATTTGAAATTTAATTTAAAAAAAATTAAATGGCCGCCATTTTGAAACAAGATGGCGGATGAAGCTGGCCAACAAACTCGGTAGAGACATTGGTATGTACTATGTACACACCGAGTTTCATCCAAATGGGTACATACGAGAGTTACAGTGTGACAAAGATCAGATAGAATTATTTATATTCTTAGTTTAGTTTAAATAAGTTAGTTAATAGAATATTTTGTATGCTTTTAAATTTTATTAACAATAGTTTTTTTTTAAATACATTGTGTGGTTTATATTAGGTTTATAATTATCTATATATAAGGATATGTTTGGTTTTGCTGTTAAAAAAAAAAAATATTTACATTCAAATGCTTACAAATGTTTATCTTGTGACATTTGAATAATAAAAGTAATACTAGATGGCAGCACCAAAATTTGTCTTTTGATGATAGCTCTAAATTTTAATTTTTCTAGCTCCATTTCAGTTATAATTTACTACACCAGGGGTAATTTTTAGCTAAATTTTGACGATATTGTTAAACAGTTATTAATTAATTTAATAGTGCATTTTAAATAATGTAATTACTAGCTATTTATTTTATTTTATATTATATTAAATGTATTTAACATGGTATTTCAAAATTTATTTCAAAATATATTAACTGCATCCTTTGGTATCAATTACTGTGGTTTCTTAACTGTTTTATTCACTTAATCTTTATGATATTCTGGTAGCCATGTGCGCGTGGATATTTGTAAAATACTGAAATATTAATCGGTATGGTGTTTATTATTTATATTTTATATCCTATAAATATTTAAATAGGTTTTATTGATTCTTCCATTTCATATTATTTGTTTCTATTCTGTTTTCATTTTTAATCAATTCACTTGATTTTAGTGGTTGTTTGGGCACAGGGGAAAATAATTTTTAGCTTTAGCTTATTTTTCTCACATAGAAAACATCCATTTTGCTTATATCATTGAATTCTGTGCCCTTGACAACGTAATTCAATATATAAGCTTTTCCATTTTTTGTCGGCGTCCACTTTTTTCTTTTTCTTCCATAATAATCCTTATAATAAATTAATATATATATATATTTATACTTACAGCTTTAATTCATAATATTTGATGGTGGTAGGTTATGTTTAATTAATGGTTATATATATATATATATATATATATATATATATATATATATATATATATATCAACTTTTCAACGGAGGGTGGTTTCGGTGTCTGGGAGTCATGATCAATGAAAATATACCAAAATTTTTTTTAATCGCTTTCCTCCGAACGGCTGCAATAGGTAGCTTTTTGTAATGAAAGCTACCTAAAACTATAATACGCACTAGTAATAATTGCATATTAATTTCTATCTTCAGAATGTAAAATTTTGCTTCTAAATACCACTTCTGTGCATATTTCTGGGTTATGAAAACGGTTATTTTTGTTACATATGGTTTAACCGAAAACTGTTTTTGGGTTTTTAGAAAAATCAACTGAAATTATTAATTTAACATTTGGATCACATACAATGTAAAACTGTTTATGGGAAATCTGAGAGTGAAAGATTAAATTTGTAAAAGTAAATACCTTAAATTGAATGTTTAATCACAATATTGTAACTAAGAAATGTTCAAATATTCACAAATTAAAAATAAATCGTTGTTTTTTAAAAAATTGTATTTGAGGATTTATTTTTCACAAAAAGGAAATTAAAATGTTTTATCTTTTAAGCTAAAAAAGACCTTTGTAATGATAAATTAATGTAATTGAATGAAATTTTGGAAAGGGATTTAAATTTCACATTCAGGAACAGAAATTAATTCATTGGTTTATTACTTACTACCCAGTACTGTACAAAAATTATTTTCATCACAACTTTGGTTCTTCAACGCCCCAAATCGTGAAACAATTCGGAATCTATAAAAAGAAATCCAAATAAAATTTGATTTGGTTCTAGAGCAGTGAGAATGCTGTTTGTTGCTGTTTGTTCTCAAATAGACCAAATGATAAAAAATAAGTAAGTAACAGATATTTCTTTTTTTTTTTGGAAGGAAGGGGGGGTTGATTTTTTTTTTTTTTTTTTTTTTGCAAAGCGCATATTTGAGAAGTACAGTAATAGCATAATTTTGAAAAATTCATGCATTTTTAAATACTCGTTCGTCAAGGAGTCTGATTCCACTACTTTGTTTCTTTTCTTCCTTTTTTGGTATTTCCAGTTCAGAACACGTGCACAGGTATCTTCTTAGTTTGATGAATGAATTTTGCATGACCAATGTCGGATAAGGACAAATGCAAGCGGTTTAGCTATTAGTGTCGGTAAATGGTAAATCATTGTCACGAGCTTGGGTGTAATCATTTTGGCGTTTTCATCTCGCAATGCGAAACAGAGCATACAATTATTAAAATATAATCATATTACTGCTTTACTAACTTAAATTACCGCTATAATAGACCTACAAAGTTTCAATAAGTTAATACTGTGGCATGGCCAAATACTGACTACACTGTTCAACCTTGGTACTTGAACATCCCCAGCTGTCAAACAAGTCGGATCTCAACCTAGAAATTCAAGCAAAATTTGATTTTTTTTCTTGTAAAGTAATACTGTTGTTTTCAAATCTACTTAGGGAACAAAAGTACGAAAAGTGGACAATTTTTTACTTTGTGAATGCAAAACGCATATTTATGACGTAAAGCGATCCGAGAATATACAAAATTCTCCCATTTTTAAATTACCGTTTGTCAAGTAGCCTGATTCTATTTTATTATTAATATTATTATTATTTTTTCTTTTTTTTTTACATATACAAGTATTCCTCAATTAGTGCAGTAAATCAATTTTTGATGATTCCTCGTTTAGTGCAGACAAAATTTCGGATAATGCGCAGAGCACGAAATGGTTGATACGTTTTTTTCCAGCAATATAGCGTTGAATTTTTGAAAATGAAATAACTTATAGCTAAAAAAGTAATAGCTTTAAAGAACTCTAAAAATATTTTAAAGAATTATAATTCTTTAGAGAGAGATTAATAAATATAGACATAGTTGCCAGTGGAATTATAAAAGCGGATCATGGATTAGAAATAAACAAGATTGTTGTGCTGCAAGTTCTATTCCAAACAGAAGAACAAATATGTATAATTTGCAATTGGTAAGCTTAGCTAAAATAAATTAACATGTATGTAAGTTTAAAGTAATCAAATTGGATTACAATTTATTATATATCACAATCTGCCATAGGGAAAATATAATAAAGTTATATATAGTACAGCTTTATTGCGTTGAAAATATATAAATTTTTTCATGCACCAAAGTCGGACAAAATAGTTTAGAATTAATGTATGACAAAGTTTTAATAATTAGATTAATGGAAATAAGTCATTATGTTAGAAGCAGTAAGGAAACATTAAATATTTTGGATAAATAATTATTCGTAGAAGTAGTAAATATGATAAATTCTTCTAAAAAGTATTTAAAATTTACAAATTTATATTAATGAGGCAAAAAGACAAAATGTTCAACATATGTACACATGTCTTGATTCTAAATGTTCAGCAGTAAAGATCTGCAAGTGTTAGAATATTCACAGTAGTTTCAATTATTAATATATGACAACGTGTATAATGTAAGCCTGTGATTTAACGCCACGCCTTCCAGGGAAATAAAAGGTGACATTTTAATGCATGAGATTTATCATAGTACTTGTAAATTCCATACGAAACATGCACTGTAAAAAAAACACTGTAAATTTGCCAGCACAACTCGATCACAGTTGAATGTACTGTATCTTTCTTTGGTTCCCTGACTATTTAAACATGAAAAATACAGTAGTTGCGTAAAATTAACAGTACAATCTACTGACAATTTTGGACGCATTTGGACCACAGCACAAACTACTGTCGTCCAAATTGCCAGTACATTGTGCTGTTAATTTTGCGCAACTACTGTATTTTCCATGTTTAAATACTCAGGAAACCAAAGAAAGATACAGTACATTCAACTGTGATCGAGTTTGTGCGCCAGATGATCAATACTTTGTACTGTAAAAATGACTTTTTTTTGTTACAGTGTGTATTAGTTATATAAACGGCTTTTTATGTATGTGTTCTTTAATCTCTTTCATAAAATCCCATGTTTTTTTCTATAAAATCTTTCATTTACGAATCAGTATTAACAAATGTTTCATAGCTATATAATTTTATGTATTAGAATAAATTCTCAAGTATACAATCATGTTTAATTTATGCTTATGAATCCTTCGTAAAGTTAAAAACTGCCCTTTTCGCGCTGTCTCACCAACGCATTTTTTTTTTTTTACTTAAAAAAACTTTTTACTTAAAAAAAAATATTGTTACCTTTAAAAACCGTAGCAACAAATGTTGCACTGAGTACAACACATACATGACCATTATCACATTCTAAATAAAATAAATTATCGTTTTCTAAACTTTTGACCATTTTTGAATTTTTTTCTTTTAAGAACACACTTAATTGAATCTTTTATAAACTAAACAAAAGCAAATATAGGTCTACATTTTTTTTAAACTGCTAAATAATTACTTAATCAAATTCAATTTCGTAAATATTTTAAAAACAGAATAATCATAATTCACATTGAGTTTTCGACTTTTGCACATGAGTGTAAAAACGTATGTTTTTACACATTTCTCAGTAATTTTTCTCCTTAAAATAGCATTATAGATTTTTTAAGATGCATTGGTGAATTACTTGACAAACATACTTTTCTCATTAAACGTTTTTCTTCACTTCCTCATGAAAAATTTCTAATAAATGTTAAAAAATAAAACTGTATTCATTACACTTGTATTTACATTATTTATTTAATTAACATGTCTAAAACACTTAGTATGTTCATATTATAAAATCAGTTCTAAGTATTTCTACTATGCTTACTTTTAAACAATCACCATAAATGTTTTATAAGTTTATTTTTGTAACACCTTATTTTGGAGTGCTATCGTAATGTATACTGTTTGTAATCATAAAATATCTTACAAAAGCTTTTTGACGCTGATACGTGACATATGTGCTTTGTTTATTTCTAAAGGCAGCATGAGAAAATTTAGAAAATAAATATTATGTAAAAAAGGAAAGAAGTAATAAAATCATGAAAACGTAACACATATAAGGTCATATGTATTAAATATAGATGCATTTTGTTCAGATATAATGTATGTTTTCTCCGCCTAGACAGACAAAAGTTCACAAAGAAATATTTGTTAAGATAAATTACAAAGTATTAGCTAGTAACCTTTATATGTACAGCTGTCGTACCTAAAATATAATGCATTATAAGAGTATTCAGTGTGGACACAAAGAGAATCTGTAAGATAAAAGTTTCCCTTTCTTTAATAAAGGTAAAATAATTTATGAATTTATGCATATGTATATATTCTAAAAATATAAACTATATATAAAAATCACTTCAAAATATCAAAGTACTCATTAATTCCTATAAGTGATAAACATAAATTTTAAAACTACTAAATACATTTATTTATTTATATTTCGACATGTTCCATTGCATCACACGGCAATATCCTCAAGAAAATAAAATGATAAAAATATTTTCGCAAAAAATTCAAATTGAAAAACAAGTAAACAAAAACAAAAATCACGCGAACACAAGCATAATGAAATTAACTGCATTATTAAAAAAGGAAATTTGTTAACGTAAATTAATTTATATTATTGTTTCATTATCCTGTATAGCATTTCTTTCCAAATTTTTGGGAGCTCCATAGATGCGGAATCATTGCAAATATTTACATTGCGTAAGAAGATCTCTATTGACTTTCTGATGATGGATGGCAAATAAGATATTGATGGATAAATTATTGAACTATTTTTTTTATTTATTTGTAAAAGTTCTCTATTATATAATCTGAACAGAACTGTAGTTTTCTTATTGTATTTGATGTCTGCTATATGTTTTTTTTATCCTAGTTTTGATTTTTCTATTTGTCATTCCTATATAAAATTGCACTTATCCATCTTCTTTGGTGAAAGGTATTTTATATGTCCCTAAAAATTTGTAAAGAAATGTTATACAGGATAATGAAACAATAATATAAAATAATTCACGTTCACAAATTTTCATTTTTAAAATTGCAGTTAATTTCATTATGCTTGTGCTAGCATGATTTTTGTTTTCGTTTACTAGTTTTTCAATTTTAATTTTTGTGAAAATATTTTTATCATTTTATTTTCTTGAGAATGTTGCCATCTGATTCAATGAAACATGTCGAAATGTAAATACATAAAGGCATTTTGTCGTCTTAAATTTATATTTATCATTTATAGCAATTAATGTGTACTTTGATATTCTAAGGATATCAAAATAAATGAATTAAAAAACATTGTTTCATTGTTTTTCTTTTTAATACAATACCTGATTTGAAAGTATTATGCAAAATTTTTACTGATAACTTTAAATATAATTCATAAAATATAGTTTGACTGTAGCAAAAATTTTAAAACAAAGCATTCTACTATTTTCTTCTAAATTATTTTATGATATGACAATAGCTTTCAGAAAAAAGCGCACTAATTATAATTCTTAAATATTTAAAAGGATGTTGCTTTTTCTGGAAGATGGTGAATGTAAATGGGGCATTCTCACAATCTTTTGTCTTTTCTGTCCTTGAATAATAATTTTTATTTTAGTACATATTCTTGTGTTTTTTTTAAATTTCATATACTGGAGAACATTACTGTCGGAGTTTCCTCTTAGTCCGCAAAACTTCGAAGAAAATCCTTATTATTTATTTGTTGCCACCACCGATATGATTACGTGATATCGGTCACGCACTGAGAGGATTGATTAAGTGAAAACCAACCCTTTCAATTAACTAAACTAACAATTTATTTACACACTATTTACACAACAACAAACACTATTTACACTTACAAACTCGGATATAGATGATCCGGTTCAACATTAAATTGAATACAGCAAATGCTGGCTGTGTACTGTTAAACTACGTTAAATCAATCTCACTCTACACACGTTAAATTAGCTTTCCGGAGATCAATCTCGGTCTCCCAATACATGGGCAATGGGCTCTAAGCATAAGCTTTCCAAGCCTCTCTCAAACTTACGCACTCTCTCAGAGCTATCCAAGGAACACCCGTCCACCTTGCGAGCTACGCTCCAACTGACTATCCCAGCCTAAGAGACTGCCCTCCAGCAACCACTTGCTCCTTCTCAATCTAACACCTCCGGAGCTTTCTACCTGGCTCCCATTTCAAGCTCTTTTCTTCGTTCGTGGAATGCTTTTGTCTTCGCATCTTCCACAGACATCTCAAAAGATTGGGCACACCCCTCTCCAACTATCTTTTCCCCCCCTCATACCATCTATACATTTTCACCGGCTTAGATCCAGTTTTAGTTAAGGAAAGACTGTTATTTTGAAATTTCAGTACACAGCCCATACAACATATAATATATTAAGACAAAAATAATATAGAACCTCAGTTCTAATAGCAGATGTTTCTCAGAACCTGACACCCTCCACCTTAGCGGAAAACATGCCATTTAGGGGCTAATTTTCCACAAACATATAGTAACATCACAGAAGAGTTCAATGTCCCTTTGCAGGTTTCTTCATTATTATTATTATATATATATATCAAGGTGTCTGAACATTCTCTACTGACATCTCTAATGAACCGTGTACTACTATTATTACAGAAAAACTACACATGCTAATACACTATAACACTATAACACAAAATTCAAATACAATTACACACATACAAAAAAAATTTTTTAATGTGATGACACCCCTTTACGATTTGTCCACTATTTGCCATTGTCATTGATGCCGATGGGCTAGCAATTGGCTGTTCTTCCCAGCTCTTCCTATGTAGCCTGGAAATTACATCAGCATTTAAATGTTGCGCTCCTGGACGATGAGAAATACTCAGGTTCCAGCGTTGCAAGGCAAGAGCCCATCTAGTGAGTTTGGGGGACCGTGGGTTGTTTCAGTGAGAAATTTTAATGGATTATGATCCGTTATGATCTCAATTTGAGATCCATATGTCCACTTTTCAAACTTCGGCAACCCGAAGAGAACACTCCAAGCCTCTTTCTCTATACTCGGCCAAACCTGCTGAGCCCCTGATAATTTCTGACTGGCAAAAGCTATCGGTTTAAACTGACCCTTTTCATCTTTTTGAGTAAGACAACATCCTACTGCCAGATCTGAAGCATCGGCGTGAAGCTGATATTCGATAGGTGTAGCCATAACTCATCTTTAAGGGTATTAAATGCTTCTTCTGCCCTTTCATCACATGGTACAGTATTTTTAACCTTCCCTTTAGTTAATTCAGTTAAAGGTATAGCAATTTCTGCATAATTTGGAATATAAGATCGGTAAAATCCCATTAATCTCAAACCAGATCTAACTTCCTTTTTAGATTTCGGTCTCTTTAAGTCCCTTATTGCTCCTATGTTTTCCTCATCATGTGCATGCGTTCCACCCCCAATTACATGACCTAAAAACTTAGTCAATTTCTCTCCAAATTTACATTTATCCAGTCTAATCGTAAAATTTCTATTTTTAAGTTCTTCTATAACAGACCTAACATGCTCACAATACTCTTCTCAGGTGTCGGAGAAAATGATGACATCATCAATATATGCTTGTGCATACCTCCGATGACCTTGAAGAACCTCATTCATATCTTTTTGGAATGTAGCAGCCGCCCCTGATAAACCAAAAGGCATAGTACGCCACTAATAAGTCCCATTATGTGTTGTAAAAGCTGTCAAATGTTTACATTCCTCCGCCATTTAAATCTGCCAATAACCTCTCAATAAATCAATCGAAGTTAAATATTTTCCTGCCCCCGCAGTATACATGATTTCCTGCGAATCTTTCATAGGAAATGTTGGGACCTGCGTTACTGAATTTAAAGCTCTATAATCAATGCAAAGCCTAACAGTTGCGTCTTTTTTCGCCACGCAAACAATTGGATGACTGATTTCTGCATTTGATACTTCTATTAGATTTAATTCTAATAACTCCTGAATCTGTCTATCTACTGCCTCTTTGTAAGCAACAGGTACACTATATAACTTTGGCTTTTTCCTTGCCACATCCGGTTTCAAATCAATACTGTGCTCCCCTACTTCCGCTGGTCGCACAGGACCCATAAATACCTCTTTATTATCCCTCAAAATGGACTTTATATCCTTGACTTGACTATTAGATAACCCTTTTATTTCGAACCTTTCTATGTCCCGTTCTACCTCTTGTTCCCGGGTTAGAATAGGACTTCCAACTTCTCCAAATTCCTCATCACCTTCAAAAACAATATTCACTATATTACACTTAGCAATAAATTTCCCTTTATTTTGATACACATACTTTTTGCTACCATCCGCCATTTCAACTAAGACTCTATCACGGACATTCACTTTTCTAGATAATTGACATTCTAGACACAATTTACAAAACTTTTTAGTTTTTTTTTGCCATACCTTCCCAATAAAAAGATTGCCTACTTCTTTCTAAGGTTTTCTTTGCCGCGTGATGTTTTCCCTCATTAGAAACATGCGTTGACTTTAAGATTCCTTCTCTTTTGACTTTAGGCACTACTAATTGAGCTATAGCTTCTTCTACAAATTTATCTTTATGATACAATAAGTCCTTTTCAATATAATAACCCCCTTTATCAATTTTAGCTAATTCCCAAGCTCTCTCTAACTCTTTACATTCCAATTGGTATTTCTTAAACACATCTGAATTACTAACGATAACTTTATTATTTTCCCCCACTTCCGTTTTTTCTGCATTCTGACTTTGTAAATTTTCCGATCTCGCTTCTATTGCGTAAACATTACAATTATCGCTGCTCATACCTTTCTTTTCACTCGAGTTATCGATACTAATTTCCGAACTTTCTAATTCTTGGGACTCTAGCAATGGCTCCTCGCGATTGACCCCTGACAACTCATTAATCACCTCGGGATGTAAAATTACCTGCTCATTAATATTATCGGTCACTGCGCAAAGTAGTTCCTGATGAATTATATTAGTTTGTCCGAATTGCGGAATAGCTAATAGTAATTTAACCAACGGTGATTTAGCTGCTTCACCAAATAATCCTTGTAAATAAATACTACCCGCTCCTTTTAATTTCTCTTCCGGTACCAAATCTTTATGAATAACACTAATTTTACATCCAGAATCAACCAATCCTTTTGATTTTTGCCCATTTACACTAACTTCAATTTTCTCAAGTTTATTTAATTTCTCACCAATAACATTAGTTCTCTGTTCGGCCTTTGCCGATATCCTCGCCATAATAGCTCCTTTAAGTAACTCTTTATTTCCTTTTACGACAATCTTATTTACACCAACTTTCTGTTCTCGACATTCGTTATTATTACTATTTCCCTCATTACCCCCTTTATTACAAAAACGTTGGTAATGACCCCTTAAACCACATTTAAAGCATCTAGGACTATATCTCCTAAACTCAGTTTTTCAATCCGAAAAAGAATTAATCTCATTATTTCGTTTTGCCTCCAATTACCAGTAAATTTACTATCCTCCCTAAGTCTCACTTTTTCACTGTTTACATACCTATCTTTACCCTTAAAACTTTTATACGTAACCGCATAAGACTTGTGTTTAGCGTCAAAATAATTGTCGCATTCTTTAGCAATTTTAGAAGCTTCTAACCATTTACTCTGCTGAGTTAACCCAATATATGATGCGGTTTCTTCATCTAATGTGTTTAATAACTTATCCGTAATTATTAACTGGTTGACCTTTTCATATAAGTCAGCACCCCTAATCTTACAATAATTTTCCCATGTTGCTATTAAACGCGATGCAAATAATACATGAGTTTCATTCTGGTTTCTCCTAGCCTTCTTAAAATTTTGCAAACACGCCTTCGGTGTCGGCTCATGTTCCCTTAGAACTAACTCCTTTAATTCCTCATAATTCTCAATTTGTTCCCTAGTGGTATAAATTAACAAATTATCTGCCTTATCTCCTAACATATTTAGTAGAATTTCGGCCTGCTGGTTTTCCGGTACATTTTTAGTTTTGAATGCCCTTTCTAAACTGTTGAAAAATAAATTCCATCCTCAGTCCCTTCTTGTACTTTGATAGACAGAGTTTTAACACTTTTGATCAATTTTTCTAGGTTGCTTTCATTATTAGATTCCCTAGACCCATTTGAGTTATTTGTCGAACCTTGTACCCTTAGCCTCTTCATTTCTAATTCATGTTCCATCCTTACTTTTTCAGCCCTCTCTTCTCTTTCTAACTTTTCGCGTTCTAACTTTTCCCGTTCAACCCTTTCTTCTCTTTCGTGCTCTAACTTTTCGCGCTCTAATTTTTCCTGTTTTTTTACGTGCTCTAATCGCTCAGCAACAATAGTGTTAGATAATTCCTTAATAGCCCCCTCATCATATTCCTCGCTGTCCATTATCTTTTTCTTAAGCTGAAATCTGGTATCATCTTCCGTGTATTCAACCCCCAACTCTTCGGCTATCATCTGAAGATCCACCCTTTTTAGTTTCAATAAGAAAGCCATACCTTCACCGGTTACTATTACCCCTCTACAATAATATTTAAACCTACCAAATTAATATTCCTAAATTTCTACCTTAGTACAGTTACCTCCACTTATTATACTAATTAATACCTTTCAGATAATCGAGGTATTATATTTGTAAATTAACCTACTGTATAACCTGATTTTCCTCAACCATTTATATCACACAATTTACTTCCAATAAAACAAAAGGTAAAACAATAATTTCGATTTGATTACTATGCAATACAGATTCCACTTTATAAAATTAGATAATAACATACAATTTACATAATAATGCTGATACGTTGCAATTGAATAAAATTATTGATGTCAATAGAAACATCCCCATAAAGAAAAATTGTATAACATACACATATAAATTTCTACAATTATCCTCAATAAAATATTTCCAAATTCAATACTGGTTCTCACACTTAAAAGAAATACAATCAAAACCTTCACTTTTTTTTTTCACTGTGAGCCTTTTTTTTTCCCCCCGAAATTTACTTCTAGCCAATTAAAATTCTAAGCAAATGTTCATTACTCGTTTGTTATCAACTCTTCAAACTTAAAACAGTATTGCTTCATTTAAATATTACTTTAATAATAATTTAAATTTAAGTAAATTCAATTATTCCTTCCAACTATTATTAACACAATGCATTAATTTTGTTCACTACCATTATTAGTAAAAAAAAAAAAAAAAAAAAAAAAAAGAAAATCAATATTAGTACAAGATATTATGACCTTTTCTTAAAACAATAGTAAGTATGGCTCTTAATATTTCCTACCTATCTGAACACAGTTACTTTATTGCACATAAACTATCTTAAATTACTATTAATTATACAACAACAAATATATTTGGTTCGAGAATGTCAGCAGACAGAAATGATCAAAACACCTTACCTTATACTTTGCTGGGGTACTCCGCTGCTCACTCGTAGTTTCACGATAAATTCAATATTTCGCACTTTAAAGTCACTTTGATGCTATTCAACACTCAGGCTGTAGTACACTATAACTTGAGGCACTGTAGCGATGATGGGGCACAAAAACTGTTTCGGTTCGCTGCAACAACGATAGGGCACAACACTTTAGTTCGGTTCTCTGTACCGATGATAGGACACAACACTTTAGTTCGGTACGCTGTAACTATGATAGGGCATACACACTCTGTATTTCTGCTCGACGCTTGGTTTTTATCACTCTAAAATTCCGTTCGACGATCCGGCATTTCCACGCAAGAATTCCACTGGGTGTTCCGGCACTAACACACTGCAACACGGCTCGCTGGTCACTGGTCCAAGACGATTCTATCCCGTCGCTGCCATCAATTTGTCGGAGTTTCCTCTTAGTCCGCACAACTTCGAAGAAAATCCTTATTATTTATATGATGCCACCACCGATATGATTACGTGATATCGGTCACGCACTGAGAGGATTGATTAAGTGAAAACCAACGCTTTCAATTAATTAAATTAACAGTTTATTTACACACTATTCACACAACAACAAACACTATTTACACTTACAAACTCGGATATAGATAATCCGGTTCAACATTAAATTGAATACAGCAAATGTTGGCTGTGTACTGTTAAACTACGTTAAATCAATCTCACTCTACACACGTTAAATTAGCTTTCCGGAGATCAATCTCGGTCTCCCAACACATGGGAAATGGTCTCTAAGCATAAGCTTTCCAAGCCTCTCTCAACCTTACGCACTCTCTCAGAGCTATCCAAGGAACACCCGTCCACCTTGCGATCTATGCTCAAACTGACTATCCCAGCCTAAGAGACTGCCCTACAGCAACCACTTGCTCCTTCTCAATCTAACACCTCCGAAGCTTTCTACCTGGCTCCCATTTCAAGCTCTTTTCTTTGTTCGTGGAATGCTTTTATCTTCGCATCTTCCACAGACATCTCAAAATATCGGGCACACCCCTCTCCAACTATCTTTTTTCCCCCTCATACCATCTATACATTTTTACCGGCTTAGATCCAGTTTTAGATAAGGAAAGACTGTTATTTTGAAGTTTGAGTACACAGCCCATACAATATATAATATATTAAGACAAAAATATTACAGAACCTCAGTTCTAATAGCAGATGTTTCTCAGAACCTGACAATCACATTTCATGATTGCATAACAATTTTAACGAGATAAATAAGTTTTGGACGATGTTGGAGGTCCAAATACCAGGAAAACTCCTATACCGTCCCGTGTCTCTGATGCTGATTTTTAAGTTTGGAGCTGTCTGTATAAAACTGTTTCAAGAAAATCAATTCGATGTAATTTTTTTCCGAAACTGGAGCTATTGTTTTATATAAATATGTATCAAAAAATTAATCTGCACACATTTTTAGGGTTGTTATTATTTTTAAAACTCTGCCCTTGGCTTTTAGATTTCTTACCGTCCCTCTTCTAAAATTATACAGAAAATCAGTTCAGGTGCAGCCACAGAATTTTTTTCAAGTTTTTTCTCATGCAGAAGTATGCTAGAGAAAGAATGTCAAAAATCCTTTGACAGGAAATTTACTGCAGAATTTAAATCAGCATTTAAATGTCAATTTCAAGCATCGTGGCTTTATGGGTAGTCTTACCGTCTCAAAGGTTCATTCCTGCACTTTTCGAGGCAAATTAATTTTTTTTAATTTAATCTAATGTAAATAACAGTTCCTAAAAATCAATGAACATTGTGGCTACAACTTAGACTTGAGATGATTTGCCTGAAATAGGTGGTAATTTTCCTTACCGTTCCATCCTTACCGTCCCATTTTTTTCCCATTTCGTCGCTTTTTCCTATACCGTCCCTTTTTTTTTTTACTTTACCGCCCTCCTTCAAAACCCCTTTAAGACAATGTTATACCAAAATTTTGTACTAAAAATACTACATTGTTATTATTTCTTATTTGAATGTCCTGTGGGTACTATGCAAATTCATTATAAGTAAAAATTTAGAAGAAAATAGAAAGTTACAGTGGGAAAATGGTAGGGAAGATTAAACTCCCAAGTTTAACTTAAACCTCAGTTAAATAAAAAAAAATTCGACAATTTCTGACAATTTTTCCTTTATTTTGAATCAATAAGGCATTCGTCTATCAGTTTAAAATGTTACTTTAGCAAGCTTAATTTCACCAGATTTTTATTCTCGAAAGTCAAAAGATTGTGAGAATACATCAAATACATTTGGAATAGTAAATAATTCCATATCACTGGCCAACAAATAGAATATTGATTTCTAAATCTTTTTATCCTTTCAATATCTAAAAATTATTTGTTCGTCCCTCTAAAATAAATGCACACATTATTTTTCGTCAAACTATTGTATTCAATGAAGTTGGAATGAGAAGGTTTTTTTTAATTCATTCAATATTCTTTTGTAATGAGAAATTTGTTTGTAGACATAGTTGTAATATAAATAATATACATAAACGATACTAAATTTGTGGTAACCGAATATTTGCATACACAATTGTCTATATCTGGAAAATGTTCTAAATATTTGAACTTAATTCTAAAAGAATATGAAGAATGAAAGATTTCAGGAATTATGTTGATAAAGGGTGTTAGATAATGTGAGATTGAAAAAATATAGATTCATACACATGTTTACAGACGTCAAACACGACAGCATCCTTGGCTAGCTGCTATTTAGTCTAACGGCTTAGTGTGAAATGTTACCTGTGTGTGTGTGTTGCTTGTTAAAAATGAAAATTTAGCTTCAATATTAACATAAAGGTTTTTACTATGAATTGATCATTTTATTAGCATTTACAAGCCATTTATGTATGCATACATATGTTTATCAATAAGTAAGAACATCTATATAATTAATTTTTTTTCCAAATTCCAAAATATTATAAAAAAGAAGTATATTTTTATCATATGGTTGTAGAGCAGTGTTTCAATTCAATCAAAATTACATCATATTTGGCCTACATTAAAGTAAATTTAAATTTAAGGAGTTCAAAATAAAGCACCAAAGCCATTAAGTACTTTAATAAAGTACGTCTGACAAAATGAGCGCAATTTGTCGGTCATTCGAATAAATTATTAGCCAAAAGCATTCACAAAATAATTTCCAAAGAAATTTCTGATGCTGCTGTAAAGTACAT
Source organism: Maratus speciosus (assembly GCA_963932465.1). Taxonomy (NCBI): domain Eukaryota; kingdom Metazoa; phylum Arthropoda; class Arachnida; order Araneae; family Salticidae; genus Maratus; species Maratus speciosus. The sequence goes on along the minus strand of OZ010789.1, from coordinate 434,328,827 downwards.
AATAAATGGAAACGAAATTTTATTAGACACAAATTTAAATAACTGAATATTTTTGAGTCCAATAATGTTACAAATTTTTATGTAGGGGAAAATTTGCCGATATTGTATTGTTGTCGTTTTTTGTGAAATTTATTTTACAATGTCTTTTAAAGTTTAAATATAAAATTCAATATTTTCCGTATCAGTATGTTTATCTAGAAATGCATCTAAAAAGGTAACCTTATTTCATAACAGCCCTGTATAAAATAAAATATATAAAATGTATTGCAAATTCTGAAATGCAAAATGCTTCTTTTCACTTAATTTTACCAAACACTTTTACTTACTTAGAAGAAGTATTAAAACTTTCTAAATGCTCTGCTTTCATCGTAAATGTGAAAATTTAGATGTTGTAGAAAATGCAAAGCATTTGTCAACAGTCCTCATTCGTCGACATTTATGAATTATATCCTCAAATGAAAATTAAAGCTCACATAAAATTTTTGAGGAAATAAAACAGGTTTTATGAAATATGTTGATCTTTTAATCTGGTAAAATTTGAAATATTTATATTTTTGTTGCCGCGTTAAGAATAGTATATTTTAGTCCTTTGCAGACAACATAATGCATTCAAATCATATTTTATTCGCTTTAAAATTTTCGGATCATAAATTATTCTTTTATATATATTTACATAGAAATTCAATTTTTTTTCTGTGTAAATGTGAAATGGAAGACATATATTTTATTAATGCATGTTCAAATATCAAAAACATTTCTAGAGATATTATACTAAACGTACATTGCTTCAATTACGATCTAGCCGCATCCACCTTAATTAATTATTCTTTTCTGTAACGAATGTCACAAAAGCTGCCGTAATACTGCTCGAACAGTTATAAAAATTGATTCTATTACCATTAGTATCCAGGATCTATAAATATTTCCGCTGACTTTAAGAATCATTTGTAGAATCGCAAAATTAGAAAGTTCATGAAAATATAAATTGTATATAGAGACGAACGTTATGAACAATTCAATGAAAACAAAGACAGAAACTCCACTTTCCTAAAAATGTCAGAAATTTTAGGCGTTATAATGTTTAAATCAGGAATGAGAGCAATCCGACCCAAATGACCGATCGCTACCATTAACTTTTAATACTACATAAATTATTATATATAAATAATTAAGGATAAATCAGTAGAAATCTCGCAGTATTTAATGACAGAATTGCTGAGATTTAATAAAGTAAAGAATATTATTAAAATTTAGTGGTGAAAATCAACCTTTTGGGTCGGAACGCTCTCATCCCTGTTAAATGTAAATTTTAAATATACGTAATTAACGTAATTTAAAAATTAAAATTTTAAATTAAATGTATTTAAAGGTAGATTTTATATTTTATATTTAAAAATTATATTTTAGTCGACTAAGTTCCCACAAAAATAGTTTTATAATATTCGACATAGGTATTTTAATCAATTTCCAAAAAACAAATTTAACTATAAGATAGCGTTAAGTTTGTTTTTAATAGTTTTATTTATTTATTTTTATACATAATTCAATATTTTTTGAAATACTTAATGAAATTTTTTATTTATATTTAATCATTCATTTTCTAAGATGTCACAAACATTTGAAATATATTTGCTATAAAAATAGAAATAAATAAATAAATAAATTTATATACAGTGTGTCCACGTATAACATGACCGACCTTTATTTTCGCAACCGTTGGTCCTAGATGCATAAATAAGGTAAAGAATTATTTTTAAAGCGATTTGGATCAAAAAAACATTTATTAAAAAAATACGAAATTTAAATTTTTATACGGCCCCCCCCCCGGTCCTATAAGTGATAATTAAGAAAATTTACTGTGACACTAACAAGTAAGACAATAAAAGTCCCATTCATCTAACATTATAATTGACCGAGTTATGAAACTTTGAAATGCATAACTTATACCACATTTTGTATATCAAAACTCATGATTTCGGCCATGCTTTCAGGGGTCGTATATAAAGTACTTAAACTTATTTCAAGGTATCTGCGCTTTGAAAGAAATCAAACAACTATTACGTATGAGTTAACTATTATCAGTTAAGTTTCAGATTAGTTAAAATAATTGTATTTTAAAATATTTTTTTATTTTGTAAATATTAGAAGCTATGATTACTTTTAACAAAACTTATGTGTATTTTCGTAAGGTTTTATTTAATTTGCAACGATCGTCTTTCCAGTTTAAAATTTCTGCTCGAATTTTAACTGACTTTCAAATTTCCGGTCGAAATTAAATTTTACATACTAACTTAAATCCGATGACAACGTAATATTATTATGATTTTCGACGCTTACCATCTTATACATGCTTATATTAAGGGTAACACAGAAAAATTCAGATAGATTACCATCAACGAGTTTAAGAAAGAGCTTTAGATTAGATAACATAAACCTGCGATGTTTGTGTTTTTTAACCTTTATAATTACGTTTTATGCATTTTTTAACGCTGAATAAGAAAATTACCTTCACTTTTAACCATCATGTCATGATCTTTCGCAAATCGTAAATTTAAAGGTTAAAAAAATAGCGAAAAATCTGATACTATAAAATAGATGTAAGAGTTTTTTATTCAGTTTAATTTTATTTAATTCAATAATTTATTAAATTTTTTGGCTTATACTGTGTTTCTTACAGCTAAACAGCTCAGGGGTCCGATGAGGTTGGGAGGGGAGGGGGGATCAATTTTAACTTTATGCTTTTTAACTTTGTAATTTGTGATTTGAGAAAATTCCTTTCGTGATGGTTTAAAATCAAGGTCATTTTCCGATTTAGTTCTGAAAAATGCATAAGAATCAATTTTCAAAAGCTAAAAAACATGGCACAATCCAAAATTTGAAAAACAGTGTAAACTAACAGCATTTTCAAATATGTATCATTTTGTAAAGAATTGAGGCTGCTGTTTTTCATCCATTTCTTTAACAAAAATTCTGTTATTTTTATCATCTTATATGTTCAAGTACAAATTGTATATTTTGCAGTAATATGTCAAAATGATTAAAGATTCTAATTTTATATCGCAATGCTAATTTTCTCTCAACCATTTCTTTAATATATCTGACGAAATTATATTTCTACTAAATTTGCGAATGACCCCTAATTTGCAGCAAAAAATATGCTCTAACTTTAAACAGCTATTACTCGGCCAATTTTAATTGTAGAATAACGGGACATTTTTGCCTTACTTGTCAGTGTAACAAGAAAATTTTACTAAATATAACTTATAGGATGGCATCGTATAAAATATTAAATTTCGTAATTTTTTAATAAATGTTTTTCTTGACCCAAATCGCTTTAAAAATAATCCTTTACCTTATTTAAACGATTTTTGTAATTGGAAGTATGCATCTAGGACCAACGGTTGCGAAAATAAAGGTCGGTCAGGTTATACGTGGACACCCTGTATATATATATCTATTTATTTCTACAAATACATTGCTCTGAATTTTTGTTTTCGTGGTATTTTAATATATATTTTTAAAGATAATAAGAAGACATTCTTAAGAAATACCCTGTGCAAGATATTTCATTACACATTTATGTAACATGCCATTGCATATCATAGGAAAGATAAGTGGGCTCTTAAGTGGAAAGTTTACGTTTTCAACATTTTTTAAAAATAAGTTTCAAATGGTGAACTCACTGTATTTGAATGTTCAACTAAAACTGCATTTTGAAAAAAAAAAAAAAAAAAAAAAAAAAAAATTAACTGCATGTTTAATCAAAAATTTAATTTTTTTTAATTTGATTTTTTTAATGTTTACTACTTTCATAAATATTGTTATTTTTGCCCATTTTTTTAAAATTTCAAATCTGTATTACACAAGACTGAGCATGAATTTTTAGATGCATCTAATATTGCATTTAATATATTTTTTGACTGATATATACAGTATAAAACGATGAAATCTAACACATCTTCATGTACTAAAAAAGAAAAACCTGATGGCTAATTCCATGCGCAGCCTTATCACATCTATACTAATAAAAGAACAAATCGCTCTGAATGTGTGTGTGAGTGTGTGTCTGTCGGCGATGGCTAGCAAAATCTACCGCACGTAGAAGTAAAAAAATTCAGGAGTGATTAGCCCAAGACAGGTCCTAATGCACCTGAGGCTCAGATTTTTAATTTTTTAAGGGAAAAGGGGCCCCTTGACCCCTTTATGTTTTTATGCACTAAATTGTTAATAACATGCCTCTTTTCAGTCCGATCTTCTTCGTTTTAGGGGTGAATTCTCCTTTCAGTCTCTGTCCCATTTCAACATTTCAGTTAAGACCCTGGCGCCCTTGCAAGGAGCCCGGTACAGGGCCCCTTGAAGTTTTAGTGCACTAAATTGTTAATAACATGCCTCTTTTCTATGCGATCTTCTTCGTTTTCGGGGTGAATTCTCCTTTCAGTTTCTACTCCATTTCTACATTTCAGTTAAGACCCTGGCACCCTGCCAAGGGGCCCAGTACTTTTTGAAGTTTTAGTGCACTAAATTGTTAATAACATGCCTCTTTTCTGTCCGATCTGCTTCGTTTTTGGGGTGAATTCTTCTTTCAGTTTCTACCCCATATCTACATTTCAGTTAAGACCCTGGCGCCCTTGCAAGGAGCCCGGTACAGGGCCCCTTGAAGTTTTAGTGCACTAAATTGTTAATAACATGCCGCTTTTCTATGCGATCTTCTTCGTTTTCGGGGTGAATTCTCCTTTCAGTTTCTACTCCATTTCTACATTTCACTAAAGACCCTGGCACCCTTGCAAGGGGCCTGGTACAGGGCCCCTGGAAGATTTAGTGCACTAAATTGTTAATAACATGCCTCTTTCCTATCCGATCTTCGTCGTATTTGGGGTGAATTCATCTTTCAGTTTCTACCCCATTTCTATATTTTCAGTTAAGACCTGGAACCCTGTCAAGGGGCCCAGTACAAGGCCCTTTGAAGCTTTAGTGCAGTAAATTGTTAATAACATGCCTCTTTTCTATCCGATCTTCTTCGTTTTCGGGGTGAATTCTCCTTTCAGTTTCTACCCCATATCTACATTTCAGTTAAGACCCTGGCGCTCTTGCAAATGGCCGGGTACAGGACCCCTTGAAGTTTTAGTGCACTAAATTGTTAATAACAGGCCTCTTTTCTATGCGATCTTTTTCGTTTTTGGGATAAAATCTCCTTTCAGTTTCTACCCGATTTCTACATTTCAGTTAAGACCCTGGCACCCTTGCAATGGGCCCGGTACAGGGTTCCTTGGAGTTTTAGTGCACTAAATTCTAATAACATGCCTCTTTTCAATCCGGTCTTCTTCGTTTTTGGGGTGACTTCTCCTTTCAGTTTCTACTCCATTTCTACATTTTAATTAAGATCCTGGCACCCTTGGAAGGGACCCGGTACAGGGCCCCTTGAAGTTTTAGTGCACTAAATTGTTAATAACATGCCTCTTTTTTATGCGATCTTCTTCGTTTTTGGGGTAAATTTTCCTTTCAGTTTCGACCCGATTTCTACATTTCAGTTAAGACCCTGGCAAACTTGCAAGGGGCCCGGTACAGGGCCCCTTGAAGTTTTAGTGCACTAAATTGTTAATAACATGCTTCTTTTCTATCTGATCATCTTCGTTTTTGGGGTGAATTCTCCCATCAGTTTCTACTCCATTTCTACATTTCAGTTAAGACTCCAGGGCCCCTTGAAGTTTTCGTGCACTAAATTTTTAATAAATTGCTTCCTTTTTATCTGATCTTCATTTTCGGATACATTCTCCATTCAGTTATTTTCCCGTTTCTACATTCCAGTTAAGATCATAGGCCCGTTTAGGGTCCCGTAGGGCCCGGTCCAGGGCCCATTAAATATTTTGTGTGCTATGCGGTTTTCACACCCTATTTTTGTCACCTTCGCAGTGCGTAATTTTAAAGCTGAGTTTGAACTCTTATCCTTAGACCAACACTCACATATTTTTATTGGGCATTAGGGACTTTTTTTAAGCATTTTCCCAATTTTTTGCACATTTCTTTTAAATTATATTCTAATTATCCCTTAAAAATAGTCCGATTCACTAGCTTTATTTTTCTAACAACATCTTAGGTTCTCCAGCTATTACATGAACGACAAAAAAATATTTCAGGCTTCAACTGCCACCAAATTTTAATATAAATCGTCTTCTTGAGGCCCTTGGGGCATCTTCTTTAAAAATGATCCGAATTCCTTTACCATATTTTCTTTTCAATTTTCTTTACCATAGTTCTATCGTCCTCATATTACATTAAAAACTACTAAAAAGTGTATTCATACAAAACTACATGCTACTTAAGTCCATTCCCCCTTGGGGCCCGGTACAAGGCTCCTTGAAGCTTTTGCATCAGAAATTATTAATAAATTGCCCCTCTTAATCCGATTTTCATATTTGGAACCATTTTTCCATTTAGTTTTTCTCCAGTTTCTATATTCCATTTAAAATCCTGAGGCACCTTACGGTACTGTAGGGCCCGATCCGGGTCCCCTTGTACTTTTTGTGTGCTATGCATTTTTTACACCCTAATTTTCTCACCTTCTCATTGCATAATTTTAAAATTGAGTCTTGGACTCTTCCCCCTAGACCAACATCCTCATATTTTTATTTGGGCTCTAGGGCCCCTTTTTTAAGCATTTAACCCATTTTTGCGCATTTCTTTAAAGTATTATTCTAATGATTATTTCATACCCTATGATTAATTTTGACTAATTGAAGATCTAAAACGCTAACTACTAAAACATTTAAACATGTTTTCATGTTAGGGCCCTGCTCTCAACTATCAGTTGGGTCGTATTGGGCCCCCTGTTATAGCTCCCGAAAAAATGGTCCGATTCAGGAACGTTTTTCTTCTAACAACTTCTTAAGTTCTCCAGCTACTACATGAACGACAAAAATAAGTAAATAAATAAATAAATAAAAATACATAAATAAATAAATAATTGCAGACTTCAGCTACCACCAATTTTGAATATTAATCGTCTTCTTGGGGCCTTTGTTGCAGCTTCTTTAAAACTATCCCATTCTATTGCAATTTTCTTTAACATAATTTTAGCTTCTTCCAGCTACTTTAAAACCTCAAAAAATTTTTCTTATACCCAATTGCATTCCAGTTAAGACCCTGGCATCCAGGGCCCGGTCTTTCTTTATCCCCCAGCTACCATTTTTGTTCGAACATTAATCTCTTTTTTCAGCAACAACTTACATCTACTCACTACAGCCGTAAATTAAAAATGCAACGTGATTTTTAATTTACGGCTGTAGTGAGTAGATGTAAGTTGTTGCTGAAAAAAGAGATTAATGTTCGAACAAAAATGGTAGCTGGGGGATAAAGAAAGACCGGGCCCTGGATGCCAGGGTCTTAACTGGAATGCAATTGGGTATAAGAAAATTTTTTTGAGGTTTTAAAGTAGCTGGAAGAAGCTAAAATTATGTTAAAGAAAATTGCAATAGAATGGGATAGTTTTAAAGAAGCTGCAACAAAGGCCCCAAGAAGACGATTAATATTCAAAATTGGTGGTAGTTGCTTTAAAGGTAATGCTAGATAAGGGATTTCATCCGTTTCTTAAATATCATGTTAATGTTAACAGTAATTCATGAAATTTACAACGTGAGGAGGCATCTTCCACCGCTTGTTGGCGCGTTTTTTCTTCGGGTTTAAGGGCCCAACGGGATTCAACGGGATTTGCTGCCTTCAACTTAGATTACAATTCATCTACGTTCTGTATTATAAAATTTTATCTTAGACTTTAGTTACCAACATTTTCTAACATTAATGGTGCATTCTTTTTTTTTGGGGGGGGGGGGGGGCGGAGGATTCTGTGGGCTTGATTCCTACGAGATTTGGCTCACTCAATTTGGTTTTCGATTATCTCCGGCACATGCGGGCACTTCTGGTAAATGCTGCCATAGGTTGTGAGGATCTAAATTACAGGGTCGTTCGGAAAGAAGTTTGATGAAAGCACATTAGGCGCTGCTGATGTCAATGGGGTCTCTGAAATTAGGTTCATTTAAAAGAATTTCCAAAGATATAAATTCATATAAACTTAAGTTTTAATTAAGGCTATTATTTACAAACCTCGGGCAACGCCGGGCGGTCCTGCTAGTATATAATAAAAAACATGTACAAAAAAGTTTAAAACTCTATCGCAAATACAAAAAAAAATGCCTTCACATTTTTAAAACATGAAAGGGAAGAAAATATGAAAATGGAGAACTATCTATTTGAAGTTTTAATTTGTGTGGTTAATTGTACTGGATGTATTAACAAAATTCACGATATCTCACGATATAAACCTTCATGGCAATTTAAATAACATTGTCAGAACAACTGGTTGCATGAAATCTGTGACTATATTTAGGGGCTATATTTAGGGGCTATGTTTAGGGCTTGACTATACAAGGGACTATATTTTATACATAGCAGCTTGTATATTCTATGTTTTTAGTATCCATGTTAAGTGTGTTGGGGGAAAGTGTATTATTGCCATTTCATTCATAATCACAATATTTGATGGTGGTTGGTAATGTTTATTTAATGGTTATATATATATATATATATATATATATATATACATGTTCTAATTCTGTATTTAAATTTGGAATCCAAGTAAATTAAAATAAATTCGGCATAATTAGTTTACAAGCTTCAAAACAATTAATCCTTTAGTGAAACATAAATTGTTACATCTGTTCAATCATGTGCAGTATCAATTGTGCATTTTTGTTATTATTCTCATGACCATGATTAAAACTGAAACCTGTTAATAATAGTTTCATTAACATCTTGCACTTACTTACATTATAAAATAGAAAGTTTTTATTAATTCATTTACACTGGTATATCATTAACGCGCTATTAATAAAAAAGTTCACAAAATTTGATATACTAGTTTTGATTCACATACTTTTTCTAGGAAAAAATCATATGCATTTTCAAAGATTACTTATACTTGAAGTACTTTTTAAAAAGTGTCTGGAGAAATAGTCTGTTTAATTAGAAACGGGCTATATTTTAATTTAAAATTTTTCTCTAACTGAGGTATATTCCTTTAAGATATACCAATTTCTTCTTATACGAAAATGGTTAACCGTATTTGTTTCATTTCAAAACAAGTTTTTAAGTTACGTATTTACTAAAATATATTTTCTACTCTCAATGAAAGAATTCTTATGTAAATGCAAAATTGTCTTTGAATTCAATTTATAAATAAAAAAAGTTACCCGACCAACATGCGGTCTTTGAAGAAACTTTAAATTTAATGTTTATTCTTATTTCCATAATTTATTCCTAATACATACCTAGGAAATATATTCATCAAATTCCTTTCAGAAGATCTTTAAAAAAGACAGAATATTAATATTACATAAAAAGTAAATTCTTCTTGAAGGAAAAAATCGAAGGGGAAAATAATCTTTTTTTGTAAATAACTTTTTCTTGGAGCAAGCTTATAGAAATTACTCTTTGTATTTTATTTTGAAAGAAGGACATTGAGAGTTTTTCTCTTTAGCATAAACCTACCGAAGTTCGATAAATACTGGTAATGTGAAATGTTGTTCTTAATTATATATATTTTTTCATTTTGTGTTTCTCAAATGTAATTATCATACATATACAGGGTGTCCATAATTGAACAACCCTACTTTAAAGTTGTCTAAGAACGAAACTATTGGTCAGAAAGTTGATATAATTTTGCGTCGGACATAATAAAGGAATGGGAATTTGTTTGAGCGAAAAAAATAGTTCAAATTTTTGCCACCAGAAGGCGTTTTTAACATTTAGCCGCCGCCCACTGAATACTAGGCCTGAGCTCTGTGAAAAAAATGGCGGCTGTCTTAGACGGATTTTATATTCCAGAGTTTGTGCGATCCGTTCATTTCGAACACCAATAATTTTTAAAAGTTTTTGCGCTTTATTTTTGTCAGGGGGCGGTCTGTATATTTGTCTTATTTAATCTGAGAAAAATAAAGCGTAAAACATTTAAAAATGTGTAATTCATTAAAAAAGTCCCCTGGTGGCGAAATTTTGAACTATTTTTTTCACCCAAACAAATTCCCATTTCTTCATTATGTCCGTCACAAACTTTCATTATTTTCTGGTCAATAATTTCGTCTGTAGACAACTTTAAAGTAGAGTCGTTTAATTGTGGATTATTGTATGCCATTATTGTAATATGTGGATTATTGTATGCCAACTCTAAATTTGGAGTTTTGGTCATTTTATTGTTCGAATATGTTAGTTTTACTTCATATTAGGTATTCTTTTTATAAATCACGTGAATGAAATATTAACAGGTGTCATTTTGTCAAGTAATGTTAAGAGAACTTGTTATGTAGTTGTCTTTTGATTTTCAAAGGTATTATATATGTATATATGTGTGTGTGTGTGTGTGTGTGTGTGTCTGTATATATATTATTACTTTATGATTTTTTATAATTAAACTTTATTTTATAAGAATTTAGTGAGAACTAAAATTATTAATTTTGTGAAAGTTGAAAGATGTAGTTAATTTACGAAAATTATAAAACTTGCGTGAACCTAGCACCTAGACTTGCTTGATCTTATTACCAAATCTAGGTATTACCGTCTCTATTGTAACAGGCCCAACTGGTGCGAATGAAATCTGTGTGACGTCACTAAAGAAGATGACTCGCTGTCTTGTACTGGAGTAGCTAGTGTACCCAGTTCTCACTAAAATATTGAAATGTTAAACTTGTGGTCAAGCTTTGGATTACTTTCGAGAAGTTTTATGAAATTGGATTTACATATTTTAGTGTTCTTTTATTTTCTAAAATTGAATTACCAAAGTGTAGTGACAATCTGGAAATATAGTAAAGAGAAATACCTTTCTGCTCTATGTTTAAGGGAGCACCTTTCGAAAAAAAATCATATATTTGGAAGTCGAAAGAAATGATTTCCTAAATGGCTGAATCTTATTTTTAAAACTTTAGTCTATCAGAGGAATCTACGATAGCTTCGTAAATTTTAATACAAATAGACATTAATCAGTTATCTAGAACATCCTTGTTGGACATGAATATTTTTTTACTGGCTAATGTATTATAAATTAAAAGAAAGGGATATTCACTAAAGAGTAAGTAGATTTAAAATATAAGATACAATTTTGTTTCGTTAATTTTTTATATATGCTTTATTATTTTTAGAACTAATCAGACTTTAATGAATATATTTGTCTTAATGTTATTTATTTTTTTATAAGTTTCGATTTAAAAATTATAAATATGTCCCTAAGATTTTTAAATCAATATAAATTCATATATACACTACTATTTTTTGATATATTAAAACATTACCATTAAAACATACACAATTGTGCTTTTTATGTTGTTAATTTTTTATAAACCGAAAGTACGTTTCTTCTTTTTAACTATACAGCTTACGACTGTAAAACTAAACGTCACGTCCACAATATCTCAATAAAATTATATGCTATTTTATTTATTAAAAAATACATGCTGTAATGTATACAATATATTACATAATATATTCAATATATTACATAATACATATATATTACATATACATATAATATATAATATATATGTATATATAATATAATTATATGTATAATATAATTATATGTATATTTAATACATAAATAATATATACATTTAATGCTGTTAAAATTTTTTGAAGGAAAACTGCTGTTTAAAGAATTTACTTTTATTTTTTTTAAATAACTTTGCGATGGTAATAATCATAAATATTTATCTCTTAGCTATTTCTCCCCTCAATAGGAATATACTGTGTTAAAATTTAATATTGTTTAGCGTGATAATATATATATATATACATATATATATATATATACCGTATTTAACGCGTATACGTCGATCCCGTGTATAAGTCGACTCCCTACTTTCCCGATCAAGAAATTTTATTTTTTTTTAATCCCGCGTATAACTCGACCCCCCACTTTTCCGATCAAGAAATTTGAATTTTTTTAAAAAAACGTTATTCAAAATCACGTGGAAAAAAACATACTAAATATACAATAATGAAGATAATAATATACTAAAGTAATATACAAAGTTAAACTGATTCAAGGTCCGATTCAGTATCGGACTCGCCAAACAATTCACAAAAATCCTCCGTCGTTATCGGTTCATCATGATACACCTTTTCAATCTCTGTATCGTTACATTCTTCCTCGTCGTTATCACTTTCGAAAATGGCATCATCTTCTGTGCCGTCTAGTTCGTTGCTTATGCAACATTTCTTGAACGATTTTATAATCATTTCGGAAGGAATTTGATTCCACGCATGTTTAACCCACTGCGCAATTAATGCAATGTCGGGCTTTCTAATATTACCGCCCTTTGTAAATGTTGGACATCCGAATGACATCCACTCTGCCCAATATTTTCTAACATTTGCTTTGAAGGGCTTATTGAGGCAAACGTCTAGGGGTTGAAGGACGGATGTAAACCCTCCCGGGATGACAGCTACAGTCGTTTTCAGTTCTTTCGTCACTTTATTCACGTTTTCAGAAAAGTGGCCACGAAACGAGTCGTAAACTAAAAGGGAAGGTTTTTTGAAGGCAGCTCCCGGTCTTTTACCTCACACATTTTTAAGCCAGTCGACTGTTCCGTCAGCATCCATCCACCCCTTTTCATGGGCTCGAATCAGCACACCACATGGAAATGTAACGTTTTTCTTTTAAAAATAATCAATGGCCGAAGCTTACTACCGTCGGCCAAACAGGAAAGAACGACCGTAAAGCGGTTTTTTCGTGTCCGGTCGTTTTTACCAATTTTCTTTTTTTCCCCTTGCAGCTCACTGTTTTATTTTCTGGTAGGTCGAAACACATGGGTGTTTCGTCCATACATCCTATTTGGCAAAGTTCAAAAGATTTCATTTTTCTTTGATCGATGACGTATATTTGAAATTTCATAATCTTTGCTTCCATGTCAGATGGTAATTTTTGTACCAGTTTAGTGTGCTGGCGTAAAGTCAAACCATGACGATTCATAAATCTAGTGCACGACACCAATGTTCTGATGCACGAAACGTGTTTGGAACACCATACTTTTCTTCTTTTGCAAGCTTCATTGCTCGTAAACGTATGACAGTTCTAGTGACAATAAAACCATCCCGCCGGCACCCTACAACCCAATCATGGAATACATTTTCGATTTCTGGAAAGGGCGATTTTCCATGCCGCAAAGCCTTTTTTGATTTGGGGATGTTTTCTAGCTTGCCTTATTCTTGCGCCAATCACGAATCAATTTTTCGTGAAGCCCAAACTGAAAAGAAGCAGCGCAGTTGTTAGACTCTTCCGCAAAAGAAATAACTTTAAGTTTAAATCCAGCTGCGTATGAATTGCGTTTCTGTTTTCTAATAACTAAATCAGCCATATCAGTAGAAATAAGGAGAAAAAGGTGCAGTAAGATAAACGAAGAAATAATGAATAAGTGTACTATCAAGAATACGCAAGATATAACGCGGGTCACGTGTTTTTAGAGAGTCACATGTTTCTAGCCACTCGCGGACGATTCAATTTCACATAGGGACGATACATTCTCGGAATTTTATCTATTGATTTCTTAGAGGGAGGAGAGGGGGGGGGGGGTAGTAGGCGTACATTCATCCCCAGAACCAAACCCGTCCGTATGTCTCCTTTTTTTCTCTCCTGGTATGGAAATCGCCAGTAAAGGACGTCATTGTGTTATGGAATGCGAAAAGAGAACAATTTCCTTTCAGAAGGGCATTTTTGACTTCTAGTAAAAAAAAAAAAAAAAAAAAAAAAAAAAAAAAAAAAAAAAAATTAAGGACCCTTGCATAAGTTGACCCCCCCAACTTCATAATATTTCTTTGATCAAAATTTCTCGACTTATACGCGGGTAAATACGGTATATATATATACATATATATATATAGCCATAATATAATTACAAATCATCATCTAATCCTATAAAAAAAATAATTTAATAAATTTAGCAGAAATTATAACTGTAACATTATACTAAATACAGATGGAACCCTATACATGTAATATTAATTAAGCATAATCCACAAATTAGCCAGCACATTACATACGATTAATCCATATTTATATATGAAAAACCACTAAAAGATTTTTTGAAAAAAAAAATGTATTAAAGATTTATGAAACAAGAAACCACCCAAAAAATGTTGAACACTTAAAAGACATATTGTAAGCAGAGAATAGATCATGTGGAAGGAAGGAAGGAGCCGGAAGCTTATATAGCATTTCACTTCATCAGGGGTACATAAAACGCAAATATAAGCAAAAGCATAGTCGATTTCTGTACAAGAATCCAGCATAAGCTAAAAATTGATTCTTGATGCACCCTATCGACTACATACCTTAAAAAAAGCTTAAAAAACCATGACAAGAAAATTAATTAATATAAAAAATTAATTATAACAAGATCCTTAATAATGAACAACTTTAAATTAAAGAAACAATTAAATTCGTAGACATACCATGATATAGGATTTCAAAGACCACTTTAAACCATGAACAAGTAGCAAATTAATCACGGCAATTGTCCCGCCAATTTATTTTTACAGTTAAAAACGAATACTTACGGTTGCGAAACAACCTAGTGTTCCGAAAAATTACACAATGACAAATAAAAATAAAATGACATATCGTCATTATTATATAAAAATTATTAGATGCATAAAAATATTCTATAATAAATTACTACTCAAAATATATAAAATAAAATTATTTAAATTTTAAGCGTATAATTACATAGAGAAACAATAAAATATAATAAATAAATGGCAACAAACTATTTAAATCTAAATGAATAATTATTTAGTGCTGCCATCTGTCGTAACAATTTAAAGAACACAGATAGCTTGAATTTTTTTTTATTTTATAGTGCTGCCATCTGTTGTGAAAATGTAAGTTCCTAATGTAACAGAATATCTATTTCATCTAATCTTAAAACGCAAAAAGAAACATTTAATAAGTCATTTATAAATATCGTTAATAATCACTTATCATCGATAAGAATGTTTATAATTATTGTTCATTATTTATTAAATAGTAAGTAAATTAAGATTAATATCAGTCAAGCCACATTATTATAAAATAGTATGTTTATATATATATATATATATATATATACACCATATGGCCAAAGGTGACCGGTCACTTGCGATTTTAGACGTTTTGTTAAATATCTAGAAAAATACATAAGGAATTAACCTGAAACTGCAGGTGTGTAAACAATATAGTATAGGTCATATATTTCCGCGAAGATATTTTCCGGAAACCCCATAGGGGACCGTCAACAAATTGAAAAAAACGAATATCTTTTGGATAACCCTGTAAAAACTAATGTAGTTCAAACTCAAGATTATTAATAAGTGGCTTATTGGAATATACTGTGCTCATTTTTATGAGGGTAGCATGTATACTCGTAGAGAAATTAAGGTTTTTATGAAAACAGTCCCAAATTTCGCCAAGTTTTTTGCTTATAATTTGAAAAATTCTTTATATAAAAAACAGTTCTTTTCAGAAAATATGACGAATAGCATTGTACACAGCAATCTGCAATCAAAATTAAAAGATAATAAAATTTGAATGAAAAATGAGCAGGTTTACGAAAAAATGTTCCCCTGCGCATGCGCAAATGCAAATAAACTATAATGTGCATAATTTGTTAGCTAAATGTATAGAGCAACATCTGTAAAAGTCTCAAAAACATAGTTTGAAAAGTCTGATAATAATCGTTTATAGAATAAGCTCAAAATCCGTTGTTCCCATAATGAAGCAAAAAGATAAGGGGTTGTATCCATATATCCATTGATTAGTGCCAATATAACATACACAATATTGCACGTACTACTGTATTTGAATACAGCCCCTCATGTTTTTGCTTCCTTTTGGGAATAAAGGATTTTGAGCTTATTCTATAAAGAATTATTATCAGACTTTTCAAACTATGTTTTTGAGACTTTCACAAAAGTTGCTCTAAGCATTTAGCTAACACATTATGCAAATTACATTTTGATTACGTTCGATCATGCGCAATGAATCATTATTTAGTAAACCTGCTCATTTTTTATGCAATTTTTAGGTAGATTTCGTATGAAATACTACCTATTGAGATCTTTCGTATGTTGGAATTTCTGAAATTTTTTGCAGATCTACACCGATCATGACCCCTAGAACCCAAAACAACCCTCAGCAAAAAACTTTATCTATCTATCTATCTATCTATGTATCTATCTATCTATCTATATCTATATATATATATATATCACTTTCTTCTGGACACGAAAACTTTCGTAATTCGGCACCTTTCTCTTCCAAACTGATACATAAAATCAATGGGCATAAAATCTCGGACAAGTTCGTTAATGGGCAAAATCGGACCAAGGGGATGGAAATAGGGAGGGGTTTTGTGAAAACCGAAAACCCCCCATAACTTCTCAATTTTTAGACACATCAAATCAGTTTAAAGTTTTTATTACTTCTAAAAATAGGGCAAAAATTTTATGTATCACAGATTTTTGATAAAGTTAAAAATGGGCTCAAGGGGCGCAAAGATAGGGTTTTTGGGAGGAAAAAATTCATAACATCGTCAATTCTCAAGATATCAATTCCAATTATTTTTATTATAAATCTCCTTAATATTATCTACAACTTTTATATTCACAAGTTTTTGATTGGACCAATTCGTACCGCAAAAAAATTAAAAACGAAAACAAAAAGGGGGTTTGAAGAAGTAAAAAATCCATAACTCCGTCAATTCAAAGGATATAAAATTCCCATGAATTTATCATATATCTTCTTAATATTGTCTACAACATCTGTATAGACAAGATTTTGATAGGACCAATTCTTACAGCAAAAACAAATAAAAAATACATAGCGGTTGAAGAAAAAATTCATTTAAGTAAGGGTGTATTCAAATCCAAACTACTTATTTTCTGGCTCATTTTACAATTCATTTTTGCTCTCAAAGGGTTCCAATTGTTACGTTTTCTTACTCAGAAACTATATAATGTACCGAAATGGTCGATTTTTTGATAGAGGCAGAATATATTTTTAAAAGAGCTGTTAAAGTGAGCATTTTGAACCGAATTTCCCGAAGCGGATTGTGTTGGAAAAATCCTTGCATTAAGGATGCACTCAAATCCAAACTGCTTATTGTCTTACTCATTTTTAAATTCATTTTTGCTCTCAAACGCATCCAATTGCTAGATTCTCTTATTCAGAAACTATATAATGTAAAGTAATGATCGATTTTTTGATAGAGGTAGAATATATTTCAAAAAATGATGTCGAAGTGGACATTTTGAACAGAATTTCCAAAAGCGATTGTGTTTAGAAACGAAAAATATTGCCCTACTGAGAAAATAATTGTTTATTAATCAAGTTTTAATTAATTGAAAGAAAAATAAAAACACATGTCGCTTATAAATCTTTTCAAAAATCACGTCAGCATGTTTCATATATATATATATATATATATATATTTTTTTTTTTTTTTCCTTTAGGTAGATTTCGTATGAAATACTACCTCTTGGGATCGTTCCTATGTTGGAATTTCTGAAACATTTTTGCAGATCTACACCGATCATGACCCCTAGAGCCCAAAACCACCCTCAGTAAAAAACTTTATGTATCTATCTATCTATCTATCTATCTATGTATGTATCTATCTATATATATCACTTTCTTCTGGACACGATAACTTTCACAATTCTGCACCAATCTCTTCCAAACTGATACATAAAATCAAAGGGCATAAAATCTCGGTCAAGTTCGTTAATGGGCAAAATCCAACAAAGGGTATGGAAATAGGTAGGGGTTTTGTGAAAACCGAAAAAACCTCATAACTTCTTTAATTTTGCACATATCGAATCAGTTTAAAGTTTTTATTACTTCTAAAAATTGGACCGAAAATTTATGTATCACAGATTTTTGATAAAGTTAACAAGTTGGAAATTGCTCGTCAAACGTGGCAAATGAGGTGCGTTCGTACTATAATTAGTTTTATAATTATTTTTTGCACCTGATATTGTACTGAATGTATAATTTTTTGCACTTCATAAAGCGCATAGTCTGATACATCATTATAATGCACTTCCAATATTTTTTTCCCATTCCCCGTAATGTAACGGAACAATTTTGACTGTCCCTGTAATTAAACTATACATCCGATTTTCCTAAAATTTGAAATAGCTCAACAAAATTTTGCAACAATTATATCTTTAAAATTTCAGACCATTTGGAAGGCTGTACTATCATTAAAATGCACTTGCAATAATTTTTCCCATTGGCCGTAATGTAAAGAAAAATTTTTGACTGTCCCTGTAATTAAACTATACATCCGATTTTCCTAAAATTTGAAAGGCCTCGACAAAATTTTGCAACAGTTATATCTTTAAAATTTCAGATCATTCGGAAGGCTCTCATATCATTAAAATGCTCTTGCAATAATTTTTCCCATTGGCCGTAATGTAAAGAAAAACTTTTGACTGTCCCTGTAATTAAACTATACATCCGATTTTTCTAAAATTTGAAAGGGCTCGACAAAATTTTGCAACAGTTATATCTTTAAAATTTCAGATCATTCGGAAGGCTCTCATATCATTAAAATGCACTTGCAATAATTTTTCCCATTGGCCGTAATGTAAAGAAAAACTTTTGACTGTCCCTGTAATTAAACTATACATCCGATTTCCCTAAAATTTGACAGGGCTCGACAAAATTTTGCAACAGTTATATCTTTAAAATTTCAGATCATTCGGAAGGCTCTAATATCATTAAAATGCACTTGCAATAATTTTTCCCATTCGCCGTAATGTAAGGAAAAACGTTTGACTGTCCCTGTAATTAAACTATACATCCGATTTTCCTAAAATTTGAAATGGCTCGACAAAATTTTGCAACAGTTATATCTTTAAAATTTCAGATCATTCGGAAGGCTCTAATATCATTAAAATGCACTTACAATAATTTTTCCCATTGGCCGTAATGTAAAGAAAAATTTTGACTGTCCCTGTAATTAAACTATACATCCGATTTTCATAAAATTTGAAATGGCTCGACAAAATTTTGCAACAATCATATATTTGAAATTTCAGACCATTCGGTTGGGTAGTTTTTGCTCTGTTACATGCGGACAGACGGACGGACAGACGGACGGACGGACTGAACGACGACTATAGGTGCTACGTATTTATATAATTACGAACGCACCTAAAAATGGGCTCAAGGGGCGCAAAAAATAGGGTTTTTGGGAGAATAAAAATTCATAACTTCGTCAATTCTCAAGATATCAAATCCAATTAATTTTATCTTGAATCTCCTTAATATTATCTACAACTTTTATATTCACAAGTTTTTGATAGGACCAATTCGTACCGCAAAAAAATAAATAAAATAAAAACGAAAACAAAAAGGCGTTTGAAGAAGAAAAAAATCCATAACTCCGTCAATTCAAAAGATATAAAATCCCCATGAATTTATCATATATCTTCTTAATATTGTCTACAACATCTATATAGACAAGTTTTGGATAGGACCAATTGTTACTGCAAAAACAAATTAAAAATACATAGTGGTTGAAGAAAAAAATCATCTTAGTAAGGGTGTATTCAAATCCAAACTGCTTATTTTCTGACTCATTTTACAATTCATTTTTGCTCTCAAAGGCTTCCACTTGGTACCTTTTCTTACTCAGAAACTATATAATGTACCGTAATGGTCAATTTTGTTATAGAGGCAGAATATATTTTAAAACATGCTGTCAAAGTGGGCCTTTTGAACCGAATTTCCCGAAGCGGATTGTGTTGGAAAAATCATCGTATTAAGGGAGTATTCAAATCCAAACTGCTTATTTTCTTACTCATTTTTAAATTCATTTTTGCTCTCAAACGCATCCAATTGGTAGATTCGCTTATTCAGAAACTATATAATGTACCGTAATGATCGATTTTTTTGACAGAGGCAGAATATATTTCAAACAATGATGGCAAAGTGGGCATTTTGAACGGAATTTCCCGAAGCGATTGTGTTAGAAACAAAAAAATATTGTCTTACTGAGAAAATAATTGTTTATATATCAAGTTTTAATTAATTGAACGAAAATTAAAAACACAGGTCGCTTATAAATCTCTTCAAAAATCACGTCAACAAGTTTCATATTTTTCCTATTAAAAATGAATCTGGAGTTATGCCAGAAAATTTCGAGTTGTTGAGCATGGAAAAGTATTTTTTTAATACCGCCCTAACATGATTCTGATAAATCCAGTTTTTATATAAAAATGAAATAAAAACTCGTCAAAAGCGGCCAGATAAAATTGTTAAAGTGGGTTTATCTCTAATTATGATTTGGTTTTTGTTTGTGAAATTAGTATACTTAACTTCGAAATCTACCTCCGCCTGTAGGCCGGGCCGGCAGGGATTTTTTTATTATTTTTTCATTCTGATTGCAGGGTATTGTGTACAATGTTGTTTGTCATATTTTCTAAAAAGAACTTTTGTTTATATTAAGTACTCTGCAAACTATAAGCAAAAAACTCGGCAAAATTTGGGACTGTTTTTATAAAAACCTTAATTTCTCTACGAGTATACATGCTATCCTCATAAAAATGAACACAGTATTTTATAATAATCCACTTATTAATAATCTCGAGTTTGAACGGTTTTGCTTCATTAGTTTTTACAGGGTTATTCAAAATATATTCGTTATTTTTCAATTTGTTGACGGTCCCCTATGGGGTTTAAGCTCAGCCTTGCTTTTCCTAGCACGCTGTTCCTTTTTCCCCTATCTTGCACTGAAGAAGAATCTCGCTAGTAGATTCGAAAAAGCTGCTTGCTGCTTTTCATGTATTATTTGTGCATTTTAAACGTTGGTTCTTCTGCTTTTTAATATTATACTATACTGTTTACACACCTGCAGTTTCAGGTTAATTCCTCATGTATTTTTCTAGATATTTAACAAAACGTCTAAAATTGTAAGTGACCGGTCACCTTTGGCCATATAGTGTATATATGATTCTGTCCAATGTTTATGAAGCAGTCAAATTCGTTCGTTGATTCCTAAAGTGTAATGCTATTTTGCTTTATAAAACTACTTTTTGTTTATTTTTTGCTTGTTTTGAAATATTCTATATTTATGTCATATTGAATAACGCACATTTATTTTTATGATCTAAACTTAAAATTTCTCAATGTCATGTGTGATTTATTGTTAAACATTCATAATTAGTTTACATCCAAAACAGAGCTTTAAGAAATTTTTGAAATATGTAAAATTCAAATTAGAAAGTATTTAATACATCATTGTGATTATAACCAATATTGTACCGGATGGCATAACTTTCGACCTTGACTGAATTTAAATATAAAATTTGGACAAATTTTAGCTATCAAATGTACTAACATACTATATGGCCGCAATAGGATGCGAAGTGTTTTCAGATTTTTCAGGTTATCAGATGGTAAATGATTAAAAGATAAATTTAAATATGAACGTGAAATTTAATAATATATTTAATAAAAGAAGTGAATTAGTTACTTTTCTCTTTAAGGAAAGATTACTTATGAATCATAAAAAAATTACTGTTTTTGTATTTGTGTACAATTTCCTTGAATTATAAAAATTTGTAAAGGTTTACTTATTTCAGGACCATAAAGATTCACTAAAATTAAAAACAAAAGTTGAATCACAAATAACAGGTTACTTTTCTCTTGCCTATGGTGTTGAAGGATGGAAGATTCCAACCGTCTTTATTTAATTACATTAAGTTTATGAAAAAAAAATATATCCCAGATATGGTTTTTATATGTGCTTAAAAATTTAAATTGACTAAATAATTAATAAACTGCTTCAACTATTTTCTAAAGTTGAAAATAGATTGCTTAAGTACTTTTAAATTACCTATATTTAAAAATGCATTAATTTAACAAGTGAATATACTTCCCCTGTTTTGGATGGGGAAAAAAGAAAAGAAATTTTTAACGTATTCTCTTGCTGTAGTAAGAAAAGTTTAAACGTACATGCCGAATCTTAATATTTCTCATAAATATTATTATATCTACTAAAAAAAATATTGTATTTTAAAATGTAGTATTTTCTAATGTGGTAATATGCGTATGATTTTATTTTAAAATGTGCTATTTAGAATATTAGCATAATTTAGCTTTAGCAAAAAATTAAAATCAAACGCAAAACCTTTTAGGAAACGGTATGTTTATAATCTAATCTATCCTTTAAAATAAAGAGACAATCCTGGTAATAGTTTTATGATTTAATTTTGGGGAGAAAATATTAGTTGGTAATCTTTATTTGTGGCGTCACAAAACAAGTTGTTGGTCCTTGACAATAGAGACGGTAACAGTCTAGCACACAAACCTTGTGAATGTGGAATATGTATTGCGGCTTGATATTGTGATGCCTACTGCTGTTCAAAATATGTATTAATTCATAGCGAAGAGAAGGAAACTCTTTTTTTCACGTGATGGATAAATCATATTTAAGTTTGAAGGACAATTGTTTGACAGAAGAGGTTTATTCCAAAAGAACGAAAAGTGTCCAAACCAGAACTCGAACCTGGATACCTCTGCCAATGTTATCAGAATTCATTAATTCAGAGATCTCTGTATATTACGTGTTTACACATACATGAATTTGCATGTTTAATTTTCCGCATCTCAATGCATACTTGAATAATTTTGATCACATGTAAATAAGAGGTTTGCTGAGATTAATGAAAAACTTTTTGGATTATTCAAAAAGAACGTTATGAAGTCATTTTTGTTATAAAAATGTTAACTATGAAGAAATAATAATGAAACTATATGGTCCAGTTAATTCTACACAAATAAAAAAGTTTGGAATGACAAAAGAAGCTGAGATAGTGTCCTTCATTAATCCTGTTTTTTCATACTGTTATTTTGTATTCTCATTGATTAACTGAATACTTTGTTTGTGGTTCTATACCTTATCGGCGCTTTATAATAGCATATACAGATTCTGCTGGTTTTCCCAAACTCAAATCGTCTGAAGTCAGTGGCAATAGAAGAAAAATAAAGATTTAAACATCTATGAACCTCTTACTGTCTCTTGTAATCAAGTAATTTCGTGTAATTTTAGGAATATGTAACATGGGGCAGAAACGACATTTCCAACACCACTGTATGAAAAAACAGAAAATTTCGGTGAAAATTTGGATGCCATACGTATGCTGCTAATTAATAATTGAAAATAGTTTTCTTTTTCTTTTTACATGGTTTAGCTGTAAATTTTATATAAATAAATACTGGCAAGAACATTGAGAAATCATTTTCAAGTGATTTCCTCGGTTTTACCTCACTCTCGTCACAATTTTCTGATTTCAAAATGCAATATATCGAATTGTCTGTAGTTTGGAATATGCCAAATTGTCTCATAGTTTAGACATAGCTGAGGATAATGTATATGAACAACATGCCTACCTATGAGCAACAGGCATTGCATGAATGTGTGCGTAATTGCATTCCTGTTAAACGTATTCATACATGGATTAATTTCTTAAGTAGATTTTAATGTTTGTCGATTTGGGAACACGTTGCAGTACATATCTATAAATTGCGAATGAAAATTGATATAGTAACGCATAATACATGGATTGTATTCCTGAAATGTGCCATTAATATTTTTATCTTTTTAATAACGAATTAAATATACGAGTAAAATATTTTAAATTGTAATTTCCTAATAGAAATTCAAAGACTCAGCAATTTAGCTCATTAAAACTCGAATTTTAGAGGATTTAATTTTGTTTGTTATAATTAAATACATTTTATAATAATACGCTATTTTACGATTTGCATTTATTAAGTTATGTAATATTTTGATATGGTTTTTGTTTAAATGAAACTTGTATATGATGCTAAAGTTGCACATTGAACTGTGTAGTAAATCAACTTTTAATTTGAATTTATAAAGCAAATAGCCTAACTTTTATTCATCTATTTAGACAAGAAAACATTACTTTTCACTGAAAGTGACGTTTCGCGATTTACATTAGCATTTCTATAGCAAGTTAAAGCGCTGTTCGCATGGTAATTTTTACTTTTTTTTCCTTTTTCTTTTTCTTTTTTTTTTTTCATTTTCTTTGTCCACAGTAAAGTTCTAATGAAATCACTTTCGTTCAAACTACTCTCCTTAAAAGTGTGATAAAAAGACAAACATTTCGACTTTTTTTCCCCATGACATCGTTTACTTACACTTTCCTAGTAAAGTCATTTTCTCACAAAAGTTAAGTACTCGGAAACTGTCAAAAAAATTTTTAAGCTGTCTTGTCTGCAAGTATTTAATACAAAGTTAATTTAATGCACTTTTTTGTGATGCAATAATGTATTATCATTTAATACGTTATAGATATTATTTAGGAATATTTATATTTAATAGTTTTTCTGTGTTATTTTTATGAAATTTTTGCTCTATTGTATGAAAAGAAACGTAAAAAAAAATATAAAAAATGTATATACAATGAAATGCTTAGCTCTAGTAATACACAAATATCATAAAAAATGGCAGAAAGTTATATTAAAGAAAGTCATTTCTTTTTACCATTTCACAACTCTGCTTGTAGATGCTCATGCATAATAATACCTCTATAAATTTATTTGAACAATTTTTGTATAATAATTCAAACATTTCGTAGATTGTATTCACTTAAAAGTGAGCACGCTGTGTCAAAATTAGTGAAATTGCTTTTGACTTCTGTACATTGACGTCTCCAGTATGATGCTCTTTTCACATATCAATTGAATATTTAGTTTTTGGAAAGGTTAAAGAAATAGCAGCTAAAGTAAAAATCAATAAAGAATGGTTAAGATAAAATGGATGGTTAAGATGGTTAAATAGATCTAGGAGGTATACCGAAAATGTTCGCAGTGACTTGTTTATATCTTTTTGGTTTGATTTTTTTTTTTTCGTTTACTCTTTAGATAAATGAAATAAACATATCTCAAAATATCTGAGACTCTACGTGTGTTAAGACTACGAATGTATTTCCCTATTTAAAAATTAAAGATTTTGTGACATTAGAAAAATAAGTGACAATCGATTTTGAAAAATGGTCGAGTGAATTTATTAAAATTTAGTGGGCTCAGCGAATTTGAAAATGCTGTTCTGAAAGATAAATACACGTTTAAAGTTTTCGTTACTGTTTATCTGCTGTTATGCGATCTGAATATATATCTATAAAATTACACTTTCACTTTCGATAACGATTTCTAGCTAATGAAATATTATCCTCGAATGTAAAAAGAGTACTTTAAAAGTAAAATATTGAAATTTTTAACCGGTAAAAGTTATGTCACACTTTGAAGTCTTTTTTCAGAAGCCTAGAAAAGCGTACTGGTTGAAAGTTGTAAAATGAAGTCAGCAAATTTTCTTTATTTGAAAGTTGAGAGCTTCCCTTTAAGAATTAAAATTTGTAAAGAGTGTCTATTGTGCGTGACTAGATCACAGCCTTCAAAGTTTTAATTTGCAAATGCAAAAATGTGAATTTTGGACAATATTCAAATTATCCACCCATAAGATGTTACATTGACATTATTACTGATTTTCCTCTAAATTGGGAATGGAAATCAGATGTTATATTTAATGCCCTATTACCCATTTAGAAATTTTCTAAGGAAGAGTTGCGACATTGCAGAAGTATGAGTAGTTGTTCTTTATAAGGATACTCCAGTGATAGAATGTGTTTTGGGGACTAGATTGCATTGCATTGCGTCGAAAATATTCTCGCTTATGTGGGAAACATATTAAATATTTTTTTGTAGTATCACAAAGTGTGAAAGGATCGCCGGATATATGTTATTCTTCGACAGTTATGTTTTAAAGTTAGTTTGGTTGTCTGGTGATTATGTATAGTTGAGATTTAGCAAGTTAATTTGGACTTTTAGCGAATCTCCTTTTTTATAGGATTGCTAGCTGAGTCTACATGTTCTTTTAAGGGAAATTGTGCCTCGTAAGTCTTGTTTACCTGTGCTATACTGAGTTGCAGACTTTTTCTAAGGTTTTAATTTTTTTGTCTACTTTGAATCAAGAACTATTAATTTATCGAAACTGTCTGCTCAATCATCAATTTTGCAATAATACAGTGGATAGCTATCTTAAGATAATATGTCAATCTAGAACTGAGTTTGGAATTAGTTTAGAATTTTGAAAAACTCTCCCTCTTTTCAGATCAGTATATTACAGGAAATTAGTTCAACTCACCTTATTGATTTACCCTACATCACTGCTTATCTTTTCTCATTAGTTAAATAAACATATTATTTCATTGTTAAATTTGTGGCTACAGATCATTTGTTAGTTGTCGGGCCAGAAGGATCACCATCACGTGGCTCCTGATCTATGCATGAAACAAGGCTTTTAGATATTATATAAAGAGTAGATTTTAGTAGTGTGGAAGGCATTAATAAATCCAACAGCTAGCCAGAGAAGCATGTGCTATATAAAATTGTGCCTGATAAAAATACATACTTAGTTCTGAATTGCTGTTTAGAAGATGACGTCTAATTGTGGCTTGAAGATGTTAATAAATTCTTCATTGCTAATCAACCAAGATATTTTGAGTGCACTATTGCAAAGTTAACTGGTTATTTATGTTCGAAACAAACCTCAAAATGTTTCTTTCGACATCGTGAATCTAAAAATAATTTTTTTTTGTTTATTTGACTTTTGAAAAGTTTCTAGATACGTGATTAACCTTTATTTCATGTTGTGATACATAATAATACGTAGAATTACGACAGATTAAAAGCTCGATTAAACTTTATGAGTTCTTTATAAAATATGAAAATAAAACTGAGTTTGACAATGTCGTCCTACGTAACATAAGGCAGGCAGAGAATCCGGGTGATTAATTTAATAGTTCTTCATCACATGAGTTAGGAATGGTCATATCAAAAACGGTTTCCGAGGAGAGAGTAAGGAGTTTATGGTGTTAATAGAAATAATTTTCGTAATGATAGAAATGATCACAGTTGTATTCTGTAGAATAGTCAAGCTAGTGGTAGCAATTTCAGCAGTATATAATGGGAGCTTTCGAGATGAATATCAAAGAAGAGACAGATGTTTTTAAAATCATGTAGAAATAGAGGTGAATATCAAGGTAGGAATCCTCGCCCCAATTCTCATTTTAAGCAGTTTAAGGTAAAGTGGGTTGCCTTTGTTTGCGAATGCAACCTAACAGAAATTTTGAACTGTAAAACTGGTAATTGGCTGCAGTTCTCTAAGTATACATGAAGAAATTACAACAAATATACGTCTTTTGTTGTTTTGAATTCTGTAACATTATAT
This sequence comes from Maratus speciosus, assembly GCA_963932465.1. NCBI lineage: Eukaryota > Metazoa > Arthropoda > Arachnida > Araneae > Salticidae > Maratus > Maratus speciosus. Next base: position 434,301,486 of record OZ010789.1, on the reverse strand, counting down.
TTGTCTGAACATTCTCATTTGTTAATAGAATTAGAAAATGTTTGTATTGGAAAAGGCTGTAAAAAGTTCATTTCATACAGTGGTCTAGCTCTGTTTCATTTCGTATGCAATATATAAAAAATATTTCCGGTATATTTCCGGTTTACGTTGGATCTACCCTGAAAGGTGTTTATTTTGAACTACGATAGTAAGTTTACTGGAATCGTGGAATCTACGCTCAGCTTAAATTCATTTAAGTGAATTTATTTGCTCCTTAGAAGGTCATTGTCATGATATAGTAGGTATCGTAGGTGAATAGGGAAAATTAGGACGCAGTTTAAAATTAGATTAGAATTGAGAATTTTAGTTTCATCTATACAATAGGAACCATGTATAACCGTTCAGATAACATATTGACTAATTCAAGAATTTCTGATATTTTTCATAAAACAAATTACTTTGTTTGTATTTTTCTTTTGTTTCATAACAGTTATGGAAAAAAAAAAAAAAAAAAAAAAAAAAAAAAAACTTATTTTATTTCACTCGACAAAGTAACGAAATTTAAAGAGAAATGATAAATGGAATTGCTTTTCTCGGTTTATGCTTTCTTTGAAATTCAGTTCTTCTAACCAAATGTTTTATTCCATACACCATTTTAAAAGTAAGAATTGGAATGAAATGAAAGGAATAAAATTGTGAAACATTTATATCAGCAAAGAAGATGTTTATATTTGTAGTATACGTGTTTCATTTTAATATAGTATGCGAAACACTTGAAATATAATATAAAGATATCAAACAAAATTTATATTTAATGAAATTTCTTACATCTATCCTGTGAAATAATAGGAATAAATTTTTTTTTTGGCAGTGGTAAGACATACTTTTATGATGAAAAGTTTTATAGGGTTTTGTAATAAGATCGAATTTTAAATTCGTAGCTTGCACAACGAGTACATTCATACGTACTTCATTATATCTTATACTTTTACCATGTAGTTTTATTAATATGCAACTAAAATATCTTATTGAAAAAAAAAACAATTAGAATTCCAAGAAATTTTAAGGCAAAAGTAATTATTTCTTTTTTTAATAGGAAGTATTTTTCTGTGGTATGGAAAATAAGTATTCATTTAATATGGGCAAATTCCTTGCTATTTGGGAAAACTGTTGGAAAATTTTAGATATGTTAATCCCTTTCATTTGGAAAGTATCTGAGCATGAATCTGAGAAACTAACGGTTGATTCACTGCGGGAATGTTTTTGCAAATGGTTCTTCGAAAAATGATATTGCAAGTCGGACATTTCTTACTTTGGGTTAACGCGGAAAACAAGTAGCGAACAATTTGCAAACGTTGGCCCAATCATTGTGCTACTCGTTAGTTCGAAAAATATCAGTTAACCTTACTAAATGATGAATTTAGAATCAAGTAATTTTTGAGAGAAATAAAACTGACTATATAAGATATTTTACTACCTTTGTATTTTTTTAAAACAAACCAGTATTATTATCCACATTAAGGTCTTGTACAGGTTGGGATATACCAGACCCAAACCCGGGCTTTTTTAATGTGATTTCAAAACTCGACCCATGTCCTACGTTCTTCGTCAAAAAACCGACTTGAAGCTCAAAATGAAAAAATCATAATTCATACAGTAATGCGATTATGAAAAAATACTCTATAATGTATCTCTTTTATAGTTATTTTCGTTTATGTATAAAAATGAATATATGCATATATACTCCTTTATATTCAGACATATGTATTTTATTTTCTCTTAACCCTTTCAGAAGCAAGCAATAGTATTTTTGTAATGTTGAACTTGCACTGGAAATTTCGAAAAATATTATTTCAAAATAAGGAAAAGCAATTGTTCAACCTTTTCCCACCAAAGTTAAAAAAAAGAAATTTAACTAAATGTTTATGGTGCAAAGCACTATTAAAATTAGGTGGGATATAATGTATCTCTCCGCCCCTCAAATGGTTAAACGATATTGTGTATTTCCTTTTGAAAACACGAGTCTCAACATCCTACTCGCAAAAATCCGAAACTCTCCCGAAGCAGAAATGATTAGAATAAATTTGATCCGCAGCAAAAATAATTATTGCTAACCTGGCTTAACAAATGCAGGACACTAATCCATATTTATTTAAATCTTATTGCTGCATTTTATTTTATGTTCGCAAAGTAGACGATGATATTAAAAATTTTAGTTATCCAATTTACAAAATGAAAAGCTAATATAACACGACGGCTATTTTAATCCTTTATAACTCTGATAAACTTTAAAGTACCAGTTGTATCATAATAATTTAAAAGAGAATATTTGGTTTGTGAATAACCAACATAATTCCCCATGATCAATATTAAATACTTCACTGTATCATCGGTAAATATCATTAGTAGAACTGTACAGCAAGAAAAAAAAATTGCTTAACAAACAATTTTTACAGTCCATGCATTTTAGATGCTGTTTTTTTTCATAATACATAGGGGAGAGTGGGCATGAAAGGGACATTTTGTCTTTATAAGCTTATAAAATAATGACATTAGAAGATATCACTTTCAAATTTCCGCCTAATACTCGTATAAAACCTTTGCTTTGACACTACTAAAACCTTTTTTCCAAGAGCAGTAATTAAAAATATATACGCATTTTTATAAATTGGGAGAAATGTCCCTTTTAACCCCATTGTAGGGGATGAAAGGGACACTGTGCGGGGTTGAAATGGTCACACATAAATAAAACATTTTTATGAACATTTTTTCTTTTTATTTTCAATTACATTATTCAAAAATAAAAGATAATTATGCGCAACTAATAATAAAATATATTGCAACACATGATAAAATATAAACAAGAAAAATAACATGATTAGGCCTACTTGACTAAGAAAGATTTAGCTCTACCTGTCTCACCTCCAGTTACGGGTTAATTAACTTCACCACAATATCATTAATATTCACGTCATTCATGTCAGTAGTATCAGTAAATACAAAATCATTTTATTCTGTTTTTGTTTTTTCTGAAAAAATGTACTTTGAATTCATTACGAGTATTTTTCTGGTGTTTGTGGCTACAGTACGACAGGATTATCACCATAATTATTCCATCACCTTTTGCAATATTTATTGTCTTAATATTTATATTGCTTTCATAATTATCGAATAAGAGAAGCGTAGGATCAGTTTTGGAACAGCTAGAATATTTAGTTAATTCACAATTGCTTTAAAAAAACTTCTGCTCATTGACCAACTGTGATGAGCAAGTCCAAGTTTTTGGGATGGGGCACCTCCGACCATGAAATCCTTGAAAGTCTGTCTTGGGAAAATGAATACTGTTGAACAGAGTTACCTGATGTAGACACAAAACACAAAAGTGTGACACGTTTGCCACGTTCAACTGATGTTACGTGAGAAAATTGTTTTTTACTACGTTTACTACTATATTAGGTGGTTTGTGGTCTGTCATTAAGCCTGTTTTATCACAGTTTTATATTATGTTCTGTGTAAATTTATAGTGATCCATAACTAACCGAAAGTTTAAAAAATATATCAACATTAGCTTTGTTGAAACTTGTACTTCTTGTTAAACTAATGGCTATAGGTTTCTTAAGAGAAAGTAATGAATTTCGTTGAATAAAATCTTGGAACCAAAAAATTCCAGCTTGCTTCTTTGTTTGCAAGATAGAGACGTATTTGGAGAGTTCAAAGCAATTGAATGCTCATATGCAGAATTGTCAAACCATAGTTGATATTAGACGTATAGAGCAAATATGAAGCTACTCTTTTTATTGAGCTTCACTAAAGGAAGCTTGATAGGAACAGTCTGAGGAACAACCTGACGGGTTGAAAAGGAGATGTCCCTTTCAACCCCTCACTTTCTGTCTCTTTCAACCCCATACCCACCTAGCGAAATGAAAAATCTATTCATGTATGAGAGTGTTTTATCTAACAAAATATACTGATATTCACATAAAGTGCATACTTTAGAGTGCTAATAATAACATAAATATTATAATGTTAAGCACAATATTACTTTGTTAGAGAAAAAAAGAAAAGCAACATCAAAATTTACTTTTTTTATATCAAAAAGAGGTTTTTCTTTCATCACCTACAACCCTGCAGTTGCTGATGTTAGTTATAAGGATTATTAAAACAGAACAAGTATCGTCATCGATTGAGGCAAAATTGAAACTGTGTACATTTTATTTTCTTCCTGAAATTTTGAGTGTCCCTTTCATCCCTTGTCCCTTTCATCCCCAGTCTCCCCTATATGCTGAAAAATATTTGAACATTACTATGTAAATCCATTGTTTTATTCCTTTTTTAGGGTCTGAGAAGTAATATTACTCGTCAAATTAAAAAACTAAGCGACAATTTAATTTATTTTTAAAGGGTACTTATTTAAGAGGCACTGTTACTTACCGTCTTGACTACAAGGAAATTGTTACTGTATTTATTTTTAGCTTATAAAGAGAAAAGTAATACCATTCTGCAATAAAAACGTTTTTCTTTATAATGTACACTGTTTTTCGTGTCTATTTTTTAATACTCATTTTGGTAATTTCTCTTACTTACAGTTTTGTCAAAAATCACGAATTCCTGTCTTATTTGTAAGCTATAATTTAGATATATAGACACGATACACTAATAAATATGATAGCAGATTAATGCTAGTTGACAGCTAACTGCAGGGAACAAGCCGAAAAAAAAGAGCAAGTGGGTACTTTATAGAAATATTTAGCTTAGTGGCAAGAAAGGTAAACTTAACTACATAATAAAATATAAAATACAGATTATTTCTAAACGTTTTTCAGATAAAGAATTTTATTACTCTGCTAAATGTTCTGGTTAGTTTACTTGATATCCGTCCTATCTTTAAATAATATACTTAGGTTAGAAAGGCAAGAGTTTGTCATTTTCAAATTTAGCGCACCAAAAAATATTAGGAACACAGGAAATTGTTCAGAAAATTATAATTTAATTGTAAAATAATAATTTTTCAAATCTCTGTACTTATTGGTTACTTCTTAAAATTTAGTTTATATGTTATGAGCTTTTACGTTTAAAAGAAATATTTTTTTTTTATCAATAAAAGATGCATATTGTTTTTTATTAAATGCTATTAAAAATGGAATGGAATTTTGCAAAGTGTCCTTATTTTCCATATTGTGAAATATTCCTAACTCTACTTAAATGACAATACTTAAAAGTGCAGATTATGTTTAACAGACCTAAATATCATTTTTAAAATTTTTCATTCTTATTGTAGAAATCTTCTCATATGCTTTTATAACATAATAGAAGCACGTTTTGAGGAAATGTTTTTTCTAATTCATATGTACTGTACCACCAAACTCAAAATTTACGACTAAATCCGACTGACAAGAATACCAATTTCAGACTTTAATGATAAACATTACTATCTGCAAAACTAGACCTTTCCAACAAAAAATTATAAACATTCGATAATCAGCTAAAACGCTATATGTGAACCCTATGGTAATCGCCTTAAACAGATTTAGGGCTAATAAGACAGGTCTTAACGTTCTCCAGTTCAGTTCGAAGTTTGTCAATTTCATTTTTACACCATTTCAGATTATTTTAGAGGTTCCCAACACAGATACGACGAAAACAAAATGTCCGTTTTGTAAACTATTAAGGTTACGTGAGGCAACTGGGCCATGCTTTTACAATGTGACTCTGGAGATTCTGGCAATTGAGATTCAAAAAGCTAATGCTCATTTGAATTAAAGTCTAAACTTTTGTAAATGTGTTCAGTTAGGTTCCCTCTATCAAACAAAAATGCGCAAAATTACATTTTAATATTTTTTAAAAATGCATATTTCATCTTTCTTTCCTCATGGGTCTAGTTGCCCCATAAAAATGGGGTAAGTGGACCAGGAGGGTCTGTGTTCCCCACGCGTTTATTCTTTTTATATGGGTTATCAGCTCCTGTTTGAAAAGTGTAAACAACTTAAAAACATTTAAACCAGGCAGATCATGTAAATTATATATGAACTAATGAGCGTTATAAGGCAAACCTTTGATGTTGATGTGTCTAAAAAAGCACTAAAAGTTAAAATATAAAATTTATTTGTACCATAAACATAAAAATAAAGTAAGTACTTATGTACTTTAAAATAGGTAATGAGTATAAAAGTTACATGGGCATTTTAAGGAAGAAAATAACAAGGTAAATCTATCAACAAATGGCCAAGTAAGTACGTACGTACTTCATCTGTATCGTACAATTTCAAGGTTTGGCTATCTCGCTTTCAGGGGCAAGATATTTGTATTCATAAAATGTTTAAATAATTTAATGACACCAATATTTACACGAGAATTTATTTGTAAATAAGTAAAAGTATATTTTCACGTACTTAATAAAGGTGAAATTTTCATTAAAAGATTCCTGCTCCAATGTAGAAATTGGGGATTAAAATTACGTGATGCCATAACGGCATCACCGCCCTTCAAGGAATTGAGAAATTTGATTTGATACAACCCAATATGCTTATTTAAATTTTATTACCATAATTTTAATAAGGTATTCTATAATTTTCTTTATTGTGAGCTAAAACAATGGAAAAAAGTATTTCCCGTAGAAAGAGAAACTCAAAAAAATTATTTATGACTACTGGGGTAACTCTATCCAGCATAGTCTAGTTATCCCTTATACATGTCCCGGTTACCCTATTCTTGAAACATTTATGGAGTAACTGGGACACCGGGATTATATTTGAAACATGAAATAAATATATATAGATACCTAATAATATTAATGTAGTTATATGCCTAATCTTTAAAAAATAAGATTGTTTAATAAAAGTACTTACAGTAGTTTAATAAAAAGCCGATGAAGTTCAGCCAAATTGGCGTTATTTTTAAAAAAAGAAACGTAAATTTTCGACAGCCTATCACAAAGAGAATGTTATGATTGAGTTGGCACGTTGTTTTAGGAAGTAGAGATTAAGGTGCATTGATCACAAAAGCTAAAACTTAAAAAAAATCGACGGCTTTTTGTAAAATAGCCTATGGCGCAGTTACCTCATGGGTCCAGTTAACCCATCTAACGCTACATACTAGTGTGTATATTTGACAATATGTAGAACGAATCATCCATTGAAAAGTATATTTTTCTTAGGACAATGTGTATTTGTCAACGGATCTGCTTTGGTATTGAAATAGAAATAAACCTTTAAATAATTTCTGTATTAATATTAAGGTCAAAAGGAGAGAAAATCAAAACTGTTAAATTAGAATTCAAACTACACTGGTTTCCAAAAATTAAGGAAAAATCACAAAAAAAGCGATAACTCGTTCAAAAATCAACCTATCCGTATGAAATTTGCATATGTTTCTAACTAAAAGATGCTGAATAAAATTACAAAATACAAATTAGTGGCGCTGCAATCGGATTGTGTCATTTGTGAGGAGCATACAAATGCATACTAGAGAGTACGGTTGCTGGTATCGCTGTGATTATGAGATAAGAAAACTAAGATTAGAAAACTAAGCCAATTCATTAGTATGATCTCGAGGCATCATTTGTCCGCTTAACTGCGATATAGAGCTGTTGGAAGATTGGAGGTAGGCCAAAGTCAGACAGAGGTGGCCAGTCGGCTATATCTGTGTCCTTCTGTTGTTCATAGGCTTTGCAAGCAATTTCAAACCACTGGTTCGGTCTCGAGAATATTTAGCCAAGGACGGGTAACAGCTACGACAAGCACCGATTACCGATATTTGCGGTTATGTGTACGAATGAATAGAGCAGTAACCCCCTCTCATCTTAGAGCGTTCCTTGTTGCAGCCACTGGAAGATTAGTATCAACGTCTACTGTGCGTAGAAGGCTTCATGAATGTGGTCTTTACGCGATGCGACCAGAGATTTGTGTGCCGCTCACCTCATGTCACCGGAGGGAACGTTTAAGTTGGGCTCGTCAACATATCCACTAGATGGCTGATCAATGGAGGCGTATTCTCTTAACGGATCAGGTCCAGTTTAGCCTTCAAAGCGTTAGTAGTCATTGTTGGATTTGGAGAGGACAGAGAACTCATTACCATCCATCAAACATTCGTAAAAGAGATTCGTATGGTGCAGGCAGTGTCTGTGTTTGGGATGTTGTCTCTTTGGGCGGGCGTACCGACCTCTATGTCTTTCCACGTGGAACTCTGAATGCTCACCTCTATAGAGATGACATTTTTTATGCTTATGTGAGCCCTTATACCGGTGCAGTAGGTAATGATTTTCTGTTACATGACGATAAGGCTTGACCGCACAGGGCTCACATCATAGAAGATTATCTTCAATACCAAACAATTCAGCGCAAGGAATGGCCAGCTCGATCACTGGACATGAATCCCATCGAGAATGTTTGGGATGTTTTAGGAAGATGTGTCGCTGCTCTTAATCCCCCTTCTCAGACCCTTGCCACGCTTATAACTGCGTTACAAGAGCAATGGCTCGTACTTCCCAAGCGAACTTATCAATCGCATAATTGACAGTATGACACATCGCTGTATGTACTGTATTGCTTCTAGGGGTGATCATACTCCATATTAAAGATACTTTTCCTATACCAAACTGACACATTTATTTTGTTAAATTTATAATTGTGTTAATTTCTGAAATACCACAATCGTCTGGTAATATCTTTTAATGTTATTTTATAACTTACTATGTATTGTACATTGTGGCTCAGTTTTATTAAAATCTACTTATAACACTTTGAGTAATCTCTACTTTTGTTGTTTTTCCTTAATTTTTGGAAACCAGTATATTATGGATATGATATTTAAAAGAAATCAACGTCCGAATTTCTTTCACAGGAATATCCAAAAAGGTGATTGTTGGTGTAAAAATAATATATTCAGTTTTGAGCTCGATCAGACACATTTAAGAAAGGCCTCATCAGACGAAAATATTTATATCAAACAGCACGATAGTGCTCTTTAGTAGAATTCAGCCGCCTTTTTTCATGTTTTGAAAGATGATGAAAAGACTAAAATTCAGTCTTTTGTGTTGCCACACCCACAAGGATAGCACAAGGATAATACGCGTACTCCCTCTGAGCGTTTTGAACGCATTTTTTTGTTTCCCAAAAACAAATTAAATCTGTTGTAGAAAAAAATATTTCAAACAGAATTGTATTTTAAAATGTAATATAGAAATAAAGGGGCATGGAGTGTATTTTAGAAACAAACAGGGAAAGAAAACTTACATTAAGATTATTTTTATAAGCATTTTTATGGAAATGCAGGGAAGCTCTCAAGACGCTCGGAGGGTTGATAAAAATTGAGATTCTTCCGGTTTATTTTTGCACTTTTGAAATCAACGTCATTCTAAACAGAAAATGCATATTTTTCATAAATATATATATAAATTATCTGTTTTACCTGTTCTAAGCACGGGAGTTCATGAATTGAATTCTAAAACCCAAATCAAAAATAACTATTCGATTTAGAAAAATATTTTTCTACTACTGTGCATTTTTTTAAATGAAATTTACTTTATCATGTCACTATGGGAGCAAACAATAAGACGATATCTTTGGAATAAGGGGATAAATAGAATAAAAAGTTTAGTTGACATTTTTGATAAAAAGTTTTTAATTTTTTTAAAAAGGTTATAATTAAGCGCAATTAAATAATCTCTAATTATCTACATGTGAGGTAAAATAATTATCGTAATACCCTCTAGAGCTTCTGAATATTGCAGCGTGGAGTACGTAATATGTATATCTCCAATTATTTGCAAGTGAGGTAAAAGAGTTATCGTAATACCCGCTACAACGTCTTAACATCGCAGAGTGACGTACATAATATGTATATCTCACTCATAGATTAACATACACGATGGGACACTTCCGTAGAAGGTATTCGAAATACGATTGCGTCTTAGTGACAATGGGAAAGAAACTCCCCATCCTTTTAAACTTTTGATTATTGAGTATCTACATTATTGTGATCTTTCTTTTTTTAATGTTACATGTTTACGTTTTCAATGGAATCTTACACTGATACATGAATATAGAATACATATTCTATTGTATATGTGTAATATCTAATCTATGTTCATGCACGGATATATTTATTTATTTTTTTGTACATGATGAGTGAACTATTTATGTGCAATGAAAAACAAGGTAAAAATTACTTCTTGAATGCTATATATCAAAAGCAATGGTGTAATATAAAAATGAACGGGATATTGCACTCTACAACTCCCAGAAAATTTCAAAAATATTCCCATTTAGCAGAAAAAAATTTTATAGCCAATATTTTATTATTAAGTTATGAAGTTTAACGTATTAAACAATAGTTACGATAATGTTTTCAAATTTACGCATTTTCACTTTCTTACGGATAAAATAAAAATATTGCTTTTATTGTAAATAACGTACAATCAATTCAATTATATTTATTATATTAACATATAAGAAATAATAATAAAATTACAGATGGGGAAATTTCTTTCGACAAATTTTTAGAATTATATAAATCTAAAAGTTTAAAATAAATAGAGGTACTGACATTACACTCGATGAAATGTTCTTCGATATGAATAAATTGACAGAATACCTGAATTTGATTTTTTACAATTTAATCTCATAAACTTACATATTTACGTTCTTAAGAAAATTTTTTAGGGTTTTTTTTTTTATATTATTACTCTAAGTATCATTTTGTAAGTTAAAAATGAAAGATACAAGTACGATTAAAAAAGGCAGCAAAATAAATAAAATATAAATACAATATTGTCTGTCTCCATTTCGTTTTAGAAAAGAATAGATATTCAAAACATAGAGCGTAAACATATTTATTCAACATAAGAAAATTTTGGAGGCTTGTTAATTCTTTCCCCTTGTCGGTAGGGACGATAGTACTGTTGCCATTGCAGATTTTGCCGTAAATATCCCATCATGTATGTTAATCTATAATCTCACATTGGTTAAAAGTCGCGCGATTACGGGTTGAATATAAAAAAGGCAAAAATTCGACAAAAACATAAAATAAAAAAATATCTATTTAAAATTTTCGAATTTTTTCCCCCAATCGTTCATGTCCCCCTACCATTAACCCGTGTGCAAAATTTTTGTAACCCTGCGCCCTGTGGTTTCCGAGTTTTTGAGGTTACATAAATACGCGTGCAGATTTTAATAGGATAGACGATTGTAGCTAAATGTGTATTATAATATCATCATATAGTCAAAACAGCTGCTATAATATAGGTATTTCAATTACAGAAGGATAATTTAAGAAAGATATAGTTATAAAAAGTAGTTTGCTAGATATGACGTAATTTTTTATTGTCCCTTTCTATAGATGTTTCATTCTGAGTGGAAACTCTTGATTTTCTGACATTAATCCTTATTACTATCATCGATAAAATGGAAGGTTAATTTTTTAATCATACGTAAGAAATAGTAAGTCAAATTGTTTGGCGCGGTTTGTAAAATAAATTGGTACTTTTCCAGAATAGGTGCTTTGCGTTTTTTTTTTAAAAAGCTTGGCGCATTTCAGGCCTCAGATCTTTCGATTTGTTGTCAAATGATATAATCAGCTATGAAAACAAACTGGTGGACTTTTTTGTTTGGTTATGTATTTTAAATATATGTCTATTATTAATGTTTTAGGTAGATTTCGTATGAAATACTACCTATTGGGATCGTTCCTATGTTGGAATTTCTGAAAAATTTTTGCAGATCTACACCGATCATGACCCCTAGAACCCAAAACCACCCTCAGTAAAAAACTTTATCTATCTATCTATCTATCTATCTATCTATCTATCTATATATATATATCACTTTCTTCTGGACACGATAACTTTCGTAATTCTGCACCAATCTCTTCCAAACTGATACATAAAATCAATGGGCATAAAATCTCGGTCAAGTTCGTTAATGGGCAAAATCGGACCAAGGGGAGGGAAATAGGGAGGGGTTTTGTGAAAACAGAAAACCCCCCATAACTTCTTAATTTTTGTACATATCAAATCAGTTTAAAGTTTTTATTACTTCTAAAAATAGGGCCAAAAATTTATGTATCACAGATTTTTGATAAAGTTAAAAATGGGCTCAAGGGGCGCAAAAAATAGGGTTTTTGGGACAAAAAAATTCATAACTTCGTCAATTCTCAAGATATCAAATTCAATTAATTTTATTATAAATCTCCTTAACATTATCTAAAACTTTTATATTCACAAGTTTTTGATAGGAACAATTCGTACCGCAAAAAAAAATTAAAAACGAAAACAAAAAGGGCGTTTGAAGAAGAAAAAAATCCATAACTTCGTCAATTCTCAAGATATCAAATCCAATTAATTTTATCATGAATCTCCTTAACATTATCTACAACTTTTATATTCACAAGTTTTTGATAGGACCAATTCGTACCGCAAAAAAAAAATAAAAACGAAAACAAAAAGGTGGTTTGAAGAAGAAAAAAATCCATAACTCCGTCAATTCAAAAGATATAATATCCCCATGAATTTATCATATATCTTCTTAATATTGTCTACAACATTTATATAGACGAGTTTTGGATAGGACCAATTCTTAGAGCAAAAACAAATTAAAAATACATACCGGTTGAAGTAAAAAATGATCTTAGTAAGGGTGTTTTCAAATCCAAACTGCTTATTTTCTGACTCATTTTACAATTCATTTTTGCTCTCAAAGGCTTCCAATTGGTACGTTTTCTTACTCAGAAACTATATAATGTACCGTAATGGTCGATTTTCTGATAGGGGCAGAATATATTTTTTTAAATGCTGTTAAAAAGGGCATTTTGAACCGAATTTACCGAAGCGGATTGTGTTGGAAAAATCATTGTATTAAGGATGCGCTTAAATCCAAACTGCTTATTTTCTGACTGGTTTTTAAATTCATTTTTGCTCTCAAACGCATTTAATTGGTAGATTCGCTTATTCAGAAACTATATAATGTACCGTAATAATAGATTTTTAGATAGAGGCAGAATATATTTCAAAAAATGATGTCAAAGTGGGCATTTTGAACGGAATTTCCCGAAGCGATTGTGTTAGAAACGAAAAATATTGACCTTCTGAGAAAATAATTGTTTATATATCAAGTTTTAATTAATTGAACAAAAAATAAAAACACAGGTCGCTTATAAATCTCTTATCACGTCAGCAAGTTTCATATTTTTTTTTTAATTAAAAATGAATCTGGAATTATGCCAGAAAATTTCGAGTTGTTGAGCATGGAAAAGTATTTTTTTGAATACCGCCCTAACATGATTCTGATAAAACCAGCTATTATATGAAAATGAAATAAAAACTCGTCAAGAGCGGCCAGATAAAATTGTTAAAGTGGATTTATCTATAATCATGATTTAGTTTTTGTTTGTGAAATTAGTATATTTGACTTCGAAATCTACCTCTGCCTGTAGGCCGGGCCGGCAGGGATTTTTTTTACATACAAATTACTTCTGTTTCTATTTAAATTTTGATAAATGGCGTCTTTATGTTTAATAAATTTTATAAACCTTTAAAAAATGCTTGTGTATATGAAATGAAACAGTAAACAGGTTGCCAGAAAATACGTTTCAAAACTTCGTTCACCGCCAAGGCTATTTTCTCTATTTCGCTAAGGTCCTTATATTGGAAAAGTGCCAAAAAATCTTTGTACGTTCAGGTTTGAAATAAATGGCGCAATAGCATACATTTCAATATAGAGTTGGTGTAACGTAAAAGTAGCGAAAGGTCTCATAAAAAACTTACGCCAATTCTCAGTAAATTACAATGGGGAATAGGTTCGCTTTAAAAACACAGAATCCATTTATCATTTTTTTTTTTTTTTTTTTTTTTTTTTTTTAACGCGTAAGCACACGCGCTGGTATCAATCTTACCCGAATCACATTTTTTCTTCGAAAAAGAAGTGATACATTTCTCGAGGACTCTTCTGAATTTCCTTATGCCTTTCAAGGTCAAGGCTGAAAAAGGTTGTGTGAAAGGTCTTTTCTTTGTGATAGAAGGGGAGAAATATGCCTTTTGTGCTTAAGTAATCTCGCGCGTGTACAAACGTTTCATTTCGATACGTTCATTCGTTACGGGATAACACACACTAAAATAAATTTAGTGAAAGAGTGACATAAAAGCACCCGTATATGTTGATGAAAGTGTATGAAATGTAATTATAAAATAATTCATGTTATAAGAGATAAAACAAATCTTTGCATATTTTCAAAAAAAAAAAAAGAAAAGAAAAGAAACGTGATTTTTACAGAAACTCTTACAAAATTGGAAAATAATGTGAGACGCTTGATTTTTCGCCAAAAAGAAGCAATACTGATGAATTTTACAATATAGAGTAGTAGACTTGCTTTCAAAACGCATTTTGCCAAAAATATAATGGGAGATAAAATATAATAATGAGTTACTCCTCGCGTTTGGTTACATTACGAAAATAGGTGCGTGTGAATACGGTTAAATTAATTATACTCTAAACTTCGCCCGGTAACACGCGCCAATAGTCTGTAGGATCAATTATGTAATTTATCTGTGCCAAATACGCCAGTTGTCTATAGATTCGATTACGTAATTTATCACCTTAATTAATGCACACTTTACAAAGGACAGCGATGACAGCGATGACCACCTCGGTAACTCAGCTTTCGCTTTTTTTACAAAGGACACCTACTTTCCCATTTTCCTGATCTTTTGGTCAATGTTTACAGTTAGATGTAAATGTATTAGTCACTATCGCGGTATTTTAGTTTGACCTACGAAATATTTTTATAAATATCCAATATTAGCAATATTTCTGATATTATTTATAGGTGTATTCTATAATATTTTGAATAACTTTTGATCCTTTTTGTGCATTCAGCCGTTTTCAGACTTTTTTAAATTTTAAATTCCCATTAAGTCCCAAAAACAGAAATTTTCCCTTTTTATAGTTTTTTCGCAGTTTTAATTCGATTCTTATGACTGTTTGTTACTCTAGCTTTTTGTGTGTTTGCGGGGCTGACTGAGGATACTGCATACTCCCTTAAAAAAGAGAAGGGTATGTACGTAGCAGAAAAATTCTAGAGATCACACTATGTATAAAACTAGTCTGACCGCCAGTCCTAAGTAAAGTATACGTCAATATCCCAATATGCGGATTAGCAATAAGTATGGGGTCATGAGAGTTCTTGAAATACTGGTGTACCAATGTTTCTGTTTCTTTTTGATTGCGGCAATTCGTTGAGCAGGTTGATTGTTTCCACCAAAGTTAGAAAAGTAAAATTTAATAAAATTTTTCTGGTGTAAAATTTCATTAATCATAGGTGGTATATAATATATACCGGTGCTCCTCAAGGGGTTAAACGAAAAAACATATAAACGAATTCTATAACCTTTTTCGTTGGAAGTTACCAACACAAATTCGCATATTTTATTTCGCATATTTCTAATTTGAGGGTCTTGATTTTCTTTTATTTTGAAATTAGATATTAACACAGAAATTATTTGAAGATTTATTTCTATTTCAATACCAAGGCATTGACACCATTAACAAATATACAGGATGGTTATAATTAAACTTCCCCTATAAACAGCATCCTACAGCGCAAACGGTTGAACGGAATACAACGGAATTTTGTACGTAGACTATACACAAGATACGCTCACGGAATTTCGAAAAAAAAAAAAATAGTTCCAAAATGTCCACCAGAGGGCGCTTTTCCCGGAAGATACATTAAATTTAACACAATAAACCGCCAAAACAGAATCCAGAATTGTCGATAAATGTTAATATTGTTTCTGGATTCTCTTTTGGCCGTTTATTGTGTTTAATTTAATGTTTTTTCCGGAAAAGGCGCCCTCTGGTGGATATTTTGGAACTATTTTTTTTTCGAAATTCCCTGAGCGCATCTCGTGTATAGTCTATATACCAAATTTCGTTGCATTCCGTTCACCCGTTTGCGCTGTAGGATGCTGTTTATAGGGGGAATTTAATTATAACCACCCTGTACATTTTACTAAGAAAAATATACTTTCCAATGGATGGATGAGTTTTACTTCTATGTAGGATAGTTTTATGGTTAATGAGAAGTTGTTACTTTTTTGTCGTTTTGGGGATGGTTTTGGTCACTTGAATATTTTACAACCTTTTCTTTTCAAATTGGAAAGTGGCAATTTATAGATGTTTACCAAGTAGTCAAACAATATATATAGAAATGATTGCCATCGATATACCGTAGCCACTATTGGACCGTCAGTGAGATATATTTACTTTTTATAATAGTACTTCAGGGCAAATACTTCCGATGCAAGGACAACATTTGACCCATATTTGGAGTTTATTGGAAGTATTTCGATTAAAGTCATAGTGGTGCAAAATTGAACTCCGCTATAAAGAATATTGGTCTGGTACAAAATTTTCATATTTATAGAAATGACTTTTAATTTTTTTTCAAAGTATTGTAAAAATCTAATACGGTAGTTAACATGTATGTTAACTATGCTGTTAAATGTCATAATATGATACAATTTAATAATTTTAAGGAATTGCACTTTTAAAATATTTTAATAGATTTTTTTTTTTTTTTTTTTTTTTTTTGCTAGAAGGACATTCATTTCTTATTCAATATTAGAGGTAAAATTTACTGATAGTTTCAAAAGAAAAATTTGATAGTTGATATTTCAGCAGAATTTTAGTTTTTCATCTTTTACAAAAAAACATCTTTAGGGTATCCTATTGAACATTTTAATAGAAATTTTAAATTTGAACGCATATGACCGAAACTCAAAATTAACTTTTAGTGAAGATATAAAAAATCTATTTATGGAAATTCCGAAACCGTTTAGTTTTTTTACAGCCTCTAGATATTGTAAAAAGGTAAAGAAGCTGGCAGTTTTTCTTAGAACGTTTTTTTATTATTTATAATAAAAGGTATTTTTCACTGTTTGATAACATTTTGAAATCAAAAGCTTGTAAATCATAAGTGCTTTTATTTGCAAATGAAAAAAAATTAAATTTTTGTAAAAAATTAAAATAATTAAATACCTCGAAAAGTACATATATTGCAGAATTTTTTTTTACCAGTAGTGAAAAGGATAAATCAGAAATGTAATAAAGCAGCTTATAAAATTATTGAATAAATGTAGATAGAAAATACAAGACTTTGAATTGTTTTAAAATATGACTAATAAAGAATTACATAGATATATTATGTATAAAAAATTGAATATATCCTTTGATACAAAATGAATAAAAAATCTAAAATCTACATATTAAATAGTATATGTAGTATCACGATGCAGTTTTAAGCAAAATTAATAGAAAATAAATATATACCAATATTTAAGATTGGACTTTACACTGTGATACTATATGAAATAATATTTATACAATTCCTAAAACAGTGTACAATGGGAATTACATTAAACATTTAAAATCTACATGACATTTAAAATATGCATGACGTTTAAATACTAAAACGAAGTTAAAAACTTCCCAACGGTTTCAACCAAAACACTTGGTCTTTCTAAAGGATTCTATGGATGCACTGACGATGGTTCACATTACAACACAATGATAGATTGAGGGAAAACATGAAAGTGAAATAGGGTCGAAAGAGGTTACTAGTGGCGCCATATGCAGGCACAAACTGGGGGGGAAATAGGCAGGAGGGATTAAGTATGCTTCAAACAATTAAACCAAATAATTGGGGTGTTAAATGACAGGTTATCGTTACAAACTTCTTTTTGACGCATGAAAATCTCAATTGACTCTCTAATTAACACTATGTATGGGATAAATTGACGGGAAATAATACTAGCGCTATCAAAATCAATGCTTTTAATTTTATTATCAGCGTAAAGTCTCCCAAGAGCAGTAGTTAACTTATTAAATCTAATATCTCTTCTATGTTCTTTTAATCTCTCAAAAAAATTTCGCTTAGTCATACCTATATAATACATTTTTTGCTTATCGTTTAAAGTAATAAGGACCTCGTAGACACCCGAAAACTGGTCGGAGGGAGGGGGGATCTAATTTAGCAGACAGTAAAACGGAAAGGTTGGGAGGGGAGAGGCATTAAGGGATGTTAAATTTCAACAGGGACCTCTTTAAACATTCAAAAACAGTGAGAATATATGGAAACCTCTTGTAAACTGGTTGGCTTTGGAGGGTAATTTCACGAATTACCAAATGCTTATGAATTATTCGGTGTATATAATTAAGGGGGAAACCATGATCATTTGCAGTACGAATAATATTATCAAGCTCATCCTATATGTACTGTTCTGAACAAATTAGGTAAGCTCTATTAATAAAGGAATGAAAAGCAGTCAAATTATAATTTAGGGGAATATAAGTTAATTTTCAAAAGCAGTTAAAATCTATTTATCCTTTAATAATAGAGATATATAGGACATGGTAAACTTACAGAACAGCCATACATTGATTTATTATATAATAAAATGTTTAAAAGACTATTTTAAATATTTAAAAAAATCAATAAGTATTTTTTTACTGTATAATTTGAATAAGTCCACATTTCTTAATGTATAGAATCTAGTCAGCTGAAATATAATAAATCTACAGTAAATGCTCACTGAACATTTTAATATAAAAATTTGTACTTTCTTTCAATTTATTCCTTCCGAATGTAAAAATCAATAAAAGAATCTATTCAGAGAAATTAAAAGGGTTTGACTATATTACTTTTAGCAATTTAAATAAATGTAATAATCGAAATTAGATCCAAATTGCAAGTTCCAGTGAAAAGTTCCAAGATATTTTGAATCGTTGCCGTGTTTCTGGGCTTTTCTTAACCAAAGTAGTTAACGTTAAAACTTATCCTAACATCTGCTGTTTAAATAAGTTCTAGCTAATCGAACTACTCCAGAAAGTTATTTAATTGGAAATTATATTTACAGAGGCTGTTCCTTGATAATTAGTTTTCGTTATTTTATGGTACAAAACAATATCCATGAATATAAAGAAATGATTTCTTTCTCATCTGTGCAAAATTATAAAATATAAACTAGAAAGCATGAATTGTGCTTTTTCAGAATTTTGTGTCACCACCGAAAGAAAAACATATATGTATATAAATATAGGTAATACAAAACATATTTAATTTTATGACTTAAAACACACACTTTTATTTTATATAAAATGACGTCATTTGCATCCTCTCAAGAATTTCTCATTTACGAAGTAGTCTTAAACAACATCTATAGTAAAGTATTCATATGACGTCACTATCGCTGAATAATACGCAAATCAAAAGAAAAAAAAAACAGATGTCACAGAAAACTTGACAAAAAAATCGACTGTTTAATGATTCATATGCCTTCATTTGTTTGTAGTATAGATAATTAAATTAAATATAGTTTATAATAACTCCATGTTTTATCAGAATTCATTCATTTATATTTTTTTCAAAATAGCACCTATTTCAATTACATTTTTTTTCAGTAGTTATGGGAAAATGGCAACAAAAGATATAATTACTATTTTCCAACTATTTTTTATGTACTTTCTACAGAAATGGAGTACGTGATTTGCCAACAATAAACAAATGGCGCTAAAAACTACAAAAAAAAAAAAAAAAATCTTAAAAGTAAATGGAGATGCAGTTTTCAAACGAATTAAAAAGTATTTCTTTTTCCCCAATACGACGGTATAAAAATTTAAAATTGTGCGATGTTTAGAAGTTGAAAAAATTGCTGTAGAGTATTTAACAGTATAATGGTGCATCTGCTTTATTTTACGGATGACTTATACAATGGAACGTTATTTTTTTGATACGACACTTTAATTGCGGAGAGAAAGAAATAGCATATCAGGGGCTAAAAAATGTGAAAGAAATACAGGGTTTTCGAAAATTCCTGGACACATTTTAAAATTCAATATAAAATCAAATAATTGTCGTACAGTAGTGCGGTTTGAACTAAAATGTTTCTGAGATTGAAAAGTTTTCTTCAAGTGAATGAAAAAATTACTTCCAAATTTCTATCAAAGATAATGCCACTATATGGCGTCCGTATGTTTACTTTCAAACATACGTTTTTTCCGATTTTCAGATTAATTTAGTCATTGTGACACAGAAATTATGACTATACGCTGGGAGTCGTTATTTCTGTATCACAGCGTCAAAATGTATCTGAGAATAACAAAAAAAAAGAAGCATGTTTTAAAGCAAATATACGGACGTCAATATAGAGGCACCATCTATCATCGAACTTTGGAACTAATTATTTTCTTTTGCGTGAACAAAACTTTTCAACCTGAGAAGCTTTTCAGTCCAAACCGCACTGCTGTACGACAATTATTTGATTTTTTTTTTTTTTTTAATTTTAAAATGTATCGAGGAATTTTCGGACACACTGTGTTTTATTTTACTTGCTAGTGTATCATGCGCACTCATCTCTGTTAGTGTGTTTGATATGATGTACTATTTCAAGTATATTTGGGCATTAAAAAACAGTGTTTCTGAATCTAGGAAAATATAACATAACGACCGAAAAAACTATATAATAAGCTCCATCGATTTATCACAGTTACAAAAAGCGTTACTTATCTTTAGAAATCTGAGACACCAATATATTTAAATGATTTAACCCAAGATTGCTCACGCAGGGTATGCCATACCCAGGCTGGGCAAGGTTATTACATTTCTCACCACTAATTTTCGAAAAGTAATCGTCAAATTATTTTTGTGAGCAACGTCAACGATTAAATAAAATAACGATTTTTGTTTGAATTTATTGATGGCAAAGTGTTAATCGTTCATATCCTGGATATGCGCGGGCATTCACGGGTTAAAGAAGCATCTATAAAATCGTAATTCTGCCACTGATTTTCGGAGACGATTTCGACTAATTAATACGCTTCTACTCATTATTAAATACTAAGTAAACACCAAATTTTAAGTCTTTATCTCAATTTATTGGTGAGATAGAGCGTTTACAGACATACAGACAGACGGACGGCATTTTTTTGAAAAAATTTATTTTACGGAATCTCCAGTGCCTGAAACGTGTAAATCCGTCATTTTTTTTTACGATTTTTAAAACATTTACAAGACTTACCCTTTACTACGTATGATGAGCAAGTAATAGATAAAATTTTTACTATAGAAATATGTCTTCAACTCTATTTTTTCTCCTTTAAGGTATAGCTTATTGGACATTGTAATCGTTTCGTTTTTGCACATTTCGTTGAAACATCCCTAGAGATAGAAAAAATACGATTGATACGGATTTGAAATTTTCGGATGAAAATATCTTTACAGTCTTTAAGGAAGAAAAACAAAACTTTTTTTTTTTCGTTTTAAATAAAAGAAAGCGATGTATTCATCATGTCTTTGAGAACAAATTGAGTTGATAATGAGAAATTTTGCATTTAGTGCTACAATTTTGTATTGAATGTTTGGAAAAGACAATAATTTCAATAAAAAACAGTTGTCAATATTTTTCTCTTGAGTTTATTAGTTATAAAAAATCTGAGTTTTAGGATATCTTAAATAACTAATATATACAGCCGACACCGGTTGTAACCTACCTGATATATAAAGTACTTTCCCTTATAACGTTCCCAGATGCTTGGCCCCAAATGAAATCCTATATAATATAATGGTTACAATTTCTCCTATAATGGACAATGCAAAAGCCTTAATCTGGTTTTAAACACCTCACTGATAAGCCCGTGTTAGTACGTTCACTATGTTCCAGGCTTGACTGCAATACATGCAATATTTAAAGTAATATAATTCTGTTGATTTAATATATTTTTAATACATTCAACAATTATTAATATTTCCAAGCATTGCATTCATGTTCATTATTAAGGTTTTTTTTTTTTTTTTTTTTTTTTTTTTTTTTTTATAAAATATGGAAAGAATCATTTTTTTTTTAGCATTTAAAACAAAATACAGAGAAAACAACATTACAATTTTGACCTCTTCCAAGACTGTGAGACGGTAAGTACTATTTAGACTCGAACTAAAAGCCAAATTTATATGCGGACCTTGTATTTCCGGTTTGGAAATCGGTAAACTGACTTGGAAGTTTGTTGCAGTTTGTTCTAAATCCCTTTTCATGAAAGGCACATTTATTCTAACTTGACTTTTGAGTAGTGAATGCCATCGATTATTGTCCAATATCTCCAGTAGCTAGGCAGAAGAAGGGGGAGGGAGAGTATTTTTTGAAACGCCTGATAAGGAGATGAGTTACTTCAAGGCGAATGGACATTACTTTTATTTAATGGGTGCAACGCAACGTAAATGTACATCTCTGTAGAATAGTGGTGAATTTGCGGTGAAATGTAATTTGTGGTGAATGAAGTACGACCGCTTCGAAAATATAAAAGTGAGATATGAATTCACCTTGTTATTTTGACATCATTTGGGTAAAATCCATTTTTAACATCTTGATGTGAGCGTGATTATTTTCAACACATATGAATAGGCTACTGATTGGCCATTGATTACGAAAGAGTTGAGGATGAGAGCAACGATGCATTGGAAAAATTTATTCGAAGTGAATTCCGTTTCTCAGTCTATGTACGCGTACATAAATTTTATCATGCTGTTTAAGCAATGTATGTTTGTAGAAAATGGAAAACTGTATATAAGTTCTACTTTAGAAATGGTGTAAGCCTGACTTATAAACTTCAACTTCCAGTACAATATTATTAAAATTATATATAACTAGGGGGCTCCGCCCCCTACGAGCTACGCTCGCCAACCCCCGTTCAGGGACACCAAAATCCAAAAAGCACGATAATTTGATCGGCTTTAAAAATATTGAATTAAAATAATAAAAAAAAACAGTAGCGATCTCTCTGTAAACGGGTTTCCATTCGTTTTTCTTGGATTGGGGATTTTTAAGACCATATCTACTGCTGTTAAAAGATACAATGGCTGTTTTCGTATTTAATTAAAAAAAATAGTTAAACATTCGAAAATAAGCTAATGTAAGATGAATTAAGTAAACAGCGTCATTGTCTCCCGGTATTTTTTAACAGCGCTATAAGATAGTTCTTTTAAATAATTCATTTTAAATGTATCGTTTTAAATCTGACGTAATTTACACCAAAGTTTTATTTCTCTTATTAATATTCACGTGAAAATACTTTTGCTGTTAGAAGGAAATATTATTTGCGATGTCTTTGAATTCAAATTAATAGTTAAAAAGATCATCTCAAAATATCTCGCGCAAATATATTTTTTAATTTAAATTGTTTTGCCATATTTTTTGGCCAGTTTAAATATGATGTAATTTCCTCCATTTACAGGTTTTAACGCATAGTAATGATTTTTTAATTTTAACATTTTGTTTCTCTTTTAAAATTCCAGTGTAAATATGGTTCTTATGACGCAAATTTCCTGCTTTTAACATGTAATCATTTAATTCTAATTAAAAATTTTTTTTCTGTTTACAATAGTCCCGTGTAAATAAAGTTTTAATTTGAAGTAAACATTATTGTTTGCGCTGTTTATAAAGTTGGCAACAGTTTAAATTAATAACATTTTTTAAATTTGTAAAAAATATCTCTCGAAATACTGAAAATTTGAATTTAAAATAGAAATAAAACCTCAAAAAATAGTCAAATAAAAAAAAAATGCAATCTGCACACTGGGAACTTATAACCTATAAAATGATCTAAAATGATTAAATTCTCATGTATAGTTTTTGCTCCAAAATTTTTTTTTAATGGAACGATTTTGTCCAACTTTAGCATTAAATATCTCTTAAAGTAATTCTCCGATTTGAAAACTGTCTGCATCAGCCTGTTTATCAAATATTTCTTTATAATACCACCGATTTCCATATTTTTGTATACGACAGTTTTATATTAATAATGTTAATATTAACGAAGAAAGACAATGCTCAAGGCATACTTAGATACTACTACAGGTAGACTGATTTGCGTTTATTGTATGAAGTCGCTCGCCAGAGGACTCTGATACCTTGCCCAAAATTGAAATTTGACTCTGACCGTAACTGAAACAACCTGGGAAGGGTAGATATGTAAACAAACACCAAAATTACGTCATGTCGCCATGGTTACGTTTACAACTCTGCTGACATTCCAATCAAGCTTAGAAATGACAGCTAATTCGAATACAGCTGTTAATGGTTATTATAAACTGTCCTGTCCATATCAATGTAAATGTAAAGTTCTATTTATTTAAGTGACTAATATAATGTGTTTCTCTTTAAAACTGTTAAACCAACACATATAAAAATATATAAATAAAAAAACACATGCTTAGTCTAAAACATCAATGTCACAAATTTATTTAATACCACTTAGTTATCAAGTCGACGAATTTCGCCAAATTATATAAATCGCCAAAACACTCGCCAAATTATTCAAATTGACATAATTTTTATTTTAAATAACGAAAGAACAAATAAATTAGTATAACATTAATAAATATATAAATAAAACGTCGAAATAAAAATCACTTGATGACATAAACACGTGTAACTTGCTTACAGTCAAGTGAATGTGACATTTACGATCCAGCATTATTGGCATTTAATCTTATAGTTTGGCGATAGATTTTTAGTCAACGGAATACCTAAGTACCACTTATTTACTATTTTCACTGCTGAAACAATAAAACTGATGGAAATTTTTTTTAACATATTAAAATACTCATAAAATTCCTTGTAATAATTAATAAATCTAATTTATTAAGTAACAAATACCCTTAAATGATTTAATCAAAATTGCTTGGATAACATAGAATATTGGAACGATATTTAAATCCGTGATCACCATTTCTTTCTCTGATTAAAAATAAGAATATTTAATGTTTAAGGAAGATCGGCTTTTTTTTCTCCTTCTTCTTCGTTCGGGCGATATTAAAAACAAATATTTTACCGGTAACAGTAAATTAATCAAAAATAGCTGCTGCAAGTCAGTTATGAGAACTGTAGTTTGATAAAGATCAAATTTTAATTTTAAAACGTGTATATGAAACCAAGCTATTTTTATATAAATACGGGACATTCAAAAAAGAATAACAGAACCGGCATTTTTCATGAATGAACCAAACGATCAAGGTAAACAATAAATAATTTAGCTAATCTTAAAAGTATGTGTAACACTAAAATACTACTATTTGTGTAAAATAGCCTTTTAAATCGAAGGAAATTGAAGAATATAAATATTTAATTTATTACATGAAAATACGATCAATGATTCTGAAACCTCGACGATGAGAAACAAGCTTCTATCTGGGCAGGGTATAAATGTAAACAAAGAGCACGTTGTGAAGTTTTGGTTCTGGGTTTGAAGTTGGATCCGACTTCACTTTTTCGGCGAAATGCGCGGGCCGTTATATATTATAGTAGGCTATGGCCATGCTTAAGCCAAGACTTTACTATTATATCATAAAACTTATCATAAAAGCCCTTATCATAAAACAGACTTGACAATCCGGAGAAAGTCTATGGGTGAAAATGTCCCCGATAATTGCCAACTTATTAGCTGACTTTGTCCCGTAAGTTACGCCCCCTGGTGTATACTCCTGGTAATACTCCATAAACAAATGCATAGTAAAAAATTGAAAATGTTGTGTTATTGGCAAAATTGTATAAAATATTTTTCGAATTCCAGTAAAATAAAGGCGTAAAAAAAAATATTTCGCACAATTATGTTCTGGCTTTAAAAAATGAAACATATCAAAAATGAAGATTTAAATATAAGATTTATTGATATTTTTTTAGGGTACTTGTTAGTTATCCCGTCGACCAATTTCGCCAAATTATATAAATCGCCAAACTACTCGTCAAGTTCTACAAATTGACAATTTTTTTTTTTTTTTTAAATAACGAAAAAACAAATAAATTAGTATAACATTAATAAAAATACAAATAAAACGTCGAAATATTGGTTTTATTGGCCATTATTGGCATTTAATCTTAAAATTAATTAATTTATGGCAAACCATTATTGGCATTTAATCTTACAATTTGACGACAGTAATTTGGTCGACAGGATAACTAACAAGTACCATTTTCAGTATATAGGAATTTGCGGGTTATGTTTTTTTAAATCTTGGCACAATTTGGGCTTCGGAAAGAGCGATTTGTTGCGGATTGATATAAACAGTTATGAAAACAAAACTTATGAACTGTCAGCTTGTTTTATAAGAATTTACGGCACAGATGCCATATACGCCCCATATTGGCGCGATTTTTTTCCGATGCCAATTTTGCGAAAACCTCGTTACCATATCATCTATATCCGGATAACCATATCAAGCAAAATAACGACACTTTGGTGCCAGTTAAGTATCCGGTGCGTATATGACATTGGCGGCAGAAAAAAATCGCGCCAATATGACATCTGTGCTGAATTTACATGTATAAATTTAGTTTCTAGATATTATTATTGTTTTTTTATGTACGATTTGTTTATATTTGTATATAAAATAGATAAATGCCTTTTTATATTAAATAAATTGTACAAATATTGGAAAATATTGCTTCTTTATGTGAAACAGTGAATATACTTCCAGAAATTACGTTGCCGAATTTTCTTCTCTCGCCAATGCCCCTATACTTGAAAAATACCGATTTATTATTATATAATGTAGTATTAGTTAATGTTCCGTAATCTGTTCCACAGTCAAAGTTGACTGCAAAAACGCGATGCTGGAATAATGTGGTATCAAGTATACGGTTTAAAAATAAAATTAATTTTGCGCCAAACTACACTTACGCCAATTGGCTCTAGGTCTGATTAAGGAAGAATACTCAAATTAAGATTTACAAACACCAAAATCGTAGCATGACAAGAATACGGTATTTGCGGATAGTTGAGGGACATGTATAAATTTAAGTGATTATTAAACTTTATTTTTCCAATTTTTTAAGTGTTTATGACTTCAGTCTGTTTTTTGTGAATCTATGCGTGTTTTAACTTTCCTAAAATACTTTGATACATTTTAGTAAAACTTACATAACATATGTGAGTTAAAACAAGGAAATTAGTTACGCACCAAACTATGCCCGCCAAGATATGCCAATTGGCTGCGGAGCCAATTATGAAACTTTCCATAGATTAATACATACAAACTTTATATGAAAAAACAGTGAAGCTTTCATCTAAAGTATGTTAAACTGATATGATCCTCCATACCTTCAAAAATAAAACAAATGATAGGCCAATAAATAAATAAATGAGACTGTGCATTGAAACAAATTGAAGGAGCGATGTTAAATTAATACTGTAAGGTGAAATTAATTGTGAAAAGAAAAGAAATAGCAGAAATAAAATAAATCACATGTTTGAAAATATAAAAGAGAAAATGAAATATTTTACATTTTCTGGATCTAGATGCTATCCATTTATTTCAATAACTAATATCACTGAGAAATTCATGGTAAAATAATTTTCTTTCCTGATTATTATTATTATTATTATTATCATCATCATTTATTTACATAACGGAATACAGCAGTAAACATTTTTTGTGTAACAGTAAAATAAGTTCATTTTTTAAATAAAATGTCTAGAACATATGGAAATTTTAAGATTAACAACTATCATTTGCAAACTACAAAGCACATCGTAAAGAAAATGGTAAAAGACAAATGGAAAACAAATTAAAAAAATATTTCTGTTTCTCACGTTAGATGGCGCTAGTCACGGGAAACCATGTGTTTTCTAACCACGTGTACAGCGGACAAAGGAAACTTAGCGATTGCGAGGCCTGTTATTTCGATAAGGAGGCCTTGGCTTAAGCATTTAAATTGGATGAGTTCTACCCGGAATATCTACGCAGATTTTCATTGGTCCATTTCCAAATCAAAATTTTTTTTTATATATATATAGAAGGATATATAATTTCTATCTATATTTGTATATAAAAAATTAAATGTAAACGAAAATAAATAAAATTTCGACTATAAAAATATATTTTCAACTAAATTTTTACTCTTTTATAAAAAAGCTTATTGGACATTGTAATCGTCTCGTTTTCGCACATTTCGCATCTCGATTTCGCATCTTCCCAAGAGATAGAGAAAATACGATTAAAACTGATTTGATAATTTTTCGATGAAAATATCTTTATGTCTTCAAGGAAGAAAAACAAAACATTTTTTTCTAACAAAAGATAGTGATGTATTCATTAATGTCTGTGAGAACAAATTAGGTTGAGAATGTGAAATTTTGCATTTAGTGGTTCAATTTTGTATTGAATGTTTAGAAAATACAATACTAATACTTTGAATAAAAAATAGTTGCTAACATTTGTTTCTTGTGTTTAGTAGGTCTAAAATAATCTCAGTTTCAGCATATGTTAAATAATCAATATACAAAGTGGCCACTAAAGTCTGTTTTGACCCTCTTAACTGCCAAACGGCTGAAGTTGTATTCACAAAGATGATGTATAGGTATAGTAAAGTGACTATGCGCTATTAGATGAAACCGCTTATAACGCCGTCTGGTGCAAAACGGTGTAGTTAGCTTTCCTATCTCAAAAACAGTCGAGATATAAAAACCAAGTGAATTACAAAGTTGTAGAGCATCATTAATTTAGTACGAAAAGTCACCGTGCGAACATGAACGCTAAAAACAGAAGGCTTAAAGTACGCATTTTCGTGTTAGTGACGACTTACACTGTGACACGACGAAACGATCTTAGAAAAAAAAACTAGTTGTCGCAAGAAACCTTTATTTTCATATTCCAACTTCTGTCCGTCAGATACAATGCACATCTGGACCCTTGTCTGAACTTTACGTTGAACACGTTGTAGCGTAGCGGATGACATGTTGACCCAAGCGCTCGTAATGCGCCATTGGAGATCCTGCAATGTTGGTGGATTGGTCAAGTGATGCGGGCTCGTTTTTATTCCGAAACTATAATCTTGTTTCTTTCTGTTCAATTTTCGTGACGACACAGTTGCAAAAATCACGAACAAGCAAATGCCCGGTTTAAGCATTCTGTTTTTAGCATTCATGTTTACGAGGTGTTTTTTCGTATTAAATCGGTGATGCTGTACAACTTTATAATTCCTTTTGTTCACATATCTCGTACCGTTTTCAAAATAGGAATGCTAACTCCGCGACTTTACTCCAGACGGTGCTATAAGTGGTTTCATATAGTAGCGCATAGCCAATTTACTAGACATAGACATCCTTTTTATGACTATAGTTGCAGCCGTTCGACAGGCCAGAGAGTGGGAACGGACTTTACTTGGCTCACTGTATATATATTTGTTACATTATTAGATCTAATTCCGCGATTTCCTTATATTATTCCGAATTACTACTCTATATTCACTAAATCCTTATTCTTAAATAATCTCTATTGTTAATCTGTTAAATTCCCTTTAATTTAATGCCTCACTTGTCTAATTTACTTAAATATGACTCTTTTGGTATTCTTAAATTAAATGTGCCATTTCTGATCTTTTTCTCTTAGAATGTTCTTTTAGCAACCATTTTTTTCCTTCCGAGAATTTACTCTCCTGCGCGTATTCCGGGGTATTCCTTTTTAACTTCTTATTCATCCACTCGCTCTCTCAGCACTCTTACCATGTCATGATATCCTTAATTATTAATTGATTGAGAGCGCGACCTACGTCATATCTGTAATACTACGCTAGATGCACAAAAAGTCAATACTCGCAGTGTTTCCTCAGATTTTGATCGTATTTCCATTTGCCTTACAATCCTGTGGTTGCCGTCCGATGTATTCTATTATCTACAACTTTGCTTACCCCTAAATTACTACTATGAAGCGATGGCTAAATATCTCTGTAGAAACTGTGCCCCCGAAAGATGTTAAAATAAAATTCTGAGTATGAGTTTATGTATTGTCTCAATTATTCTGAAGAAACTATACTGCTGTACGACAATTACTTGATTTTATGTTGAATTTTAAAATGTGTCATGGACTTTTGAGACACCCTGTATATTTTTGTAATTGCAGCATTAGGATTTTCAAAGATAAATTTTTGAAGCATACCAAAAAATGGAACTAAATTCCTTGAGCAATGGTTCTAGGTTAAAATATTTTAAATACATTTACAGGGGTTTCTATATTTTTTTTTTAAATTAAGATTTGAATGTACTATAGATTCAAGATAATTTTCTGTAAAGAATAATGCATGCATAGGTTTCAAAAAAGATAAATTTCAATGACATTTATTTTTACAGGTAAATTTCACTAAACTTAACAATTATTTAGATCTTTAACCCTTAAATGCCGGGTGTTGCTCTTCGGCAACATACGCAATTCAGGTTTCTAAAATACTATTAGAATAATATTGAAGCTATGATGCCTAATGTTGCCAATAAAATGCATTCTGAAAATATTATTAAATTGATTTTCAACATTTAGGTGACAACACTTCTGCTGTTTAAGAATAAAGATCCAATTATTTTTTTCAATTGTGGCTACTTGTTCTTTTTGTTTTGTTTGCAGGCTTGCGAAATATCCTATTTTGTTTTGCAGTGAGCAAGTAAAATTTATTTCTTATTATAGTTCCTAAAATTCTTGTGTGTTTAATATTATATTTACCAAGGAAAATTATTTTTTCAATTAAAGACCAGTATTGCCGATTAGTAAAAAACTGTTTTTTAGCCGAAACCATACTTAAAACAAAATATGATTTTTTAAAGTATTTTTTCCATGATGTATTTAAAAAATGAAAGCCGAAAAACATTATTACAATGATTTTTGAAAATTCAGGCATTTAAGGGTTAAAATTTGACTCCATTCTTTTTGTCTCAAGGAATAATCTTTTGTATAAGGAATTCCGACAATTTATAATAGTTGAATAATTGTATATTCCACCTTCTAAAGTTTATTGAGTTTATATCTTAAGCTTAACTAGCACGAACTTTCAAACATAAAGATTATACAGAAATAAATATATTGCTGTGTCTGTTTACTTTTATTCACTTTTTGATCCCATTTTTTATGGACTAACTGTGTAAAGAATAAACTTGTTTCATTGAAAAGTACTTTTAAGAGACTCGAAAATAAATTTAGGTAATCTTGAATTATTTAAAAGTGGCAGTAGGGATTTATTTCGATCGAACTGAACGTAAAATATCTAAGAGGAGTAAAGATGATGCATTCAAATGTAAATTTATATGTAAATATTTGACTTCGAAACTATTGTATGACTTATATTAGAACACAGAATATGTGAAATCCGCATATATAACTATACTGTACAAATAACAATTTATAAAATAACAATCGAATAGATTCGATTTGATACACTTTGTTACAGTAAATTCTCATAGTATATAAATGTAGGTTTCATTGCATAAAACCTTTAAAAATATTAATTATTTGTAGAAGAAATAACAACTCATCTATACCTATTACAGTATAATGATTGATTTATCAGCGCACTGACAAAAGTATAGAATCTAGAAATTTGCACTAGAAATAGTATATTCGTAATATACGAGGTCTATCTCATAAGTATCTGAACTTTATTTTTTTTTCGAACGGAAAGGCGGCGCTACTGTGCGCCATAGGAAGGATGCTTAGTGCGCATGTTTCAATTTTCCCCTGATTCCCGGTCAGCCAGTTGTTACCTGCTGGCCGCCGAGTGAGGTGCTGCCATACGTGTTCGTCTGATTTTTATTTCTTTTAAGATGGCTGAACGGGCTCAGCAAAAGTAGTGCAACAAATTTTGTCAAAGCTCGATGATTTTCAAAGCGAAATATTCGTACGATTCAGCAGGTGTCGTAAGATTCATCAATTCTCCAGCTAATTCATCGCACCTTATTCAGACTTTCTTGGCAAAACATGGAATTCCAGTCGTTCGTCAACTTCCCTACTCTTCAGACATGGCTCCTTGCGACTTCTGGTTGTTTCCTAAATTCAAGACGTCATTGAAAGGATACTGTTTTAAGAGTAGAGAAGAGATATGCAGAATGCGAAGGGCGGAGTTGAACACCATTCCAAAAATAGCCTTCCAGAAGTGTTTTCGGCAGTGGAAGGAACTCAGGCTAAGTGTGTAAAGTAGCAAGGTCCCTACCTTAAAGCGTATTAGGGTACCAATACCACCAGGTAACTTATATATTTTTTCGGACAAAACTCGGATACTTTTCAGACAGGCCGCATATAGTAGGGATTCACTAAGAAAAGATTTTTCGAAATTCAACTCCTAAAAGGTACGTCGTAAGTATTAGGTCATTTCGCCATATATCAACAGCAGGTTTACGCTTAAAAGGGATATGCCTCGTAACAAATATACTAAAAAAAAGTTTACGCGCATGAATAAGCGATTTTCAAAATTCAACCCTTAGGGGAAAAATAGGTGATGTAAAAGATCAAAACAAGGAATATTTTCATAATCGAGTCAAAAGTAAATTTGTGTAATTTAGCGATCGCAGTTTAACACAAAACTGCTTTTACTGTTGAACTCAATCTTCCCACTCTCATAATCTTGAAACTACTATGTTGGCAGCTCCGCCAGCTTTTGTTGTAACATTTGTTATGTACCCAATTATGGAATATTAGAGAAATAAGACAACTACTGCTGATTTTTGATGTTATATTTTGTAGAAGGCGTTTTTCCAGGTTAGTTTTTGTTAGTATTTTTCCCATTTCATCTTTTGAAAGTTGCTTTTATGGATTTTACGTTTTATCGTGCGTGTTTTAATCATTGTACAAGATATAGTACATTTCATCTTATTCTAAACAAACTTTTTTTGGAACTAAAGATTTACGACTTAAGTACATGCCGTTATATTAACGGTTTATGAACTCGAGTCTTTGTTAAAATTATTGTCGTTATAACGAGTTTTTTACTCAAAGTTACATGGCACTGCTATAGCGATTGTCATTTCAGTGATTTGTGAGACGCAAATCACGTTATTTTTCATTATAGTAATCGACGAATCAACACTGTATGATTACGAAAAACACAGAGGCATGTTATTTTTATCACTCTATTAAAAATTTAATATACGAAAGAAGCAATACCGAATTCCAATGATTATCATATTTTTTAGTCTATCCTATATTTTCTTATTTTACCTGAACACCATTCCAAAAATAGCCTTCCAGAAGTGTTTTCGGCAGTGGAAGGAACTCAGGCTAAGTGTGTAAGATCTCCGCTCCACCTTTATCTCCTACATAAGAATGTGCAACATCGTGCGTATTTGGTAGATCTTAAATGTGCAAGCATGTTGTCATGGTTGTATTCCATGATTTAAAGACAACTTTTACAATTTTAATCAAATCATCCATGTTCCTGTATGATGTTATTGATAGATGTTGCTTTTTTTATTTTAATGAATTTTAATGAGAATTTCTAATGAAGAAATTACAAATAAATAAATAATTAGACAAATAAATTGTAAATAAAAAAGTCCGTATTACATCTTCAGCCAATAAATCATTGATATTCTATTCATTAAAAATTGTGACGAACTATAATCAACACCAATCTACCACTTATGTAGTAGGTAAATTCTGAAGAACGGAGTACTGTCACTAAGTGGAGAGAAACCCATCAAAATTCGACGTTAAATTCTTTTTAAAATATCCTCTTAAATGCTTATTCCTTTTAATTTAGTATCCTCTGAAACGAATTCATTGTCTTAAGCTAACTATTGTTTTATGTAAAAATGAATAAATTATTTTTCAATAAAAATAGAACAATCTGCAGATGAGGCAGATTTTTAAAGCATTCAACTGGCAATTTCATTGCATGGTTTCTTCGTTCCCTTTCCATATTTGGGATGGCTGAAACGTTTTCATAATCGTGGATCCCTTTTCTATTATAAAGAAACGTGCCCAAAGGATGTATAAAAAATAATGAAATATAATCCCTAGCACATTCTGATGCAAACATATTTCAACCAATTTAACATGATATTAATGTTATGTTCAATATAAACTGAAAATCTGTCTGTTTGATTGGCAGATTTGAGCTTAGTGCCAAATTACTGCATCTTATGGATAATTTAATATTATGATTTATTTCTTTTTTATTTTTTGCCTCTTCTCTTTTAAGTTGGTTGAAATAGATTTAAAAAATAATTTATGCTTGAAGATTATTTAAAAAGTCGCTACATTGAGCATCAGTTTTCAAATAAATTCCAGCCGAAAGTTGTTCCTATTTGATAAAGTAAGAATTAGTATTGTAAGGTATTTAGAAGTACTGTAAGAGTGATAAGGCATGGATATTTTTGCCTCGGATACTGCAGAACACTTCCGAACAAAAACTCTCTGTGAGCGTTTTTTTAATCACATGAATAATTTTGTATTTTTAACTAAATAACCGCCGGAAAACAAACCTTTAATCCATTTTTTTTCACTGACGGCTTTTATTTTACCAAAAAATACTTCAAGTTATTTAATCTTAGAAGTGTTTTTGAAGATTCTCTTCCATTGTAAACTATAGTCTTAAAAAATGAAGTTTTTAAAGGAATAATTTTCAAATTTCTTAACTGACGTTATTAGGAAGATATGTACTAAATTAAAAAAAAATGCTATTTTTAACGGATAAATGCTGAAAAACCTTTGATTATAACAAATATGCATGTTTACAATTACATTTAATGTATGAATAAATTTACACTGTGCATTTTTATACTTTCTTTTCTATTTATTTTAATCATATATTCACATAATTTTAGATTTCTAGCACTTACAATTTTTCTCTAACCTCTTTTATAAAATTGTGTATTTTGATTTCACTTATCTAAGTATAAACATATCTGAACGAGTATTTGATGTGATCAACGAGAACTGAATTCGAATGATTATCATAAAAAGTAGAGAATGCAAATATAACAGTGAAAGAGACATTTTAAATGTGAAAATGATGGCTACCTTTTACGAAAGTATAAAAAGGAAAAGATGTATTATGAAACGGTCATTACATTTACATTTGTTAGGTTTTTTTTAGAAGAAAAGTAAATTTAAACCTTTAATTTATTCAGTTCAATTCACTTTTATGTATTTGAAATGTAATTAATTATTATGTATGTAATTAACCATTTCACTGGAGACATGTATGAGGAAACAGTGCTTTTACCCCCCACTTATCTCGGGGCAAACGGTGAAGTGGTTAAATATATTTATGTTTTTAATTCATTGCAAAACCTTATTGTCAAGTCTATATGTTTTCAAAATTATTTTATAACGCTTAATAATAATTATTTTTACATTTCTATTGTAATAATAATTATTTTTGCACTTTTTTAAATATATACAATGACATATTTCTATTGGCTAGGCTAATATATTTTGCAATATCTATTTTTATGATTGTCTGAGTGTTATTTTTGAAAACGAGAATATACACACATGTTCAAAGTTAAGAGAATTTTCAGTTTTGGTCGATTTTCTCCAGAACTACAGCATATATTTTAATTAAATTAGGTATGTATATAGGTTGATATAATGTCATCAGCGTCGGAAAATATAAAACAAAGATTACAATAATGAACCAAAAAAGTGGGTTAATAGAGCGTATGGTCCCCTCTTACAGTTATACTATTCTAACAATCTCAACGCGTCCTGGAAATTAGGCAATTTATGGGTCTCTGTGGCAGTAAGTCTCACTCCTCCAGCTACGCTGATTTCAGGCCCTGTGTAGTTCTGGGAGGTGGAAACCGAGATCCAATTTTCCTCACTAGAACGTCCCAGAGGAGGAGCACATGGAGGGCCGTGCGCCCATCAAACCTGATGCCTGTCGACATTAAACCTCCGCTGCCACAGTGGTCTTTTTCTCCGAAGTTAGAAGGCAAGTAGCGATTCTCTTGTCTTCTCTGGACGAAAGCACGTCGAGAATTTCTATTTAGTTTGAAGAAAGACTCACCAGTGATAGGATGGTTTACCATAGATCCAAGGTCCGATGTCGATTATCCCTGCACCATGCTCTGCACCTTTACATTCGACAGCCTGTGGCTGAATAAGGCTCACGAGAGAACTGATAAGCTGTTGCACTCTTGTTATCTTTCGCTGTATTAGACAAATCGCGATCTTCGTTGGCCGCCACACAGTGTGTGATTTTGCGAATCTAGCGGGTCAAAATTCAATTTATGAAAATTATCGATATTCAAGCAATAAAATTAATCTTACTAGAGATAAAATGGTTCTGTATTATGAAAAAAAAATCTTTACGATTTACATTGAACAATTTACGTCGTTGTTATTTCGTCATTATAATCATCATAAAAAGATGTTTCGGCATTTTCATACGTTGATATTTTTGTAGTGTTATGGTATTCAATGCAGCTTTTTTAAAATGTAGTACATATTTATTTTCAGCAACAGGAGTTTTCTTGTATTAAAAAATAGTAATTAATTAATTACATACCACTATTGTTAACAGTGTTATCATAAAAGGAATCACTGTCATTTTTCGTTGTTTGCTATTCTTTTATTATTTGTATATTCAGTGACAGTATAAATGTTAAAACTTCAGAGTGAATTTCATCCACTCTATAGTTTTATTAAGATGTTAATGTCATTATTTGTAATGCTTAAAAACAGACATATTTATCTAATATCCACATGTCATGTAAAATTATATAAAACTGCTGAATAAGAACTTATCAACACATGTTATGCCAGCGACCACAGAAGCATCCTTAAAAAATCTTCTCTATCTATTTTCTACATTACTATTATTTTGTCCTTCTTTTCGAGTTTTTAATAATAATTCTTCTTTAGGTCTAAATCTTTCAATTATATATTTTTTTCTTTCTGCGATACTTCATTTTTCTTCAGGCTTTCGAAACTGTTATTTCTTTACATCAAATCTCTAACCAATATGTAAGAGGCATTCCATAAATCTTAATTCTGCATCTAGTGCCGATAAGCCCAAGAAAATCTGCGAGTATTATTCGTATATTATCGAGTCATTTTTAAGTTATTCATCTCCGTTACAGACATTGCATTTTTAAGTCGATTATTTGAAGATAGAATGCTGCACATTGTGCTATCTAACACTGTGTCTTCAAATTTGTTCTCTATGTCATACGTCTGTCATTGAATTCTACTATGTGCAGGAGCTGTAAAGATTTAACTTCTGACGATTTCAAATTCTTCTGTTATTGACTGATAAGATTCCATGATGAACTTAAACTTTATGGATCTAGAGTAAGAAGTAGATGACGGGTGTGGATTTAACCCTTATAAAATTTTGATTTTCATCATTACAGCTCTTTTTTATATGACGAGTATCCGGCTCTTTGAACTATTTTTTTTAATGTCGTTGCTCTTTTAGGGCTTTCAGATATATATTTTAAGACATCCGCAGGATTCATTTGTCCAGATTCTCTCAGTTTTAAACACGTGGCATATGTTAATTCATTTGTGTTCCGGGAATAGCAAATGCACATTTTGTCTTTTGATTTCGGTCCGCTTAAAAAAATTTCTTTAGTCGTCCAAACTTTTTCTAGTAGTCATTATTACTTCTACCCTATAAATATATATTTTTTTAATATTCGAATCTGATCATCTCTTATTTTACTTCAAAAAATGTTCGTTCTTTAAGCGATGGCAATTTCTCCATGTTTGATTACTGCCAATTATAAAAGAATGGATCAGACGCTTTATCTGGTCTAACATAACAGATGACCAATGTTGAAGATTATATTGGAATAATACATAGTCTATAAGGATATTTTAGAATTAACAGAGATAGTTTCATGTTCATTAACATAATTTTGCAAAAGCTCATATAATTCTCTTTCCGAAATTTACTCTTCGGTACCTGAAAAAAATTACTTATATTCAAGAGTTGCAAATAGTTGCAGCTGAAATTAGGTACACTGTAAAAAGAAAAGATTATTAGTACGCTGAATTTGAGTACATAAAATGTTAAATGAAGTTTAAAATATGCACTACTTTTATTATCAGTACGAAATTAAGTACTTCATAATTCAGATTAGGTTAATTAAAAAAAAAAAACAATAGTTAAACGGAATAGCAATATTTTATACAATTTTAGACTTCATATCTCGCTGACCTTTCATGGTATATCCATTTATACTTTTCTAATATATAGAGCTATATCCAATACTACGATGTATTTTTTTTTTACAAATTTTTATTATTTTCTTAGCAACGAATTTTTTTCTGTTGTAACACAGTTGCTAATTAATATATTTATTATACGGAAGCCTCTGTACGCGAATAATACTCGCACATGACGGTTTATTTTTTCTATGTTAACTTAAAATATCTTTATTTTAGATATGTATTCTTTTTTCTGCCTTCATTCCCCCAGTTTTGTGTAGAATAATACGTCCTGATAAGATCTTTCAAATTGCAAGTATAAAATCAGACTACACTACATAATAATTTCTAAACATTTTTATGGTAACGTAAGAATCTCTACATTTATTAAATATTATATAACTGCATAAATAATAATTAAAAAAATTAAAGAAAACTTACTTTAAATCTAAAAAAAATTTAAATTAAATGTAGATAAAAAAAAACTCGTTTGCTTATTATTTTTTAAAATGTACATAATGTATTGTTGAATTTTGTGTTATTTGTTTCTAATGGCTAACAAATTTCTCGTCCGATTTTCTAATAAAAAGAACTTCTGTAAAAAAAGAATAATTAAAGCTACACACCGCAGCTGACAAAGGAAAAATGACCTCGAAAGTAACGAGCTTTTAATGATAAAATTTCGAACTCTTTTCTCCTAAACTAAGCTTTAAAATAAGTAAAAAAAAAAGTATGTAAAATTTTGCAGTTAAAAAATGCAATGTTAATGAGAAATACTTTTTTAACCTTTCACTGTATTAAATCATTAATAAATTAACACTTTAATGTACTTTTGAAATTTTCGTATTATCCCGTAAATAAATGGTCTATACTTTTTGGTGGTGGATAACTTTTACTATTAATCATCCGACTAAATTGATTTATTTGAAAATATTTACTTTAAATATTTTGATATTTTCGTAAATTTAGTAGGTAATATTTTTTAAAAATAAATATTAAAGAAAATAACATCTATATTTAAAAAAATATATATATGAAAGCATGCTAGTTTTATTGCCTTAAATGTTTATATAAATTATAGGTATTTTATGATTTAAGCTATTAAATTTTATTTTCTTTAATATTTATTTTATCTTAAAACGGCGAATAAAGAATTTTTTCCTTATTCCTTATTATTACATATATAAGTATACACATGTAAATTCTTATAATGATGCTATTATCTGCCGATTATATCAGTCACACATTACAACCAAAATCAGATAATGATGCATGACCAGAAGGCAAATAACGCGGGACGTTGACGTCTGCAGTCCCGACCCCAAGAAGTGGGACTTTAAATTTCTGAAAATGAAAAATGCCACTAAACGGACGTCAATACTCGAAAATCTGTGAATTCCATGCAACTGTAAGAATTACCCGTAAGGGAACTATAATTGAGTATTTCAAAAGCAACAGTTCTGCTAGTAATACTTTTATCATGTATTAAGTTTTATGTGCAATAAATTTTACCTTACTGATTTAACTCCTTCTCTGCTAATATCTATCCCTCTCCATCATACCAGTTTTGTCAGCTTCAGATAGAAGAACATTTAAAAGTTGATGCGTATCTTATTATCGTATAACTTCTTAATGTCATGTAAACGTTGCCCATTTCTACGTGTAACGTTCCTTTTATGATGATTGTCAAATACAATTAAGAAGAAAATTAATCATCATTCAAATGTGAACCGATGACCTTTATTACATCTTAAGACTCATAAATGGATAAACTGGTCTTTATGATTGATAAGGATTTCTCTCAATTTCTCTCTCTATAAATATATACTCGTATATACATAGGCATATATATATATATATATATATATATATATACCGGGTGTCCCAAAAATCACTGATGGATTTTAAAATTCAATAACTTGCAAACGGTGAGAGATATTTAAGAAATTCTTGCAGGACGATTATGTATGATATCAGGAATCTTTTTACTCTGATTCTTGATTTTAGTTCGAATTTCAAACAATAGATGGCGCAGACAGCGTTTGACGCTCAGTCGAGCCGAAACTGACGTCAATCAACATTGATGCGAAGGAAGGAGATTAAGGCTATGGAGTGGGTCTCATTTGCCAGTATAATCTTGCTCTTAGAGCCCGATTCTGAACTCATTCGATATAATTTCAATGGACTGCGTTGTTGCTACGGCAACAACAAATTCTTCGATAGTGGAATGCAGCGTTAAGAACTGGGCATGAATTTAAGAAGTAGTATTCGAGTTTGCAGGCGATTTTACATTGATGAAGGTTTATTTTCCCGGATTGAATTACTTTTTATGTTCTGATTTAAATAATATTTTATGCATCATATTTTAAAACTAGGTGAATATATTTAGTATTTTTTGTTGTTGTTAAAAATTTCATAACTTTTGTTACATTCTAATAAATTTTATATCTTTTAAGTGGTCTCAGGACTCTTAAAATTGGAATAAAAAAAAAGATTATTTTCAACATATAATATTTTAAAATGCATATTATTTAAAAACACAATTTTAATTGGGATGAAAGATATAAGTATGTTCTTTCCTTTTATGCATTTAAAAAAAATTCATGTTGCAGAATTAGTATTTATAGGGGGCTCCAAACTGTCAGATATATTGTCGAGCAGAAAATTAGAATGACAGCTTACGCGCAGGATTACAAAATGCATTTTGTCACTAGAATTACGTTTTTGTGTCTAATTTTACTTTAGATTATAATAATTACCCTGATCCTAAATAAATTTGTATTTAAAGCATTTTTATATTTTTAATACAAAGTTGTATTTAGCTAATCCCCAATTTTGAAAATTTCAACAGTATAATCACCTAAAAATATATTTTTTGAACAATAAAAAAGAAATTTTTGGTTCAGTTTATATAGACCGACATGAAACATATTTGTTTTTTAATTTAATGAAACAATATTCATAAGTTTTTGAGATATTCTGCGCGTTATGCCCAAAAAACGTTATTTGGAGAAAAATGACTTCAAAACTTCGGAAATGCCGCTTCAGCTATTGAGCTGGTATAATTCTAAAAACCGTAACTTCCGTTCTAATCAGAATTTCAAGGAAATAATTATATCAAAATGTTCAGGAAAGATAGTAGTTTAACATCTAAGAAAATAAAAATTTCGAAAATTTGAAGCTTTAAGAGTCCCGAGACCCCTTAAGGAAGTCCGTAAGTAGGTTTTTATGAATGTTCGATAATAATCGTGAAAATGGTTAATACTATATTGTTGTTCATAATAACCACTTAAAAACAAATATTAGAAGTTACCATGTTTAACCCTTTTTAATAGGAGTATTATATCGTTACATTAAAATTAAAAAAATAAAATAAATGCTAGTTAATTAAAATTTTGTTTGACAGTTTGATATTAAAATATTGTGCTACAGCTTCATCTTGATGTTTGATAAAATAAAACTAGTAAATATTTTTTATCTACATCCGTTTTAAATTGTAAAAATGTGTTAAAAGAATTCTTGGAGTCTGAATTTTTACGCTTTGGCAACTCTTTCTACACACAAACGCTAATATGCATATATTTTTAATAATAAAGATATCAATGATATCTAATGTGATAAACTAAGTGAAAATTAAATTTGACAAGTGCCTAAAACTTAGTAGTACTTAAATTATTGAAGTCCACAAACAATTTTTTATTGAAATTTTTATCTTGATATAAATTAATACCGTATTTCTAATAGCACATTTGTTGGAATGCAATTGTAATTTTAAAGCTCTTTAGTTTTTATATATATATATATATTTAAATCATGAATCGTAATAATCAGGGCTTGGCAAATTCGATCGCCACTTGCAATCACTATTTTTTACTCGACGACCAAAATTTTTAATCTGGCGGATTTTTTAGTGTTAACGAAAGAACAAAGTGTAAACGGCATTTTCCATATCATGCACAGAAAACGACATTCTCTGCTGCTCTAGCCAGCTAGAATGTCATGTCATGTGATAAGAATGTGGGGAGAGGGTGGGTCGTTCTTACGGGTTGATACAACAATCAAAGGATTGATTTAATACAACAATCTAAGGATTGATTCAATACAACAATCTAAGGATTGATTTAATACAACAATGAAATCGCTAAGGATAAATACCTCCGCCCCCCCCCCTTCAAAAAATGCCCTTCTGATTTTCAGTGGATTTTTTTCAAATTACTATAGATGATAATTCAAACACTAAACACGTATAATT
The DNA here is from genome assembly GCA_963932465.1 of Maratus speciosus. NCBI lineage: Eukaryota > Metazoa > Arthropoda > Arachnida > Araneae > Salticidae > Maratus > Maratus speciosus. The sequence goes on along the minus strand of OZ010789.1, from coordinate 434,259,305 downwards.
ATAGAATATTCTTCATTAAATAAAGTTATTATTCTAATATTTAAAATTATATCTCAGTCCACCCCTCCCCCCCTCCCCGCTGGGCCACTACTACTAAATTTCTCTGAAAAACTATAAACCGAACCCTCTTGAAACATTGGTAAACAACCCTTAAGAACGGCCCACCCTCTCCCCACATTCTAATCACATGACATGACATGCTAGCTGGCTAGAGCAGCAAAGAATGTCGTTTTCTGTGCATGATATGGAAAATGGCGTTTACACTTTGTTTTTTCGTTAACACTACAAAAACCGTCAGATAACCCTTAACCGGAAACGTGAAAATCCCGTGCACATTCAGAACACTTAATAACTTACCAAATAGTGAACTTAAACATTTAATCTTTAATAGTAATGCATTAACAGGACCAATTTTTTAAGATAACAGCATAACAATAAGTTTGGAATGTCGCAGAGAGAAAATATTAAGGGCAGATATGTAGATGCAAACATCGCACAGACGTACGCTTCCGGTTAAGGGTTAAAAAGCTTGGTCGTCGAGTAAGAAATATTAGTTGCAAGTGGCGACCGCATTTGCCAAGACCTGATTATTACGATTCATGATTAAAAAAATATATATATATAAACTAAAAAGTTTTAAAATTACAATTGCATTCCAACAAAAAGTGCTATTAGAAATAAGGTCTTAATTTATATCAAGATAAAAAAAATTCAATAAAAATTTGTTTGTGGCCTTAAATAATTTAAGTACTACTAAGTTTTAGACTCTTATCATGTTTAATTTGAACTTAGTTTATCACACTAGATATCATTGATATCTTTATTATTAAAAAATATATGCATATTAGCATTTGTGTGTAGAAAGAGTTGCCAAAGCGTAAAAATTCAAACTCCAAGAATTCTTTATTCTTTTAACACATTTTTACAATTTAAATAGTAGATGTTGATAAGAAATATTTACTAGTTTTATTTTATCAAACATCAATATGAAAATGCATGTAGTACAATATTTTAATATCAAACTGTCAAACAAAATTTTAATTAACTAGCATGCATTTTATTTTATTAATTTTAATGCAATGATATCATACCCCTATTCAAAAGGGTTAAACAAGGTAACTTCTAATATTGGTTTTTTAGTAGTTATTTTGAACATCAATATACTATTAACTATTTTCTCGATTATTATCCAACATTCATATAAACCTACTGACGAACTTTCTTAAAAGATCTAAAATTTATTAAAATTTCATAAAAGTTATGAAATTTTTAACAACAACAAAAAATACTAAATCTCTTCACCTAGTTTTAAAATACGATGCATAAAATATTCTTTAAATCAGAACATAAAAAATAATTTAATCCGTGAAAATAAAACTTCATCAATGTAAAATCGCCTGCAAACTGGAATACTACTTCTTAAATCCATGCCCAATTCTTAACGATGTATTCCACTATCGAAGAATTTGTTGTTTCCATGGCAACAACGCACTCCATTGAAATCATATCGAATGAGTTCAGAATCGGACTCTAAAAGCAAGATTATACTGGCGAATGAGACCCACTCTATAACTTTAATCTCCTTCCTTCGCATCAACGTTGATTGGCGTCAGTTTCGGCCTCGACTGAGCGTCAAATGCTGTCAGCGCCATCTATTGTTTGAAATTCGAACTAAAATCAAGAATCACGGTAAAAAAAAATTCCTGACATCATACATAACCCTCCTGCAAGAATTGTTTAAATATCTGTCACCGTTTGCAAGTTATTGAATTTTAAGGACATTTTTGGGACACCCGGTATATATATATAGCCATAATATAATTACAAATCATCATCTATTCCAATAATTAATTCAATAATTTAATAAATTTAGCAGCAAAATATAACTGTAACATTATACAAAATACAGATGGAACCGTATACATGTAATACTAATTAAGCAAAATCCACCAATTGGCTAGCACATTGCATACGATTAATCCACATTAACATATGAAAAACCACCAAATTTTTAAAAAAATATATAATAAATACTTATGAAACAAGAAACCAGCATAAAATTTTTGAACACTTAAAAGACATATTGTAAACAAACAATGGATTAATTGGAAGGATGGAGCCGGAAGCTTATATAGCATTTCACTTCATCAAGGGTACATGAAACACCAATATAAGCACTAGCATAGTCGATTTCTGTAAAAGAATCCAGCATAAGCTAAAAATTAGATTCTTATGTACCCGATAGACCACACACCAAAAAAGGCTTAAATTTACCATGACATGTAAATTTAATTAAATAAATTTAATTAAATAAAAATATTAATCAAAACAAGAACATTAATAATGAACAATATTAATTTAAAGAAACAATTAAATTTGAAGACATACCAAGCAATAGAATTGCAATGACCGCATTAAATCTTGAACAAGTAGCAAAATAATCTCAGCAAATGTCCCGCTGATTTATTTTTACAGTTAAAATCGAATTCTTACGGTTACAAAACAACACAGTGTGCAGAAAAAATACACAACTACTAAAAAAAAATAAAAAAAAAATGACATATCGTCTTTATTATAAAAATTATTATATGCATTAAAAGTATCCTATAATAAATTATTACTAAAAATATATAGAATAAATATATTTAAATTTAAGCGCATAATTACATAGAGAAATATTAAAATAAAAATAAATTATATGGCAACAATATTATTTAGACCTAAAAAAATAATTATTCAGTGCTGCCATCTAGCTTCACTTATTAAAAGAACACATACATCTTGAAATAAAATATTTTATAGCGTTGCCATCTGTTGTAAATAATGTAAATGCCTAATATAACTTTAGAACTATTGCATCTAATCTTAAAACACAAAAAGAACAAACTAATAAAGCATATCTAAATATCGATAATAATCACTTATCATCTGTATTAGAATGTTTATAATTATTTATTAAATATTAAGTAAATTAATATTAAAATCAATCAGGCCACAATTATGATAAAAAAGTATGTTTATTATGCACATATTAAATTTTAAATGCACATTACAAAATGGGGGGGGGGGAAGAGGTATGTATAAACATATTACAACATTGCTTCATACGGTTAATTACAATTAGCAAACTATAATACCGTACACCATTATAAATTTATTTTGAAGTAAATAAATAAAAGTAACTTAATTCCATATCAATATAATATAAATATCGCAATACAGTGTCAAGGACAACTAAGCTCATGAGGACCACCATAAACACACAAACCAACGAATTAACGAACCATTCCCCTTTTTTTATTTTTTTAAAATACATACCATTCCCTTGTTTATATATATATATATAATCAACATTTACGTATAAATTATCCAGACAACACCGCCCTCCTCCATAGTTTAACATCTACCCACCCAGGCATCCTATTAAAAAAAATTATACATTTTGTAATTTTAATTTTTTTTTGTTTATTTTTTTTATACATTTTTTTATAAATATTTTTTGATACGCAAATTGTTAATAGTAACATACAAGAAACCGCCCCACTAAACATTGTTTATATCATTAATTAGTTGTAGATTAATGAATATATGAATTTCTTAGGAAAACCATGATTTAATGCATCATAAATTCATTGTTTAATGTTTTTATTTATAAGATGTGATGATCATAAACTTTTGATCGTATATAAATGATTTATTAAAATATTACGGTAAACTGAAATATGTAGACATGATTTAAAATTAGTTAATGTGTTAACTTTGAATTGAAAGTCTTTAAGTTTGTCATAAAAATCAGTAATACTTTTGTTTTGTGCGATTATTATTTTTAGATCTAAAAAGTTAATGGTATTATTTGTTAATAGGTTTTCTGTCAATTCTAAATTAGTTGAATAATCAACTGGTAATTGAGTAATATTTGATTGTTTAGTGTCAATCAAAATTATGTCATTAATATATCGATACAGTAGTACATTATCATCACTGACATTAAACTGGATGTTGATCCGCCTTGTGGAATTCCTTCTATTTGTAGATAAATAATATTATCTTGTAAGATATAGTTATTGTAAAATATAAAATTAGTTAGAGTTCGAAAATATTTTAAATCCATATATGAAGGAAGAGTTAATTTATTTTTATATGTTTTAATTAGTGTATTAATTATATTATGCAGGTCTTTAAGATTTATATTATTAAAAAGATCTTTGAAATCATGTGTATGAATATTTTTAACACATTTAATGTCTTTAAATACATTTACTAATTGATAACTGTTTTTATACAATGTTTATTATCAATTTCTGTTGTTAGATTATAGATTTGACTGAGAATTTTCAATAATATATTGTTTGCATAATTATTATATGAATTACATCCATTTGTAACTGTTCTGAATTTAAGTGGTGTTTTATGAAATTTAGGAATGAATACTAAATATGGATAGTTAAAGTTAGTAGGAGTAAAATTTAGTAGTTTATAATAAGCACTAATCTTATGATTGTTAACGATAATATCATCATTAGTTATATATGTATATATATATATATATAACCATTAATTAAACATTACCGACCATCCACAAAAATTGCGATAGTATGAATGAAATGACAATAATACAGTTTCCCCCAAACACACTGAATGGATACCAAAAACATAATATACAAGCTGCTATGTATAAAATAAAGTTCCTTGTACTATACTACAAGAATTAATATGGAAGAAAAAAAGAAGAATATGGATACCGATAAAAATAATTGAAAAGCTTATATATTGAATTACGTTATCAAGAGTAGAGAATTCAATTATATAAGCAAAATAGTCGTTTTCTGTGAGAAAAAATGCTAAAAGCTGATTTTTTTTTTCTTCTGTACTCAAACCACTAAAATAACCAAGAGAATAGTTTCAAGATGAAAACTGAATAATATTCAATGCTATGAAATGGAAAAAGCAATACAACCTTTTAAATATTTAATTTATAGCAAGGAAAAATAGTAATATTACACAACATACCTAATAAAATCCCAGTTTTTTTATCCAAATATACTCCTGCACATGGTATCCAAAAGCACGATAAGTTTAAGGTTATTTTTACAGTTAAGTTAACACAGATTTTAAAACCTAATGGATACAGTTAATGTATTTTGAAATACCGTGATAAATGCAATTAAAATAATATAAATAGAAAATAATTACAATATTAGTTTTTTAAATACCTATTAACACTTTTAAATTTTTATATTTCTTAACTAAAGTAAAAAAATACCAAAACTATTAGTTTTCAATATCGCAAGTAACCAGCATTTAGCACCTCCATGTGTTAAAAATTGAAATTATTACTCTAATAAAAGCGACAGGCAGAATGCAAATTAAATTTTGGTGCTGCCATCTAGTATAATAACTTAAAACTATTATGGTCAAAATGGCATAAGATTAACCTATTAGAAGCTAATTCTTTCAAAATATACCAACTGCTTTACCCCACAAATCCTAATATAAAAATACCATATTATGTATCATTATTCATATAAATAGCAAATAAATACAAATGTTAATAGAATGCTTACAATATATTGTACTACCATACCCAATTAATTTATACGGAAAATTTAAATAATTTTATAACATTGATAATATTATATAGCAATATGCTATAACACAAAATAAATTATATATAATAAGTTATATATTATAAAAATATAAAAAATTATAAGAAATACTTTTAAATATTAAAAATAATTAATTAATAAAATGAACAGGGAAAAAATGGATGTTTATAGAATTTTGTCAGAATCTTCAGTTCCCAATTGCCTAATGAACACAAATAAAGTGTGTGGTTTATTTTCATATTAGCCATAAAGAAAACCTAAAGAATATGAATTTGGGATTAACATACACATAAAACCGAAAGTTAATCATTGAACACTAAGTTCAAAATTAAACAATATTGAAAAGTATAGAAGAATAATAAAAAACTAATAACCCAATTTTAATACAAATTGTAATAACATTAGTTATATCAAATAAACTTATTATACACATTATTCTCTATAAACATGGTATACTGTTAGAAATTAATATGATATTGTCCCGAGTAGACTAAAAATTAAAAACAAGTTAATTGTTAACTTGATTAAATATTAATTAAGCTAAATAAATTTAATATGAATTGAAATATGAATATAAACTCACCATATACATATAAAATATCGAATCAACATCCATATAAAATGTGTATTAGCTATGTAGTTATAATTCAAATGTCCCATCATTTTTTTATTTTTATTTTTTATTAAATTAACCATTGCGTATTATCCAGACAACACCACCCTCCTCCGTACTCTAACATCTACCCACCCAACCGTCCTATAATAATTTTTTAACGTTTTCTTGTAAAATAATGGCCATTTCAAAAAATATGCATCTGTTGTAAACGTTTTTAAGGCTGAGCCAAATTTTAGTTATTTTTGCACGGATTAGGTTAGTCAGAGATAATGATTTCAATACGGGTTGTCTCGAGACCGGGTCTGGAAATTTCGCCCAGGGGAGACCTAGAAATAAGGAAACCAGTCCCGATTCGGTATAACCAGCGGGCGAGAAGTTCTGCTCTCAAAGCTGGTAGACGGGAAGTGCTGTGTTCGTACCCAATCGCGCCCTTCGGCACAATCGTTCGGAGTTTTCAGTGGTTTTCTTCGAATTTTGGATACCCTTGCGTAAATACGGATTAGGCTCCCTTAGAAAGTCTTCCACGGAAGGCACTCCCCCCCCCCCCTTCGGGCCTCTATCCCTCGTGTAGATAGTTGGCCGTCATAAATCACACCAATACCAGGTTCGGTATGAAAAAATATGTTACGCTCGGCCTGGCCGAGTCTACAGAAAGAAGTCGCCAATCAGGGGTCTGTTCCTGCATAATACAGACTTTTTTAACGGCCACGCCAGGACAATAAACAGCCTGAATTTGTTGGGGGAAATTATGAAAAACTCTTAATCGGCATGTTAGAAAAAGCACTATTTCAAATTACACATCTAACATTTATTTATGGACATTTAAATAGTACAAAAAGGAGGTGGAAACGGCAAAAGTTAAACTGAATTGGAAGTTTAAGCTACCGAAAGAAGTTACTTATACACGTGCAATTTTTTAAAAAGTATTTAAACATTTTATTAGGAGCCAATCAATGTTTAAAACTTTAAATGCGTTTTTCTGCATGATGAATTTTTTTTTTTAGCATTTCTTGATTTAAAATGTTTATAAGTCAAGAATCATAAATAAAAAAGGGGCAAATTTGGAACATGTCTTTTTTGATTATTTTACATTAATTTTGCTTCGGCAAGTTTGAAAAAAAATTTACTTTTGAAAATAGGATTTTTTAAAAAATAAGTTACATAAATTTTTAAATAAATATTTCCAATATTTTTAAAATTTGTATTTAAAAAATCCTGAAACAAAACTAAAATTATACTTTATTCTTTAATTAAATGAAAAAAATTGAAATCCAATGCATAATGTTTCGAATTATAAATATTTTAAATTAAATCCGCTTAAAAAATACTAATCACTTAAATTTTTAAAAACTTTATGAGAAATATTAGGATGTGATTTTGTTTGCAAATAATATGGTTAACCATCACAAAAAAAGAAAAAAAAATCAAAATTCTAACTCAACAAATATGTTTTTTACATGTTTCCTAGAACTGTTAAAGTAACATTGTTTCTTGGATTGCACGCATTTAAATTTGTGTCTAATCCCTTAAAAACTGATGAATTATGTAAACGGCCGTAATTCTGCGAGTTTTTCAGATATGAAGATGCAGTATTTTGTGTTTAATTCAGGAATGGATAAGGAAAGTTTTCCTGATTGGAATTTTTACACTACGGGGGACGTATAAAAATGTAATTTTCGTATTTTTTTAAATAGACCCCCCACGGAGTTGCAACTTATGTCATTAAATTTTGCACCTTTTTTATGAAACTTTGCAATTGGAAGTATGGGTCTAGGGGCAATATTTAAGTAAATAGCCTAATGTTTCGATATTTATGAATCACCCTGTATATATATATATATATATATTTGATAACGCCGAGATTTGCAGATAAACACAAATAAAAGCTAAAAATCTCATAAATATTGCTAACAATTTAAAATTCGTACAGGTCAAAATTTACAGCAGAGGAATTTTTTCACGAATAATAATAAAAAAAAAAAAGATCGGGATGACACGGGACAAAATTTACAATAAATTTCAATATTTACGCTAAAAGTTTGAAACTGCATTCCTTTAACGAATGTTAAAAACTCGCCTCTGAAAGCAAGAAGATGCTAAATTTTGCATTAAATGCCGCTAATATTTCGAAAATCACATAGAAACAAATTTACTATAGTTGATTAAATATTGTATCATGAATTCTTTTCGAATGCGACAAAATTTCCGCAAAACGGTCGCAGTAAAAATCTTTGAAAATTGTGGCTAACAATATTTACTATAATGGTCTAAAATTTTGAAACAAATTTCTCTTTACGAACAAGAAAAAAATTCCTGCGAAACGCAAATACACCAATACTCGCATAGAAAATCGCATAGAAAATTCCATTAAAATCACTAACATTTTCAGAGGACAGAATTTAGTATTGTGTGTTAGTATATTGTTTCCAGAAGTTCTTTCATGAATATCAAAACCTCGCGGCGGAACGTGAAAAACCAAAAAAAAACATTAAAAAGCAGTTAAAATCGCTAAAAATGCAAGAAAGGCGAAGGATAAAATTTACTATTTTATTCTAAATGTTGAAACAAAATTTCTATAACGAATATGAAATAATCCGCGAAACACAAAAAATCGCGTTGAAACTCACATTAAAAGTAACTTAAAATTTAAAATTCACACACAAAAAAAAGATTTACTGTAATAGACTTAAATAACCGGAACTCTTTCATCACTGTAAAAAAATCGCCATGCAACTCGAAAAATAGCATTAAAAGTCGCAAAAATTCAAAATCGAGGAGAACAAAATTTTGTTATTAGCTAAAATTTTAGCAGAAGTAACCGATAACTGTGCAATATGCCTGACAAAAGGGAAAATAATGCAAAAAAATACAACCAGTTTTATTCTTGCGGTCTTTAGGTTTTATTAATGAAAATGAAAGTTTTATTTTAAAAAATGAAACAATTTTTATTCATTTTTCTGAAATGAACAGCTTTAAGAATTAACACTCGTCAAAAATTGATTTTATTTTCTTCAGGAAATCGAGTTAAGAGATTTTTTAATAATGAAAATATCTATTTTTCGCAATTCATGGCGTCGTTTTCGGCATGAATAATTTTGCAATAGGATAATCTCTTTTCTTGTCAAGGTGAGTAATTTTTGTGATGAATTTATTGAAACTTATTATGAACTAATAATTCTTAGTTAAGGATAAACAAATATATGAACATTAGCAGAATTTTATCCTTTTTTGAGAACTGTATTTGTATGAACAGAAATGTTATTAATTTTCGTTGCACATTAAAAATAAATCCAAACATGGCGGAGAGGCATGTTTATGCATTGACATCGGGGCACCTTTACGCACGTTCAAACAGAAGAAATTATGTAAAAATTTGCTAGTTTCTATTGAAGCAGAACAAGAAGACAGCAAAGGAAAAAGTATGAAACCAAAAACTACAAAAGGGAAAAAGTTTATACACTCTGGAATAAAGAAAATAGTGAATGAATCTGATGACGAAGATGAAAACTGTGTATGATTGTTTGAAATCATGCAACCAATTCAAAAAATGTCAAGACTTGGTTCAATGTCTTAGATACAAAAGGTGATACCATGACAAGGGTGCAAAAGGAAAAACTTTATTTTGTGTTTGTAAAAACTGTAACAGTGATGATGAAGATGACTAAATAATTTCTGTTTTTAATTAGCAATATGCCCTATGTTTTCTGTTTAGCCTATAAAATGTTCTTTAATTTTTTTTAAACAGTGTTTTATGTTATAAATAAAACATTTCAATTTGATTAAATATTTATTTCACTTACTCTTTGGTATCACTTATAATATGCGTAAACGTGCCCCACTTGATGCGTAAATTTTACGTAAAGGATTTAGACCTAAAAAAAAATTACGGTTAAAAACATAAATAGGGAAACAACTGAATATACAATTTTGACTTTATTAACTGCTTTATAAAAACACAATGTCTGAAATTTCCTAAGTTGAAACATAAAAATTAGAAAATTCATTGAAAATAATCTGCGTAAACGTGCCTAGGTCTACCCTAATTAAAATATTTCTGTCACACTTCCCTCCCACCAATATTCTCTGAAAAACTGAAAACTGTATCCTCGCATTAAAATCAGTATTAAACAATCCAGTACCAGCCACTTGTCTTCAAAACAGGAAGGCGCTGTCCTGTTGTCCAATGTATTCGATGCACATTGGTACTATGATAGTAATGGCGGAAAGCATTTTTTGAAAAGAAAGAATATTTTTAAAATATCTTATTTCTTAATTTTATTTAAAAAATGATCCGTAAAGATAAAAAAATGTTTTATAGGTTTTTAGGATTTAATTATGGTCACTCATTATGCTATTTATTATTTTTTAAAATGTACGGGCTCGATTTATCAGTTTTAATTCTAAACACAAAAATTTGATTTTAACATTCAGCAACTTTAGCGTCGTATTTAATTTCAGTTGACATAAAGGTTGGATTGACACTATTTTTAATTGTTTTATTGAAACCTGTCACCTTCGGCCCTTTTTATCGTAACATGCTAGATGGGTAGAGAGGAATTGAATGGTCTTTTCGGTACATGAGATGGAAAATGCATTAATATACGAGAGAACAGAAAGATCTATGTTTGTCACGTATGAGAAGGTGTGGAAACTAGAAAAAATTGACATTTGTTCCGATTTTTTATGTCAATTTTTGCATAAAAAATAACATCTAGATTAAATAATTTGGTCGCTAGATTAAAAGATCCTGACGACCACATTTTTCCAACTCTGCATATAGATATAGGGTAGTTCAAACTTATATGTGAGAAATACAAAGGCAGGTAGAGAGGACCTAAATAAGCAGATTCCTTATAGGAATGGTCGTGCGGAAATTCAGTGCTGAGGCAGTAGCGGGCACTGTTGAGTTAGGCGCATGAAAGAGCTTCGCTGACTTGAATCGTCATTTCCCACACGGATTTTGAGCAACATATATCGTTACACCAATGCGGGGCTTTCCAACCTGCATTTCATGTATGGGGTTGCGCCAGGAAATGGCTCACACCCAACGCAAGTCCAACAGCTCTCGAGATTGTCGAATGACTATCCTATATTATGCGTAATGCTGCTTCTTCCACAACATGAATTCTGCGATATATTTCAGTGCCCGTATCACACCGCGAAGTATAAAATGATCCAATCGCGCACAACGCCCGATGAAGACATTTAAATGTTTAGAGGTCCCCCAGATTCCTACCCTGGAACCGCTCCATGTACATTGTACATCCTTTGAGCAACCGTTTATTTTCCTTGTGCAGCGCCATGCATGAAATGCATTTCGTTAAGTTCCTCATTACTGTAACGACGCATGTTGCTCGAAATCCGAGCAGAGAATTGCGATTCAAGCCAGCGAAGTGCTTTTAACCACTAAACACAACAGCGCCCTCCACTGTCTCAACAATTCATTTCCTCACGCAAATTCCTATACGAAATCTGTTTATTCAGGTCTCCCCTATCTGCTTTTACATTCAAAATTAAAATTTGTTTCAAAATTATATTTCTGATATATAATTTTGAATCACCCTGTAATATAAATATATACTTTATTATTTATAAATAAATACAAACCGGAAAACCAATAACTCTTTGTTATCACTAACATAAAGATAATGAAACAAAGAAAAAACTATTTTCTTTCTCTGTAAAGCATAACAAAATAATAATACACAATGCTATCCACGTGCATAATAAAACGCTTTATGTGTAATCTATTCTTCTGAATAGATTATTTTCTGTTATAAGTGCTTATCTTTTAATACAAATGGCTTAATTAATGGTAGTAATTGGAGACTTATCTTAGTCGCCTCGTAAGATATTCTGTATTGTAAAATATTTTAAGTAAAATGCTGAATGCTCTAAATACTACTGTTCTATAAAATTAACATTCCTTGCACTTCTTACAGTATTAAAGGCGTACAGAATAGCGTAAATAAAGAAACGAATGATTGCTTAAGAAACACAAATATTTTTATGCTAGAAAGATAAAAATATACTATAATTATAACGGAAGAAAAATATTTTACTTATAATACCGACCAAAACTAAAACAGTTTTTTAACTATATAAAATCATAAGGCGAAATGCAATATAGTAGACGCTCGTTTTTACGAACCTCTTTTTCACGAACACTTGCGATTTTACGAACTATAGAGTGGTCCCGAATACACTCTCATAGAAGCAATGTAATTTTTAGCTCCCATTTACGAACTACCGATTATGAAAATCTCTTTTTTGCGAACTCAGTTTTCGTACTTCTGCAACTTTTTTTTAAATATCGGAATGCAGTGCGAACGTCAATTAAACTCTATACACGTGCAATGAGACATCAGGTGCATTCCAAGAATATGTTGTTTTCCCCAATCCCTTTCGGAGGAAGGAAGCATAGCAAAATTTTTAACTAGCGATTGTCAGGACTAAGGCACTTCTTGGAAGGGAACAATAACTGTGGAAAGGGATAATAAAAGGATTTCAAGCATAGATAAAATGGAAACATATATTTTCAAAAATGTGATTAAAAAAAAAAAAAAAAAAAAAAAAAAAGATAAGTGATTATTTCCATTCCTAATTTTTTATCTATGTTTTCATCTGTGTATTTTAATCTACTAAGTACTAATACAGTCTGTGTTTTCATATATAATGTTTTCAAAGCATGGTAACGTATGTTTCGTTTTACTAAAATTATTTTTTGTGCAAAAAATTCGCATTTATTTAGTGTATATTTAAAAATACATGTATAACTTCATTAAATAATAAATAATCTTGAAATACTGCTTCATCCATGAGGAGGGGCAGATTGATAAAAATACATAAATAATGTACGTATTTATATCATTTTTGGTGTTTTCTATTTTACGAACTATTTGGGTGTTCCCTACGAGTTCGTAAAAACGAGCGTCGACTGTATATATCTTTGATTGAATCAGAAAATGCACAACAATACTCGCCGTTTTACTTTAAAAAACGACGAAAATAACAAAATAGATGTTATAAGTTAAAAAAAATACATTTTATTTAAAAACTTCTTAGTACTTTCGGCCTGCATGTACAGCGGTAATCATAAAATTAAAGAATTAAAATAAAAAATTAATAAAAAATACTTTCTGATGATGACCACGGAAAATATAGGCCGAAAGTACTAAGAAGTTTTTAAATAAAAGTATATTCTTAACTTGTAACATCTATTTTATTATTTTCGTCGAATTTTGAGTAAAACGGCAGGCTTTTAAAGATCATATTGTGTATTTTGTGAGTTATTTTAACTTTCTGATAAAATCATAAGGACAAAAGACTACATACAGCTCTAACATGCATAATAGAATACTTTGCGTTTAACATAATACAATAGAACCTCTTTTATCCGAAACTCTTTTAACCAAAACTCTCGGTTAACCGAAGTCCATTATTAAAGTTGCTTTTTTTTTACTATTACATTCATTGTGTGCAAAATACATTTTTAAAGAATTTTTTTACATTAAAAGACTATGAACACAAGTGAAGCTTGAGAATTGTTACAGCAGCATACGTTCATTCGAAGTTGGAGAAAAGTTGCTCCACGTTTAGCTACTGAAGCGAATGGAAGCTCTATGGATGAAAAAGAGAATAATGCTGCCGATTTTGGAATCAGTACTTAATAATATACATGCTTGTGATGGCTGTGATACTGCAGGTATGAAGGATTGACTAAATTGCGACTCAAATTATCCCGCATTTCATATATTGAGCGATAAAGAAATCTCCGATTAACATGCGCTGATCAAAGCAAAGAAGAGGACAACGAGGTGGATGAAGAAAACAAACAAAGCAATTCTGAAGCATTTGAATGTTTTGAAAAAGGTTTGGCAGGGCTGTAGCAGCAAAAAGACTGTGATACCACTGAACTAATAGTATTGAAAAAACTTCGTGACTGAGCTGCAAAGCAAAGGCAATCGAAACTGCGACATGCAAAACTTTGATTCAAACCCTTGTGAAATATATAAAAAGGTACTTAATTTCAAAATTAAAACTCAGGTAATCTATTCTTGTTTCTATTTCGCTAATGCTTTATTTTTTATTAAACACTTGTTGCCATGATAAGAAATAGAGCATTATTTGTCCTTAATCTTAAAATTTAACATTCTCGATTATCCGAAAATTTCATTTTTCCGAAAGCTGGTCGGTCCCAATTACTTTGGATAATCGAAGCTCTACTGTATTATCAATAGTTTATGTTAGTAGTGCGTACCTTTAGAAAAATAGTCTTAATGACGGTAATTTGATTCTTAACTTACTTAGTCTCCAGTTCAGCTATTCTTAACTATGAAATGATTGAAGAAAAGCGAGAAATGAAGTTGAAGCTGCTGTTGTAATAAAGTAACATTTCTTGTACTACATTTAAGGACGGAATATGTAGGAACGGGGAAATTGAGCACTGAATTCTTTTCTTAATGAACGCATATATTTTTCCCGATCAAAAGATGTAAATGCATTATAATAAAAGCAATGTAATTTGCTGACATTAGGCTCAACATTCATTTCAAAAGTCATCCAATTTAAACAAATAAAAAACTAAATAAAATAATTGACAAACACAATATAATTAGAGAAAAATCCAAACATATCCATAGTTTTTTTACCCGACTGAAAAGAAGGATTATGTATTTCACGTGTATCTGTGTATCTGTATTTCTTTATACCCTCGAAACATCCCAACGGCTGGTTGAATTTTAATGAATGAGATCTATATCAATTCGTCTTAACAGCCCAATGGTTATAGGCTAGGTTTTGTTTTTATAAATTCAAAATGGCGGATGTAGAATACAAAAGGGTGGTAGACACGAAAAAAAAATTACACACCCTACTGAATGGCATATCATTGGAGAGGTCTTTCAAAATGAAAACGATTTTTCATTGAATATTTTACAGTCAGAAGCTCCGTTAACATATTATACAACCTGGAAGTTGTGTATCTAGGATCTTTTGCTTTACTACAACTCTAACCATCATAGACATCTATAGACCTCGTCGAAACAGTATTTATAGGTAGGAACTAACAATTAAACACAACTTAAAAGTCATCAATACAAGCAAATAAAAAAATAGGTAAGTAATATAAACAAGTAATATAAAAAAATATTCTACGTCAATTCATACTTAGGTCAATGAGATAATTTTTTTCTCCCATTCTTCTTTCCTTTTGAGTGGCGCTTAAAATTCCTTGATCAAGAAGAGCGCTCTCTCGGTTTTAAAATACCTTGATCCAGAAGAGGGCTCTCTTGATTATTGAAAATTAATTAATTAAATTTAATTAATGAATTAATATTTGAAAAAAACTGTATTAACATCAAAAACTGTATTAACATCAAAAACTGTATTAACATCATGTGTCATCCACTACAAGTTAAAAAAATATTTCTGCTTGATTGGATGAATAATAAGTATTTTATTAACAATTGAAAATTTAAACAAGATATATATAGGCGAGAGTGTATGATAATACACTATGGGCAAAGGTGACCGGTCACTTGCAATTTTAGGCTTTCTGTTAAATATCTAGAAAAATACATGGGGAATTAACCTGAAACTGCAGGTTTGTAAACAGTATAGTATAGGTCATATATTTCCACGGAGGTTTTTTTCCAGAAACCCCATAGGGGACCGTCAACAAATTGAAAAAGAACGAATATATGTTTTATAACCCTGTATAAACTACTGTAGCAAAAGCGTTCAAACTCGAGATTATTAATAAGTGGCTTGTTGTAATATGCTGTGTTCATTTTTATGAGGATAGCATGTATACTCGTACAGAAATTGAGGTTTTTATAAAATCAGTCCCAAATTTCGCCAAGTTTATTGCGTATAATTCGTATATTTCTCAATACAAAAAAAAAAAAAACGTTGTTTTCAGAAACTGTGACAAACAACATTGTATACAAAACCCTGCAATTAGAATGAAAAAATAATAAAAATTGTAAGAAAAATGAGCAGGTTTACTAAATAAGGGTTCACTGCGCATGCTCAAACGTAATCAAAATATAATTTGCATAATGTGTTAGCTAAATGTATTGAGCAACTTTTGTGAAAGTCTCAAAAACATACTTTGAAAAGCCTGATAATAATCGTTTAGAGAATAAGCTCAAAATCCGTTATTCCCAAAGAGAAGCAAAAAGATAAGTGGCTGTATCCAAATACAGTAGTACGTGCAATATTGTGTATGCTATATTGGCTCTAATCAATGGATATATAGATACAACCCCTCATCTTTTTGCTTCATTTTGGGAACAACGGATTTTGAGCTTATTCTATAAACGATTATTATCAGACTTTTCAAACTATGTTTTTGGGACTTTCACAAAAGTTGCTCTATACATTTAGCTAACACATTATGCACATTATATTTTGATTGCATTCGGGCATGCGCAGAGAAACAATTTTTAGTAAACCTGCTCATTTTTCATACAATTTTTATTATTTTTTAATTCTAATTGCAGAGTTTTGTGTTCAGTGCTGTTTGTCATATTTTCAGAAAAGAACTCTTTTTTTATATTAATAACTCTGCAAATTATAAGCAAAACACTTGCAAAATTTGGGACTGTTATTATAAAAACCTTAATTTCTCTATAAGTATACATGCTATCCTCATAAAAATGAACACAGTATATTACAATAAGCCACTTATTAATAATCTCGAGTTTGGATGCTTTTGCTACATTAGTTTTTACAGAGTTATCCAAAAGATATTCGTTCTTTTTAAATTTTTTGACGGTCCCCTATGGGGTTTCGGGAAAGAATCTCCGCGGAAATATATGACCTATACTATACTGTTTACACACCTGCAGTTTCAGGTTAATTCCTCATGTATTTTTCTAGATATTTAACAAAACATCTAAAATCGCAAGTGACCGGTCATCTTTGGCCATATATCGTAGTAAGAATTCGAAAAAAAAAATAGTTTCACATTGATGAGAAATAATTA
This sequence comes from Maratus speciosus, assembly GCA_963932465.1. Lineage (NCBI taxonomy): Eukaryota > Metazoa > Arthropoda > Arachnida > Araneae > Salticidae > Maratus > Maratus speciosus. Next base: position 434,242,093 of record OZ010789.1, on the reverse strand, counting down.
ATTAGTTCGCTTATTACGCAGTCGGGTTTTCAATTTTTTTTAATTTAACTGTGATTTCCTTATGATAACTTAAAGGTTTTCAAAAGTATTCAATCACTACAACTTTTTATGCTTGAGCGGAATTTTCATATTAGTATTACACATAACACTAAATTCTATTATGATACTTCTTTCTCAAAAAATCTCTGTTCATAAGTTTAGTCTTATAGCCCAGAGGTTAGGGGGTTGAATTCAGAATTAATTAGGGAAAAGCCAGAAATTGTTTTAATCCCTTCAGTTTAGGCCTAGAATAAGTATGCTATGTTTTCCCCCACCTACTAGGTGAGCGTTTTGAAATACGTATAAATTTATAGACACAAAACACGGTTTTTTTTTTAAATACTATAACAATATCACAAAACAACTAACTCTATCAAAAACATTGTCAATACAAATGTTGTAGAACTTAAAATTCTGAGTAAAATGAGTACCTACACTTAATAATTTTGTTGAACATTACGGTCACAATCCGAATTCCAAATTTTAGCCATGTGGTCAGGGGGTTGAACACAGAATTAATTAGGGGAAATCTAAAAATTATTTTAATCCATTCAAATTAAGATTTAAAATGAAAGTGCTATATTTTCTTACTCGTACTTGGAGAGCGTTAGAAAATATGTACATATTTATTTTTCGAAAATCACATTTTTTTTATTTACTTTAACAATATCTCAAAACAGCTAAGTCTATAGAGAACACTGTCAATACAAATGTTTCAGAACATAAAATTCTGAATAAAATGAGTACCCACATTAATATTTTTGTTTAACATTAAGGTCGCAATTCTATTTCAAAATTTTGCCTTAATCATTAATCAGGAACTTGGAGCCAGGAGAGACCAAGTTAACTTAACAATATCAAAACAGCTAGCTCTATCCAAAACATTGTCAGTACAAATGTTGTAGAGCCTAACATTCTGCATAAAATGAGTATCCATATTAATATTTTGTTCAATATTATGGTCACAATTCTATTTCAAAATCTTGCCTTAATCGCTAATCAACAATTTGAAGCCAGAAGAGACCTAGTTATCAATCCACCTTGCTTCCAGTTTTTATGCATAGGTATTTTTGTTAATTACTGACCTATGTCGAAGGAAAAAAACAATTTCTAGCTTTCCCCAAATTAATTTAGAATTCGGATTTTTTTCATACCCTACCACTGGGCCCCTAATCAAGAGGTTAAACCGTAATTCTCTAAATATCCAAAATAATGTGCTAAAATAATTACAAAAACATCGTAAATGTTTCAATAAATAGAAAAAATGCATGTATATAAAAATTAGAAGCAGGATAGACTGATAACCGAGTCTGTTCTAGCTTCAAGCTCTTGATTAGCGATTTAGGTTAAACTCTGAAGTAAAATTGTGAGCTTAATGTTCAACAAAAATATTAAGTGTAGGTACTCATTTTAATCAGAATTTTAAGCTCTACGACATTCGTATTGACAATGTTTTTGATAGAGCTAGTTTTTTTTTAAATATTGTTATGGTAATTAAAAAAACCTGTTTTTCGAATATAAATCTGCATATATTTTCTATCGCTCACCTATTGTGAGGGGAAAACTTAGGATATTTATTTTAGACCTAAACTAAATAGATTAAAGCAATTTACAGCTTTCCCCTAATTAATTCCGAATTCAGCCCTTTTTTTCCTCCCCTGCCACTGGGTTATCAGTTAATCATGGTAATTTCATTCTTAATTTACTTAGTCCTCACTTCAGCTATTCTGAAGTATTTGAAGAAAAGCGAGAAATGAAGTTGAAGCTACTGTTGTAAGAAAATGACATTTCTTGCACTACATTTATGGACGGAACCGGCAGGAACGTGCAAATTGAGCAACGAATTATTTCCTTAATGAATGCAAGTATTTTTTTTCGATCAAAAGCTGCAAATGCATTATAATAAAAGTAACGTAATCTACTGACTTAACCCTCCAATGGCCATGGTAGATTGCGTTCCAGAAATTGCGTAATTCGAAGAATCGGAATTCATACCGGAAAATATAAATAGTAAATTCCGATTTATTTATTAACTAAATATCTGTCATTATATAAAGAAACAAAATCCATTTAAATTTCTGGTGAATACGGAATATGTGATGAAACAAAAATCCACTAAATCGGGAACACTGATGGTAGCATAAATGCTACCATGGGCATTAAGGGTTAAGTTTAACATCTTATTTAAACAAATAAATACTAAATAAAATAATTGACGAAAAAATTAAATAATAAAAATAAAATTCAAACATATCACTAGTTTGTTTCCTTATAGTAACATAAAGGTTTTCAAAAGTATTCCATCACTACAACTTTTTTATGCTTGAGCGGAATTTTCATATTCGTATTATATATTACACTAAATTATATTATGACACTTTAAAAAAATCTCTGTTCATAAGTTTATTTAATTCTCTTTGAGTACAACCACTTTATTAATAAAATATTCTGATCGTGAAAATAATTTGATTTAGTAGTTGAAACAAACAATTTTATTTAACTTAATATACGCCAAATGCGAGTATTACTTGCCGTACAATAATATATGAATTAGTAAGTGTAATATAAAAAAAAAAAACATTGCTAAAAGAATACTGAGACTTTGTAAAAACTATACAATGTAGTGTTCGGTATACCGGTATATACTAGAAAAGTAGAAATGGATATATCCTGAAAGTTCCAAGAGATATGGAACCTGATATGAAATATAGCTAATCTGTAAAACTTTTTTTTTATCTCTACCCTAATCTGTTTAAAATGAACTTAATTCGGTACTGACAATAAAAGTAGTGCATATTTAAACTTCATTATTTGGTATTTCATAAACCTAAGTTCAGCTTAGTAATAATCTTTTCTTTTTACAGTGTACCTAAATCAAAACCCTTTTTCAAAATTTAAACTTAGCATTGTGCTAAGTGCGATTCGAAAGGATGTCGCAAATTTACAAAGCCGCACTCGTCCGTGCTTCGTTTTCACATATAAGTTTTTAGTTAACATTTAAAGACACGGTAGGTGTATTGAGAGAGCCATTCAATGCAAACTAGTCGCGAATTCCATGGTATTTATGTGAATTTCTAATTAAATTAAACTGTTTTTAACAATTTGACGTTTATTTCTTTTATACTGCTAATGGGCATTGCATTACACAAATATATCCTTAAAATTTGTTATCTAGGCTTTAAAAGCCGATGGAGCATAGAGCACTCCGCCCCTGTCATTATGTATGTTAAAAACCGTCCGTGTCTCCCGTCGAAAATCATGATCAACAATGCTTTTATACTTCTGCTACGATAGGTACCTCCAGTGCTACTCAACAATTTTGCTGAATGTCCGTAAACCGAAATTTGTGTGTAACGGAAAAATACGATTTTCTCAAAAACTATGAGACCTAGGGCTAATCGCTATAATTTCCCTGCAAAGTTTAACGTCTACTACCTCTAATTGTTTCATAACTTTAGTTTCAGTAGATTCGGAATTAGAGGGGTGGAGGGGGGAGGTATTTCTGCACTACATTTTCGACGATATTTTGAAAATATGATACCTAAAATTAAATGAAATATATTTTTGAGTTTAGCGTTACGAAACATTTCACACGATATACAAAGAAAATATTTTTTTTCAAGTAACCTAATTAGGCCCTCTACATTTTTCCTAAATATATTTATGAATGTTTAATAATCTGTAAATATCTGGGTCAATAGTCTTTAATACTTCCCCCAATTTGAACTTTCCACCTTCCATAGTTTACGAGTAAAAGGGCTGTGACATACGGACAGACGAACACAGGAGTGATCTTATAGGGTCATTCCATACAAATTAACCTGTGGCAGACATGTCAGAGATTTTAATGAAAAGTATTATATAAGTAGATCATATCTATTTATGAGTAAATGCGAAAATAAAATTTCAGGATTGTTTATTTAAGAATTAAAATTTACATTAAAAGTGAATACAAAATAGAGGTTTTGTCTACATGCTTAAAATTTCAATTTTGATTATTCGCCTTAGGAATGGAAAGACTATATTAAAAATTATTTATAATTAGGAATGAATAATAAGTAACAGATTGCCGTAAGTTAGTAATTGTATTTTTATTTCGTAATGAGAAAAAAATATTTTTGAAATTTTTTGAAGGAAAATGCAATATTTCTATTGCTCATTTACACATGGACAGTTCTAACAAGCTTAAAACTATTTGATGTTATAGCTAAAAGAATATACTTCAACTATCGAAACTTTCATTCGTGCCTTTTTATTCCTTAATGAGAAAAAAAATAGTAAAAAACGTTGAGGGTAAAATGCAGTATTTCTATCACTTCTTTGAAAGTGAAGGGATGCTTTTTAAAACTTTTAAAATATTTGATATTATAGAAAAAAGTGTATATTTTAAATATAGAAACTTGTATTCTTGCTTTCAGTTTCTTTTTTTCCTAGGAATATTTTTAATTAAAGTAGAAAAAATGATTTAGTCAGGCAAAAAATTACATAATAATCCTAAATCCTGATACCAAATATAGATCGCATCACTCATTTTTTTCAACTTGAAATCGTGCAATATTGCAAGAAACGAGTGCCAATTCAAAAAGGAAAATCTCATGGAATGTAAGAGATATTACCTTTTTGAACCCATTTTTTTCTGTGTTAGGAATCAAAAGGCAATCTTGAAATTTTTTGAGCATATCATGGACTTATTGATCTTTATGTCTTAGCAATATTGTTAATGCTGGACCTTTCCTTTATTTATATTTTTGCTCATACATGAGAGAAAAAATTATGATTCTGTGATTTTTTTTTAATTTTCTAATTTTTTTTTTTTTAAATGAAGGAAATAAATGGCAACTTTCAAACTTGGGGAATTTGATCTTCATATGTAATACTACATCAGGCACCAATTTCACAGATGTTTTTTAATTCCTTTGATTTTTATAACGTTTCTAATTTTCTCAAAATTCACAAATTTTCAATTTTTACAACCAATTAAAGATTAATCATGGTGTTACCAGATTATTATTACTCAATGAATAGGAAGAAATTTTTCAGAGGTTACAATATTAAAAAAAAAAAAAATCATTTCTTTTAAATAGTTTTCAAGATACAGAACTTAAAACTTGTAACTTTGGACGATTGCACACATGGCATTCTTTATCACAAGTTTTTAAATGTCCAAAACTTCTAAAATAATTTAACTTTTGTGAAGATGTTTTGCAGTGCTCTATTTTAATACGAATTGAACCCGTGTATCAAATTTTATTAAAATCGGTTACTATGTGGCCACGACTTTTTAAAAAATGGTCATTTTACGTCGAATGACCCTATAATGGTTCCGGTTTTACTTTAAGTGCAGAACCCTAAAAAGCACTATAAGTTATAAAATGCTTACTACCATAATTTCCAGATCCGCAGCTCAGGTAATTCGATTTCCTACTAGAATTCGTTTTAAATAAAATGTGACTTGCTTTTGCTTAGCATTTATTTGACTTCATTTTTTAAATAAAATTTCCGGTATGAAAAAGACTTAACTAACCCTCGGTCTATACGCGGGGAATTACGGTAAGTCGTACTTTAACGGCATTAATGCAGTTATACTATTGAATTCTTCCAAATTATTTTAATAACTTCTCAAAGGTAATGCAGTTATTAAAATAAGTGTTTAAAATAATTGTTTTTACATTATGCTGAAAAAAGAATTTTTTAGTATGCAAGAATATGCAAAGCCGCAATGAAGCATTAACATTTTTATTGCACGGTATAAAATTATACATTGAATTCTGTAACACAAACACATCCATTCCAGTTCAAAATTTACAACCGATTGAATTTTTTTTTCCAGATACAGGTGCTTGGATTAAAATGCGAATACTGTACGAACAGAGCTACAAGAACAGCTATTTCTGACACAATTCAGAAATACAGAAATTGAGATAAAAAAGAAATGAGCAAGATAAAAGATAAGAATAAAAGGACTGCGTCTGAATACGTTCATAATTATAATTTTTTTTTTCAAAATTACAGATTTTACATTACACTAAATTTAAAAATAAAAGCACTAAAATAATTTAAAAGGACGTTTAGGATACATTCTGAATCCCACATCAGCTAATTCGTAATGTATAAGTCATTCTAAGGTGCTAAAGTTTAACAAACAGAAAAACATTACATCAAGCTGCCAAAGTGAAAATTATAGTTAAAACAAAAGTGAATATTCCATTGGTAGAGATTCAGCCTCGTTAATTGATTAATCACCAGTTCTGGTGTACCAAGATAAAAAAAAAAAAAAAAAAAAAAAAAAAAAAAAAAAAAAAAGACTTGCATAAATGCTGCAGTTGGTTCTAATTATAAAAGCATTCTCAAAACTCGGAAAATGATCAGTTTTCATGGCGTGATCAACAATCTTGGAATTAAAATTTTTATTCCTAAAAGCATGTTTTTGTTCCTTTAGTCTTGTTTTAAGTGTACGGCTGGTTTCTCCTATGTAGACTGCATTACACTGTTTGCACGGAATTCCATAAATAACATATTTAAACTGTGAGCTGGGATATCTATACTGTAAAACATCTGCAACTTTTTGCTGATAGTCACTCCACCGCTGTTATAGAATAACTCTATTCTGAACAATGAGAGTATTCCGTTATACGTATAACCTGACCTACCTTTATTTTCGCAGCCGTTGGTCCTAGATGCATACTTCCAATTACAAAAATGGTTTAAATAAGATAAAGAATTATTTTCAAAGCGATTTGGGTCAAGAAAAATATTTATTAAAAAATTACGAAATTTAAATTTTTATACGGTTCCCCGGTCCTATAAGTGATATTTAGTAAAAATTTGCTGTGATACTAACAAGTAAGAGAGAAAAAGTCCCATCAACTAACATTAAAATTGACCGAGTTATAAAACTTTGAAATGCATGACTTACATCACTTTTTTGCATATCAAAACAGATGATTTCGACCATGCTTTCAGGGGTCGTATATAAAGTACTTAAACTTATTTCAAGGTATCTTTGAAATAAATCGTACAACTATTACGATTGAGTTATCTTTATTAGTTAAATTTCAGATTAGTTAAAATAATTGTATTTTAACATATGTTGTATTTTGTAAGGATTTGAGGCTATGACTTCTTTTTAACAAAAATTATGTTATTTTCATAAGGTTTTATTTAACTTGCAACGATCGTTTTTTCCAGTTTAAAATGTGTACTCGAACTTTAACTGACTTTCAAATGTCCGATCGAACTTAAAATTTTACATACTGACTTAAATCCGATTATAATGTAATATTATTATGATTTTCGATGCTTTCCATCTTATGCAGTCGAACCTCTATTTAACGAAGTCGCTAAATCCCGGAAAAAAGTTCGTTAGATGGAAAATTCGTTAAATAGAGATTCACCTTTTAAAATACTTTAAACTACATAAAACAGATTTTAAATTCATAAACACTAAATATTATTACTAAAAGTAATTATTCACATTTTTTTTAATAAATTATATCGATTTGTTTTATTTATTTTACCCACCAATATCCATCATCAATTCATTTTTTCTATGTATTTAAATCTTTGAAATCTGCAAGGAAAACAAAACATTGTTCGGAAATACACTGCATTTTCTGTTTAAAGTAAATAGTTTTACATTAAAATTAACGAATTTTAATGACCTTATCGTATTTATTATTATTATAACAAATAATTTAAACCATACATTAGCATGTGCGTTCATAAATTTAGTAGTTTTTTCTTTTAAAAAGTGCTTTCTCTCATAACACGTCTCGCATTTTTGCAATGCATCAAAAACATCTTCATGCATATTTATTCCAACTATAATCCGCGTCGGATTGTTTCAAATGATTTTAGCATTTCATCATACGAAGTTTTGCTAATTCCTGCATCATGATCATTTCCATCATCATCATATTCGTCTCATCGCAATTCATTGCTGTATTGTTTTTATTTTTCACACTGTCGAAAATATCTAATTCGGATAGTGTTTCCGAGGTCTCAATTTCAGAATTAAGTGAAATAGAATCATCAATCACCACATCATGGTTAATTTCTTCTTTTTTTCTCATTTGTATCCACATTTTTTTTTTTATGTTACTCTAAGGGATTATTGTCTTCGTCCTCCGTACTTACCGAATTTTCATTGCTGACAAAGAAGGTGCATGGTAAAACCAGTTCAAGGCCATTGAACATCATAAAATGTGTTTAAAGAAAGAATAGTTTGAAATGTCCAGAAATATTTTGAGAAATGAGGAGAAAAAAAATAGATCACAAGAAAAAGTTCGTTAAATAGAGAATGCACTTCGCTATTTGCAGGTTATTTTACGAAGAAATTCGCAAAATGTTCTTGGTTCCAAGAAAAAGTTTTCAAAATAGAGAAATTCGCAAAATAGAGGTTCGTTAAATAGAAGTCTGACTGTACATACTTATATTAGAGGATAACATAAAAAAATTCGGATAGATTACCGTCAATAAGTTTAATAAATGGTTTTAGATTAGATAACATAAACCTGTGATGGTTGTGTTTTTTAACTCTTATAATTACGTTTTATGTATTTTTTAACGCTAAAAAAAAAAAAAAAAAAAAAAAAAAAAAAAACCTTCATTTTTAACTATCATGTCAGGATTTTTCGCAAATCGTAAATTTAACAGTTAATAAATAGCGAAAATTCTGATACTAAAAAGTAGATGTAATACTTTTCTATTCAGTTCAATTTTATTTAATTCAAAAATTTATTCAATTTTGTTATTTATACTGGGTTTTTTACAGCTAAACAGCTCAGCGGTCCGATGAGGTTGGGAGGAGATTCGGATCAATTTTAACTTTGAGCTTTTTAACTTTGAAATTTGCAATTTGAGAAAAATCCCAACGTGATGGTTTAAAATGAAGGTCATTTTTTAATTCAGCGCTAAAAAATACATGTGAATCAATTTTCAAAAGCTAAAAAACGTGGCACAACCCAAAATTTGAAGGACAGTGTAATCTAACAGCATTTAAAAATATGTATCATTTTTGTAAAGAATTGAGGTTGTTGTTTTTCATCCTTTTATTTAACAAAAATTCTGTTATTTGCATCCTCTTATATGTTCAGTACAAATTGTATATTTTGCAGTAATATGTCAGAACGATTAAAGATTTTAAAGTTATATTGCAATGCTCTAATTTTACTCTCAACCATTTCTTTAATATATCTGACGATAATTATATTCCTACTAAATTTGTGAATGACCTCTAATTTGTAGCAAAAAATATGCTCCAACTTTAAACAGGTATTACTCGACCAATTTTAATCGTAGAATAACGGGACTTTTTTTGGCCTTACCTGTCAATGTAATAAGAAAATGTTACTAAATATAACTTATAGCACCGGGGGGCCGTATAAAAATTTAAATTCTGTAATTCTTCGCTAAATTGTTTTTTCAATTCAAACTTTTTTTATCTTAACTCTGCACCTAATTTTGACCACTTTTGTAATTGGAAGTATGCATCTAGGAGCAACGGTTGCGAAAATAAAGGTCGGTCAGGTTATACGTGGACACACTGTATAGTCATGTAATGGTTTTCTATAAAAGCGGTAGAGTGATTATGCAGCAAAAGCTACACATTTTTGACAGTGTATGTTTAAAATGTCTTAAAAGATGCTTAAGTGGTTTTTGTGAGATGAAAGACGTGTGATAATCAAGTAGTTTCCAAAAATGCAAAATCTTCTCTGAATTACATTTGTAATACGGAATGCTTGCGAATTTATTAATTTTCATACACTGGAAGGGTGGAGAGGTATCCATGTGTGCACTAAGAAGTTCCATAGAAATGCGAAAACAAAATCTTCATAGTATCTATTCAACTTTAAATCGTATATAATTTTTTTTCTATTAAAAAGCTCTTCTGTGCTGCAGTATCGTAAAGCTTTGGCAAATAAAATCTTCACAACTGCAATCTTGTGGGATTTTGGAGATTCGGAATTAAAATTGAGATTTGTCCAGAGAATGTTGTTTTTCTGTAAACTGAAGTTTCAAGTGTATGTGAAGCGGAGCCTATGCATCTATGAAACATAATAGCTAAAAACGGAATTTGCTAGTCAGTTTCATATTCAATTGTAAATTCAATAGAAGAAAATATTGAATTGGTATGGTTAAAAATAATAGGAAGGTTGTGATGTTCAGCAACGACAAAGACATCATCAACATGCTAGGTTTCCCAAAACTGACTGATGGATTTTAAAATTCAATAACTTGCAAACGGGAACAGATATTTAAAAACAAATTTGACAGAGGGTTATGTAAGACGTCAGGAGTTTTTATGCTGCGATTCGCAGTTTTAGTTACAAATAGAAGCGATAGGTGACGTTGCAACTATAGGCGCTAAATCCAGGTTCGATTTTTCGGCTTTTCTCTTCTCTCATGAAAAAAAGGAGATTAAAATACTTTGAATGGATCCCGAAGTACCAATTATCGAGCCCGAAATTAGCACCTATTTCTTGCAACGCCATCTATTGTTTAAAATTCGAACTAAAATCAAGAATCACAGTAAGAAAACTCCTGACATCATATATAACCCTCCTGCAAAAAAATTTATTATCCATCACCGTTTGCAAATTATTTAATTATAAAATCCATCAGTCATTTTTGGGACAGTCGATATCTACGCCAGAATTTAATGAAGTAACCTGTATTAAGAAAAATCTTTGTTTCTATATACTGCATAACTGTTTCAGCAATAATAACAGATAACGATGACCCCATTGCAATACGTTTATCAGTTTAAAATAGTTTCCATTGGAAATAAAATACTTGGATGACATACAAAATTGAAAAAGGGTTAAAAATGTTTCTTTATCAATAGCTAAATTTAAACTTAAGTTATCAACAGGCCAGATTTCATCAATAAATGAACAAGCATAATCTATTGGAATGGAGGTTTAACCTCTTCAGATCCGAAGCTAAAATAATGATACAAATGTTTATTCATTGGTTTTTTCCAAATAAAATGCATCATAAATGACAGAAGAAATATCTTTTGTAAAATGGATCCTTTAGGCGCTTAGTAATTTAGGTTCAAAAATATGGATCTAAAACTAGAGGTCCCCTTAAAATATCAATTTAATAACCATTAAACTAAATTAACACAATCACAAATTTAAGAGCTTTACACAAGTAAATAATCTATAAATCCTCAAAATTTTTTATTGAAAAAGATTTAAGTTAAATACTTATGAAAATATCCCACTTTCTTGGTCATACTGTCTTTTGGGCATTTTTAGGCATTTTGCAAACTCAGATGAAAATAACATTTATTTTATGTGGGAATCCGCTTAGATGCTGCCATTTATTCGTTTGCTTTGAACGCAAAAAAATCATTCAACTATTGAGAAGTGCTGTGAAAATGTAAAAAATCGAACATTTTAGTTTTTATAAGAAAAAAAACAGAGGTCCCGCTTGGGGATCCAGGGACCGAAAAGGATAAAGATTGACGAAACCAAACGAGGCCATCACACAATCAGAGGGAACTCAAAACGTTTAATGTCATCAAGAAAAGTGAGGGGAGGAATTCAAACTGTAAGAAGACGTTAAAGGCAATGGTACTATATAAAGGTTTATATATAGGGACGCAAGATATTTCAAGAGCTTATATATAGGTGAACGTGTAATATCAATAATCGGCCTCAAATGAATGCCATCTTTGTGTATTTTAGGTAGCCCGTAAAATTTAGTATCAGTTCCTGTATAGTAACGTTAGATATATAGCAATCAGCTCAGAGAATTATTTGACTTGGATAATTCAGAAATTAAACTAGATTAATTTCGGTTTAAAAATTCAAATTGCTTATTGGCACCACTTTTTTGAAAAAGAAATATTCACCTAGTTTAATGACATGTAACATGATACCATAGTAAAGTCAATTACACTATTTTATAAAACTGGTGGGAATCATACAATCTGAATAAGAGATACAGCCCATGAATATCACGGGAGCGAGATTTAAGGGTTAAAACATGCGTTATGCATAAACATTATTGCATTTATGTCAATACATCATTTACGAAGCTTCAAAACGGAAATATTTTATTTCAGTTTCCATTGATCCCCTTCAGCGATTTTATTTTTATTTCAGCCTTACTGACAGATGTCGAAGAAAACAATGTTACACGAAACATAATGCTTAAATTCATTTCTTAAAAATTAATCTACATGTAATTATATTGGCATTTGACAGTATGTAGTACTGCTACAATTTCGATTTCAATGACCTTACTGATATAATCTTTATTCAATTGTGTATTTGATGTCTAAACTGTTTCAGTAAAATTTTTCAAAAACCATACATAAAAACATAAATTGTATGTATTACAAAAAAGTTATACACAACATTTATTTATTTATTTATTTTCTTAGTGGAGGGAGAGGGATAGCTTATTCTTCGTACTTCAAATTTTTCCTCCGGAAATCGACATTTTATTTTTGTCAGGGGAAAACACAGTATAAAATGTTATTGTTTATAATATTTGAAAATTTATAACCAATGTTTTAAAAGTCGAATGAAATCCAATTTAAAAATTCTTTTGCCTTCTGATTCAATATTAGTTTTTTGTATTTTTTTCTCTTTCTGCTGAAATGAGAAATACAAACAGAAATGCAATTTTCTTTTTAAGTGTTTCATTTAAAGAGTTTAAAGAAGACATTTTTAATATTTTCAGATTTTTGAAAGCTGCTCTTCTTTATTCTTTTCAATATTTAGGAAAATGTTGAATATTTTTCTTTTATTTCCTTTTTTTCACTACACAAAGATGACTGAAATATTTTTTCGCTTAGAATTGGTTTATTATTATTACAATAAATTTCAGTAAAAAATAGAAAACATAAATTTTTGATTGGAACTACTGTACAGAAAATTTGCTCCAAAATGAATTTCATCAGATATTTTTAAAATTATTTTTTATTTTTTATAGTATTAAAATAATTTGTAAAAAAGTGACCATAACTTTTAAAAGTAGTTCTACCATGATAAACTTTAAAACAGCAAGAATTTAGTAAAAGTAATTGTAAACATGTTCTCAATAATTATCTAAATATAAATTCAGAAGATTCATTTAAAATGAAACTAAAAATTTAAAGAGTCAGTTATAGTAAACATTTATAGAAATTTCATTATGTTCAAAGTTATGTTGGAAAGTTTTCTCTTAAAAAGAATGTTTTTTTGTTTGTTCGTTTTTTATGCATATGTGCTTTATATATAGACATTTTTGAATGTCCTTATGCTTACGATACAACATATGAACATAACAATCTTATACTAATTTATTTTCGCATGGAGGTCCTCTGTAATGGATCCTCTCTCTCGGATGGTAAAAAAGTGACCATAACTTTTAAAAGTAGTTCTACCATGATAAACTTTAAAACAGCAAGAATTTAGTAAAAGTAATTGTAAACATGTTCTCAATAATTATCTAAATATAAATTCAGAAGATTCATTTAAAATGAAACTAAAAATTTAAAGAGTCAGTTATAGTAAACATTTATAGAAATTTCATTATGTTCAATGTTATGTTGGAAAGTTTTCTCATAAAAAGAATGTTTTTTTGTTTGTTCGTTTTTTATGCATATGTGCTTTATATATAGACATTTTTGAATGTCCTTATGCTTACGATACAACATATGAACATAACAATCTTATACTAGTTTATTTTCGCATGGAGATCCTCTGACAACCAATATCGATCAACTTCAGAATCCATTATGCTGTACAAGTTCTGGAAATAGCATTTCTTTTAGATAGGCTTCTTTTATTAAAAAATTCAAGTTTGATGTCAACATTTCGAATAGTATTATTTTGTTAATAAGCAATATATATTTTATGTATATAAAATCACGTTATTGGGTCATTTCAAAGAAAATAGTACTGCGCTAATATAATTTTTTATAATATGTCACTTTGTTTATAATATGTCACTGTTAGCATTAAAATTAGTTTTTTGTAATTCATATATAATTTTGTAATATAATTTTGTAACATAATTTTGTAACATAATTTTGTATTTATTTACAAGGTATATTTATTATAATCGGTGTGCTCTCGAATAAACACGTATGTAATTACTTTAATTTAATTAGCTTGCAAAGGAAGGTTCCAAGATTGGTGACACAGAATGATCTGAGAGCTTGTGCATCGATAGAGTATAAAAGAACTAGTATATAAATATATTACAGCCATGAAGCGCAATACCTAAGGGGCATTAAGAAAATAAATCGCAAATTTTAATCTACAGTTTGTAATCGGATAAATTTCTTTCTTTGACTAGCGGCTCAGTAGCGTGGTTGGCAGCATGATAGATTTGAAAATTTTCTTTGCGAGTTTCAATCCCACTGAGACAAATTTTTTGGAACGAAAATTTTTATCATTTTTTTTTTTCATAACCGAAAAAAAAAAAAAATATTATAATAATTGGAATTTTTGAAAAATACAAATTAAATGTATGTTTTCTAGCATATAAGTACATTTTTAACCATGAAATATTGATGTTATAAAATTTAATGAAAAATCAATTTAAAAAAGATCTAGCCAATGTAAATGTCTACAGACGAGGATCTCTTATTGTTTCTGTGAACTCTTTGTCGTTCACAGGATCTCGTATTGTTTACCTGGTAGGTAAAGGTTTCTGAATTTTCAGTAGAAATTTTTTGCTCTTATTTAAAATTGTTTACAGGCATTTTAATGAACAATCAACTATTTTTAACAGAGAGATAAATTAAAATACATGAAGAATATACATTTTTTAACTTTGTTTCATTATTCAAATAGCTCATATTAAAATTATGTTTTTTATTGTAAATGTTTTTTTTTTAAATCTAGGATTCTTGATATTTAATTAGAATAAGTGTCTGCGTAATATTTTTTTAGCAATTCGTGTTTTTTTTATTGTTTAACGTGTTTATATAATACAGTTTAATTATATAAATACAATTTTAACTGAGAAATTTTGAATGTTTATGTAATTAATGAAAAGTAAAGGTAAAATAAATAAATGAATAATAATAATAATAATAACATTAAAATAAGTAAATTGGTACTTTTATACACATTAAAATTGTACTGGTTTTAAAATTAATTAACTATCATTTACATACCGGGTGTCCCAAAAGTGACTGATGGATTTTAAAATTCAATAACTTCCAAACGATGACAGGTATTTAAAAAAATCTTGCAGGAGGGTTATGTATGATGTCAAGAGTTTTTGTACTGTGATTCTGGATTTTAATTTGAGTTTCAATCAATAGATGGCGCTGAGAGCAATATGCGTTCGGTCCAGACCCGATTTTTGGTTCTTCGGGATCCATTCAATACATTTTAATCCCCTTTTTTTGCATGGAAGAAGAGAGAGGCCAAAAAAATCGAGCCTGGAATTAGAGGTTATTACTTTCAACGCCATCTATCGATGCCATTTGTAACTAGAACTGAGAATCCCACCATAAAAACTCCTGACATCTTACATAATACTCCGCAAGAATTTTTTAAATATCTGTCACAGTTTGCAAGTTATGGAATTTTAAAATCCATCAGTCATTTTTGGGACACCCTGTAAATAAGTTAATATTTTTCATAGTGAAATAAATTAAAATACTTTATAATCATAACACGCTGCTTTAATTTTTTTTCTAAATGAAGGTTTTTTTTAAAATCATAATAATGTTTCGCTAATAATAATAATAAATATATCTTTTTTTAAAATACTAACATTTGAATTTTTGAATTTTTTTAATCTTGATTCTTATGCTTATAATTATAATAACTGTCTTAGCTACTGAAAAATAAAATCTAAAAAGATATTGAATTGCTTAAATTATTTATTAAGTATGCATTAACTACAAATCAAGAATCCGAAATAAAAAACCCACTTTAAATATTTAAAACAATGCTTTTACAAAATCCTGAAATATTCGAAATATTTTCAAAATGAAACAAAATTAAAATAATATATTTCTTCCGGTATTTAAATTTATTTCTCTGTTAAAATAATACATTATTCATTTAAATATCTGTAATTAGTTTTAAATAACAGCAATAAATTTCTGGTCTATAAACATATAAATTGGCTTACTTTTTTTTCATTTACTTTCCATTAAATGTTTGAACATACAAAATTTCATAGTTAAATATATACTTATATGCTACAGCACATACGTTTACTTTACGTTTTTCGTAAATTTCAATTATTACACATATTTTTTTCAATTCCGATTCGAAAATAATTAATAAAAATTTTCGGTCCGAAAAATAAGTCTAAGATTGGAACTCACAAAGAAAAATCTCAAATCCAGAATGCTGCTAACCACGCTATTGAACCGCTTGAAAAGGAGGAAATGTATCCGATTTTATACTGTAGCGTAAACTTTGTGATTTATTTTCTCAACATCATCTGGGTATTGCGCTTTATAGCTGTCATATATTTATGTACTAACTATACTCTATCGTTGCACAAACGTTCACTGCATTCTGAGTCACCGACCTTGGAATCTCCCCTTCTTAGTTTAAATGCGAAAGTGAGACCTGAGTAGTACAAAAAGCAACTTCTGAAAACGCAAATTTCTATCTGCAAGTCATATTTTTTTTTTTTTCAGTTGATCTATCAGTTGACAGTTATCAAGGAATAAATAGTAAGAGTGATTCATTTGGGCAAAGCATGTATGCAACTGAAAGTTGTATTCTATTCATAAACTTTATAATATTAATTTCAATGTAATTCACAGTTTATTAGTACTTAGTGGTAAATATAAATAACATGATCAAATTTTGCGTTGGAAGAAGTATGTAGTGCCCCTTGTGCTCGACATATATAATTCGGCAACTATGTTAAATTTTAAAACGTGAAGATTGTTGTGTCGTAAACTCGTAAACGTACAAATACAGAAGATTCAAAAGTTTTTTTAATTTTTTTATAAAAAAAAAAAAAAATAGTTTTGCACATGAACATTACACCGAGATATTTAAAGATCCTAGATTACATTATAAAATACATGCTCCTACATAGGTAGGGTAACTCTGGTTCTTCAGTTATCCAATGTTTTAATTTATCTGGTCTGTTGATGCTTACATGGTACAAAGAATCCCCAGCTATCACGGTCGGTCATGGGGCAATGAACTACCTTTTTTGTCGTCTACTTGATGGCTCTGATCTCCTGTTTATCGCATTTTGTATGTCCTATGACAGTTTCTGGCATTGTTTTTGTCCTTTCAAAACAATCTGCAACAGCAAACCTTCCCATTTTTTAAAAGTTTGTTCACCGGATCTCTTATTATTTACCTGCTGGGAAAAGGTTTTCTGAATTTTCGGTAGAACGTGTTTTGGACCTCATTATACGTCCTTCCTTGAAGTCGAGCATAAACGGCTGATGTTCTTTCCTCTATTGCAGCCATACTTAAAATTGTTTCTCTTCTGGTCTGCAAAATTGCGCTTGCTCACATTGGGTGAACGCCATTTACTATATTTATATAATAATAATAATAAATATAATTAAAATAATAAAATAACAACACTAGTAGAACAAAGATAACTTACAAAATTAATTCAATCAGTATAACTATTAGATCGTGAGCCGGCAGCACAGATAACCACCGCATCGTGTTGGAGGCTGAAATTCCAGAATTAGCAAATCTCGATTTCCATATTAAAACGCAATCGGTCTGCCAAGTCATATCTTGTTGGAAAACACCTAAAATTCCGATTTTAGCGGTCAACTCGTAGGTTCATCATTGCGTTTTCCTGCACCCAAAGGTATGAAAACACGGCGGAATGGGAGCAAGAGTACACAATGGCAAACCTACGAGTCTACCAGTAAAATCGAGTTTTTTGGTGTTTTCCACCAAGATATGACTTGCCAGACCGATTGCGTTTTAATATGGGAATCGAGTTTTAGCTAATGCTGGTATTTCAGCCTCCAACTTGATGAGGTGATTATTTCATGGTTCGTACGCCTCCCTAAATTTTTTAGACCAGAAAATGTTTCGGCACCAGTATTATGTATCTTATAGAAAATCTCTTCTTAAAAGAAGGCGAAAATTTGAGCGTTTGACCTAGATTTCTTTTTCTATAAAAAGATGCTGGTAGTTTCCCTGGAGAAATAACGGTATCCGTACGAATCATGTGTCTGTGCAGCCGGCTCCCGGTCTATATGTAATAAGTGAAAAACTTGATGCACTGATGATATAATGATGCAATAAACGGCAAGATCTAAAGAAAAATAAATCGTGATATTTTCTTTTATAATTGAGTTTTTTACCCAATCTATTAACTGATATCTGTTTTAAAGCTAAAAATAATAGTACAAAATGTGTTAATTTTAAATTATGTTTCATTAGTTTTAAAGATTAAAAGTTAAATACAGAATGAAACACAAATAAGACGACACATAGTGATTTTTAAACATAATTTGAGTTTGATTATAAATAGCGGCATACATTTTTGTTTCTCATAAAAACAGGAAAAACAATTGTGGTACTCTTAAATAAATTTTTATTCACGGTTAAATTAAGTGTGGATGTACAATAAATGTGGATTGATAATTGAGTATATCGGGCCTCAGATAAAGAGTCGCTGGTCCACATGCGGTCCGCGGCCGCAGATTGAGTATGGCTGCTCTATTGTAATAAATATTAATTTTTCCCTGTAAAAAAGGCAATTTGTTAGCGATTTAAAGAAATGGTAACATACTTTTAAATTATTCTGTATATAGAGCCTTCTTGGACACGTATGCTTTAAAAGTTTGAATTTTCGATTTTATTCCCAACATTTTTTGATTAGGTACGAGGTAAATGTAAAATTCGGCAGCCCTTTTTTATCAATAAAAATTTCTATGCAGATTGAATTTATTACACTATATAAAAAGTATCAAATATGATGTATAGTTTAATTTTAAAGTGATTTCTTATTTTAATTTAAGTTAATAAAATATGAGGAAATGCTTAAATTATTTTATACTGCAATTCACTGATTTCTAATATACAGCAGATTTTTTTGAAAAGTTAACTATACAGCATTATTACAGAAATATATATTATACAGCATAAAGAGACTAAGGAGTGATAAATGATCTTATGAAAACGCTGTAGTTCAACAATGTCACTTAAGAAATTAAGCGCTATAAAACTTCTTAATATGAAAGTGTAAACTTATGTAGAAGCCAAAAGCGTGATAAATCACTTTATTATAAGATATTCATTCATGCTATCGAGAAATATCACTAAAACTATGTTTTATTACAGCGATTAAATTACAGTTTTTAGTGTAAGGTATTGTGATTTATGATGGAGCTAGATAAATGGTTATAAATGTAAATGATTAATTTTGTGATCGATTCTTTAATATATAGCTGCTTAAATATATAGAAGAAGCTGCTTTTGTAAAAGAAACTGTGAAAGACTAATTTGTGTTACGTGTCTGTTAACTTTTCTTTCTTCGTTTTGACCATTAATTACTATTAAAGGTATATATAAATATTTTACAGACATACATACAATAAATACAATAAACCCAACTTGTATACTGTCAGTATACTTGTTGTATACTTGTATACTTGCATACTGAGCAGCAGTCTAGTATACTGTGGTCCCGGGTTCGATTCCTGGCTCTGGTTAATTTTTCACTCCAGTTGGGTTTATTGTATTTATTGTATGTATGTCTGTAAAATATTTATATGTACCTTTAACTGTTGAATGCAGGCGTTATTTATGTGTGTATGTGTGTTTTAATATATATTGTAGTATGTGTGTTTTATTATATTAATTACTATGCTTTAAAATTCTTCAATTTAATGTGAAATATTTCATAGAAATATTAATAATACAATATAAAAAGTATAAATATAAGTTATAATAATAAATACTCATATCGAGAAACATAGTTTCCATGTTTATAGTATAAAATTTTGTGATTTGCATAAAATAAGTTGAATGCTACAAGAAAATAAAAAACAATTAAAAAAAAGTTTGGGAAATAGAATAGCTGGTAAAGGTAAAATAGCGATTAAACTAAATAGCTTCTGATGATGAATATTCAACAGCAACCCTCATTCCTTAAAAATAACGGTCGCAAAATAAGAAACAAAATTAGATAGAATGTGTTGCTTTTTTACATCATAAAAAAGTTAATTGAGTATATCCATTTTACATAATGGCTTTTTCAAAAATATAGAATAAATTAGAAATCTGAAAGCAATTTTGAAAGCAATATTACAAACTCTTGTTATTATCTTGTCAAATATAGAATTATGTTATGTTTTTAAAAATATTTCACTAATTTATAGTAGAAGTAAAATGAGCTACATACTTAAAAAATGTTAGTTATTTTTATCATCTTGTTATAAAGTATTTTTTTCAGGTTCTGGAATTCTATATTTTTTTCTAGCATTTTTCTGTTTCTAAACGGCAAAGCATCTAAAGTGATTGTATGTGAATTTCACGTGTTTTTATATATTTAATTTAAAAATTTATGTTTCAAGAATTTCATTCAAATTTTTGAAAAGATCTGAACGTCAGACGCAAATTCTATGGGTTTTTTCTTTTCAGAATATACAATGACCGATTGGCAGTTATTAAGTAATCGCCTTAATTTATATGCATACGTATATGCACACTTGTTTAAGTATACTATGATAATTACACTTACTATATTTTAAATTTTCGTAAATTACATTGCGTTTTTTTTTTTTTTTTTTTTTTTTTTTTTTTTTTTTTTTTTAAGTTTTAAAATGTATTATTTGCAATAATACTGATAAAGCTATAAAACTTATTTTAAAAAAGTTTCTGTTATTAGTGTGTGTATAATACAGTCGTTCCCAACGAGGGACGTATTTAGGTATTTAGGGACGTAAATAGGGAGCGATTCTAGATTTATTATTAAACCACTCCCTGATAGTTTATTTTTGTTTTTACAAGAAAAGTAATGTAGTAAAGTTTATACTAAAAAACATTTACTACTAACTTTAAATACTAAGTATAGCACGCAGATTTTAAAAATAAATACAAAAAAAGTTTTTTATTTTGTTTTTAAAAGTTTCCATAAAGAAAATTCAAAATTAAATCTGTATCAGAATAAATTTATTTTAAAGTTTTGTAAAATTTATGTAACACTGTTTTTATACTAATTTTGTTTTTAATTTTTCTGATTTAAATTTAATTTAGATTCTTTTGCACATATTTATTGGATGAGACTTGTATTTCTATTTGCTCTGGATAACACGAAGAAACTTTTTCACATAAATTATTTGACACTATAAGTGAAATTGACCGTTTTGAACGCATTTAAACTGAAACGTGGAGTATCTAAGATAGGTATTACAAAATCTATAAAAGTTATAAAATGACAAACGGGCTGTACACAAGGAAATGGGCCAATAGTAAAACTTTTATGATTCTTGTTCAGACCTCAGGCACAGTATATAAATGTACATATTAGAATTAAAAATTTAAACTCTTTCTGCATGGTTGTCAAATGGCGATGATGAATATACGAAAAGCTCGCTAAAAAAGAAGTATATTATGTTGAGCTAGTAAAATGACTCCTTAAAATTATTCTAAATTTTAATTTTTTTAGGTGTTAAACTCCTATCTTTTCTGAACATTTTGATTTAATTGTTTCCTTAAAATTCCCATTAAAACAGAAGTTATGGATTTTAGAATTAATAAATCAATCCCTCAATAGCTGAAGCGACGTTTCCGAAATTTTGAAGTCATTTTTTTTCCAAATGATGTTTATGGCCATAACGTGCGCGATATTTCAAAAATTTCTGTATATTTTTTCATGATATTTTCGAAACATATTTTCCTTATAGTCTGTATAATATGAACCTAAAATTTCCTTTTTATTGTTCAAAAAATGTTTTTTAGGTGATTATATTGTCAAAATTTCCTGAATTTTGCATTAGTTTAATACAACTTAGTATTACAAATAGAAAAAGGCTCTAAATATAAATTTATTTAGGTTCAGGGTAATTATTACAATCTGAAGTATAAGTAGCCACCAAATTATTTTATTCTAGTTGCAAAATTTATTTTGTAATCCTGCGCGTAATCTGTTATGCCATTTTTCTGCTCAACAAATGTCTGACAGTTTGGAGCCCTCTGTAAATACTAATTCTCAATCTTGCAATTTTTTAAATACATGAAATTAAAGAACATACTTTTATCTTTCAATTAAAAAAAATCGTGTCTTAAAATCAAATACATTTCAAGATATTAAATGTTGAAAATGTCATTTTTTTTTCTCCAATTTTAAGAGTCCTGAGACCCCTTAAATGGTCCATCTCATTTTTCCTTTTCAAAATGGACTTGGACTAATATGGTTTTGAGCACCTCAGTTATAACTTCTAACAGACATTCCTAATCGTAGATGAATAACTAGATTTACTCCTCTTTATTTTAAAAATATTTTATAACTAAAATTAAATAAGTTCATATTTTAATCTTAACATGAATTATTATTTCATGATTCAATTTAATTCAGGATTAAAGAACATTTCTATATAGAGTATCCCAATAAAGATTGACATACTCTTAAAATTATTATCTCTTCGTGTTACGTAAAATATGTAAAATGCAAAATTATTATATATATAATAACACAAAGTGTATAACGCTTCCGGGATTGAACTCATACGGATTCCATTTCGCTTTATCGTATTCCATTCGGCCATTTTTATTGAAAATTATTTTTTCGAATTAAACTTCATAAAAGATGCATTTTTAGAAAGATTATTCAAAATAAATTAACATTTGAGAGATGACTTTTTAACTCTGAAGACTTTGGGGGAAAATGAATAGTATTTCTTATAAAATATAATCAGACTATCAGGGATACTTAATGCCGTGTAGAATATATATATATATATATATATATAACAATGGAAATAAAATTTTGCATTTTTGTATTTTATAGGGAAAATAAATTTGTAATTTAATAAAAGAATTTGAGAAAAAAAAATCTGTTAATGCAATTAATAGTTACAATTTACTTAAGTGATAAATTATAATTTTTAATGATCAAAATTTATTATAGGTTTATTTATGCATGTTTAAAAAAAATGAGGATTTAATCTCAGTTAAACTTTTTAAAATTTAAGTTATATAATTATTATTTTGGCGTCAGCTATCGGCAATTAATCCGTGAAGGACTTCTAATTTTTTTTTTATTATTATTATTCTGATTTATAAGAAATTGAAGGTTATAAATTTTTTTTAAAGCAATGAAAGAAGACGAAAGTTAATTGACAATATATTTTAAAATAGCATTGTTAATTCTAATTTGCATGTTTTTTATGAAGTATTTCTTTAAATTTTGTAAGTGAAGTTCTTTCTTGCAAATTAAGTTTCAGTTATAAATGGGCTGTTTTTATAACTATTTTACTCCCACCTGATCCTATTAGTCAGATAAGATAAAATTTATTACTTCATAATTCTTTTTATAATGCAATGCTATATCATTCTTTTGAAAATGCAAACACGTCATTCTGACTGGGCTACCTTCTAGTTCTATATAAGGTGGGAATTAAGAATTCATTGAATGATAAGTCCTGCAATTAATTTTTTTTAAGTTACAATTTTAACCTGCTGCTGGATTCTAAAATTTAAAATTAGAAAAATTTAGAAAAACCGAGATATGATACTTCGAATTTTATACAATTTTGTCGTTTTCAGGTACTAAAAACGCGTTTTCCTGTTTCTAAATAATACACTAAATTTATATTAACATCATTGAGAATATAGCTATTTCCGAGTAATGAAATACGTCGGGCATTCAAGAAATGATATTTCTCTAAAATACATTATATAATCAAATTTCTGTATTTTCTACTTCGTCCCAGATTTAAGACTGACAGGAAATTGCACTGCAATGCAATATGTAATAAAAACTCTTTGTTTTTCTCGTTTTACTCAAAGAGCACTTAAAGTTCATATTGCAAAACAGTTCTTATGAAATTCAAACAAGTAATTCTCACAAGCGTCGTCTGAATAAATGAAATACAAATTTATTGCTTTTATGTCATTTGGGAAGTTGGAGAAAATTAGTAATGTTCGAATGTTGTCTCGTGTGATTACATGATATTTGAAATAACTCACATATTATGCTAAAGTTTCACGAGAACGAGACTCCACAAGAGTGCAGATAAATTGCATCGTTTTTACAAAAGCAAAATATGTTTTACGTTTGTATTTCTTTTCAGACTTCTTTTTTAATGTAACGCGCAACAAAATATAAAAGAAACTTAATCCAATGTCTCAAATCGAGAGCAAACGTAAAACGATTCAACACACAATTGTTCTTTCAAGTTAAAAAAAAAAATAGCATTTTGTTGGTTTTATTTTATTTTTACTTTCAATCTATCTCATGAATAATTTTGTGTTATATAAAAATATTGTGATTCCATACAATAGAGAAAAAACGGTCATCTAGCACACCAATACTTAAAATATAATTGAATTTTAAATGTTCTGAGAAATATTTAGATGGAATCATTCATGATTTTTCAACTGCTAGAATTTTGTAAATCTTTATCTATAATTTTTCCCGCGGGACAAAAAAAAAGAGAAATATATATGTATTCATCTCAGTGTAAAATGCAAACCTCTGTTCAATTTAAAAATAATTCTGTCAGCCAGAACATCGGTAAAGAAAATTTATTTTAAGAAAAAAACTGCAATTATGACAAAGTGCCAGTTACTTTAACAGATTTCGATAGTAAAATAAACAATTTATAGTAGTATTTCCGAAATAAAAATTGTATTTATTTCGAACTTTTCTTATTTTATGAGATTTCACAGTAAAGTAAACGGTTTACAGAGTTTTTTAAAAGTATATGCCGATAAAGCATGTACTGAGAGATTTTTATTGTGAAATGTCACAGTGCATGCGAGTTTCTTTAAATGTAGGAAGAAGATGCCAAATTTTTGAGAGATGATAACACATGTAAAGACAAATCATTTTCAACATCAAAACATTTTAGGCTTTCGTACTTAAAAAGGAAAAACGAAACCATTATAAGATCACTCCTGTGTCTATCTGTCCGTCTGATAGTCCATTTTACTTGTAAACTATGCAACGTAGAAATTCAAATTGGCTGCAATAATAAAGGCTAATGACTCACATATTTTTAGATTATTAACTATTCACAAATATATTTTGTAAAAATGTAGAGTTGCTAATTAAGTTACTTGAAAAAAAAATCTTTCCTTTGTATATTGTGTAAAACCTTTCGCAACACCAAACTCAAAAATAAATTATTTTTACTTTTAGGTATTACATTTTCAAGGATATCGTCAAAAATGTTATGCAGATATATGCCCCTCTATTCCCATATCTACTGAAACTAAAATTGTGAAAAAATTAGTGGTGCAGATGTTAATTTAAACCTTGCAAGAAAATTATAACGATCACCCTAGGGCAGATAGTTTTTGAGAAAAGCACATTTTTCCAATACAAACAAGTTTAGATTTGCGGGTGTTTAGCAAAGGAGTTGAGGAGACCTGGAGGTACAGTCGTGGGAAATAAAGTAAACACTCCATACTAACTCTGCAAATAACTGTCGGAGAAGAAAGTTACAGGTACCACGCGATTGGTAATAAAGGTTACTTTTAAACGATGTACAAAAATTTTGCTTAGGGGGCCATCTACATATTAAAACAACCCATAACTTTGTTTTCTTTCAATAGCAGTACACAATTCTGACAGCATAAATGAACTCTAGACCCTTCAATTAGCCTAAAACAAATTTTTAAACAATTCGTACGATAAGTTTCCGAGAAATTAATTATTTTAAAAGAAGCGTATTTTAGTGGCTGTATCCAAGTTGAAGTTCGGTACTCGATTGTTGAGCGAGAGAGCACCCTTCTTGATCACGGTATCTTAATCTCACTGCTAGATTACAGGATAGCATAAGAAATTTCAAAATATTTAGTCACTTCTATCATAGACGACCCCTTAAACCATCATTTTGTCGTTTTTTAAGCATAATTTGAAAATTACTTGGAAGGAAAATGTGAAATTTTGGATTTCCATAAAACAGGACTTAATAAATCTGAATCCATCAAAAAAACTGTAGGTTGCAATTCATAATTTTTTCGAATATTAATTTCATAATTCATAATTCATATCATAAAATTATAAAAATTGCAAATTCAACGTATTTATGTTTGGGTGTTTTAGTATTATTGCTGCACAAAAAATTAGCACACTAGGAGTATAATTTCAGAAGATATTATTAACTAGTTGGATGTGCCAATCCCAAAACTTCCTTCTATCTTATACAGCTTAATGTTTCAAAAAGTAGTTACACATAGAGATGGGCGATAACGAAATGTTTTATCGATTATCTCGATTGTATGAACATCTCGATAGTTTTCGATTGTGCAAATTTTTTCTCGATGATTCCAATTTGCCAATTGCTTTTATCCGTCACATATTATCTATTATATACATCATAGATTTATCAAGAATCGTCTGCGGCTAAACTGGAATGAGTCGGTGTTAATAAGGACTACGTGACTTCGCTCGATAGCCGGCCCCTCCTTTAATTGGGGCCTCTAATTTATACGTAATCTTGTAATATGAAATCTCGAGCAGGTTACCCGCTATATACGGCATTGTATAACAGGCGTGGTGTGCACGCACTGCAAAATCTTGTAAAAAATATATAATCTCGAACGAACGAACCTCGGACCAGATCTCTGCCTGAGGGGTGAAAGTGAGGGGAGGGGCACAGCAGCTGCATAATAATAAGTCGTCACGGGTCTTTAGGCATTTCTAACCATGTGTCACATGAGGGGTCTCGATCTGAATTTATAAAAATGCCCTCACCGTGGGGGCAAACTGGGGAGGGGGGCGGGTGCAGGAGGTGGATAACATAAATAAGTGGTACAGGCATTTCCGACAATATGTCACATGAAGGGTCTCGGCTAAATTTAGAAAAGTGCCCCGTGGAGGAGGGATGTAAAAGTTGTCACAGGCCTTTCCAGCGATATATCACATGAAAGGTCTCGGCTAAATTTATAAAAATTCCACCAGTGGGGGCAACGTGGGGGGAAGGACAGCAGGAGGTGAATAACATGAGTAAATGGTCCTAGGCCTTTCCAGCAATATGTCACATGAGGGGGTGTCTTGGCTAAATTTAGAAAAGTGCCCCCGTGGGGGAAAAGTGGGGCGGGGGAGGACATCGGAGGTGCATAACATCAATAAGTAGTCACAGACATTTCCAACGATATCTCCCACGAGGAGTCTTGGCTAAAGTTGGAATAGTGTTCCCCACGGGGGAAAGGAGGGACAGACACCGGAGGTGTATAACATCAATAAGTAGTCATAGAACTTTCCAATGATGTCTCACATGAGAGGTCTTGGCTAAATTTGAGAAAGTGCCCCTCGGGGGGTGCAAAGTAGGGGGAGGCTGACACCGGAGGTGCATAACATCAATAAGTAGTCAAATACATTTCCAACGATATCTCGCATGAGGAGTCTTGGCTAAATTTGGAAAAGTGCCCCCGGGAGGGCA
Source organism: Maratus speciosus (assembly GCA_963932465.1). Taxonomy (NCBI): domain Eukaryota; kingdom Metazoa; phylum Arthropoda; class Arachnida; order Araneae; family Salticidae; genus Maratus; species Maratus speciosus. The sequence continues at coordinate 434,214,522 of OZ010789.1, read as the reverse complement.
AAGTGGGGGGGAGGCGGACATCGGAGGTGCATAACATCAATAAGTAGTCACATAACTTTCCAACGATATCTCACATGAGGAGTCTTGGCTAAATTTGGAAAAGTATCCCTCGGGGGGGACGAAGGGGGGGGGGACGGACACCGGAGGTGCATAACATCAATAAGTAGTCTCAGACCATTCCAACGATATCTCACATGAGAGATCTTGGCTAAATTTGGAAAATTGCCCCCCTGGGGGGGCAAAGTGGGGGGACGGCCACCGGAGGTGCACTACATCAATAAGCAGTCATAAATCTTTCCAACGATATCTCACATGAGGGGTCTTGGCTAAATTTGGAAAAGTGTCCCCCGGGGGGAGGCAAAGTTGGGGGACGGACACGGGAGGTGCACAACATCAATAAGTAGTCACAGACATTTCCAACGATATCTTACATGAGGGGTCTTGGTTAAATTTGAAAAAGTGTCCCCGGGGGATGCGATTTGGGGTGACGGACACCGAAGGTGCATAACATCAATCAGTAGTCACAAACCTTTCCAACGATATGTCACATGAGGGTCTTGTCTAAATTTGGAAAACTACCCCCGTGGTCGGCAAAGTGGGGGATGCATAACATGAATAAATGGTCACAGGCCTTTCCAACAATATGTAACATGAGGGGTGTCAGCAAAATTTAGAAAAGTCCCCCAGGGCCACGTGGGGCAGGGACACCGTAGGTGCTTAATATGAGTAAGTGGTCACAGGACTTTCCAATAATATGTTACATGAGGAGTGTCGCAAAAGTTAGGAAAGTGTTCCCCCCAGGGGTCAACTATCACACAACTCGGAATACAATCCCCCTTTTTGAAATTTCATATATATTATAAATAATATTTATCGGAGGGCTCCATAGAAAAAATCTAATCTAAAATAATAAAAACGGAAAAACTACCACCTGCAGTGGGGGCCAAACTGTGGAGGGGGGAAAGAAAGTCTCATAATATGAAAGAAAGATCCAAGATCTTTCTGAGGACATATCACACGACTGGTCCACAAAAAGTTTGAAAATTCTCCCCCGTGGGCTCACTCTTTCGCCCCGGAATTCAAACAGCCCCCAGTTTAAAATTTTTAAGATTAATAAATAATATTTACAGGAAGACTGCACAAAAAAAAAACACATCTAAAATGATATTTATTATAGAAATCGCTACGGTTTTTAAAAAGTTTTCTAACCCTCCCCACTCCCCGAATTTCACCTTCGGGGGAAAAAAGGTTCAAAATATGAAAGAGTTGTCAAAGGGCTTTTTTCGATGATGTGTCACAGGAAGTGTTCGGTAAAATTTTTAAAATTGCGCCCCGCATGGGTCCCCTCTCACCCCCCCCCCCCGGAATTCTCCCGACCCACCTTCCTCTTTGAAATTTTTATATTTAATAAATATTATTTATCAGAGGGCTCCAGGTGTGTAACAGCTTGGTAGGGCTAAAATAAGAGAAATTTTGAAAATTAAGGCTTCATTTCACACCCCATTGTCATGCCTAGTTCTCTCTCCAGCTCGCCTCTCGATATCTCTTCTCGGCCCTTCTCGGTCGAGCGTGAAATGACAATCATCGAGAGTAACATTTCGAGAAAGGACGAAAACTGATTCCTCATTCTCGGACAACGGCATATGAAATGTTGAAAAGAGACCGGGAGCGAGAAACGAGAAGTGACAATGAGAAGCGATGAGTTTTGCAATCGAGAAGAGGTATCTCGAGGTAAACGAGCAGTTTGCATCGAGCAGCGATCTCTCGAGGTAAACGAGCAGTTTGCATCGAGGAAATATATCTCGACGAGCGAGAGAGAGAAAGAAATGAAGCTTTCAGAAGAGCCAAACTTACAGCGCTTCTGGTGTAATTCATAATTTCCCAAAGGAATACATCTTCTTTTCCATTCGTTTTGCTTATTAACCGATATGGGTTAGGAGGCATAGTGGTTTAAGTTGTCTGTTCTGGTTTCAATTGTTGATATAGAAGTTTTCTATTGAATATGGCGCCGGTTTCTTCCTGATTTTCAATGTTTCTCTTAATTTAACCCTCCTAAGCTGTCCCATATCTCTTAATATTAGAATGCTATTGTTAATAACAAAACTGCACTTCAAATTATGTGTTTTCAAGATTTTAAGTCTCGCCTCAGGAAAGAGAATTTAAAAACATTATTTTATCCCCACTCATGTAATATCATAAAATAAAGGTCATCTCATAACCTTTCTAAATCTACCTTTCTTTTGTCAGTCTACCGTAATTTTATACGCCTGAGCTTAAAATGCTCTAAAGGAAGATACTTAGTGGCGGCTTTTTTCGTACACTGGTACGGTATCTTCCACTTATAGGAAAATTATAAGACTAACATCAAATTGTGTCTAAAATCGAATAAAAAATATGGACATATGTTTTTTAATTTTAACTTCTTTCTTTCGCCTCAAGAGCGCGCTTTAAAGTTTTGTTTCTTCAAATCTTCAGTATACTGTTTGTCCAAAAATTATAAAATTCACAAAATAAATTCTTTTCACTCTCCCATATTTTCTCGTATCAATTTTATTTTTACTACCACCAGGGGTCGCCGCTCAATAAAACATTTTACTTTTAGCCTCAGGCTATTGGTATCTTTCATCTGTTTTTCATGATTTACATAAGTCCCATTGTTTTTCTTCGTTGTGGATACTATTCTGTAAGTTCTTGACCCATTCTGACCATTTGGGCACTCATTCTGGACCAACTGTGGCTCATCAGGTCCTCTTCATTTGTCTGGCTCTAATCACACGCTTCACTTGTTCTTTTTCTTCAATGTTTTTCTTATTCAATGGCTTGGTTCTTTTACCATTTTCAACTTTCCCTAGTCCTCCCTTACATCAAGTTAACTTTCATCCTTGGTCTGCCCTACTGTCAATTTGGGGCTTAATGCCTCTTCGGGGGGAGGGAGGGTTCTTCTGCCTTTTCCAGACCCATCATCTAATACAACGTTGGTAATGATTGGAAGATTAAAATTATCCGAAGTCGAATAAAATGATTCAATCAAAAATGAAGTCGATTGAAGTTTTATTTTAGTTACAGAATTCCCTATTAGCGGATATATTTGTCTGTTTATCTTTCTAGTTTTCGATAAAACTTTTCTGTTTTCGATAAACGGAGAAATTCAACAGCATTAGACACACTTCAGACATTTAGGGAGCTTTAACTTGTACCAAACCTCCTGCCTTTATCGAAAAGAGGAAAATGCTAATAGATTCGAGCTAATGCGCCTAAAATAAAAAATGAGTTTGTAAATGTGTCAGAAAGTAGCTACTTTGGATTTCGATACAGACTTAAAGAGTCATGTTGGAATCGCTAGGCACTGGAAAACAATTTCCTTGTTAGGCAAGTTGCCTGTTAGCAGGTGTATTTGTCTGGTTGTCCTTACGTTTTTCGATAAAGCTGTCTTGTTTTCGATAAACGGGGTAATTCCACAGCATTTTATATTTAGGGAAGTTTAAGTTGTATCAAACCTTTTGCTTTTATCGAAAAGAGGGAAATGCTAATCGATTCTACCTAATGTGCCTAAAATAAAAAATGAGTTTGTAAATGTGTCAGAAAGTAGCTACTTTGGATTTCGATACAGACTTAAAGTACAAAGGACTTTTTTTTACTTTTTTGATTTTGTTTACAGGCATTTTGAATGAGGACAGCTTCATTTTCAAAACAGGTTTCGAAAGTGAAAGCATCCTTATAGAAAAAATCTGCAATCAAAATGGAAAATGTAAAAAATAGCCTTTGTACAGATTGACCTCAGCAATTCAATGCAAAGAAAATTATTTAAAAATATTGGAATACAAATGAGATATCTTTATATATATCTTCCATAGGATTAGCGTTAGCGAGTGGGCCGTTTTACTTGACTGAAGTAACCCCTTAAACCTAAATCAGGAGCAAATAATTGCGATAGAAGAATTATCGAGCAAGCACTATCAATATCTGACATTTTCTGCCAGAGTAATAGCTAATTTTTCCAACAACTGTTTTTAGCTTCTCTCGTTACCATCGATTGTAAAACATCTCGATTGCAGATTCTGCGAATTAATCGATGGCTATATTGATTGTGATTTTTTACGATGACGATTTTTCTCGATTGACGAATTCTCGAGAATCGCTCATCACTAGTTACACGTGTTATTACTTCAATATTATTAGTTCAATACTATACCAACTTTCATTTTCTTCTTAAATTTCTGCTTCAGTCAATTAAGCGGACTAGAAACGATTGAATCTATATCATGATATTTATTAAAATTAATAATTTTTCTTTATTCTGTTGTTATCAGCTGTCTGCTTAGCAGGAAGCGAGTTCTTGCCTCTGCACGAGCCACCGATGGACAATAGAGCTACGAAAAATCAAGAAAAGTATACAAAAATCGCTGTCACAGAGCTCTTTTACCGCTCAATATTTCCAAAACCATGGAGGACCTGTTGGACATATCCAAAAATTATGCACAAAAAATTTGGTTCAATTGTATGCATAATTTTACACACTTTTCGATGGTACAATAAAGAAAATGGCACAAACATCGATATTACAACGTCCCCTTCCGGCAGAATTTTTTTCAAATTCAGTGAGGACATGCTTGCCTTAGCAAGAATATACACAAAAAATTTGGTTCAATTCTATGCATAACTTCATACACTTACTGATGGTACAATAATGAAAATGGCGCAGACATCGCAATTATAACGCCCCCATCTGGCGGAATTTTTTCAAGTTCAGTGAGAACCTACCGACCATAGCCTTACACATACACAAAAAATTTGGTTCAATTCTATGCATGATTTTATACAGTTTTCAATGGTACAATAATGAAAATGGCAAAGACATCGCTATTATAGTGCCCCCTTCCGGCAGATTTTTTTTCAAATTCAAGGAGGAATTGCTTGCCACAGCCAGAAACATGCACAAAAAATTAGGTTCAATTATATGCATAAGTTCATACACTTTTCGATGGTACAATAATGAAAATCGTACAGGCATCGCAATTATAGCGCCCCCCTCAAGCGGAATTTTTCCAAATTCAGGGAGGACCTTCATGTCATGACCAAAAACATACACAAAAAATTTGGTTCAATTCTATGCATAACTTCATATACTTTCCGATGGTACAATATACAAAATCGCACACAAATTGCTATTACAGCGCCCCCTACCGGCGATTTTTTTTCCAAATTCAGGGAGGACCTGCTTGCTGTAGCCAAATACTTAAAAATTTTTTTGGTTCAATTCTATGTATAACTTCATACACTTTTCGATGGTACAATATTTAAAATCGCAGAAAAATTGCTATTACTGCGCCCCCTACCGGCGAAATTTTTCCAAATTCAGGGAGGACCTGCTTGCTATAGCCAAAAACTTAAAATAAATATTTGTTTGAATTCTATGCATAGCTTCATACAGTTTTTGATGGTATAATAGCGACAGACAGACGGACAGACAGACATTTTCTATAAACATGTTTTTGGGGATCTCTGACCCTTAAAACGTGTAAATCCGCCAAAAACCGGTAGTCGAAAAAAATTTCGAATACAATACTTTCTTCTATTGAAGATAGAAGAAAGTAAAAATATAAAAATGTAATTTAACATTAGAAACACTAAATTTTGAATGTTTATAATTTTTGAATTATAAACATTCAAAATTTAGAATTAAACAAGAAAAAAGAAAGAAATATAGTAATAAAAAATAGTAATAAAAAATTTAGAAATAAACAATTCATTCTTATTATTCAAATGACTTGAAATTTCGTGTCTAGGCATAGTTTGAACCGAAGACTTGAAATATCTTGTTAAAATTGTGTATTACCATTGAAAAAATGAAGTTTGAGTTCGTTTTAATATGTAGATGTCCCCCGAAGAAAATTTTATATACATCATTTATATTTAGACTTTATTTACAATCGTTCGGCACCAGTAACTTTCTTCTCCGAGAATTTGTTGAGGAGTTAGTAGGGGGTGTTTACTTTTTTTCCCACGACTGTACCTATTGCAGCAGAAGTATAAAAAAATTGTTCATAAGGGAGGAGCGCTCACCTATTGAATTTTTTTTCTCTCCAAATCAAAATGGGGCGGTGTGAAAAAGTTGCTCTACCATATCCTCATTCTGAATATAAAATATCTTTGAAAAATATTAATACTAAATACTGTCCCAAGGTCATTAAATATTGAGAAACAACGTAAAAGTTGTGCATTTTTTCATTTTTTCCCTCAAATATACAAACTATTAGTGTTAACTTAATTTAAAAGGATGGTCATCAACATATTATTATTATATATTTATAGGAAAATTATTTAATAATTATATCAAATTCTCTTTTATATCAATTTCTCAACGACTATACTTTTTAAAAATATATATGAAATTTAGGTAATTGTAATTGTTTTATATTTTTTACTTAACCTATGTAAGAAAATATAATTTGAAATTATCCTTAAAGAACTAAAGTCGTAAGGTAAAAATAATTTACTATTATAATTTACAAGCTATGAAGTTACCATTTTATAGTGTCCATACTGGTTTCAAAAGCTGGCATTTTTTTCCGAGACTCCAGACAAGTTTTAAGGAATCCACCGCATCTCAAAGAACCACAAACAACAAAAGATGACTCTGTAACAAGTTTCACACATCTTTCAGTTGGCTTGATTGTGACAAGGGAATAGTTTAATCTTAGGTAAGATGTCTTCAACTATTGCCTTTGGATTTAGGCTACACTTTGTAAGAATGTTATGATCTAAGAACTTAGTTAATGGTGGTTTTGTCACGGCTTATAAAATGGTAACTTCATTGCTTGTAAATTGTAAGAGTAAATTATTTTTACCGTATTAATATATTTCTTTAAGAATAATTTCAAATTATATTTTCTTACACAGGTTAAGTAACAAATATAAAACAATTACAATTGCCCCCCCCCCAAATAAAAATATATATATATATATATATATATGTAGTCGTTGAGTTAGTATAATAAAAGGGAATTTGATATAAATATTACACATTTTTACAATAAATATGTAATAAAAATAATTCGATGATCACCCTTGTAAATTAAATTAATATTAATAATTTGCAAATTTGAGGGGGAAAATAGGAAAATGCACAACTTTTAAGTTTTTCCTCAATATTCAATGACATTGGGGCAGTATTTAGTATTAATATTTTTCAAAGATATTTTATATTCAGAATGAGGATATAATATAAAGCAACTTTCCCACACCGCCCCATTTGATTTGGAGGGGAAAAAAATTCCACAGGCGAGCGCTTTTACGTTTTTCCTCAGTATTAAATTACCTTGGGGCAGTATTTAGTATTAATATTTTTCAAAGATATTTTATATTCAGAATAAGGTTCTGATAGAGCAACTTTCCCACCCTACCTAATTTTGATTTGTAGAAAACAAATTTTTCGCCCCACTCTATTGTTCCTAATGATTTTCAAAAAAGAAAAAAAAAAGAAAAAAAATCGTCGGTAATCAGCAGAGATATTAACCATTAAGGACACAGACGGTTTGGACATACATAAAGACACGTGCGTTTTCTATGTGCTTTCCGGTTTTAAAACCATGATAACAACTTTTAATGACGAATTTGTGTAATGCAATGCGCAAATACTAATTCAAATATTTATTGTACGGAATCCTCTGCGGGCAAGTAATATTTGCACTTGACAGTTTATATATTATATATTATTACATGCATTCATATGCAACAAAATTACTTTTGCCGACGGAATTTATATAATTTAAGTATTGGTATAAATATAACTACTTTCGTACTATAAAAACTGTTAGTCATATAAGGCTGGTAATTAAATTGTATTTTTAATTTTCACTGCTTTACACTTTCCACTAACACGTTTTGTTTTGCAATTGATAAAGTTTCATGTTTTTCACGTCACCCCTGGTTTAAATTGACAGGTAATCACTCCAAAATGCAAAATTTAATGATATCCGTATGTTTTTTGTGTATTAGATTATTTTATGTTGTTATTATGTTATTAGATTATGTATGTTATTTGTGTATTATGCTAACTAATTACATTTTTACAATTTCCAAAGAGAGTTTCCAGAAAATGAGTTACTTTTGCATTTCACCTTATTTAAATTCATTCAAAATCCTTGTATGTTATATTAAATTAACCAATGCTAGAGTTGTATTGTATGTGTTTTAATAAAAAGAATATTACTCTTTTATCTCATTCATGCAATTTTAAAACTATGTCATTCATTGTTACAAAATGTCATCACACGATAAAGTGTCTGCATTCAAATTTTGATGTTAACAGAAAGATTAAACAGATTTAAAATGCAGTATATTTTCTCTTTTGTTTAAGTAATATTATTTTGCTGGATCTTTTTTTAAAATTATTCTCTTTCTTTTGCAATAAAATTTAGTTTTTTACTGGTTACTCATTTTGAATTATAAAAATCTATTAAAAAATACTCGTTTAACAATAACTACCGTCAAGGATACATATGTAATATGTAGCAAATAATAGATTTAAAAAAATCTCTTCAGTTAAATTAAATGTTTGCATAAACTTAAACTACCTAAAAGATTTTCAAATTGTTAGAAAGTATTAGTGCATATTAAAAAAATATTTTTTCAAATATTTTTCATGTTAAAAAAATATTTATTTCAAATTTAACTGCTATGTTAAAAAATATTTTTTAACATAGCAGTTAAATTGGACATATTTAAGAATTTAATTACACAAAATAAATAAAAAAAATGGAATTTATAAATTATTTTTAGTTGTACATAATATATCCAGTTACATATTACAAAACATATTAGTTCTATAATACAGGAAATTACATTATAAAAAACGGAATTCCTTTCTTAATCTAGTGAAATACATTATAATCATGAACGAAAATATACTATCAGAGCTGCCAAGTCTCCGGATTTTTGGATACCAGTATTTTAATACAGAAAATTTTCTTTTATTTAATTGGAACATTTGGCCGATTTAAAAAAACAACATTTTTATAAGATAATAGTGGTGTGCAAAAAGCCGGAGACTTGGCAACTCTGTACTATAATAACTTCTACCAAATATTCATGTTTCTGAAAAAACATCTTCATGTTTAGAAACCTCAGAAAACAATATATTTTCGAGATTTAGAGAAACATTTATAAATAAAAAGAAAAGTGCCCTGTTAAACTGATGTCTTTGAGCTCACAGGCTATTCACACTAATTATATATCATACTCGTATTTCAAAGAATAATGCCTCTCAAAATTTAAATTAGGGGTATTAGCCCCCATCCCCTCTTTATTTTTAACCAATGAGACTCCAAATCTCATCAGAGAACCGTCCTATCAGTATAAACCGCTATACCAAATTTGAAGCAAATCGGATAGAAAAACCCATTTGTCTAAATTGAGGGGGGTAATAGACCCCCCCCCCCCCTTGATACTTTACCAATGAAACTCCAAATCTAATCAGGGAAGCGCCTTATCAGAATTAACCGATATACCAAATTTGAAGTAAATATGATAATTGTTAATGAAAAACCCATTTAACTAAGTTAACTGTCGGTTTAGCCGCCCGTTCCCTCTTTATACTTAACCAATTAACCCCCAAAACTAATCAGGGAAGCGCCTTATCAGAATGAACTTAGAAAAAGAAAATTGAAGCAAAAGGATATTTCTAACAAGTGTTATCGTGTTACGTACATACATACATATATATATGCATACATACAGAACCTGAGGGCACTTTAGTTCTCAGGCTTTCCCAGTCTGTGAACTAAAAAACAAGGTTTCTTTTCCAACCACGAATTTTTGCAAATAGTTCAGAATGTATTTTTTTATATTATTTTAAATTCAGCCGTGCTGATTAAGTAAACAGGATTCGTACGAGCACCGTTATTTTTAAGACAAGTATCAGAATTTTTTTTATAGAAAAATAAATCTATTTTAAACGGAAGAAATTCCGAGAGAAGAAGAGATTTATTTTTAAGCAGATTTTAATTAAATTTTTAAGAAGAGATTTTCCATCAGAAAATACTGGTACGTAAGAATTTCTTAGTCTGGAAATTCAAGACTCCGTATGAACCTTGGTAAAGATATAACACGATCTGAATTTTTCTAATTGAAAAAATGCCCAATCGAACACAAATCATTTGACTTAATTTGCCAACACTCTACCTATTGCATTCTGAGTGAAATGCGTCTACTGCTTGTCGCCAATTTAATTCGTAGATCTGGGGTTTGAATCCCAGATTAGGCCTCTTTTCACTGAGTTGGAATAATAGAGTTCGTATAGTTTCTAAATAGTTTTTATATTGTATAAATATATCGGTTTTCTCAGTACGAATATACATGACGTAACATCACTCCGGTAGCATGTATAGCGACTGCAGATATTAAAATATGCTGTATATTAGTATTTTTGTCAAGCATAACTTATAAAATATTCGATAGATTTCGTTAAAATTTTCAGTGAATGTATCGATGAAGTACATATATACAAGTATAGTGATAAACTATCATAAACAAATTTTCCACTCTTTACAAATTCTGGTACAATATAAATATAAAAGTTTAATTAAAATGCTTAAGATAAAGGTTGGTGTTGATGTAAGTTTCATAGGCAGAAATTTCTCGGCAAACTAATTAAAGTCCACGCAGAAAAAAAAAATGACGCATACACTAATATTAGAGTAGAATAAAACCAAGTATTTAAAGTTATTAAAAAAATTAAAATATTGTTTTTCTTTTCTAAAATATTTCAAATTAATCCAATTGGAAACAAATCTGGATTTTTTTTCTATTTAAAAGGGGGAAAATGGTAATAACTTACTTGTAGAGATTGAGTCGAAATCTCGACAATATAACTTTTATATCTCGCGTGTGTAAATCAGAAACACTTTATTAATATTGATATAAAATGTTTTGTTTTATTATAATATTTCTTTTTTTCTTTCTTTCTTTTTAGTATTTTAAAGGAAATTAGTGAGAGGTATGCGTATTTTAAATATGTGGAATTTAAATGGAATGGGTTAAAGGCATATACTTTAAATGAATTCGGTGGAAGGTTTAAATGTTAAATGAAATCAATTCAATATAAATTTGGTATTGGAAGAATATTTCGTAATTTATCATCTGTGCCCGGTTAATGTAAAAGTACAAGTATTGATAATAGCATGCGGTATCCGAAAAAAAAAAATCCTTATGAGGGACTGTGCATATAAAACGTTATCAATTATTGTTATCGAGGGAGGGGGGGGGGGGGTGTCTGGCAAGATATCTCTAGGGGGAAGGGTGTTGTCTTGTGATATCGTTATCATTTTTGAACCAATCAAAATTTTCTCTTTTCATTTGTAATTTGTTTTAAACATCAAAATAGTATGTTATCTGCTATGTATGCTTTTTAATACACTGGTTATCAAAACTTAAGGAAAAGTCACAAAAGCCAATTTTTAAATACGGGAATACTCAAAAGGAAGTAATATAATTCGAATAATTACAATTCCTGCAGAACAGCTAGTCCATATAACATCTCATTCAGGTCACACATGGTCACAAGAATCACAGTCACTACGGCGAAACAAAAAATAGGAAATTCCATACGTCTCTTTTATGAGTCTCAAATGACTACTATATGTGACTCCACTGACAGGTCACTGTAACTGCTGCTTTGTGGCGAGTCACCAGGTGACTTTACAATGTCATTTCATTGAGACTCTCGTGTGACTCTCATCTGGAGACTCAATTTCAAAGTCATTGTGAACGTTGCATTATGATAAAACACCAAATAATGTCAAATTAAAGTCACATGGTGACTTTTCACCACTTTTCACAGTTGTGACTTTACAGTAGGGTCTCTGTTACCATTTGACAAAGTCATGTGACAGAAAGTCACCATGTGACTTTAATGTGACATTATTTGTTGATTTATCATAATACAACGTGCACAATGACTTTGAAATTGAATCTCCAGATGAGAGTCACACGAGAGTCTCAATGAAACGATATTGCAAAGTCACCTGGTGACTCGTCACAAAGCAGCAGTCACAGTGACCTGTCAGTGGAGTCACATATAATAGTCATTTGAGACTCATAAAAGAGACGTATGGAATTTCCTATTTTTTGTTTCGTCGTAGTGACTGTGACTGTTGTGACCATGTGTGACCTGAATGAGATGTTATATGGACTATCTGTTCTGCAGAGATAGTAATTATTCAAATTATATTACTTCCTTTTGAGAGTTCGCGTATTTAAAAATTAGCATTTTGTGACTTTTCCTTAATTTTTGATAACCAGTGTATGTTATCTGTTTTTAGGAAATTGCAAAGTTATTATTAAATCGTCAAATGATTATAAAATTATTTAATTGCAAAATGCGGAATACTCCAACGCTTGACATTCCCATTCTTCTGTCATATGTGTATGCATATATAATCCGTGTTCGGGAAACCAAGTGCGAAGTATGTTTTAAATGATACTCGTTGTGTTTACTAGTAAATAAACGAGAAAGGATGTTGGCCACATATTTGTTGATAAGAAGTTCTTTCTCCACTCCCTCCCTCGAGCGTTGGCAGGTGCAAGATGGCATTATTACTGTTGAATGCATGCATTGTATAAAAGAAAGCTTCTATCAAATACTTTTTAAATAGTAACTATTTATTTTAATTGTTATTTGATGTAAAGTTATATCATATATAAAGTGATATTGTATTGACTTCTCTTCATTTGAACCAAGAAAGTATGAATAAATGTCTGTATATCACTCGAAACATAAGAAAAAATTCCAAAAATCAAAAAGACTTTTTTTTTTTTACATTGATAACGGTATCATTACCGGGGGGGGGGGAGGGTTTCAAGGGATGATAGTGTACGATATATTTTGGAGGGAGGGGTCTCGATGCAATGTATCAGAATAGGGAGTTAGCTCTCCGTACTAGTGTTGAGGTTGGTTGCTTGTATTTATGACGGCCAATTATCTGCACGAGGAATATAGGCCCTGGGGGGGAGTGCCCTTCGTGGGGGTCTTTTTAAGGGAACCTAACCCGTATTAACGCTTGGAAATCCAAGGTTAGAAGAAAACCACGAAAACCCCGAACGATTAGGCAGACGGGCGCGATTGAGTTCGAACCCAGCACTTCCCGTCTACCAGCTTCGAGAGCAGAACCTCTCAGCCACTGGTGTGGCGTACTAGTTTTGAGATCAGTGGTTATACCTTACGCTGGAGATATTGTCGATTCCTTTCTTTTAATGCATGATAATGCACGGTAACAAAACAACGTATGTAGTGACCAGCGTGTTTGCCTCCTCTCTTCATTTAAACCCAATGAAGTATGTCTGTGGTGCAATTGAGCGACGCATTTCAGCGAGAGCAATATCTCTGTTAACTGTTAAGGACTTTCAGATATCCCTTTTTGAAGATAGTGTCAGAAATCTCTAATCCCTTAACGACAACCTCATCGCATCCACTGAAAATAGATTTGCAACAGTGCTAAATATTAGAGGGGACCATATGAAAATCCTTCATTTTCTTCCAACAACGCATCTGTTTGTCTTTTACACGTATTCAAATCGATGCATTGAAGCCTTTAGTTATCTTCCTTTAGTTTTTCACATCATTTAAAAGAATTAAATTTCCGATACACGATGTTTTGATATCGTATTTTCTGTATTACCTTTAATTTTTTGTATTATCTTGTTTAATTCCAAATATTTGCTCATGCATGGTTGTCTTGCACAGTTTTATTTATTTTTTTATTATTTAATGATCCTTAAAAATGAACGCTAAAGGCTGTTCTTTATTGTTAGATATTTTAAATTCTTCTACTATTTCACATAAAAATTTCTCCTGATTTTAAATGTTACCTAAACACAGAGCCTCATAAAACAATGAAAGCGTAGAAGATGTTCAAATGTTGTAGTGGCTAATAAACGCGTACCGATTATTTTTATGATCCTTATTAAAGGAAAGCTAACGCCTTTTCTTTATTCTTAGCTATTTTAAATTCTCCTAGTATTCTCATCTAATATTTTCGACAAATTTTAATATTAATCTGCCTTACGAGTTGCATAAAACAATAAAAGTATAGAAAATGCTAAAATGTTATACGAAGTACAAGGTAGCGAATTTTGTTAAATTTAATGATCCTTTAAAAAAAAAAAAGCCTTTAAATTAAAGACTTTTCTTTATTCTTAGCTGTATTCAATTCTATTAGCATTTTACACAAATAAATTCTATACATATCGAACTTAAATGCATTATAATACTCAGGGAAAATATATGTATAGAAAATATAAAAAATTTGTTGATCTTTTTTAAAAAAAGGCTAAAGGAATTTTTTTTCATTCTTGGCTATTTTAAATTCTACTAGGATACTACATCGACATTTTCTAGATTTCTATTTCATAATTAAACTTGTCATACTATATTCCACACAATGTACAGAATTTATTTTCGATTTCTGAAGGAAATTTGATGTAATATCTAAATTTCATTTCAGTACAACATTTAGATAAATATAGTTGGTTAAGCACATTTTTATTTTTTGTGCCCAATCTAAAATAAATGTTTTTAAAATCGAAAAATGAAGGGATATTAAATTTTAAAAGAATGCCCTCCATGTATGTAAAATATTCTTAATAAATATAATTTAAAAATAATTTATATAATTTCGGGTACTTTAAAAATCAAACTTTATTTCATAGTAATGAAAGATTCTTTTTACGTTAAAAGAAGCTGTATGCAATAGATTCTATTTAAATTACGGAAATTGTATTTTGAAATGCGCATTTTAGAAGATTGATGAAGCACACATTTTAATTAAATTCACCAAAATCGATACACTTAACTGTTCTAGAAGGGAGGAAAGAAGAATGGAACAATAAAAAAATATAGTTGCAATAATCGACAAAATCTACGGGGCTTGCCGATGCAAACGCCGTTGTAATCATCAGCAAAATCAAGAAGCGGTCATTTGTGCCAGTAACGTTGTACGAGATGCCTCTCTGTTTGACAGATTGCGCTTTAATTTTAAAATTATTCTACGTTATCAGCTCAAACTGTGCTGCTTTACGTGAATTTAGGCGTGTGAAAGGAATGCGAAAAGGAAAAGGTCTTTTGACACCGTGTGCAATGAGAAGAATAGTGAAAATATACAAGGAGATTGGTTCGTTTACTAAAAATTGTGGAAGGGCGAAAAAACCAATATCTCTCCGTATACTAGGAGAAATTGCCACTTGCAATTGTGGAGTTATCAGGGACTTCGGGAGCCGGTTGGGGCATACCGCAAGAAATTGCCACTGTAGTTGTGGTGTCATCAGGGACTCCGGGAGCTGGTCCTAAAACACGTGGAGTTGCTCGAAAGTTGGATCTCCCATATGCTACTGTTAAAAAAATACTGAAAAAAGTAATCCAATTTATCCGTATAAAATTATTTGTCATCAGCACTTATTACTAGGTGACACAAAACAGAGACTGGGTTTTGCTCTAACATTTTTGGACCAAATGGAGGCGGATCATGCCTTCCCATGGAAGATTTTATGGGAGATACCATTTTCATATGAATGGGACAGACAAAACGCAGAACTGTACGGTATTCTAACACCTTTAAGTCCTCAACTTTTTATTTTACAAATCAATAAAGGATCTCAATTCTCTAGAGGATGCGCAATATGTTTTTTCATAATTAATTATGGCTCATAATGAGTGTCAATGAGCAAACGTTGATTTTCGAATTCTGCACTGTAAAAAAAAAATCTGTAAAGTTATGAAAGTTTTTGTAGGAAACTGGGATTCCTAGAATTTTTTATGTAACGGCAACAACAAAAATCTATGAAACAGATACACTTTTACACCGAAAATCAAAAAATCTGTAAGGATACTAAGAATTTTTTCGGAAACTGGGATGGCTAGAACTTTTCATGGATTTCTTTTTTATAGTGTGTAAACAATAGGGCTGAATTATTTATCAATATATCATCAAATATTGATATATTTTCATTATCGCAATAACAATATCGGAGTTATTACTCTAAGAATATATCCCAGTACCGATACCTAGGCTTTTACTGTAACTCATACACCCCAAGAAACTTTTTTTTTACCGACCGCGACTTCAAACACCGAAAAAAAGCACCAAATATTCAAAACTATTAAAGAAATATCCTCCACTTTCAATCGTTTCCTTAGCGCCATCCATTCCCCGCTTCTTTCAAAGCACAGTGTCCTCCTCCAGTGATTATCTGCCTTTTGTAAATACTAACTATTCCAATATATCCCCAATTACATTCTCTACGTTCAATCGTTTCCTTAGCGACACCCATTCCCTGCTTCTTTCAAAGCACACTATACTCCTCCAGTGATTATCTTTCTTTCGTTAATACTAACTATTCCAATATATCCTCAATACATACTCTACGTTCTTATGTTTCAACCGCAAATTTCATTCTCCGTAATGTTTCAATCGTTACTGAATAATGAATGCTTGCTATCATTCACGTTTTAATTCTGCTACTGCTATTCGTTTAGACATATCAAGGCCTATCTGTCATAGCATTAATATATTCAATAACAAACATGGACAAATAAAATACGTGCTGATTACTTTGGACTGTTGGTCTACGTACGTAGTATCACTTATTATACCTTAGCAGCTGAAAAGCTCGTCTGTAGGACAACCAATCAATGTCTGCAAATGGTAAATTTTTTCTTTCTGCTTTTTTTCGTTACATTGGCGAAGCTTCTCTGTTCGTTCATTGGTTGCTTTTAAGCTGAGCTTCCTAGCTAGATACGTCTATGCTGCGCTCAGTGATAATTCGTTTTATCTTTTCTGTAGTATTATCGGAAAAATAAATGTTTCCAGGGTGAATTTATTATATCCTGTTTTGAAATTTTAGTTTAAAATGTTCATTAATATGGTTTTTAATGTTTAACTAGGACTTCCCTCAGAGGGATTAGTCTGAGCGATATTGCTGAGAACATAGATTAAATAATAACATGTGGAAGCAAAGAAAATGAGATGTTATCTTTAATTGTCCGTATACTGTGATAAATTGAAATGACGAAAATAAACGAATCGTAGAATTACAAAATCTTATACCTAAATTCTTATACACTGTTTAAAAAAAATGGGAAATCAAACCATGCAAGAGAGCCATGCATGGATATAAAATTGAAAGTACGCAATATATTAAAAGTAAAATAGAAAATGAAACACTAAATTATCTTATATCGGAATTTTAACTGTATAAAGTTATGTCAAAAGCATAACAGACGCTCCGCACCAATTTGAGTAAATTTAAATGACAAATATATGATGTTTAAAAAGAATGGACTATACTTTATATGGTGTGTGCTCCCTCGGAATAGTTAATATTGTACAATATCTGTTTTCCACGGATGCAATGAGGTTGTCGATAACATTTAAGGAATTCTCTCCTCAAAATCTGATATAGTATCAAAGTACCGAATACATCAACAGTGGCATGCAATGCTTCGTTCGAGTGTGTTTTAGATATGCTCGATCGGATTTAAATTATGGGTGTATGCTGGCCACTACATATGCTGTATTATTTTGTTTTCAAACATATTCTGCACAAGTTGAGCTGTATTTAGCATGTATTAAATAAAAGAAATCGGCAATGATTAAAACATAAAGAATGACACAAGATCTGAATATATCGTCTCAATAACTTATGAGCCGTCAAAGTGTCATTTGAAGTAATTTACAAATCCATACATACAAAGGGTACTAGGAAAGATTTGCAATACGGATTTATTTATCAAACTTTAGTAATTTTCGTTACAAGCAATACAGTTCTCCAAACTCCGAAACCAGTCCTTAAACCAGCTCTGCCAAGTTTCACTTGGGAGTAAGGAACACTCATTGTCCCAAGCCCTCAGAAGTGCCTCATCACTGGAAAACCGAATACCTTCCTGCTTCAGTTTCACATGCGGGGAGAGTACGAAGTCGCAGGTGGCAAGATCTGGACTGTAAGGAGGGTGTTCAAGAAGTTTTAGTCCTGTAGTGTCCAAATATTCAATGCAGGCTTTGGTCCGGTGAGGTGGAGTTTTGTCATGATGGAGGAACCATTTGTTCATTCTTGACTTTGATCACAGGTTCTTTTTAGATTCTATGACTTTAGGTAGGCACTGTTCATTGTACCACTTAGCAGTAACTGTCTTCTGTACATCCAAAACGACACACTCAACAATTCCACTCGATTTGAAAAATACCTCTATCATTTTCTTTTTGGTAGATCGAGATTTTCTGACAGCTACCGGTGTGTACTCATCATCAAAGACCCAGATTTTGTTTTGAGACTTAGTCGGCACATTTTAATAGTATAGCCAGGTTTTGTCACCTGTCACGATGCTGTTCACATACCGAGATTATCCTTTCCCAAACATTTTTAGCATCTCCCAGCACCAAGTCACATTTCGTGTCATCTGCTCCTTAGTCAGTCTATGTGGCACCCAGAGACAACACAGTTTCTTGATGTGCAAATGACCATGCAGAATTGAAATAATTGCAGGTGCATTTAGGCCCAAGGTATCCTCTATATGCTTGTAAGTTATTCTTCTGTCTTCGTCAAGCATTTTCCTCACAGCAGTAATGTTTTCCTCCGTAATTGACGTTCGGGGCCTTCCCCCTCTTTCAGCGTCCTCCAGGGAGAAATTTCCTTTTTGGAATTCTCTGTACCATCTGTGTATAATCATACGATGTGAACAATCATAACCAAGTGCAAGAGTCATTTCTTCTAAGCATTGTTTTATGTTTAAGCTACGCGCGAAGTTACACCGCAAAACTGCCTTTATCTCACTTCGTGACCAGGACACCACTGGAAGAACTTCACACGATCACAGCTAATGAATAACTGAGCCTACAGACTTGTGGTTACGTGCAAGTGCATAAGTATGAACCTATGTCAACACGCAGCCACAAGCAGCCACCTGCGACTTTTTGTTTCATCATATTGCAAAACATTCCTAGTACCCTTTGTATTTATTCAGCAAATCATGCAAGCTAACATACGCCAATATGAACCCGATTATGAAACTTCATCAGAATAAATTAATATATAAAAAATCTAATATAATAATAGATAATTGAGAATATGACCATATGATAAAATGCCTAGAAAAATGAATCAGATAAAAAATTCATATCACATTTAAAACGGCACTTCCCTCTTTTAGTGGCCTTGGCGTGAGAGAGAAAAGCCTAGAGAAGGAACACTTTAGCAAGTACTTTCGGGCAACTTACTCACTGTTTCATACAAGTCTTTATTCAATATTTACACAATTTATTTAATGCTAGGTGGGTATCTATCCGTTTTGTTGCATTTAAATTGCATGTTTTGCGGAGGAAATGCAGCATTGTGAAATATTTAAAGTTGCTATACCTAATAACTCCAAATTAATTGTAATTGAGATCGCTTTCCGTTCATTCCAACTTTATAAATTTTTAATTTTTTAGAAATCATACATAGAGACAATTGTATATTTTAAAACTAACCCGAAGCAAAATTTCTAGATTTTGGGCTCAGCAGTAACACAGAAATAGAAAATTTTCGAAAGTTTTTTGTTTCTGCACTGTTTTATATAGCGACATTTTTAGAAATTGTTCTATTGCGAGAATTTACGTCATGATAAATACAGCCATGTCAATTTTCATGTTTATATTCCTAACAATTCCATGTACTTCGTTACTTAGATCATCTTTAGATCTTTTTTCGCTTTGTTTAGTCTTTCGATTTTTTAGAATTCGTTCTACAACGAGCATTTATATCTTATATATTACTACCATGCCAAAGTTCTAGTTTCTAACCCCAACAGTATCCCAAAAAATTCAGTAATCCAAATAAATCATAGTTTAGAACCTTTCTAGAAATGTTTACGTTTATCCGTCAAATTGAACCTTTTAGAGAGCGTTCATTACGAGTATTTACATCTTAAAAGTAACTACCGCACCGAATTTTAAGTTTCTAACCCAATCAATATCGCAGAAATCGCAATTCTAGAACTTTTTTGCTCCTGCAGCTATGTAGTTTCTTGCACTGACATAAAATACAGTCTTTTTGTCGGAGCAGAAATGGCCACCAACATTTTTTTTTAAATTGGCTATGTAGTTTCAGAGATAAACACCTCACAAACGTACAAGCATTTATAATATTATACGCTTTATAATATTATAACGCTTTATAATATTAGCATTAGATGTACAGATACAAAAGCCATTTATCTGTTACAAACTAAAGTGCGCGGCGTTGCCCAGAATTTGAAGGATGTTTGTTCTGAAAAATCAATTTCAAACTTTAACATACAACGCAAAACAAACATTAAAAAAAGCAGTCGAAATGTTGCATGAATGAATCATATGAAAACGCTATATAAAAATGTATAAATGTATATAACAGACACAAAAGAATACAGCTATAAATGAACTTATTTCAATTTATAATTGGAACAATAATGTTAAAATACGCCAATATTTCCTTAATCGGGTTTTTATCATGCTTCAACACATTTTTCACACTCATATTATGTTATACTATATCCACCACGTCTTTTATATTTCCAATATGACGTAATATTTTCCTCTTTCACGTGGAAACCTTGAAATAGAAAAGTTATGAAGTTATATTCACTTTCATTTAAATTCGTCAAACTATTTATTTCACTTTCATTTTTCACGCCAATATCTTGCAATAGAAAATTATGGTTTAATATTCACCTTTTTTAAAATTCGGCAAACTATTTATTTCATTTTCATTTTTCACTTTGAAATCTTGCAGTAGAAAATTGATTGTTGTAGTAATAATTTTATTGTGCATTTTAATTGTTGTGAACTGCTATAACTAAAAATGTTTAAATTTGATAAGAAATTGCAGTTAAATTGGTGGTTTTTTATTAATTAAAAATTAACTATAAATTATTTCGATTCCGGTTTACTTTAGTTGCCACGGCCATGTTTTATTATACATGTACGTATCTTTTCACAATTTTGGCTTCCAAATTGTGGATTTTTATAGAATTAGAAACAGACAGATAGACAAGTTTTCAATTATATATATCTCTCTATTCTAAAAAAAGTAACTAACGCTTTCACCGCCGCCGCCGCCGCCGCCGCCGCCGGTTATGATTTGTTTGTGACCGGAGGTCTTTCTTCGTTAATATTAAGAAAACTATTGCATACAAAAATATAAAAATCGGTGGTATTGTAGAGAAATGTTTGATCAACACGCTGATGCATACAGTTTTCAAATCGAAGAATTATTTTAGGAGATATTTAATGCTAAAGTTGGACAAAATCGTTCCTTTAAAAAAGTTTTATAGGAGCAAAAACTATACATGGGAATTTAATCATTTTAACATCATTTTATTCAATAGAAGATCCCAGTGAGCAGATTTCATTAATTTTTTCAATTTGACTCATTTTTTGAGGTTTTATTTCTATTTTAAATTCAGATATTCAGCATTTTGACAGATATTTTTTACATATTTTAGAAAATGGTATTAATTTAAATTATTACCAACTGTATAAACAGCGCAAACAATAATGTTTGCTTCCAATAAAAAAAATTATTTACACGTTACTATTATAAACTGAAAAAAACCTTCAAATTAGAATTAAATAATTAGGTATAAAAAGCAGGCACTTATTGGAAATTACGCCATAAACACTATATTTACATGTCAATTTTAAAAGAGAAAGGATATTGTAAAATAAATTCATTAACATGCGTTAGAAGTCTTAAATAGAAGAAATTACGCCACATTACACTTATTATGCAAAATGAACAAAAAATAGTATTGCAAAACAGTTTAAATTTAAAAATTGCGCGAGACAAAATATTAGAGATTAAATATTAGACTTTTCAAAATTTTATTATTTTGTCGTTTGATGTGAGGTGTTCAGCTAGAAGTATGCAAAATTTCTTGTCTCCAACTTAATTAGGGCTGAGTTAGAAAAATTGTTTAAAATACATAAGTTAGAACCCAGAGGGTTAAATATTAGACCTTTTTCAAAATTTTGTATTTGTCGTTTGATGTTAGGTGTCCAGCTATAAGTATGGAACATTTCATGTCTCCAACTTAATTAGGGGCTGAGTTAAAAAAAATTGCTTAAAATACACAAGTGAGAGCCCAGAGGGTTAAATATTAGACTTTTTCAAAATTTTATTATTTGCCGTTTGATGTGTGGTGTTCAGCTATAGGTATGCAAATTTTCAAGTCTGCGACATATATAGTTTCTGAGAACGGACTCTGTGACAGACGGACAGACAGACAGACAGACAAAGGAGTGAGACAGGTAGGGTTTCGTTAGATGAACGAAACTCTAAAAACTTGCTGCGGATGACTGTAACAACATCCTAAAATTACATTACCATCAGCAATCTATCAATCCCAATTTTAGTTTATATTCGTTTCATATATTCTTATTCTTTTGTGCGGCCCTGTAAAATAACTATCAATAATATATACAGTAAAACCTTTGAATAGCGGACACCTGGAGAATGCAGAATTTGTCCTCTATTTGGAGGTGTCCGCTACTGAAAGTAAAACATGTACAGTTATTTAAGTGTTGGTAATCGAAAAAATGTCCGCTAAATAGAGGTATCCGCTAATCGGGTGTGTTCGTTATGGAGGTTTTAGCAGTAAAACCTCTGAATAGCGAACACCTCGGGAGGGCAGAATTTTTCCTCAATTTGGAGGTTTCCGCTACTGAGAGTAAAAAATGTACAATTATTTAAGGGTTGGTAATCGAAAAAATGCCCGCTAAATAGAATTGTCCACTAATCGGGTGTGTCCGTTATGGAGGTTTTACTGCATAATAATATCATCCTTTACAAGAAAATTGCATGCTGTATGATAGACAGATAGACATCCTGAGAAAGATAACCTCCCGGATCAATAAACACACTTGTCTTTTATTTTAATCATCCACAATTGTTTCTAAATTTCGTTATACCAGTATTAAAAAAATCCGTGAGCCGGATTTAGCCTGTTGTATGTCATACAACAGGCTAAAAACGGTCACAGTGGTACGGAGTACTGTATTATTATTTGTTTGCCCACCAAAACTGGTTGCCACGGGTTGTTGCAAGGTTCGTGATCACGTGGTTGAAACTGATCTATTCAATATTACTGCGTGCGTATTTTTTTTTTATTTGCTCCATGTGTTCAAACCAGTTGTCTAAGAAAACATCCACCGGTGAAAGTGACGCACATCAAATTTCTGCGACGTATGCAGATAAATTGTGCTTTTTTATCAGTTTTTTTAATATAATTTTTAAACGGTTTGGAACTTGTTTTTCATAGTAGGTGCATTCAGTAGGTGGCTCTCATCGTGCAATCAGAAACGTGTATTCTCGTGCAATCAGAAACGAAATCCGACAAATATTTTTTGAGTTATGCTTGACGAAAGGTTTTTATTAGGCTTTTGTTTTAGTAGGACATGGCGTTAATATCCATCGTAGCTGTAATGTGTCCAGACAGCAATATTTCGCTGAGTATTAGCCTTCGCTTCGCTCAGACAATTAATTTTTTTTAATTTATATTTTTTAAAATAAACACTAATTTTAATTAGTATAAAACTATTTTCAATTGTGATTTGAGGACTCGTATTTAAAAAAAGGTTTCAATGTTCCATTCATGTAGTGAAAGATATAAATACTGCAAAATTTGATTTATTTTTATTTATTAGCCCCTGATATGCTACTACTTTTGGGCAACAATTAAAGTGGCGTCCCTAAAAAGTCCTGCATTACATTAGCCAACGTATAACGAAGCATATGTTTCATTGTACGGTTAAGGGGTCAGTTTACCTTTTCAACAACTTTGTTTATTTTTAAAAATATTCTTCAAATGGTGAACTCACTGCATTTCAATGTTCAAATAACAGTGAATTTTGAAAAAAAATTAACTGCATATTTAATTAAAAATTAAAAAAGTTAAAAAAATGCATTTTTAAAATCGCTACTACTTTTTTTTTTTAATATTGATATTTTTGCCCAATGTTTTATTTTAAGATTTTCAAATGTGTATTACATAAGACTGCGCATGGATTTTCAGTTACATCTAATATTATATTTAATATAATTTTTTACTGATATACGTGTATATAATGAAAAACGATTAAAACTAACACACCTTCATGTACTTTTGTTTAAAAAAAAAAAAAAAAAAAACCTGAAGTCTAATTCCATGAGCAGTTTTATCACATATATAATAAAGAATATACAAAAATTTGTTTAAATCTGTAACTCAAATACAAAAAATGCCTACATTAAATCTATTTCAGTTTTTGCCTTTGTTTTTCTCTTATTTTAATAATATTAAAATACGCAACATCCTTAAGGATATTATATTTTAATTTATTTTTCATAATATACTCAGTAATTCATGACGAAACGAATAGTTATAATATTATTAATGAATAATATATAAAATAGGAAGGATGGGGGAATGTACTACTTTTTAAAGAAAAACGCTATGCTAAGCAATCAATGGTATAAGTGCAAATAGATATCGAACATTGGTTCCTTTTTCTAAGATATTTCTATTTTGTGTAAACACATGTGCATTTAAAGGATGCGTGTGAGCAAATAGGTATGTACATTTAGGTATATACCTATTATATTAGGTGTATAATAGGTAATACATTTATTCGTTGCTTTCTACATCTGTTTTTACACAAATTGCTGCGACCTATCTTTTATCTTTCGAGATTGGGCATTCTTTCTGTTTCTATACACTTTGACATATTTATCGCAATATATCAACAATATCGATATTAACTCATTGATATATTGCGATATCATATTTCTGATATCGTCCAGCTCTAGTAAACAATGATATCAAAGGAATCACCAGCACTTTCTAACTGTTTTTCGTAATTTTTTAGAGATGCTCGCAAATGGAAGAGATTCTGTGCGTCGTTTAGCTGTTCATTATCGATAATTAAATTAGCGAATTGTACTTTAAAGATTGACCATTCTTCACATTTACCATTAAATGTTGGTAATGAGATTTCAGGCAACTTAACTTTAATGTTATTAAAACTTCTAGATTCAATACTATCAGCATGCAGATATAATTCAGATGTATTGAAATTGTTAAGCAATATGTTGAAACTTATCCCACGCTTCTCGAGACGATCTCCAAGTTTATCTAATTCATTTTAGATTTTGGTAAAGTTCTTAATCTCAGGGATGTCATAATATTTATCCCGTTTTTCAGATATTTTTGTTTTGAAGTTCAGGTAATTTTCGAAGCTTTACTTCGAACTCGATACTCCAATAATTAGTTTCTTCCGTGTTATTCTTTACGAAATTTTCTAATTTTGTTACGGCACCTTTCAGAGTTCCTTTTTATCTATTTAACTTCCCCATAGCAGCTGTTCCGCTACGAGCAGGACGGACCAGCAATTTGTAGTGATTACTGTGTGTCAGTTTATGATTGATAACGAATCATTTTTGCCTTTTTCATATACAGGGTAAGTCAAAATGAATACAGCAATTACAAACGACTATGACTATTTAATTGAAAATAATTTATCGATAAGATTAACACAGAATGTAGACGGAACTTCAAAATATCTTCTGTTCATTGCGGGCATCTCATTAATAAAAATAGCGAATCCAATGCAGAAAGCATTCTACATGTTAGAATTTAACAAATATCATGTCTGCAAATTTGATCTATGGAGGTATGTGCCTCCCATGCCCAAAACAATTGAAGAACTCAAAGTACGCATTTGTAATGCACTTGCATCGGTGGCTGAATCGGCTCAAGAATGTATGGCGTGAAATTGACTACCGCGTAGATGTTGTCCGTGTGACCAAGGGAAGTCACATAGAACATCTATGACGTATGTATACAAAATTTTGGAAGTTCCGTCTACATTCTGTGTTAATCTTATCGATAAATTCTTTTCCATTAGTTATAGCTGTTTGTAATCACTATATTCATTTTGACTTACCCTATATTTTAATCATACAGCACACAAATGTAATAATAAAAAAAAAACACTGATGCACACATATAATTATAAAGTGTCTTTGGGATGAAAATCCCCTACGTGCTTAATTGACGTTCGTAAAACATTATGTGGGGGAAAACTGCCGCTCGTTCGGCATGCGCAAGAAGTCCGAACCAAAATCTTCTAATATTTTTCACTAATATTTTCTTCGGTTTTGAAATGTAATCTGCACTAAGAGACGCATGAAAGTATAGAAAATGTAAAATGTTGTTCTAGCTAAGAAAAGTGTTAGGATTTTTTTAATTGTTTAATTATACTTAAAAAATGAACGCTAAAAGCTGTTCGTTATCATTAGCTATTTTAAATTCTCCTAGTGTTTCTCTCAATACTTTCTTCAGATTTTAAATTTTAGCTGTACTTTGAGCCTCATTATATAATGAAAGCATAGATAATGTTAAAATGATGTACAGGCTAATAAACGTGTACCGATTATTCTTATTTAATGAGATTTAGAAAAGGAATGCTGAAGGCTTTTCTTTATTCTTATCTATTTCAAATACTCCTAGTATCCCCCCATTAATATTTTCTACAGATTTTAATACTAATCTGCATTACGAGCTGCATAAAATAATAAACACATAAAAAAAAACCACTTTAAAATAAAGGTTTTTCTGTATTCTTAGCTATATTAAATTGTACTATCATTTTCCAATGTTAAAAATTTGTAACTGGTTAATAAAAGTGTAGCAAATTATGTTAAATTTAATGACCCTTTTTAAAAAATGCTATAGGAATTTTCTTCATATTTGGGTATTTTAAATTCTATTACCATTTTCCATCTACATGTTCTAGATTTCTATTTCATATTTACATTTTTCATACTATATTGCGCAACATGCGTAGATTTTTTTTCTATTTTTCTAAAGGTAATTTAATGTAATATTTAAATTTCTTTTAAATACAACAATTAGATAAATATAATTGCATTACCAAATATTTATTTTTACTCCCAATCTAAAATACGTGATATCGAAAAATGAAAACATAGGAAAATTTAAAAGACTGTATGCAAAAATATTTTGAATAAATATAACTTAAAAATAATTTATGTAATTTTAGTTACTTTAAAAAAGAAGCTTTACTACAAAGTAATGGAAAATTCTCTTCACATTAAAACCAGCATTAATGCAATAGAATCTATTTAAATTACGTAAATTGTATTTTCAAATGCTCGTTTTAAAAGATTGGTGAATCACATATTTTAATTAACTTGCCTGTGCTTTACACTTCACTTCAAGATATTTTAAAGCATTTCATTAATTTCAAATAAATTACAAAAAATGGTGCATAAGTGAGACTTCACATTCAGAAAAAAAACATTTAAAAGTTTATTAAATTTCATAAATCTGATGCATCCTGCTTAATGGCATAGTAATAGTAATATTTTTAAATGCAATGATAATAATTATGACAATAATAAATTAGTCATTTTAATGCATGTATTTGTAACAATGTAAATAATATTGAATTCACAATTTTTAGCAATATGTATTCACTTATAAATCTCAGTAAATATTTTATACTATATTTAATTATTTCTTTAAACAGAATAGTAACGTTTTCCGAAATTTAACCGTAAATAATTATGACGGGAATATATATTGTAGACGAAATGAAACTGAAATAAATGATTCTGTGAAAGCAATTTACTTAAACTATGCCACTTAAATAATCATTTAACATAAAGATTCTTAAATTTTAAATCGTATCTTTATTACTAAAAACAAAATTCACGATAAATCACTCGACTTTAAAATCATTCATATTATTTTTAAAAACTAGAACTACCACTAAGATAATTAAATTTTTTAATTAATTAATAAGAGAACTTAAAATTAAAGTTTTAATATTAGTTATTATGATTTAAAGTACAGATAGAGCAATTAAGTAATAAAGATTAAGACGATTTTCCCGATTATGGATTAATAATGTCGAATAGAAATTCAATATGTAGAAGCAACTATTGCAGAATAATAATTTTATTTTTAGCATAATAACTTATTTTATCCTTTTTTAATAATTCAAGTATGCTTTAAAAATCTTAAAATTCATGTTAATTGTAACCAATTTGGGAAAAATACTTAAAAAATAAATGTAAAATTCATTACACACTTTTAAGGAATATTCTATAAAATAAAAGATAAATAAACAGTTTAAAACCATTCAAAAGCACAGGAACTAAAAACTTTCAGAATTTTTAAGGGCTTTGAAGCTTGAGTTAAAAACGTTTCTATCATTTCTGCAAAAATACATTCATTCAATATAAAAATCTATTCCAAACATAAAAAATTGAATATAAAATAACTATAATTCAATTTAAATTGTAATGATGCGTACATAAGGAAATATTTTCATTGAGTATGTTAAAAACTTATGGGGCCATTCCACGAAAAAGGGACAAAATGTCCTGAACGTGGCACTTACATAAATACCATAAATACCTACGTCTATTAGCTTATAAGGTGTTAGAATATAAACTATTCATTAAATATAACACAAAATCCTATATTTTCATGTAAGTATAGTTTTTTTTTTTAAATTTGTGAATTCAATAGAATTATTAAAACAGCAATAATATGTAGAAAAGCTATTCCACACGTGATAGGCGATGGTCCTTTAATAGGTTTAAAAATCTCCATATTAAAAACCCTATACCAATATAACGAACCCATTTTTTATAGTTTTTTAAATTTCTACGCATTTTACTTCCTACATGTAAGTATTCTGCCCGTTTTAGGGACATGCCATGAAAAACGGAAAAAATGTCCTGCACATGACATTTATGTAACTATCTCTGTATATTAATTTATAAGTTGTCTAAATATAAACTATACATTAAAAATAGCTGAAAACCTTAGATTTTCATGCAGCATAGTTGTTTTAAGGGGTCTTGTACCTTTTAAACTCTGTGAAAACCAACAAAAACATTCAATGTTTGAATTAGTAAGTCTTCAAAGCCTTTTTGAGTATGAATATGAATTTTTGAAAATTGATTAAATAGATTTTGCTTTTTAACACAATACCATTAAACATTGCCCTGTATTTCACATAATATATGCATTGTTGAAATTAAAATAGCTCATTTTTTACTCCGTAAGTCATTGCGCGCATATCTTTAGAACGTATGGATTGTTATGAAATTTGATATATTTTATAATAAACAATTAAATTTAAAAAATCAAAAAACCCGACTGCGTAAAAAGCGAACTAATTAATTATTTCTCATCAATGTGAAGCTATTTTTATTTCAATTCCTACTATTAGCTCACACTCTCGCTCTCTATATATATTGTTAAAATTTTCAATCGTTAATAAAATACTTATTATTCATCCAATCAAGCTCAAATAAATTTTTTTAAACTTATAGTGGATGCCACTTGATGTTAATCTAGTTTTTTTTCGAATATTAATTCATTAATTAAATTAAATTAATTAATTTTCAATAATCCAGATAGCCCTCTTTTTGATCAAAGTATTTTAGGACCGAGAGAGCCCTCTTCTTGATCAAAGCATTTTAAGCGCCACTCAAGAGAAAAGAAGAATGGGAAGAAAAAATTCTCTTATTCACCTAAATAGGAATTGAGTTATTTTTTTTTATTATTACTTGTTTATATTACTTACCTATTTTTTATTTACTTGTATTGATGGCTTTTAAGTTTTGTTTAATTGTTAGTTCCTATCTATAAACACTGTTTTGATGAGATCTATAGACGTCTATGATGGTTAGAGTTGCAGTAAAGCTAGAGATCCACAATGCATATACAAATTCCAGGTTGTATAATATTTTAACGGAGCTTCTGACTGTAAAATAGTCAATGAAACATCGTCTTCATTTTGAAAGAACTATCCAATGACATGCCACTAAATAGGGTGCGTAATTTTTTTTCGTCTCTACCGCCATTTT
Source organism: Maratus speciosus (assembly GCA_963932465.1). Classification (NCBI taxonomy): domain Eukaryota; kingdom Metazoa; phylum Arthropoda; class Arachnida; order Araneae; family Salticidae; genus Maratus; species Maratus speciosus. The sequence continues at coordinate 434,184,573 of OZ010789.1, read as the reverse complement.
GTATTTTACGGCCGCCATTTTGAATTTATAAAAACAAAACCTAGCCTATAACCATCGGCCGTTAAGACGAATTGATAGAGACCTCATTCATTAAAATCCATCCAGCCGTTGGGATGTTTCCAGGGTATAAAGGAATCCACATATACAGATACGCATGAAACACATAACCCTTCTTTTCAGTCGGGTAAAAAAATTTGATTTTAAAAATAATCTACTCTTAGGTCAAAATTATTTTGTTAACCATGTAAATAAAATATTTTATTGAAAGAAAATCAATTTTTTTTAATGCAGAAAAATATTTCTAACTAAAAATCTTTAACATTGTAAATGGTTAAGAGTAGGTCATTTTCATCTATTTCAAATTTTATATCAATCCATACCTACATTCTTAAGATGACTTACGCAATGACTTACAGAGCAATAAACGGAGTCATTTTAACTTCAATAATCCATAAACTTTGTAAAAGGCTGGTCAATTTCTAATGGTAGTATATTAAAAAATCTAATCTGTTTAATCAATAGTCACAATTTCGTTTTTATACAAAAAAAAGGTTTTGGAGATACACCAATTCAAACTTTGAAAATGTTTGCTGATTTTCGTCGCGTTTAAAACGTACACTACCCCTTAATTTGAGGATAAAATAACATTGTTAAAACATCAGTTATATGTAGAAAAGCTGTCCCACACGTGCCATGGAATGTCCCTCTGCTCTAAAAATTAGGAACAAATAAATAGTGATATTATTTAAATAGTCTGCTTTCATAGAAAATTTTGTTGAGTACATATAAAGGGAATAAAGTAAATGCAGCTACAGTGAGCGGTGTACCACTTTGTGAGCTTCTAATTTTTTAAGATTAAAAACAAGTCTCAGGTGCATTTGAAGCGCTCAAAACCATAGTAGACCAAGTCCATTTTTAAACGAGTGGCTAAGTATGATCACAGATCGCACAGAGGGTTTCGTTTAATATTCCTTTCAAAACACATTGTCCTATTGCAAAATCTGTTAGTTCCACTTTTCGCAACCAGGAGGCGCACTCTACTCTAAAATAAACCTCTATCCGAACGAAACACCGTTTTGCGAACTATCCGTGAATATATTAGTCGAGGGGATCGGGCCCATAGCACCCGAGATAGGTAGGCGCCCCCTGGTGGTAAAAATTGGAACTAAAAGAGAGATCAAAGGAGTTTCGGCAAAAGTTAGAAAAGTGCATCCCGGATCAAAAGGGTGGAGGTTAGAAAAATTGCTTCAAATTCACAAGTTAAAGCCCAATGGGGTAAATATGAGACTTTTTCAAAATTTTATGATTTGTGGTTTGATGCTAGGAGTTCAGCTATAAGCATGCAAATTTCAAGTTTTCAAATTAATTAGGGGCTGAGTTAGGAAAGAAAAGCTTAAAATACGCAAGTTAGGACCCAGAGGGGTAAATATAAGACTTTTTCAAAATTTTATGATTTGTCGTTCGATGTGAGGTGTTTAGCTATAAGTATCCAAAATTTGAAGTCATCAACTTAATTAAGGGCTCAGTTATTTAAAAAAAAAAAAAAAAAAAAAAAAAAAAAAAAACTTAAAATACACAAGTTAGAGTCCAGAGGGGTAAATATAAGACTTTTAAAAAATTTTATTATTTGTCATTTGATGTGAAGCGTTCAGCTATAACAATCCAAATTTTTAAGTCTCCAACATATATAGTTTCTGAGAACGGGCAATGTGACGGACAGACGGAAAGAGGAGCGAGACGAATAAGTTTTCGTCAGATGAACGAAACCCTATAAAAGAGATAAGTCTCTCAGAAATTGAATAAAATCTGTTTTATTCACTCCCACAATGAACCAAGTCTGTAAACAGGTGCCATATATGAGAAAAAAAATGTGAAAACTGGTTGGTTCAGTAAGGGAGTAGATAAAACAGAATTTATGCACTATGTAAATAGACTTCTAAATGGATTTTATTTATTTTTTTTATTATTTTATTATTTTTTTTTAATGGACTTGGTCTACTGCGGTTAAGCCCCTCATTTCTGAAACAGGAGGAACTCCGAGTGGTAGAAATCGGATTGACAAACTTTTAACTGGTCATAAAACGTTTGCAATAATTATCTTTTTTCTGTTGGTAGAACCGACTGTTTTCTAAAGTGTCTTCAAAAATGGATTGTTATGCAAATTCTTATAGATCCTTATATATCTTTAAGAGATAATAATTATAGAATTGCTTCTTTAATATTATGTGTTATTGTGTATTAAACTTCCCTTGTTATACTCTATTATACTCAAATTAATTTGTTAGCTAAGCCTAAAACCTAAAACAAAATAGGTATATTATTAATTTTTAAGATTGGGCCTGCTTTTGGGTCAATATTTTTTCAATCCTACGAATACTGGGCATGGGGGCCCACTAGTGAAGCGAATCAGAAATTTATTTTTCTGTTTAATGTAAAGAATTTTTTTTGCAACTCTACTCCTCTGTATAGAATTCGTTTTATCTTTTGTTGACCAGAGGATCACTAATGGTTAACAAGTGGAACACTTCTCAAACAGCGAAAGAGTAACTTCACTAAGGAATTAGACACGTGATTGTCAAAAGAAGAAGTTAATAGCTGAAATAAATTGCACTTCAAAGTTAGTTGATGTGTTACTTGATTACATATTTGGAGAAATTTACAAGAAATGTCTATACCAGCGCTGCATAATTCATCACTCGCTAAGGTTCTTTACGAATGATAATATTCATAGATTAATTTTTATCGCTCTTGATGAACGAATATCAGGTTTTTTTTATATGTGTAAACGACTAAGAACTTGTGAGAACGGGTATCTTTGATGGAACGATATATTGGTCTATCCTAATTTCCTAGTTTTTATCCTAATTTCAATTAAAATGATCTCAAAATATGTATACCTATTTGAATGTAAGTCATCCCTCCAACATGAGTTTTTTAAACAATATTCCATAATTTAACTTTTATGCAGTTTTATGTGAAAAAATAATTTTTATTCAAAATGACCGGCTGAAATATGAAAAGTGAAGTGAACCCGTAACTGTTTATGACAGCCATATGAGTTGCACTGCACTCATTGTTTGTTTACTTTATAGAATGATATATTGGACTGTCAACGTGATTTCAACTGAAATTATCTAAGAAAATATAGGTACTTTAACGTAACACAACTCTTAAACACTACTTTTTCATACGATCTTTCTGAAAAGCGAAGTGATCCCATAACTGTTTATGACAGTCATATGAATTGCATTACAATTATTGATTGTTTACTTGATAGAATGACATATCATTAAAGTTTTAATATTAGTTATTATGATTTAAAGTACGGATAGATCAATTAAGTAATAAATATTATGACGATTTTTCCGATTATGGATTATTAATGTCGAATAGAAATTCAATTTGTAGAAGCAACTATTGCAGAATAATAATTTTATTTTAGCAAAATAACTTATTTCATCCTTTTTTAATAATTCAAGTATACTTTAAAAATCTTAAAATTCATGTTAATTGTAACCAATTTTGGAAAAATACTTAAAAAATAAATGTAAAATTCATTACACACTTTTAAGGAATATTCTATAAAATAAAAGATAAATAAACAGTTTAAAACCATTCAAAAGCACAGGAACTAAAAACTTTCAGAATTTTTAAGGGCTTTGAAGCTTGAGTTAAAAACGTTTCTATCATTTCTGCAAAAATACTTTCATTCAATATAAAAATCTATTCCAAACATAAAAAATTGAATATAAAATAACTATACGTTATTCAATTTAAATTGTAATGATGCGTACATAAGGAAATATTTTCATTGAGTATGCTACAAAACATATGGGGCCATTCCACGAAATTCGGACAAAATGTCCTGAACGTGGCACTTACATAAATACCATAAATACCTACGTTTATTAGCTTATAAGGTGTTAGAATATAAACTATTCATTAAAAATAACAAAAAATGCTAGATTTTCATGTAAGCATAGCTTTTTTTTTTAAATTTGTGAATACAATAGAATTATTAAATCAGCAATAATATGTAGAAAAGCTATTCCACACGCGATAGGCGATGATCCTTTATTAGGTTTAAAAATCTCCATATTAAAAACCCTATACTAAAGTAAGGAACCCATTTTTATAGGTTTTTAAATTTCTCCACATTTTACTTCCTACATCTAAGTATTCTGTCCGTTTTAGGGCCATTCCATTGAAAAACAGAAAAAATGTCCTGCACATGACATTTATATAGCTACCTATATATATTAATTTATAAGTTGTCTAATATAAACTATACATTAAAAACAGCTGAAAGCCTTAGATTTTCATATAGCATAGTTGTTTTAAGGGGTCTTGTACCTTTTAAACTCGGTAAAAACCAATAAAAACATTCAAAGTCTGAATTAGTGAGTCTTCAAAGCCTTTTTAAGTATGAATATGAATTTTTGACAATTCATTAAATAGATTTTGCTTTTTTAACACAGTACCATTAAACATTGTCCTGTATTTCACAGAATTTATGCATTGTTGAAATTAAAATAGCTCTTTTTTTACTCCGTAAGTCATTGCGCGCATGATATCTTTAGAACGTATGGATTGTTATGAAATTTGATATATTTAATAATAAACAATTAAATTTAAAAAATCAAAAAACTCGACTGCGTAAACAGCTAGCTAATTAATTATTTCTCATCAATGTGAAGCTAGTTTTTTTTTCAATTCCTACTATTAGCTCACACTCTCGCTCTATATATATTTTGTTCAAATTTTCAATCGTTAATAAAATACTTATTATTCATCCAATCAAGCTCAAATAATTTTTTTTAAACTTATAGTGGATGCCACTTGATGTTAATCCCGTTTTTTCAAATATTAATTCATTAATTAAGTTAAATTAATTAATTTTCAATAATCGACAGAGCCCTCTTCTTGATCAACGCATTTTATGCGCCACTCAAGAGAAAAGAAGAATGGGAAGAAAAAATTCTCTTATTGACCTAAGTAGGAATTGAGTTAAGTTTTTTTTTTTATTATTATTACTTGTTTATATTACTTACCTATTTTTTATTTACTTGTATTGATGACTTTTAAGTTTTGTTTAATTGTTAGTTCCTATCTATAAACACTGTTTTGATGAGGTCTATAGACGTCTATGATGGACTGACTGGATGGCTTCTGACTGTAAAATAGTCAATGAAACATCGTCTTCATTTTGAAAGATTTATCCAATGACATGCCACTCAATAGGGTTTGTAAATTGTTTTTCGTCTCTACCGCCATTTTGTATTTTACGGCCGCCATTTTGAATTTATAAAAACAAAACCTAGCCTATAACCATCGGCCGTTAAGACGAATTGATAGAGACCTCATTCATTAAAATCCATCCAGCCGTTGGGAAGTTTCGAGGGTATAAAGAAATCCACATACACAGATACGCATGAAACACATAACCCTTCTTTTCAGTCGGGTAAAAACATGTGATTTTAAAAATAATCTACTCTTAGGTCAAAATTATTTTGTTAACCATGTAAATAAAATATTTTATTGAAAGAAAATCAATTTTTTTATTTTTAATGAACTAAAATATTTCTAACTAAAAATCTTTACCATTGTAAATGGTTAAGAGTAGGTCATTTTAAACACACAAATGTTCTTGTCATCTATTTCAAATTTTATATCAATCCATACATACGTTCTTAAGATATCATGCGCGCAATGACTTACAGAGGAATAAACGGAGTTGTTTTAACTTCAATAATCCATAAACTTTGTAAAAGGCTAGTAAATTTCTAATGGTAGTATATTAAAAAATCTAATGTATTTAATTAATAGTCACAATTTTATGTTTGTACAAAAGAAGGTTTTGAAGATACACAAATTCAAACCTTGAAAATGTTTGCTGATTTTCGTCTCGTTTAAAAAGTACAAGACCCCTTAATTTGAGGATACAATAACGGTTAAAACATCAGTAATATGTAGAAAAGCTGTCCCGCTCGGGACATGGAATGTCCCTCTGGTCTTAAACTTAGGAACAAAGAAATAGTGATATTATTTAAATAGTCTGATTTCATAGAAAATTTTTTGGAGTACATAAAAAAGGCATAAAGTAAATGCAGCTACAATGAGCGGTGTACCACTTTCTGAGCTGCTAATTTTCTAAGTTTAAAAGCAAGTCTCAGGTGCATTTGAAGCGCTCAAAGCCATAGTAGACCAAATCCATTTTGAAACATGTGGGTAAGTATGATCACAGATCACACAGAGGGTTTAGTTTAATATTCCTTTCAAAACACATTATCCTATTGCAAAATCGGTTAGTTCCACTTTTCGCAACCAGGTGGCGCACTCTATTCTAAAATAAACCTCTATCCGAACGAAACTCCGTTTTACGAACTATCCGTAGATATATTAGTCGAAGGGATCGGGCCCATAACACCCGAGATAGTTAGGCGCCCCTGGCGGTAAAAATTGGAACTAAAAAGAACGATCAAAGGAGTGTCGGCAAAAGCTAGAAAAGAGCATCCCGGATGAAAAGGGTGGAGGTTAGAAAAATTGCTTAAAATACACAAGTTAAAGCTCAATGGGGTAAATATAAGACTTTTTCAAAAGTTTATGATTTGTCGTTTGATGTGAGGAGTTCAGCTATAAGTATGCAAATTTCAAGTTTTCAACTTTATTAGGGGCTGAGTTAGGAAAAAAAAGCTCAAAATACTCAAGTTAGAACCCAGAGGGGTAAATATAAGACTTTTACAAAATTTTATGATTTGTCGTTATATAATATTTCAGCGAGCATGAGGTGTTTAACTATAAGAATACAAAATTTGAAGTCATCAACATAATTAAAGGCTCAGTTATTAAAAAAAGCTTAAAATACACAAGTTAGAGTCCAGAGGGGTAAATATAAGACTTTTTTCAAAATTTTATTACTTGTCGTTAGATGTGAGGTGTTCAGCTATAACAATCCAAAATTTGAAGTCTCCAACATATATAGTTTCTTAGAACGGGCTATGTGACGGACAGACAGACAGAGAGGCGAGACGAATAGAGTTTCGTCAGATGAACGAAACCCTAAAAAAGAGATATTTCTGCTAGAAAGTGAATAAAATCTGTTTTATTCACTCCCACAATGAACCAAGTCTGTAAACAGGTGCCATACATAAGAAAAAAATGTGAAAACTGGTCGGTTCACTGAGGCAGTAGATAAAACAGATTTTATGCACTATGTACTTCTAAATGGATTTTCTCTCTTTTTTTTTTTTTTTTTCAAAATGGACTTGGTCTACTGTGATTGTAAGCCCCTCATTTCTGAAACAGGAGGAACTCCGACTGGTAGAAATCGGATTAACAAACTTTTAACTGGCCATAAAACGTTTGGAATAATTATCTTTTTCTGTTGGTGGAAAAGACTGTTTTCTAAAGTGTCTTCAAAAATGGATTTTTATGCAAATTCTTATAGATATCTTTAAGAGATAATAATTATAGAATTGCTTCTTTAATATTATGTGTTATTGTGTATTAAACGTCCCTTGTTATACTCTATTATACTCTACTTAATTTGTTAGATAAGCCTAAAACTTAAAACAAAATAGGTATGTTATTAATTTTTAAGATTAGGCCTGCTTTCGGGTGACTATTTTTTCAACTCTTACGAATATCGGGCATGGGGGCCCACTAGTGAAGTTAATCAGAAATTTATTTTTCTGTTTAATGTAAGGTGTGTCCCACCGAAATAAATCCACCGTGATTGTGTGCTGTAATTGGACACGAAACAAACCGATAAGAACGAAACAAATATATTAAGAAAGGCTACGTACAAATACACATTTACCAGGAGCAACTCACTCCCTGCCTTTCCTGGGAAGGAAACAAAATTAATTTGTAAAAAAAGAGGGTGAAAAGGTGTCCCGTCGAAATAAAGCCACTACCATTAATAGACATTATATCCGCCATGGTTATATATTACTCTGAGTATACGATGTGGAATTTCATTTACCAATCCTTGGAGGACAGTAGCATCAATATTCTCCCATGCTTCAATGATGACGCCCTTCAATTTTGCCACAGGCTAAAACTGTCTGTCATTGCCATATACAGTCCTACTGAGGATACCTCGCACATTTTCTTGGGGATACAGTTCAGGAGAAAAGGGCAGGCCATTCCATGACATACACTCGATTATCCAAAAGCCATTCCCAGGACGATTTTGTAACGTGAACGGATGTTTTGTCCTGCTGGAAATTCCACACTTAGCCAACCAATTCTCTTTGAAAATGGCCGTAAATTGTTTTCTAGCATTTCTTGGTAATCGGTAGCCTTCATGCGGTCTGAGAGAACAGCCAGGTTATGTTTAGCTCAATAGCCAAAGCCTCCCCACATCATTAATGAGCATTCACCTTGCTGTCTTTTGGAGAAAATTTCCTCTTCTTTCCTCATGTCATACCAATAGAAAGCAAGGCCAGCTGGCCCATCCAAATTAATTTTTTTATGACCTGTGACTATAGCACGATGACACTGGTCCTTCCATGTTTTATGATATTTGGCCCAGTCGACTCTCCTTTACATGTTGATAGCTTTCAACTTGGGCTCCTGTTTCCTTTACTTATATTGCAAGTTGCTTGTACATTTTTCATTTCGTGACAGGGTTGATTTTGAAACTAGGATGTTATCCTCTTTAGCCAACAGTTTTAGGGAAATACTACCTCTTGAACGACGACACAAAACTTCTCTTGACTGCCTGGAATTCCGTTTTCTGCGGATACACCTCCTTTTTTATGCACGTACGCATTGCCTTGATTTTTAAAATTGATATATGTGAAAGACCTTGTTCCTTAAAAGTTGTTATCTGGCCTTTCTCGAACTTTGATAGCTGGGTTTTCTTTCCGATTGCAATACTGGAGGAGAATTAGAAAATACAACCTTCAAAATTCTGCACAAAGTTCGACTTTCACAGAACAAGTATTTGACAACTTCCTGACGTCATAAACATGTTGAACTCAGCAACTCGAATGTCAGTAGTTACCAATAATTACTAGTACTGGCTTATTGGTACTGGCTTTATTTCGGCGGGACACTTTTCCCCTCTTTTTTTACACATTTATCTTTTTCTCGGGCCCAGGTGGGCCAGGGAGTGAGTTACTCCTTGTAAATATGTATTTCTATATAGACTTTCTTAATATATTTGTTCCGTTCTTTTTTGTTTATTTCGTGCCCAGTTACGGCACACAATTACGGTGGCTTTATTTTGTTGGGACACACCTTATTTGAATTAAGAATTTTTTTTTTATAACTCTAATCCTCTGTATAGAATTTGTTTTATCTTTTGTAGACTAGAGGATCACTAATGGTTAACAAGTGGATCACTTCTCAAACAGCGAAAGAGTAACTTCACTAAGGAATTAGACACGTGATTGTCAAAAGAAGAAGTTAATAGCTGAAACAAATTGCACTTCAAAGTTAGTTGATGTGTTACTTGATTACATATTTGTAGAATTTTACAAGAAATATCTATACCAGCGCTGCATAATTCATCACTCGCTAAGTTTCTTCACGAATGATAATATTCATAGATTAATATTTTTATCGCTCATGATGAACGGATATCTGGTGTTTTTAGGTGCGTTCGTAATTATATAAATACGTAGCACCTATAGTCGTCGTTCAGTCCGTCCGTCTGTCCGCATGTAACAGAGCAAAAACTACCCAACCGAATGGTCTGAAACTTCAAATATATGATTGATGCAAAATTTTGTCGAGCCATTTCAAATTTTATGAAAATCGGATGTATAGTTTATTTACAGGGACAGTCAAAAGTTTTTCTTTACATTACGGCCAATGGGAAAAATTATTGCAAGTGCATTTTAATGATATTAGAGCCTTCCGAATGATCTGAAATTTTAAAGATATAACTGTTGCAAAATTTTGTCGAGCCATTTCAAATTTTAGGAAAATCGGATGTATAGTTTATTTACAGGGACAGTCAAAAGTTTTTCTTTACATTACGGCCAATGGGAAAAATTATTGCAAGTGCATTTTAATGATATTAGAGCCTTCCGAATGATCTGAAATTTTAAAGATATAACTGTTGCAAAATTTTGTCGAGCCATTTCAAATTTTAGGAAAATCGGATGTATAGTTTAATTACAGGGACAGTCGAAAGTGTTCCGTTACATTACGGGGAATGGGAAAAATTATTGCAAGTGCATTTTAATGATATTAGAGCCTTCCGAATGATCTGAAATTTTAATGATATAACTGTTGCAAAATTTTGTCGAGCCATTTCAAATTTTAGGAAAATCGGATGTATAGTTTAATTACAGGGACAGTCAAAAGTTTTTCTTTACATTACGGCCAATGGGAAAAATTATTGCAAGTGCATTTTAATGATATTACAGCCTTCCGAATGGTCTGAAATTTTAAAGATATAATTGTTGCAAATTTTTGTTGAGCTATTTCAAATTTTAGGAAAATCGGATGTATAGTTTAATTACAGGGACAGTCGAAAGTGTTCCGTTACATTACGGGGAATGGGAAAAATTATTGCAAGTGCATTTTAATGATATTACAGCCTTCCGAATGGTCTGAAATTTTAAAGATATAATTGTTGCAAAGTTTTGTTGAGCTATTTCAAATTTTAGGAAAATCGGATGTATAGTTTAATTACAGGGACAGTCAAAAGTGTTCCGTTACATTACGGGGAATGGGAAAAAATTATTGGAAGTGCATTTTAATGATGTATCAGACTATGCGCTTTATGAAGTGCAAAAAAGTATACATTCAGTACAATATGGGGTGCAAAAAATAATTATAAAACTAGTTATAGTACGAACGCACCTCATTTGCCACGTTTGACGAGCAATTTCCAACTTGTTTTATATGTGCAAACGACTAAGAGCTTGTAAGAACGGGTATCTTAGATTGAATGATATATTGGGCTATTAACCTATTTTTCAATTAAAATGATATCAAAATATGTATACCTATCTGAATGTAAGTCATCTCTCAAACATTAGTTTTTTAAACAATATTCCATAATTTAACTTTTATGCAGTATTATATGAAAAAATAATCTTTATTCAAAATGGCCGGCTGAAATATGAAAAGTGAAGTGAGCCCGTAACTATTTATGACAGTCATATAAATAGTCTTATGAATTGCACTACACTCATTGTTTGTTTACTTGATGGATTGATATATTGCACTGTCAACGTTATTTCAACTGAAATTATCTCGAATATATAGGTATTTTAACTTAATGCAACCCTTAAACACTACTTTTTCATACGATCTTTCTGAAAAGCGAAGAGAGCCCATAACTGTACATGACAGTTATACGGATTGCATTACACTCATTGTATTTTTACTTGATAGAATGACATTTTGAGCTCTCAACTGCATTTTAATTGAAATTATCTCAGAATATATAGGTATTTTAATGCGCCCTTATTGTTTATTTACTTGATAGAATGATACGTTGAGCTATTCAACAGAAGTTATCTCAGAATATATAGGTGTTTTAATGTAACACATTCCCTCAAACACTATTTTTTTTTAAAGTTATGTTTCTGAAAAGTGAAGTGAGGCTGCAACAGTTTATGACGGTCGTATGAATTGCACTACACTCATTGTTTGTTTACTTGATAGAATGATATATTGTGCTATCAACTTGATTTCAATTCAAATTATCTCAGAATATACAGGTATGTAGTGTAACGCGTCCCACAAACACAACTTTTTAAAAAAGATCTTATTGAAAACCTAACCATAACTGTATATGACTTGCAAAATTATATTGTTTCTTTACTTAATGAAATCAGGTACTTGGCTGACAACGTAATTTTCACTTATGTTACTTAAAAAGTAAATACATTTTTGAATGTAACTGATCGCTCAAACATTAATTTGCTTTGAACGATATTTTTTAAAATGTAAATTTTATGCAGTTTTAGTAAAATAAGTATAGATTTGATTGACAATGGTCACGTAGCAAATGGAAAGTGAAGTGAACAGCCTGTAACTGTTTATAATAGTCACATGACATGCGCTATTATTAATTAGTATTATCTATAATGTGTGATAAAATGGAAAATGCTTTAAAAATGGTTTTAAGGATATTATATTAAAATCACATTTCTTTATGCTATCAATGTATAAAAATAATTCATAAAACAAATCTTTTTAAAAATACTCTTTTCAAGAGTAAAAATGAGTTACCCAGGTAAATTTAATCCTCAAAAGATCAAAATAATATGTTATTGTGAAAAAAAACCCAGTATTGCATATCCACGACAATTCATACCTTTTAATACTGTGTGATATAAAATATAACACAAATTTTTGTTCGAAAGCTACTCTTAAGTTTAGTAATTTAGAAGGAATGCAGTTATAAATAAACTTCCGAAGTTAGCGACCTTTAATAAAAAATATTATTAAAATTTCTCGGGTCATCTTTACCTTTCTCTTATAAATCCTTTATATTCTCTTGAAGACACAGAATAACATAATTTGCGTTTGCATTAAGCAAAGAAAAATAAAGTACTACCATAAACCTCTTTTCTAATCGATCCTTATCCACCAGAATCTTCAAATAAATTCATTTTAGTTTTATGATAAATGTGCAAATATCTGGAAAATTATTAATTAAAACGAATCTAAGTATTTCAAAGCTATAGCAGTCGGTTTAAACTGATTTAAGTATGGTGTTGATCTGAGGTTTTATTTAAAAATTACAATCCTGGAACAAAAATAAAAACGACAAATTTTGTTGCAAATGATTAAATAAATGTGCCAATAGACGAATATTAATATCCATTATTAAATTACATGAATAAATTTAGCTTTAGTGATTGACAGTATATAAAAAACTATCAACAGTTATTTCTAAAACGGTAATTAATATCCACTTTTGATACTTTACTCTAGATTTTTTGATCAACCCAAACACAAAAAAGGTCTTGTTTAGGCATTTCTTTCTATAATCTTCAAACTAAAGATATCACATATTAAAGAATTAAATTTATAAATGTATAATATAGACAGCATAATTTAACTAATAAAATTTTAAATATGTCTGTAGTAACATTCATAACACCGGGAAAAATATAAAGCTCTTTGTACGAATAACTTTTTATAATATCCGATATCTTCGTTTATTCTTAATATGATGAGAATTCCTGAAAAGACGCTTTCACCGAACATTTTAAAATAAGATTTAGTCAGTTATCCATGCTTTTAAAATTTCTTTTTTGCAAAAGATAAACTGACGACATACATATATAAAAAACTGTAAATCACACACTTTTTCTCTTGTAAAATATTGCATAATTTCACTGAATGAAATTTTATGGAGAGAAACACGTTTTGATAAATTCAAAATGGGTTTTAAATTACTTTGTTTTAAAGCCCTCGGGACTTTCCTATTTGACGGAAAGACAAATTTGTTCTTTCACATATGCAAATACTTTGAAGATTGCTTTTTTGAATATACATATTTTAAAAATGAATTGTTATATTATGTCTGAAATTCTCTTATAGAAATTCTGGAAAAAATGTAAGAGGTTGTTAAGAGGAAGAAAAACAGTAAGAGTTGATGAATAGTTTATTTTAAAAAAGTATTTAGGATTTTAATGGCAGTTTATTTTAACATTTTGTCGTAAATGACACCAGTATATTGTGAAATTATAAGGAAAAGATTAATAAGAGATAATTTGAAGCAAGCGATAATATTACATGTATGATTAAGGGGTCTCAGGACTCTTAAAGCTTTAAAATTCTAATTTTTAATTTTTTTAGATACTAAACTACTATTTTTTCTCAACATTTTTGTATAAATGTTTCCTTAAAATTCTTATTAGAACAGAAGTTATGTCTTTTAGAATTATACACGCTCAATAGCTGAAGCGGCGTTTCAGAAACTTTGAAGTCAATTTTCTCCAAATGACGTTTTTGGGCATAACGCGCAAGATATCTCAAAAACTTCTGAATTTTTTTTCATGCAATTTTCAAAACATATGTTTCATATTGGTCTTTATAAACTGAACCTAAAATTTCCTTCTTATTGTTCAGAAATATATTCTTTATAGCTGATTATACTGTTGAAAATTTCTAAATTTTGCATTAACTAAATGCAACTTTGTATTAAAAATAGAAAATGCTCTAAATACAAATTTATTTAGGTTCAGAGTAATTATTACAATGTGAAGCATAAGTAGGACCCAAAATTTTCCTTCTACTTGCAAAATTTATTTTGTAATCGTGCGCATAATCTGTTATGCCGATTTTCCGCTCGTCAAATGTCTGACATTTTGGAGCCCACTGTAAATTCTAGTTCTGCATCTTGTAATTTTTCAAATACATGAAATGAAAGAACATAGTTATATCTTTCATCCCAATATAAAATTTTGTCTTAAAATCAATTACATTTTAAGTTATTATATGTTGAAAATGGACTTTGTTTTTCGATTTTTCCAATTTTAAGAGTCCTGAGACCCCTTAAACTAGTCAGAATTTATGCGTCAAACGTGGCAAATGAGTTGAGTTCCTACTATAACTGATTTTATGAGATCTCGGTGTAATATCTGTTGCACTCTTATGCAAAAATTCGTGAATACAAAATTTATTACGATTATATATATTAAATTCAGTAATACGGAAAGAATATGACTTCACCTTCAATATGACGTAATCACCAACCTAGAATCATTACACATCATGGGATACTATTGGATTAATTACGTATGATATGATGTAATAGAATGAAGAAAAGTTTTGTTAATATCTTTTTAAATTTTGATTTGATATTCATAAAATTTGACATGACTCGACAAAATTTTGCAACGATTATATATATTAAATTTCAAAGCTTTTGTTTGGGTAGTTTTTGCACTGTTATATGCGGAGTGACGGACGGAACAGACGACGACTATAGATGCTACATATTTATATACAGTAGAACCTCTTTTATTCGAAACTCTTTTAACCGAAGCTCTTGGATAACCCAAATCCATGTTTAAAGCTTTTTTTTTTTATCAATATTATCACAATCCTTGTGTGCAAAATACATTTTAAAAGTTTTTTTTTTCTACTATAAAATGTAAGTACATAATTGTAGCTTGGGAATTGTTACAGCAGTATACGTTCATTCGAAATTGGAGAAAATTTGCTCGATGTTTAGCTATTGAAACGAACGAAAGCTTTATAGATGAAAAAGAAAATGATGCTGCCGATCTAGAATCAGTATTTGATAAAATACCTGGTTGTGATATCGCAGGAATAAAAGATTGGCTAAATTGGTATTCAAATGATCCCAGATTTCATATATTGAGCGACAAATAAATCATTGACGATATCCGCGGAACATGTGCTGACGAAAGCGAAGAAGAGGACAACGATGTAGGCGAAAAAAAGAACAAATTAGCAATTCCGAAGCTTTTGAATGTTTTGAAAATGTTTTGGCATGGCTGGAGCAGCAGAAAGACTGTGATACTGGTGAACTTATAGCATTAAAAAAAACTTCGTGATTGAGCTGCAAAGCAAAGGCAATCGAAAATGCGACACACAAAACATGATTCAAACACTTGTGCAATATGTAAAAGTTACTTAATTTCAAAATTAAAGTTCAGGTAATTTGTTCTTGTTTCTATTTGGATATTTATTTATTTTTGTTATGCACTTGTTACTATGATCAGAAATATATTTGTCCTTAATCTTAAAATTGAAACATTCTCGATTATGCGAAAATTTCGATTATCCGAAAGATGGCAGATCCCAAATACTTCAGATAATCGAGGTTCTACTGTAATTACGTACTCACCTAAAACATTTTCCATTTTTGGCAGGAAATAGAATTTGTGTGACCTACCTAACAGGAAGTACATTCTTAACGTAGTTTTACGCAAAATACTATCAATATTTGAATGTCGAGAAAATAATTTAAACAAATGGATAAGTGTGATCATCGATCGTACAGAGGGTTTCATTTAATATTCTTTCAAAGTACTTTATTCTTAAATTAATAAAGCCAAATTGATGTAATATATAATTATTAAATACTTAAAAACTGCACATAAAAAAGATAAAAAATGCTAAGGATAAAAAAACATTTTGTCCCCCCCCCCCCACACACACACACACGAAATTTCTCGCGACATTCTTTTGAAAACTTTTTATTATGTGTTATAAACTATCTTAAAGTTTCAAACAGATCGCCGTGTTAGATTTCCTAATTAAAATAAAATCGAGTTCTTTTAATTCCACATTCCACCACCAGGGAGCGCACTCTATTCTTAACAAAAGTGTATCTGAACGAAACTCCTTTCTACATCTTATCCGTGGATACATTAGTCGAGGGATTGGCGATCTTAATCACCAATTTAAGATATTAGAAAAATTACTATACTAATAGAGTGATATCAACACTTATGGAATTTTTTATATTGAATATGTCATATTTATCTTATCACGCGAGAGCAAAGCGGGGGGATGGACACCTCAGATGCATAATATCATTAAGGGTTCACAGAACTTTCCAACGATATAGCACTTAACTATCGCCAAAATTTAGAAAAGTGCTATGAAAACCGGAGATGCATAACATGATTAAGCGGTCACAGGCGTTTCCCACGATATATCACATGAAGGGTAACAGCGAAATATAGAAAAGTGGCCTCCTTGGGGAAGGGTAAAGTGGGGGGATGGACATTTATCGAAGAATGAGATTGCCATTCGACCGCAGGGAAAAGTTAGCTTCGCTGGAGCCTTCTCAGTTATATTTCTGCCCGCTATGGCTCAATTAGGGCAAAGTTATGGCCCAAAGAAAAAACAGCCCCAAATGTTGGGGAGAGGGGCCCTTCGGGGTGGGGGTGCCTCGTAACGTTAATTTTTTTAATTTGTTAACAGGAAAATTATTTACCTTTAAAATAAGGTGTATGTAGGGTGAGGGGGTTGCAAACCAGTATTTTATACTTATCGAAAAATATTTAAAAGGGGCCCTACCCAGGCCCCTAATAGAGTTAGAAGAAATCGGTAGACGGCAAAATAATCGCTGGAAAAAATTGCTTGTGTGCTACTGAGCTAATTTTGGCGCGAGATCTAAGCTCTACGACCAATAGGAACCGAAATATTTAAGGCAATGTGAAAAAAAACAAGACAGGATTTCTTTGTCGAAGAGAATAACAATTTTAAGTTTTAAAGTGCTAAGCCGGCCCCAAAGGGTAACAATGAAAACAGCCATGATAGCACAAGATATCTTAAGACCCACGATTGTTGGAATTACTTTGAAATTTTCATATTTAAAAGACGGACAATAATTCCATTATGAGTCTTTACAAATCAAGATTTCCCATAGTGCAACAGCAATCTCCAGAAGCCTTTTATAGAAATAAAACCAATTAGTTAAATAATAATTAATATCTCAGCTTGTAATTATGATAGAAGATTGAAATTGGCATTGATGAAATCAGCGAAAAAATTTACGTCCAGGTGTAAAAAAAAAAAAAAAAAAATTAATTGAAAAATTTAATCATTTAAAAGTTTAAAATTCGTTTAAAAAAATTCTAGTATGAAAAACCACGTGATCTGCTTAAATTGCTCCGGTGCCAATACGTCTGCAGATAATGATGACACCTGTTTTTAATCTGTGGAAAAAGATCGTTTTTGCAATTTGATAAAAAATCCATGCTCTTGTTGAACTATGAATGCTTTTCCGATCTTGTAATTGGGTTTTTTTTAATTAGTAACGTGCGTTAATTACGACTTTTTCAAAATTTTATGGTTTGTTGTTTCATGTGAAGTGTTCAGCTATAAGTATACAAAATTTCAAGTCTCCAACATATATAGTTTCTGGGAACGGACTCTTTGACAGACAGACAGATAGAGGAGTGAGACGAATAGAGTTTCGTCAGATGAACGAAACCCTAAGAAATATGTATTTTGTTTTAATTACGCGTTCCAAAAGACGTTTTGTTTGAACACACAGCATTGTATCTCCGTAATTACATTAAAGACTCAGAATACTATGCACGTACGCGTAATCTAAGTGATGTTTTAAAAATGATTCCAATATATTTTTATTATCATTTTGTTTTAATATCTTATTTGAAATGAGGTTAGCAGATAATGAGATTAAATGATAATACGAGGGTGGTTCAATAATTATTGGACAATAATTATCGAACCACACTCGTAGATAATGAGAAATATTTCATTTAAGATGAATAGCATTATACAATTGTTAAAGTGTGAATTTTTCTATCAAATTTTAAAAATGATAAAAACAATCACATTTATTAAAAACACTCAAAAGGAAGGAGGGTCGTACAAAACAGGACACGTATTTTGTGACAATCTTGCATTGAATATTCTAAGAATGTCAATATCCAAGAAATAAAGGAATGTTAAATGTTAAATTTGAACATTTTATGTTAAAAAGAAAAGAAGTATTGTTTTAGATGCATATCGAACAAACTTATTCAGAAGAATAATTCCATAAAATCCATTATTAAATCATATTATTTTTAAGCCACAGAAATTTTAAAATCGGGGATTAAAGTATCATACAGGCAAATTTAAATTGACACGTAGTTATAAGTAGTAATAATATTATTATGAAAAGGTACTGTTTAGATATAATAATAATATATGTGAACAAAAAGTACTATAAAAGTAAATTTATATGCGCAAATGAAAATTTTATAGCGTCTGATTTTTCACAGAACTATTCTGACTAGTCTTTACCTTAAAGTTATTATTTCAGTAAATTTCGTTTGGTTTTAAATAATCTTATTGATTTTAGCTGAGTGAAATTTTAAATAAAACGGTTATTTGTTTACGATTTAGTTTTTTTTTTTTTTTTTTTTTTTTTTTTTGTCAAAATTTAAATAAAATATTTCAATTGAAATTTTGCAATATGCAAGCAAATTTACCTGTAATTTTAATTTACCTTTTATTTAAATATTAGAAAATAAAATCAAAAACTTCTTTAACTAAATAAGTTACGTTCGATAAATAAGATTTGGAAAGTTTTATGATGTTTCTTGACTTATTAGGTTTATCATAGTGACTCATAAAACGCTTTAATTTATGAAGATTTAAATTTCTTAATTTTTAATCTTAACATAATCTTCCAAGATTGCTTATGTTTTATACATGACTTAATGACTTGACATTAAATAAAGTTTGAAATTTACCTTTTATAATAAGTATAATGCTTCACACGTAAAGAGATGATTCTCTTGGGCAGTTTAAATTGCTCTCCATTCGAACATATAATAATGTCCCTAATTAGAAAGCTTTGTTAAATATTTGAGTTCTCGTAATACCGTTTGAGTTGTTAGAATGAATTATTTATTTTTCTCTTATGAGAATTGGCCAGGAAGTGATTGTTCAATAAATTTAACTAGCTATTTATAATAATGTTGAATATTTGGCGTCTAACTTTATATTTTTCGGTTAATTTTCTTAAATCATGCAAATTTCCGGTTCGTTTTATCATAATATACATGAAATATATATTTAAAACTTATTAATAAATGGTTTAAATCAGATATTAAATACATCTGTTATGATATTCAAAACAATTCGCAAATCTCTTCTATGATACAGCTTGATTTAATATAAACTCATATTACACTGTAAAAAAAATATATTAATAATAAAAAATACAATGGAAACACGAATAAAAATATACTCTTCCTAGTTACACATGATTCCGAAAATCATTCTTTATATGTAGAGACGTCAAAAATAAATTTATTTTAGAGATTTAACCCTAAAACTATCGGAAAATTTACTCAAGTTTTATTAAAAAATATATTCTAGGCAAGAATTTTTATTTAAAACTATTTACATTATTTATTTAACTTATTATTGACTAGTTGTACCTATACTAATTAAAGAATAAATCTCTCTCTGTGTGAGTGTGTGTGTGTGCGCGCGATGGCTAGCAAAAACTACTGCTCGTAGAACTCTGAAACTTTAGGTGAGAATAGTCCAAGACAGGTCCTGATGCACCTGAGGCTCATATTTTTAATTTTTTAAGGGCCGGGGCCCCCCGGGGCACCTTTATTTTCTGTGTACTAAATTGTTATTAACATGCCTCCTTTCTATCCGATTTTCTTCGTTTTTGGGGTGGATTCTCCATTCAGTTTCAAGACCCTGGCACCCGTGGGGCTCGGTATATGGCCCCTTGAAATTGTTGCGCGCTAAATTTGTTAATAAATTTCTTCCTTTTAACCCGATCTTCATTTTTGGTATTCTTTTTCTATTTACTTATTCTCTTGTTTCTACATTCCAGTTAAGATTCTGGGCCAGTCTAAGGTCCAATAGGGCCCAGATGCATTTTTCAATCCCTAATTTTTTCACATTCTCAGTGCATAATTTTAAATTTGAGTCTTGGACTCTTCTCCCCGTACCAACTCCCTCATATTTTTATTGGGGACCCTAGGGCTCTTTTTTAAGTATTTACCAATTTTTTGCGCACTTCTTAAAAATATTATTCTAATGAATAATTCATACCCTAAGCTTAATATTTACTAATTGAAGATCTAAAACGC
This sequence comes from Maratus speciosus, assembly GCA_963932465.1. NCBI lineage: Eukaryota > Metazoa > Arthropoda > Arachnida > Araneae > Salticidae > Maratus > Maratus speciosus. The sequence continues at coordinate 434,164,036 of OZ010789.1, read as the reverse complement.
TCAGTTCTAAAACATTTTAACATGTTTTCATGTTAGGACCCTTCTTTCCACTATCAGTTGGCCCCTCTTAGGCCCACTGGTATAGCTTCCTTAAAAATGATCCGATTCACTAGCTTTTTTTTTCTAACAAATTCTTCGGTTCTCCAGCTACGAAATGAAAGACAAAAAAATTTTCTGACTTCAGCTACCACCAAATTTGAATATTAATAGCCTTGTTGGGGACCTTCGTGCAGCTTCTTTAAAAATTATCCGAATTGCTTTCAATTTTCTTTAACATTGTTCTAGCGTCCTCTGATTACTTAAAAAAAATATTAAAAAGTATCTTTATACCCAACTACATGCCACTTATTTCCCTCGCCCTTTTGGGCCCGGTACAAGGCCCCTTGAAGTTTTGCATCATAAATTGTTAATAAATTACCCCCTCTTAATCCGATCTTCATTTTTGGAACCCTTTTTCCACTTAGTTTTTCTCCAGTTTCTATATTCCAATGAAAATCCTGGGGCATCCAAGGGCTCTTAGGCCCGATCCGGGGCCCCTTGAACTATTTTTACGGCATGTATTTTCACCCCCTAATTTTACCGCATTCTCATTCAAAAATTTTAGAGTTGAGTCTTGGACTCCTCTCCCCCGGCCATCACACTGTTATTTTTTCTGGGACTCTAGGGTCCTGTTTTAAGCATTTCCCCCATTTTTGCGCATTTCTTTTAAATTTTATTCCGATGATTAAGTCATATCCTATGCTTTATTTTAACTAATTGAAGGTCTAACGTGCTGAGAACTTAGACCTTTTAGCAAGTTTTCATGTTAGGGCCTTGCTGTTAACTATCAGTTTTTCTCTTTTTGGGCCCTTTGTTATACCTTCTTTAAAAATGGTCCGATTCTCTACACTGTAAAAAAAAAAAAAAAATGGTAACGTTCCATGTAAAATCCAGGAACGTTTCGCCTTTTCAGGTTTTCAGAATAATTTAGCTCTTTCCTGTGAAATTCTGGTTTTCTTATCTGAAACGTTCCTGAACAAAAGTTGGAAACAGCAAAACGCTGCGGTCGCCATTTATTATTTTTTTGCTATAATCCATTGCTCGCGCGCGAGTGTAGAAAACGAATTCCTTAAATGAATGTAAAAAAATCAATATGGAGTGCAAATAAATCAATAAACGACATAATCCTTTACGTCTTTATTGTCAAGACAATTCAGATGAAAATACAATACCTCTGTGAAATCGCTAAGAGATTATCTCTCGTACTTGTCTGTGGAATGTTTAACGAGCAGACCGTGTAAAAAAAAAAAAAAAAAAAAATACACCTATTATTTGGATCTCCATTAACCAGGGGACCATCAAACATGATTCTCACCGATTTTGATTAATTTAAAGTATGTTTTAGAGTTCTTATCTCTAATTATTCTTGTGAAACGATTTCTTCAAATGGGCCTTAGATTTTCAGAAATTAAATGCCGAGGTTTAGCATACGTTTCAAATACCCATTAGTTTGCAGCTCTCAACGTGTCTTTCGTGGTGTGGACGCAGAAGGCTCGCACGCCACCCGTACGGCCCGAGTTCGATGCTACCTCTTGACTTTTTTTTTCTTTTTTAATTAATTTTATATTTTAACACTTTATTACAATTTGATTTAAATTCGATATATATTTGACACTTTAAATTGCTGCAAATTTGAATTTTTTTTTATTTTCGGAAAAAATATACAATCACGTTTAGGTTTGTTTTGTTTTCTTCATGAAAATTTATATGTATTTTATCTAACTTGTAAACTAACATAATTACTGACGAAAATCCAAAATATTTTGTGATTTGTTTTTTTCTAATTATTATTTACATTTATATATTTTTATATTTTAAGCAAAGTTCAGAAACAATATATCATATATATATTTACTTTATTGAATTTTAACTGAAAATTTATTTTTTCGTGTATATTATAAATAATAATTTTGATGTCAATTTCAAAATATTTTTTCATTCTAACAAATAATGATAATAAAGCGAAAATTGTCAACTGGAAATGTAAAAATCGTCTGCGGATCCCGCATGCTGTGAAATGTCAGTAATGTTTTGCTATCAACAGAAATATTCCTGGTATTTCGCAGGAAACTTACTGGCATTTCTGTAGAAAGTTTTTAACATATACAGTAAAGTTCCAGTCATTTTCAAGAAATGTTTCTTGGAAATAATGGGCAACTCAGCTGCCCATTTTTTCCCAGGAACGTTGCGGAATTTTTTTTACAGTGTATCTTTTCTTACTAACTTCTTCCTAATTCCTACTGCTACTACATGAAAGAGAAAAAAAAGTACCAGACTTCAGCTACCACCAATTTTGAATATTAATCTCTTTCTTGGGGCCTTTTATTCCAGCTTCTTTAAAAACTATCCGAATCTATTACAATTTTCTTTAACGTAGTTTTAGCTTCCTCCAGATACTTTAAAACTACTAAAATATTTTCTTATACCAAACTACATTCCAGTTAGGACCCTTGCCCTAGGGGTCGTTCTTTCTTTATTTCTCATCTACCACCTTTTTCGAACATTAATCTCCTTTTTTAGCATCAACTTACATTTACCCATTACAGGCTAAATTAAAAATTGCGTTACTTTAAAGGTAACTTTAGATAAGGGCTTTCATCTGTTTACGAAATATCGTGTTGATGTTAAATGTAATTCATGAAATTTGCATGGGGAGGGGACACCTTCCACTGCTTGGGGGCGTTTCTTTCCTCGGGCTCTAAAGGTTCAATTTAGCTACTTTCTGTATTATGAAATTTTATCTTAGACATCAGTTACCAATTTAATATTATTGGTGCATTTTTTTTTTCGTATTCTATGGGCTTGATTACTACGAGGTTTGGCTCACTGAAGTTGGCTTTCGATTGTCTCCGGCACGTGTGGGATACTTCCGTTACATGCTGCCTTAGGTAGCGGCGACCCAGGTTAAAGATTTGGAAAGATGGTTGTTGTGAACACACTAGACGCCGCGGAAGGCAATGGGTGTCTGAAATTAGGTTCATTTAAATGAATTTCAAAAAATATAAAATCATACAAACTTGAGTTCTGTTTAAGGTTATAATAATGGAACCCGATAAACGCCGGACGGGTCTGCTAGTATTCTACTATAATGTTAATCTGTAACACAAAAATAAATAAATAAAAAATAATGACTCTGAAAAGTGGCTTTTTTTTACAACTGTGACATAGCATCTCTCACTTTTTAGTCTGGCCTGCCCTTACCAGCTTTTACCGAATTTTACATTTACTTAACTATGCTTTAAATATTTGTGCATCTTATATCCACTTTTTAAACTTTATCAGTATCTATTTTTCATAATTTTATCCTCTTATTTTCATTTATTCTGTCACTTACTTAATTTATTACCTTTTTTTTATAATGTATAAATCGTTAATTTAAATTAAAAACCTTTGCGTAATTTATAAACTACAGTTAGTCTTATTATATCCTAAAGGTCACTATTAATTAGGTAATCAACTGAAGACTGGGAGTAAAAGTGCAGTCAACTCGGAATACTCTCAAACACTTTACGCTGTTAAGCACTGACTGGTTTACATATTTAGTTTAATTTAAAGAAATTTATGATTTTAATAAATATTCTGAAAGTACCTTTAGGATCCCGTTCTGTAGGAGGAGGGTTAATAAAGCATTTATAAAAAAGAAGCATCATTTGCTACCATTGGTTTTCAGAAACCTTTTGGGAATAATCTTTATGGACATTAATAAGTTTTTAATAAACCAAGATATTATTTTTTAAGATGCTATCTTCGTAACTAAATTTATTCATGTAAAAGTAAGAAAATAATATTAATGTTAATGTCAATTTTTTATTGATAATATATGCATGTGAATCGCATTTGTTGAACATGGCAATATTTACTTGAGATATGAAAGCATTTTAAAACCGATATTTTTGTTTGAGAAAACTGATAAATACGCTATAAAAACTACTCGGAAACGTCTCCAGAAATCAAAGGCAGACAAAGAAACTTTATTGTTTATAATTACTCATATAAATAAATGAAAAAGAAATATTGATTTCTTAACTCTTTTTGGAATCGTGAACAACTAGGCGGAGCGCATTATATATATATATATATATATATATTAGGTATATTTTCCATGTTTATTGTATATTTGTAAATTTTCGTAGATTAAGAAACATTTTTCATTATTTTACGGCGTATAATAGATTTCAGCCTTCACGGTCTCAAAAAAGCACTAAAAATAATATTCATAAAATAAACAATGATGTGAAAAACTAGATAAATAAAGCTTTTTTCATTTTTTAGATGGCAATATAGAGGTACCGTAACAGCAACTACCCCTCAAAGACTTTACACTATTAAGCACTGTCTGGTTTATATATTTAGTCTATTTTAAAGTAATTTCTTGTTCGAATAAGTAATTTGAATATACTTGTCGGGCCCATTTGACCCATCGTGTAAACGGAAGGTTAATAAAGCATTTATTAAAAGAAAGCATCGTTTGCCGCCACTGATTTTCAGAAATGTTTTCGAGAAGTTTTTATAGTACATTAAAAAGTTTTTAATAAACCAAGATATCAATTTTTAGGATGCTATCAATTCGATGTTGAGTATTTTCAACTTCGTAACTAAATTTATGCATGTAAAACTACCACCAATATAATAATGTTAACATCAATTCTTTTTATGTATAATCTATGCATGTAAATCGTGTTTCCTGAACATGAAAATATTTACATTAGATATGAAAGCATCATAAGGGCTCTTAGGACTCTTAAGCTTTAAAATTTTTAAAACTTTAATTTGTTTTTATGTTAAACTCTTATCTTTTCTGGACATTTTGATATAATTGTTTCCTTGAAATTCCCATTAAAACAGAAGTTATAGCTTTTTAATTATAACCGCACAATAGCTGAAGCGGCGTTTCCGAAATTTTCAAGTCATTTTCCTCCACATGACGTTTTTAACCATAACGCGTACGATATCTCAAAAACAAAACTTCTGAATATTGTTTCATGAAATTTTCGAAACATATGTTTCATGTTAATCAGTATAAACCGAGCCTAAAAGTTTCTTTTTATTGTTGAAAAAAATTAGGTGATTATACTGTTAAAATTTTTAAAATTTTGCATTAGGTAAATGCAACTTTGTATTAAAAATAGAAAAACACTTTAAATATAAATTTATTTAGTTTCAAGGTAATTTTTTCAATCTGAAGTATAAGTAGACACCAAAATTTTCATTCTTGTTGCAAAATTTATTTTGTAATCCTGCGCGTAACCTGTTATGTCAATTTTCTGCTCGACAAATTTCTGACAGTTTGGAATCCCCTGTAAATGCTAATTCTACATCTTGAAATTTTTTAAATACATGAAATGAAAGAACGTTTTTATATCTTTCAATTCCAATAAAAATTGTGTCTTAAAATCAAAAACATTTTATGATGTTAAATGATGAAAGTGGTCTTTTGTTTTCATTTTTTCCAATTTTAAGAGTCCTATGACCTCTTAAAACCAAAATTCCGGTTTGAGAAAACTGATAAATACGCTAAAAGTCTACATCAAAACGTTTCCGGAAATCGGAGGCAGACAAAGAAACTTTTATTTTCTATAAATACTGATATAAATATAAAAAATATACATGTATATTGGTTTCTGAACTCTTTTTGGAATCGTGGATAAGTAGGCGGAGCTCATTGTATAGTCTTCTTTCGAGGTATATTTTCCATGTTTATTGAATATGTTCGTAAATTAAGAAATATTTTTCGTTATTGTATGGCATATAATAGTTTTCAGTATCCACAGCCTCAAAAAAGCACTAAAAATAATATTAATAAAATAAACAATGATGTGAAAAACTGGATAAATAAAGCTTTTTCCATTTTTTGGCCGGCGATATAGAGATACCCTAACAGCGGCTTTTTCACATTTCAACCGTTACACGATAGTGAGATATCCGGTTTGAAACGACAATACGGTTTTACACTTCTTTCCCCTATTTCTAAAGAAATTCCAGTTTGAAAAACAGCGTTTAAATAAAGCTATGTAGCGATATTACGTTTAAAAATACTACGTAATGAATACAGAAAAATAAAAAACTATGTAAAAACTTTTATTAGAAATGTGTTGGAATTTTCTTTTTTTTTTCAGTTTAGAGCAAAATTTGAAAATGTATCTGAACACATTAATAACTGATATTTTTTATTTTTTATTTTAATCAAAGACTACTATGACCAGAAGAAAAATTGATAAAGGAAAAGAAATTTTGAAAGAAAGCAATATAGTAGAAACTAAAGGGGAAATAAAATAAAACAAGAAGTGAAACTCATCATGTAACAAAAAAATATTTTCTAAACAAATAGTATTTATAATCGAATCTTACGTTTTATAGTTCTAAATAATTCTCCTTCCAGACAATAATTTGTTTTCCAATAGCCATAAATATCATTCCTTAGATCGTCATTGAATAAAGGAAAAAGATTTTCTCTTTTATTTTGAAACTTCTTAAAAATTTGACTGAGAGGAAAAATTATAAATGATTTCTATTATATAGAAGAATCTTAGCAGTTCTGTGATATTCTAGATTTTCAACGGTAGATGTCTGTAACTAATAATATTTTTCTTCTTATCTTTGCAGGTGAGACATTTATCAAAGAAAAATATATAATCACTATACAACCGAAAACGAAATAAATATAAAAGGTTTTTTTTTTATAAATTTTCTTTAGATAAAAACGATAAAGAAATGTTATGAAACATATCAGAATTTTTCTCGAAAACTCTCGATATTATTTACCGTGAAATTGATTTCTTCTCCCTTTTTCCTTTCTATAGGTAACGATCTTACAAAAAAGAAAATAAATAATAACCGCATTTAGGATTTAAAAAAAAAAAAATCTTCTATGTTATGAAACAAATTTCGTAAAAAATAAAAAAATAAAAATAAAATAAAAATAAAAAACGAAAAAATATAATTGACTTATATAGGTGAAAGAATTTTGCCAAACGTTAATATTTTAATATTTCTTTTGTATAATAATTAGAAATGAGAAATTTCCAACATTTTACATCACACATTACGGTGAACTATAAAACTCTAAGAATTTTGTTGTAAACGTATGTTGAGCCAGCAAATGTGCATATGGATATTTGCCTCATTATCTTTATAAACTTCAAGCATGAAGAGTATCATACAAATGATTGTTACATAAAACGTTAAGGAGACAGTAATCGTCATCTATAAAATGTAAGATAACTTACTACGAGTTTTATTTGAAATGCTAATAGAATAATATGCATAATCTTATGGACAATAACCTGATTTAATAACCAAGCAAGTGCAAAAGGGGTGGCGAAGGGGGCGCAGAGGCGGGCGCAGAAGGAGGCGCTAAATTTATACTGCCAACCTCGTTTATTATTTTCACTTATTTATATTTTTATTGCATATACAGGGTGTACAGCGAATAAGACCTTGATTTCAAAATTAAATATCTCAAAAACAAAGATCAATAGAATTATGCGGTAAACGGTTTGTTTATTAGCCAATCTGTAAAAATGCTATACAGAAGTTTCAAAAATTAGGTCCAAAAACCGCTAACAGATGGCGCTGTAATCGAAATGCCTGTAAATTGTATTTTGAAGCCCAGAGCACTAGCGTCTCATTCCTATATGTCTTCCTATGGAAGAACGAAAATTGAGAAAGACCACTTTTCGTTGGGGTGATGTGCTGAAGTGGAGACATCTGGTCACAGAATTATTGCATCAGCTTCAGTTTTAGAGAATTTCAATTAATAGAATTTTCAATAAAACTTTTATCAATCATTATATAAGAACTTATTAAAATATTTCATTTGGGTAATGTGCAGAAGCGGAGCCATGTGATGATAGAATTGAGATTTGTTTCAAATTTTGTTATAAGCTACTTCGGTTCGGATACTATTATCTCTGTGCTATGTCTTTTCTCTCCTAATTAGCAGATCGTGGAATCGAATCCAAGTAGAGGAAGATTAAAAAAAAAATGGGAATCTTGACTTTTTAATATTTATTTAAACTGCGAAAAAAGTTAATAAAAAATCCAAAGTTTCTGATTTTAAAATTTAATTAAGCTAAAAGAAACCCTTTTTTAAAAATCATTCAGCATTTATAATAATGAATCATAAATCATTTTTTTTAATTGTAGAGAATAGTTTGAATGAAAAAATACAAAGTTTCTATTTTTAAAAACTTAATTATGTTAAAAAAACTGTGTTAATTTTAAAAACTCGTTTTCATTTATTTTTATCATTGAGCAAAAAAATATGATGCAGCTTCTAGCGATAGGATCCTTGAGGATATGACTTATCATCAATTCCTTTTAAAAAAGAAATAATCTAATGCATAATACCTGTCTCTAAAACTTTGCTTACAAAGAAAAGAAATATATGGGTTGTGACAAAAACCAAAGTATTTTGCTGTGATTTAAAAATAAATTAAAAGTGCAAAATTACTTTTTTATTTATAATAATTCAGGTATAAACAATGGTACCAAAATATTATGCCGTGATTTAAAAATATAAAAAATAAATAAAAAGTACAAAATTATTTTTCTAAATATCTGCATTTTGATTTAAATAATTATATAGCATTAAAAATTGAATTTAATAAAATATTTTGGTAAGTTCTTATATAATGATTTCTAAACATTTTATTGAAAACTCTATTAATTGAAATTTTCTAAAAATAAAGCTGATGCAAGAATTCTGTGACCAGATGTCTCCACTTCTGCACATCACCCCAATGAAAAAGTGGACTTCCCAATATTCGTTCTTCCGTAGGGAGCCATCTAGGAATGAGACGCTAGTGCCCTGGACTTCGAAGCACAGTTTACAAGTATTGCGATTACAGCGCCATCTGTTAACGGTTTTTGCAACTAAATTTTGAAACTTCTGTATAACATTTTTAGAGCTTAGCTAATAAACAAACCATTTACCACATGATTCTATTGATCTTTGTTTTTGAGATATTTAATTTTGAAAACAGTGTCTTATTCGCTGAACACTCTGTATATACATATATGTACATGTCGTAAATTATTTAAAAAATGAAACCACTTACTTTTTTCATTTCAAAGTTAATGCATCGTCCGTTTATCGCACACTCAAAAACGAATTTCTGACTAAGAACTTCTTCCTTAAAAACAATTTTTTTTAGGTTCTTTTTCGGATCTATATTTTACTTTTTGTGCTTGTGACAAAAACATAAACTTTTAAAATAACATGTGGTTTTCCTTCTTTGAATCCGAAAGTTTTGTAAACTGCTATATTATGCAGTTAGATACATTTTTTCCACACCATTTCCCAGATATATTTTGCCGTAATATAATTGCAATTATGCCTTACGTTATTTAGCTGTTTATAGTTTCTGAATTAAAATTAAACATTTTAAAATTCAAAATAAACAAGAAATAAGCAATCAAAATAAGTTGCACCTTCTATCACAAAGAGAAGGCGGAGTCGCAAAATTAAAACTTTGCAAACTTTGAACTTTTCTCGTCACGCGGTCCTCTTAATGACTTTGAAATATCTTGTAAATAACAACGTATCACTGAGCGCCTAATTAAGCCCACGATAAAGTTTCTTTCAGCTAGTTGTGTAATGTGTATATACGATACTAATCTGACTTCTTATAGTACCATACGCATCTAGTATTCTTATAGTACCATACACAGTAAAAAATAGTGCAGTTTTGAAGCAAGTAATCCAGATAATAAATATTATAATTACTAGTATCCGTCAGGACGAAATGTCGGAGCATGGAGGCACGTAAAATTAAAAGATATCATTCTATATATCTATATAAAGTTTTGATTTGGAAATGGACCAATGAAAATCTGCATAGATATTCCCGGTAGATCGGCATCCAATTTGAATGCTTAAGCATGGCCTTTCTTCGTTAATATTAAAAAAACTGTTGGATACAAAAATATGAAAATCAGTGGTACTATTGAGAAATGTTTGATAAACACGATGATGCAGACAGTTTTCAAATCGAAGAATCATTTTAAGAGATATTTAATGCTAAATTTGGACAAAATCGTTTCATTAAAAAAGTTTTATTGGAGAAAAAACTACACATGAGAATTTAATCATTTTTAGATCATTTTATACGTTATAAGTTCCCGGTGTGCAGATTGCATTTATTTTTTTAATTTGACTCATTTTTTGAGGTTTTATTTCAATTTTAAATTCAAATTTTCAGCATTTCGAGAAATATTTTTTATATATTTTAGAAAATGTTATTAATTTAAACTGTCGCCAATTGTATAAACAGCGCAAACAATAATGTTTACTTCAAATTAAAAATTTATTTACACGTGACTATTATAAACAGAAAAAAACTTTAAAATTAGAATTAAATGATTGCATGCTAAAAGCAGGAAAATTACGTCATAACAACCATATTTACACTTGAATTCTAAAAGAGAAACAAAATGCTAAAATAAAAAAAATCATTAATATGCGTTAAAACTTGTAAATGGAGGAAATTACGCCATATTTAAAATGGCCAAAAAATATGGCAAAACTATTTAAATTAAAAAATATATTTGCGCGAGATATTTTGAGATAATCCTTTCAACAATTATCGTGAATTCTAAGACAGCGCAAATAATAATTCCTTCTAACAACAAAAGTATTTTAAAGTGAATATTAATAAGAGAAATAAAACTTTGGTGTAAATTACGTCAGATTTAAAACGATACATTTAAAATGAATTATTTAAAAGAACAATCTTATACCGCTGCTACAAAATACCGGGAGACAATGACATTGTTTACTTAATTCATCTTACATTAGCTTATTTTCAAATGTTTAACTAATTTTTTTTAATTAAATAAGAAATCAGCCATTGTATCTCTTAATAGCAGCAGATTTGTTCTTAAAAATCCCCAATCCAAGGTAAACGAATGGAAACCCTTTTACACAGAGATCGCTACTGTTTTTTTTTTTTTAATTTAATATTTTTAAAGCCGATCAAATTAGCGTGCTTTTTGGATTTTTGTGTGCCTGAATGGAGGTTAGCGAGCGTAGCTCGTAGGGGGGAGAGCTCCCTAGTTATTTAAAAAAATGTTTTATTTTCTAGATTGCTGTTTAATAGTGTAAAAGTAACTTTGAAATAACAATCGTCGATACTTTATTTTAAAGTGTTTACCTCAGTCGTCAATTGCCTCGGGTAATGCACAAATTCTAATCTGTCAGCAAGTGCTCCCATACTTCTAATTTGGGTAAAGCCTGTCCTTAGCGAAAACTGCTTCCATTAGAACTTTCTCTAAATGAAAAACTACAATAAATATGACATAAGTTGTTTTACGTGACAACACCTTTAGATGGATATCCACAGCAGTTTTTAACAATGTTAAACTCGAGGATCTATGTATGGTGGCAAGATATGCAACAGTTAAAGATAACTAACTTCGTGAGAATGAGGCTTTTTCTTCTTTCCAATATTTACAAATATGTTTGAGAAAAAAAATTACAGTTAGAAATGGCTCATGATACTAAACAAAATGAACTATTATGACCTGTGGCAAGCCTCGAGGTTGAAAACGTGGGCCATAGGCAATATCATTTATCGTACTTACGTTTACCAATTCTCACTTCGTTCTGATATCGGTATGTAGCATAATGCATAACCCTGCATCCGGCTGCTGAGAAAAGTCTAGACTGAAGTCCAGACGCGTGATCATCTTCACTGCATCTTGGTATTTAATCATTGTGATGTTCAAAAATACTTGTTTATTGGACCCCGCTTTGATTTAAGAAGTACTTCTTGATTATATTCTTTAGCTTGCTTGGTTTTGAGAAAAAGACATATGGCACCTTCAAATCATTCAAGTTAGCCGAAAGCAATATATCTTTCCGTCGTTGCATAAGGGTTGAGAGGTAGTCAAAAACTTGACTCACGCAAAGTGAGTTCAGATTTCAGAACTGTGTCTGCTGATCGTCGTTTTGTCTCAATGAATTTCTTAATGTGAAACCTTTTTTAAAAGTTCTAAACATTTTTTGTCCGCGAAGAATCAAAATGATTTTAAAGGATGTCTCTTATATAGAGGGATGTCTTTTACGCGATGTAACTACCTAATACGCCCAAGGATTTAAACAAATAAGACTCTAAAAGGCTAAATGCTATCTATTTTACTTTCGCGACATCTTTGTTCAAGGTCAGCCATAAGATGACATCCTATCATTGAAAATTCGTCAATAATGAGAAAAAACACTATATCCATTCTGATCTGTAGATTTATTGCTGACTTTTTAAATTAGCGAACTATTTAAAACACGTTGGTTCTTTAAGCACTGAGTGAGTTACCTTGTTTTTGACATTAAATGCAGCAGTACCTGTTAGTGCCAAAAGAATGATAGCTTCTGATCCTAACTGCTCTATGATTGTTTTACTAATTTCTTGGATTTTTGTACATTTTACAGATCTTTCTTTTCCAATAATAAAAGTTGATTTAGGTAAATTTGTAACCTTTGTTTGCAAAGACAAAAGCTGATCAATGCATAACGAAGGCAGCATAATTTGTTGTTCTTTAGAATAATTCAGAAATGTTAAAAGTAAAGAGAAACCATTGGATAAGAGAATCTACGGTAAAGATAAAGAATTACCCCCGGATGTATTTGAGAAATTTTGATTTTTTTAATTTAGCTCCGATCTTTGAGAACTTGATCCATCAAGTTAGCGGCAAAAAACTTCAAAGCTCCTTCAAAGACTTGATTGTCTCGCACAGACCACACTTATTTAATACGGCAACAGGTAAAGGTTTGTAACACGTATGTCACACAAACTCATAGATAGTCTGCTATACTCCTCTACAAACTTGATACCTTTATTCTTCTGAGTTGTTGTTATACCGTTATTATGAAAATATTAGGAAGCATATGGGTTATTTTTATGCGACTTTTCCACATAAAATTAAGCTGAATAACTCTATACATTTGAATTAGTTTCTTTTAACCGTCATTTTCGAAACTTCTGTGTATAACGTTGCACATATAAAATATGTATATTTCTTAAAATGTACGCTAAATCTAGGCAGCAGATTAAAAAAAAAATCCCTGCCGGCCCGGGCCTACAGGCGGAGGTAGATTTCGAAGTTAAGTATTAAATTCACCAACAAAACTTAAATCAAGATTAGAGATAAACCCAGTTTCTTCTCAAAGAGTTAGCTGTAGGGAGCTAAACATTTTGTGAAAATTATAATATACACGAATACATACACACATGTATATGGAATAGGTTTAAAAAATGGCTACAAAATATTCAGAGAACCTTAAAGTGTTAAAATATGTTAATATTTCCATAGTCTGGTTTTTATCATGTTTTAATACGTTTCTTCAAACTCACATGACGTTACATATTCACCTGCTGAGGTCCATTATATTTCCAATATGACGCAATATACATATATTTTTAATTCGTCAAACTATTTATTTTATTTTGAACTTTCATGCTGAAATCTTGCTCTAGAAAACTTTTGACGTAATATTCAATTTGTTTTCAATTTGTCAAACTATTTAATTTTACACGTGAAAATTTATCAATAGAAAAGTAATTGTTGTGGTGAGAATTTTATTTATTAACCATTTGGAAAAATGGTTATTGTTCTCGTCAGGGTAGGAAATCAAAATCATATCTGAACGTTTTCATTGGTTTAATCCGCAATTTATTCGTTATCTGATTGGAATATACAGTAATCTGTATTTCCCTTTGGTTTCAACAACGATGGACAACAGAGTGTTGCCACTATGACAAAAAAGGAATAAAAACCACAAAAAAAATTAATTAATCAGAAACGAATTGAGATTATTTAACGAATTAAGTAAACAATGTCATTGTCTCCCGGTATTTTGTAGCAGCGGTATAAGATTGTTCTTTTAAATAATTCATTTTAAATGTATCGTTTTAAATCTGACGTAATTTACACCAAAGTTTTATTTCTCTTATTAATATTCACTTTAAAATACTTTTGTTGTTAGAAGGAATTATTATTTGCGCTGTCTTAGAATTCACGATAATTGTTGAAAGGATTATCTCAAAATATCTCGCGCAAATATATTTTTTAATTTAAATAGTTTTGCCATATTTTTTGGCCATTTTAAATATGGCGTAATTTCCTCCATTTACAAGTTTTAACGCATATTAATGATTTTTTTTATTTTAGCATTTTGTTTCTCTTTTAGAATTCAAGTGTAAATATGGTTGTTATGACGTAATTTTCCTGCTTTTAGCATGCAATCATTTAATTCTAATTTTAAAGTTTTTTTCTGTTTATAATAGTCACGTGTAAATAAATTTTTAATTTGAAGTAAACATTATTGTTTGCGCTGTTTATACAATTGGCGACAGTTTAAATTAATAACATTTTCTAAAATATATAAAAAATATTTCTCGAAATGCTGAAAATTTGAATTTAAAATTGAAATAAAACCTCAAAAAATGAGTCAAATTAAAAAAATAAATGCAATCTGCACACCGGGAACTTATAACGTATAAAATGATCTAAAAATGATTAAATTCTCATGTGTAGTTTTTTCTCCAATAAAACTTTTTTAATGAAACGATTTTGTCCAAATTTAGCATTAAATATCTCTTAAAATGATTCTTCGATTTGAAAACTGTCTGCATCATCGTGTTTATCAAACATTTCTCAATAGTACCACTGATTTTCATATTTTTGTATCCAACAGTTTTTTTAATATTAACGAAGAAAGGCCATGCTTAAGCATTCAAATTGGATGCCGATCTACCGGGAATATCTATGCAGATTTTCATTGGTCCATTTCCAAATCAAAACTTTATATAGATATATAGAATGATATCTTTTAATTTTACGTGCCTCCATGCTCCGACATTTCGTCCTGACGGATACTAGTAATTATAATATTTATTATCTGGATTACTTGCTTCAAAACTGCACTATTTTTTACTGTGTATGGTACTATAAGAATACTAGATGCGTATGGTACTATAAGAAGTCAGATTAGTATCGTATATACACATTACACAACTAGCTGAAAGAAACTTTATCGTGGGCTTAATTAGGCGCTCAGTGATACGTTGTTATTTACAAGATATTTCAAAGTCATTAAGAGGACCGCGTGACGAGAAAAGTTCAAAGTTTGCAAAGTTTTAATTTTGCGACTCCGCCTTCTCTTTGTGATAGAAGGTGCAACTTATTTTGATTGCTTATTTCTTGTTTATTTTGAATTTTAAAATGTTTAATTTTAATTCAGAAACTATAAACAGCTAAATAACGTAAGGCATAATTGCAATTATATTACGGCAAAATATATCTGGGAAATGGTGTGGAAAAAATGTATCTAACTGCATAATATAGCAGTTTACAAAACTTTCGGATTCAAAGAAGGAAAACCACATGTTATTTTAAAAGTTTATGTTTTTGTCACAAGCACAAAAAGTAAAATATAGATCCGAAAAAGAACCTAAAAAAAATTGTTTTTAAGGAAGAAGTTCTTAGTCAGAAATTCGTTTTTGAGTGTGCGATAAACGGACGATGCATTAACTTTGAAATGAAAAAAGTAAGTGGTTTCATTTTTTAAATAATTTACGACATGTACATATATGTATATACAGAGTGTTCAGCGAATAAGACACTGTTTTCAAAATTAAATATCTCAAAAACAAAGATCAATAGAATCATGTGGTAAATGGTTTGTTTATTAGCTAAGCTCTAAAAATGTTATACAGAAGTTTCAAAATTTAGTTGCAAAAACCGTTAACAGATGGCGCTGTAATCGCAATACTTGTAAACTGTGCTTCGAAGTCCAGGGCACTAGCGTCTCATTCCTAGATGGCTCCCTACGGAAGAACGAATATTGGGAAGTCCACTTTTTCATTGGGGTGATGTGCAGAAGTGGAGACATCTGGTCACAGAATTCTTGCATCAGCTTTATTTTTAGAAAATTTCAATTAATAGAGTTTTCAATAAAATGTTTAGAAATCATTATATAAGAACTTACCAAAATATTTTATTAAATTCAATTTTTAATGCTATATAATTATTTAAATCAAAATGCAGATATTTAGAAAAATAATTTTGTACTTTTTATTTATTTTTTATATTTTTAAATCACGGCATAATATTTTGGTACCATTGTTTATACCTGAATTATTATAAATAAAAAAGTAATTTTGCACTTTTAATTTATTTTTAAATCACAGCAAAATACTTTGGTTTTTGTCACAACCCATATATTTCTTTTCTTTGTAAGCAAAGTTTTAGAGACAGGTATTATGCATTAGATTATTTCTTTTTTAAAAGGAATTGATGATAAGTCATATCCTCAAGGATCCTATCGCTAGAAGCTGCATCATATTTTTTTGCTCAATGATAAAAATAAATGAAAACGAGTTTTTAAAATTAACACAGTTTTTTTAACATAATTAAGTTTTTAAAAATAGAAACTTTGTATTTTTTCATTCAAACTATTCTCTACAATTAAAAAAAATGATTTATGATTCATTATTATAAATGCTGAATGATTTTTAAAAAAGGGTTTCTTTTAGCTTAATTAAATTTTAAAATCAGAAACTTTGGATTTTTTATTAACTTTTTTCGCAGTTTAAATAAATATTAAAAAGTCAAGATTCCCATTTTTTTTTTAATCTTCCTCTACTTGGATTCGATTCCACGATCTGCTAATTAGGAGAGAAAAGACATAGCACAGAGATAATAGTATCCGAACCGAAGTAGCTTATAACAAAATTTGAAACAAATCTCAATTCTATCATCACATGGCTCCGCTTCTGCACATTACCCAAATGAAATATTTTAATAAGTTCTTATATAATGATTGATAAAAGTTTTATTGAAAATTCTATTAATTGAAATTCTCTAAAACTGAAGCTGATGCAATAATTCTGTGACCAGATGTCTCCACTTCAGCACATCACCCCAACGAAAAGTGGTCTTTCTCAATTTTCGTTCTTCCATAGGAAGACATATAGGAATGAGACGCTAGTGCTCTGGGCTTCAAAATACAATTTACAGGCATTTCGATTACAGCGCCATCTGTTAGCGGTTTTTGGACCTAATTTTTGAAACTTCTGTATAGCATTTTTACAGATTGGCTAATAAACAAACCGTTTACCGCATAATTCTATTGATCTTTGTTTTTGAGATATTTAATTTTGAAATCAAGGTCTTATTCGCTGTACACCCTGTATATGCAATAAAAATATAAATAAGTGAAAATAATAAACGAGGTTGGCAGTATAAATTTAGCGCCTCCTTCTGCGCCCGCCTCTGCGCCCCCTTCGCCACCCCTTTTGCACTTGCTTGGTTATTAAATCAGGTTATTGTCCATAAGATTATGCATATTATTCTATTAGCATTTCAAATAAAACTCGTAGTAAGTTATCTTACATTTTATAGATGACGATTACTGTCTCCTTAACGTTTTATGTAACAATCATTTGTATGATACTCTTCATGCTTGAAGTTTATAAAGATAATGAGGCAAATATCCATATGCACATTTGCTGGCTCAACATACGTTTACAACAAAATTCTTAGAGTTTTATAGTTCACCGTAATGTGTGATGTAAAATGTTGGAAATTTCTCATTTCTAATTATTATACAAAAGAAATATTAAAATATTAACGTTTGGCAAAATTCTTTCACCTATATAAGTCAATTATATTTTTTCGTTTTTTATTTTTATTTTATTTTTATTTTTTTATTTTTTACGAAATTTGTTTCATAACATAGAAGATTTTTTTTTTTTTAAATCCTAAATGCGGTTATTATTTATTTTCTTTTTTGTAAGATCGTTACCTATAGAAAGGAAAAAGGGAGAAGAAATCAATTTCACGGTAAATAATATCGAGAGTTTTCGAGAAAAATTCTGATATGTTTCATAACATTTCTTTATCGTTTTTATCTAAAGAAAATTTATAAAAAAAAAACCTTTTATATTTATTTCGTTTTCGGTTGTATAGTGATTATATATTTTTCTTTGATAAATGTCTCACCTGCAAAGATAAGAAGAAAAATATTATTAGTTACAGACATCTACCGTTGAAAATCTAGAATATCACAGAACTGCTAAGATTCTTCTATATAATAGAAATCATTTATAATTTTTCCTCTCAGTCAAATTTTTAAGAAGTTTCAAAATAAAAGAGAAAATCTTTTTCCTTTATTCAATGACGATCTAAGGAATGATATTTATGGCTATTGGAAAACAAATTATTGTCTGGAAGGAGAATTATTTAGAACTATAAAACGTAAGATTCGATTATAAATACTATTTGTTTAGAAAATATTTTTTTGTTACATGATGAGTTTCACTTCTTGTTTTATTTTATTTCCCCTTTAGTTTCTACTATATTGCTTTCTTTCAAAATTTCTTTTCCTTTATCAATTTTTCTTCTGGTCATAGTAGTCTTTGATTAAAATAAAAAATAAAAAATATCAGTTATTAATGTGTTCAGATACATTTTCAAATTTTGCTCTAAACTGAAAAAAAAAAGAAAATTCCAACACATTTCTAATAAAAGTTTTTACATAGTTTTTTATTTTTCTGTATTCATTACGTAGTATTTTTAAACGTAATATCGCTACATAGCTTTATTTAAACGCTGTTTTTCAAACTGGAATTTCTTTAGAAATAGGGGAAAGAAGTGTAAAACCGTATTGTCGTTTCAAACCGGATATCTCACTATCGTGTAACGGTTGAAATGTGAAAAAGCCGCTGTTAGGGTATCTCTATATCGCCGGCCAAAAAATGGAAAAAGCTTTATTTATCCAGTTTTTCACATCATTGTTTATTTTATTAATATTATTTTTAGTGCTTTTTTGAGGCTGTGGATACTGAAAACTATTATATGCCATACAATAACGAAAAATATTTCTTAATTTACGAACATATTCAATAAACATGGAAAATATACCTCGAAAGAAGACTATACAATGAGCTCCGCCTACTTATCCACGATTCCAAAAAGAGTTCAGAAACCAATATACATGTATATTTTTTATATTTATATCAGTATTTATAGAAAATAAAAGTTTCTTTGTCTGCCTCCGATTTCCGGAAACGTTTTGATGTAGACTTTTAGCGTATTTATCAGTTTTCTCAAACCGGAATTTTGGTTTTAAGAGGTCATAGGACTCTTAAAATTGGAAAAAATGAAAACAAAAGACCACTTTCATCATTTAACATCATAAAATGTTTTTGATTTTAAGACACAATTTTTATTGGAATTGAAAGATATAAAAACGTTCTTTCATTTCATGTATTTAAAAAATTTCAAGATGTAGAATTAGCATTTACAGGGGATTCCAAACTGTCAGAAATTTGTCGAGCAGAAAATTGACATAACAGGTTACGCGCAGGATTACAAAATAAATTTTGCAACAAGAATGAAAATTTTGGTGTCTACTTATACTTCAGATTGAAAAAATTACCTTGAAACTAAATAAATTTATATTTAAAGTGTTTTTCTATTTTTAATACAAAGTTGCATTTACCTAATGCAAAATTTTAAAAATTTTAACAGTATAATCACCTAATTTTTTTCAACAATAAAAAGAAACTTTTAGGCTCGGTTTATACTGATTAACATGAAACATATGTTTCGAAAATTTCATGAAACAATATTCAGAAGTTTTGTTTTTGAGATATCGTACGCGTTATGGTTAAAAACGTCATGTGGAGGAAAATGACTTGAAAATTTCGGAAACGCCGCTTCAGCTATTGTGCGGTTATAATTAAAAAGCTATAACTTCTGTTTTAATGGGAATTTCAAGGAAACAATTATATCAAAATGTCCAGAAAAGATAAGAGTTTAACATAAAAACAAATTAAAGTTTTAAAAATTTTAAAGCTTAAGAGTCCTAAGAGCCCTTATGATGCTTTCATATCTAATGTAAATATTTTCATGTTCAGGAAACACGATTTACATGCATAGATTATACATAAAAAGAATTGATGTTAACATTATTATATTGGTGGTAGTTTTACATGCATAAATTTAGTTACGAAGTTGAAAATACTCAACATCGAATTGATAGCATCCTAAAAATTGATATCTTGGTTTATTAAAAACTTTTTAATGTACTATAAAAACTTCTCGAAAACATTTCTGAAAATCAGTGGCGGCAAACGATGCTTTCTTTTAATAAATGCTTTATTAACCTTCCGTTTACACGATGGGTCAAATGGGCCCGACAAGTATATTCAAATTACTTATTCGAACAAGAAATTACTTTAAAATAGACTAAATATATAAACCAGACAGTGCTTAATAGTGTAAAGTCTTTGAGGGGTAGTTGCTGTTACGGTACCTCTATATTGCCATCTAAAAAATGAAAAAAGCTTTATTTATCTAGTTTTTCACATCATTGTTTATTTTATGAATATTATTTTTAGTGCTTTTTTGAGACCGTGAAGGCTGAAATCTATTATACGCCGTAAAATAATGAAAAATGTTTCTTAATCTACGAAAATTTACAAATATACAATAAACATGGAAAATATACCTAATATATATATATATATATATATATAATGCGCTCCGCCTAGTTGTTCACGATTCCAAAAAGAGTTAAGAAATCAATATTTCTTTTTCATTTATTTATATGAGTAATTATAAACAATAAAGTTTCTTTGTCTGCCTTTGATTTCTGGAGACGTTTCCGAGTAGTTTTTATAGCGTATTTATCAGTTTTCTCAAACAAAAATATCGGTTTTAAAATGCTTTCATATCTCAAGTAAATATTGCCATGTTCAACAAATGCGATTCACATGCATATATTATCAATAAAAAATTGACATTAACATTAATATTATTTTCTTACTTTTACATGAATAAATTTAGTTACGAAGATAGCATCTTAAAAAATAATATCTTGGTTTATTAAAAACTTATTAATGTCCATAAAGATTATTCCCAAAAGGTTTCTGAAAACCAATGGTAGCAAATGATGCTTCTTTTTTATAAATGCTTTATTAACCCTCCTCCTACAGAACGGGATCCTAAAGGTACTTTCAGAATATTTATTAAAATCATAAATTTCTTTAAATTAAACTAAATATGTAAACCAGTCAGTGCTTAACAGCGTAAAGTGTTTGAGAGTATTCCGAGTTGACTGCACTTTTACTCCCAGTCTTCAGTTGATTATCTAATTAATAGTGACCTTTAGGATATAATAAGACTAACTGTAGTTTATAAATTACGCAAAGGTTTTTAATTTAAATTAACGATTTATACATTATAAAAAAAAGGTAATAAATTAAGTAAGTGACAGAATAAATGAAAATAAGAGGATAAAATTATGAAAAATAGATACTGATAAAGTTTAAAAAGTGGATATAAGATGCACAAATATTTAAAGCATAGTTAAGTAAATGTAAAATTCGGTAAAAGCTGGTAAGGGCAGGCCAGACTAAAAAGTGAGAGATGCTATGTCACAGTTGTAAAAAAAAGCCACTTTTCAGAGTCATTATTTTTTATTTATTTATTTTTGTGTTACAGATTAACATTATAGTAGAATACTAGCAGACCCGTCCGGCGTTTATCGGGTTCCATTATTATAACCTTAAACAGAACTCAAGTTTGTATGATTTTATATTTTTTGAAATTCATTTAAATGAACCTAATTTCAGACACCCATTGCCTTCCGCGGCGTCTAGTGTGTTCACAACAACCATCTTTCCAAATCTTTAACCTGGGTCGCCGCTACCTAAGGCAGCATGTAACGGAAGTATCCCACACGTGCCGGAGACAATCGAAAGCCAACTTCAGTGAGCCAAACCTCGTAGTAATCAAGCCCATAGAATACGAAAAAAAAAATGCACCAATAATATTAAATTGGTAACTGATGTCTAAGATAAAATTTCATAATACAGAAAGTAGCTAAATTGAACCTTTAGAGCCCGAGGAAAGAAACGCCCCCAAGCAGTGGAAGGTGTCCCCTCCCCATGCAAATTTCATGAATTACATTTAACATCAACACGATATTTCGTAAACAGATGAAAGCCCTTATCTAAAGTTACCTTTAAAGTAACGCAATTTTTAATTTAGCCTGTAATGGGTAAATGTAAGTTGATGCTAAAAAAGGAGATTAATGTTCGAAAAAGGTGGTAGATGAGAAATAAAGAAAGAACGACCCCTAGGGCAAGGGTCCTAACTGGAATGTAGTTTGGTATAAGAAAATATTTTAGTAGTTTTAAAGTATCTGGAGGAAGCTAAAACTACGTTAAAGAAAATTGTAATAGATTCGGATAGTTTTTAAAGAAGCTGGAATAAAAGGCCCCAAGAAAGAGATTAATATTCAAAATTGGTGGTAGCTGAAGTCTGGTACTTTTTTTTCTCTTTCATGTAGTAGCAGTAGGAATTAGGAAGAAGTTAGTAAGAAAAGATACACTGTAAAAAAAATTCCGCAACGTTCCTGGGAAAAAATGGGCAGCTGAGTTGCCCATTATTTCCAAGAAACATTTCTTGAAAATGACTGGAACTTTACTGTATATGTTAAAAACTTTCTACAGAAATGCCAGTAAGTTTCCTGCGAAATACCAGGAATATTTCTGTTGATAGCAAAACATTACTGACATTTCACAGCATGCGGGATCCGCAGACGATTTTTACATTTCCAGTTGACAATTTTCGCTTTATTATCATTATTTGTTAGAATGAAAAAATATTTTGAAATTGACATCAAAATTATTATTTATAATATACACGAAAAAATAAATTTTCAGTTAAAATTCAATAAAGTAAATATATATATGATATATTGTTTCTGAACTTTGCTTAAAATATAAAAATATATAAATGTAAATAATAATTAGAAAAAAACAAATCACAAAATATTTTGGATTTTCGTCAGTAATTATGTTAGTTTACAAGTTAGATAAAATACATATAAATTTTCATGAAGAAAACAAAACAAACCTAAACGTGATTGTATATTTTTTCCGAAAATAAAAAAAAATTCAAATTTGCAGCAATTTAAAGTGTCAAATATATATCGAATTTAAATCAAATTGTAATAAAGTGTTAAAATATAAAATTAATTAAAAAAGAAAAAAAAAGTCAAGAGGTAGCATCGAACTCGGGCCGTACGGGTGGCGTGCGAGCCTTCTGCGTCCACACCACGAAAGACACGTTGAGAGCTGCAAACTAATGGGTATTTGAAACGTATGCTAAACCTCGGCATTTAATTTCTGAAAATCTAAGGCCCATTTGAAGAAATCGTTTCACAAGAATAATTAGAGATAAGAACTCTAAAACATACTTTAAATTAATCAAAATCGGTGAGAATCATGTTTGATGGTCCCCTGGTTAATGGAGATCCAAATAATAGGTGTATTTTTTTTTTTTTTTTTTTTTTACACGGTCTGCTCGTTAAACATTCCACAGACAAGTACGAGAGATAATCTCTTAGCGATTTCACAGAGGTATTGTATTTTCATCTGAATTGTCTTGACAATAAAGACGTAAAGGATTATGTCGTTTATTGATTTATTTGCACTCCATATTGATTTTTTTACATTCATTTAAGGAATTCGTTTTCTACACTCGCGCGCGAGCAATGGATTATAGCAAAAAAATAATAAATGGCGACCGCAGCGTTTTGCTGTTTCCAACTTTTGTTCAGGAACGTTTCAGATAAGAAAACCAGAATTTCACAGGAAAGAGCTAAATTATTCTGAAAACCTGAAAAGGCGAAACGTTCCTGGATTTTACATGGAACGTTACCATTTTTTTTTTTTTTTTACAGTGTAGAGAATCGGACCATTTTTAAAGAAGGTATAACAAAGGGCCCAAAAAGAGAAAAACTGATAGTTAACAGCAAGGCCCTAACATGAAAACTTGCTAAAAGGTCTAAGTTCTCAGCACGTTAGACCTTCAATTAGTTAAAATAAAGCATAGGATATGACTTAATCATCGGAATAAAATTTAAAAGAAATGCGCAAAAATGGGGGAAATGCTTAAAACAGGACCCTAGAGTCCCAGAAAAAATAACAGTGTGATGGCCGGGGGAGAGGAGTCCAAGACTCAACTCTAAAATTTTTGAATGAGAATGCGGTAAAATTAGGGGGTGAAAATACATGCCGTAAAAATAGTTCAAGGGGCCCCGGATCGGGCCTAAGAGCCCTTGGATGCCCCAGGATTTTCATTGGAATATAGAAACTGGAGAAAAACTAAGTGGAAAAAGGGTTCCAAAAATGAAGATCGGATTAAGAGGGGGTAATTTATTAACAATTTATGATGCAAAACTTCAAGGGGCCTTGTACCGGGCCCAAAAGGGCGAGGGAAATAAGTGGCATGTAGTTGGGTATAAAGATACTTTTTAATATTTTTTTTAAGTAATCAGAGGACGCTAGAACAATGTTAAAGAAAATTGAAAGCAATTCGGATAATTTTTAAAGAAGCTGCACGAAGGTCCCCAACAAGGCTATTAATATTCAAATTTGGTGGTAGCTGAAGTCAGAAAATTTTTTTGTCTTTCATTTCGTAGCTGGAGAACCGAAGAATTTGTTAGAAAAAAAAAGCTAGTGAATCGGATCATTTTTAAGGAAGCTATACCAGTGGGCCTAAGAGGGGCCAACTGATAGTGGAAAGAAGGGTCCTAACATGAAAACATGTTAAAATGTTTTAGAACTGAGCGTTTTAGATCTTCAATTAGTAAATATTAAGCTTAGGGTATGAATTATTCATTAGAATAATATTTTTAAGAAGTGCGCAAAAAATTGGTAAATACTTAAAAAAGAGCCCTAGGGTCCCCAATAAAAATATGAGGGAGTTGGTACGGGGAGAAGAGTCCAAGACTCAAATTTAAAATTATGCACTGAGAATGTGAAAAAATTAGGGATTGAAAAATGCATCTGGGCCCTATTGGACCTTAGACTGGCCCAGAATCTTAACTGGAATGTAGAAACAAGAGAATAAGTAAATAGAAAAAGAATACCAAAAATGAAGATCGGGTTAAAAGGAAGAAATTTATTAACAAATTTAGCGCGCAACAATTTCAAGGGGCCATATACCGAGCCCCACGGGTGCCAGGGTCTTGAAACTGAATGGAGAATCCACCCCAAAAACGAAGAAAATCGGATAGAAAGGAGGCATGTTAATAACAATTTAGTACACAGAAAATAAAGGTGCCCCGGGGGGCCCCGGCCCTTAAAAAATTAAAAATATGAGCCTCAGGTGCATCAGGACCTGTCTTGGACTATTCTCACCTAAAGTTTCAGAGTTCTACGAGCAGTAGTTTTTGCTAGCCATCGCGCGCACACACACACACTCACACAGAGAGAGATTTATTCTTTAATTAGTATAGGTACAACTAGTCAATAATAAGTTAAATAATTAATTGACCTAACTCATATAATAATAATCAATAATGGTCAATTTGCCTATTCGTTGTCACGTTGTGTACCCGGTAACGCAGGGAAGCAACCACAGCCATCCTACTTCGATACACTGTTTAAATTTTGTCGGATTAAATAAATAAAAATAATTTTGCTGGTATTGCACCAAAAGTACCAGGTTTATATAGTCTACGAAATAGCAGTAAAAGTTAGTAGTATAGTATAGTTAGTAAGTATAGAAATAAGAAGTAGTATAATAAGTATAGGTCTATAAACAAAAACAATTTAGTTTGAGTTAGGTCAATTATAGTGTTAGGTCAATAATAATCAATAACAAAGCCAAAGGAGGGTTATGATTTTGACAGGCTATGTATGTATGTATGTATGTATGTATGTATGTATGTATGTATGTATGTTCATCTGTTCCCTCGTAACTTCTAAACCACTAATCAGAATTCGACAAATGACATATCATTAGAAGCGTCTTAATTGTCCGCTGGTTATAGGCTATATAGATTTTCACCAAATTCAATGTGGCGCCTTCTAGCGGACAAAATATACAGAGTAAAAAAATAAAGTTAAGCTAGATATGCCGTGTTTGGTATCATTTTAAAGCGCTTCACTTGTACATTTCGAATATATATATATTACTAGCATTTGCTTGTGACTTTACTTGCATTTATGGGCTAATTGCATATAATTCACATCTTTTCGTTCTTAATTTCTTTGGTACTTAGTAATCAGAATAAGACCACTGCAGTGCCATTAGAAGGGTCTTGATCTTGATATTCTGTTGGTTGTGAGCTATAAAGTTTGTCACCAAATTTACTATTATGCCCTCTAGCGGACAAAAAGTATAAAATAAAAATATATGTAATGTGTTTGGTATTACTTGAAAGAGCTTCACCAGTATTTATATGCTTATACATAATTACAAGACTGCTTTGAAGATGTTTAAAAAAAATGAGCGATAAGAGTAAAGCGCGGATCACGGGAACTGTAATGTAGAGCAGCGTGAACGTTAATAGAATAATTTAATGCACTAATGTAAACGACATAAGCTGGGAGTACCTCCACGCGGTGAAGGCGGAAACAGTTTGATAACTGGCTAAAACTCCCATAAAAATGTCCTCTGCATTATATGCCTTCGGGCTTATGTTGTTATATGTGCGTGTGTATCTATTTGCCTATTCGTTGTCACGTTGTGTACCCGGTAACGCAGGGAAGCAACCACAGCCATCCTACTTCGATACACTGTTTAAATTTTGTCGGATTAAATAAATAAAAATAATTTTGCTGGTATTGCACCAAAAGTACCAGGTTTATATAGTCTACGAAATAGCAGTAAAAGTTAGTAGTATAGTATAGTTAGTAAGTATAGAAATAAGAAGTAGTATAATAAGTATAGGTCTATAAACAAAAACAATTTAGTTTGAGTTAG
The DNA here is from genome assembly GCA_963932465.1 of Maratus speciosus. Lineage (NCBI taxonomy): Eukaryota > Metazoa > Arthropoda > Arachnida > Araneae > Salticidae > Maratus > Maratus speciosus. The sequence goes on along the minus strand of OZ010789.1, from coordinate 434,137,210 downwards.
GTTAGTAAATCTAGTGTAAATAAATAGAGCTATAAATATTAACATTTAGTTTCATTATTTTAGGTATAAAATAAAAGCTTTTAAAAAATGGCTTTATCAAGGAAAACAAAAAAAGCTTCACGCATTTCTGAGACAAGAAAAAATGAATCCCCAGATATTACTGAATTTAGAAGAATAAAAGACAAAGATTATCAGAAAAATCGTAGGAAAACGCAGTCCGAACATTCTAAAGTGGAAAATCGTTGGAATGCTAAAAAACGGGCTGATAATCTTCGTGAGAAAGAAACTTCTCAAAAAAAAATCATACGTTTACATAAAGCAAAAAACTACATTGCTCAGATAAGATCGCAAGAATCTCAAAATTCTCGATCACAGCGACTTTATTCGTTAAAGACACATGCTTCCGAAACCCGAAGCTTAGAAACTCCCACTTCAAAAATACTTCGACTCAAGTCAATGAAAGATCATGCTTCTCAAGTACGTAATCTAGAATCTCCGTCGACTCGACAAACACGTTTGGAAAATATGTGTAATCATGCCTCTCAAATGCGTGATCAAGAGTCTCCGTCGACTAGACAATCACGTTTGGAAAATATGTGTAATCATGCCTCTCAAATGCGTGCTCAAGAGTCTCCGTCGACTAGACAAACACGTTTGGAAAATATGTGTAATCATGCCTCTCAAATGCGTGATCAAGAGTCTCCGTCGACTAGACAATCACGTTTGGAAAATATGTGTAATCATGCCTCTCAAATGCGTGCTCAAGAGTCTCCGTCGACTAGACAATCACGATTGGAAAATATGTGTAATCATGCCTCTCAAATGCGTGCTCAAGAGTCTCCGTCGACTAGACAATCACGTTTGGAAAATATGTGTAATCATGCCTCTCAAATGCGTGATCAAGAGTCTCCGTCGACTAGACAATCACGTTTGGAAAACATGCGTAATCATGCCTCTGAAATGCGTGATCTAGAATCCCCGTCTACTAGGCAATCACGACTTGAGTCGATGAGCAATCATGCTTCAGAAATTCGTGCTAACGAAACTCCAACATCAAGAGAGATACGACTTCAATCCATGCAGATAAATACATCTAGAACCTACCGAGCTCGAAGAATTTTGTTCGAAACAGACAAGGACGAGTTTGATAGGGCAATTTCGGAGGTATCGGACAAAACATGTTATATTTGTAAAAAAACACTATACAAAAATCAAGTAAAAAATATAACATCTAATAATCTTTTCCCGCCTAACACTCCACAAAGAATAACAGCCTGTAATCGATGTGCCAATTCTATAAGTCGTAATAAAGTTCCGTCAACGGCTTTTTGGAATAAAATGACAGTTCCGGAACCTCCTCAACAATTAGTAGCTTTATCTGAAGTTGAAATAAGGCTTGTATCAAGGATTATACCGTTTGTTAAAATAATAAAACTGGGAGGACATTTCGGACAAAAAGGGTTTAAAGGGCAGGCTGTGTTGTTTGCTCAACAAGTTGAAGAAATCACGGAACAACTACCACTGGCGATTGAACAGTGCGGTCTCACTGTTGTCATCGAAACATTAGAAAATGTTGATAGGGTCAGGGAATATAGAGTGAATTTAGACAACCTACGTGCAGCTTTAAATTGGCTTGTAAACAACAATCATCTCTATAGAGGCGTTACTCTTAACTTTGAACACCTACAAAATTCAATGAATGATGAGCATATAATTGAAATACCGCCAACAACAGTTAATCATAACCGAGAGCCACATCAACATTTTAAAGTTATTAATTCAGACCGAAAAATTCTTAGAGGTTCTTTTAATCAAGGAAGTGACATGTTTTCTTCCGACAGTAGGGGGAAACAATGCACTGCAAATGCAGCAGTTGCTATAGCTTATTCTTCCACCAAAGATCTGTCGCAATGGGACGCTTCGGACATTGATCGGGTGTTAATATTTGGTGATGCATATTACTCCCAGTGTCTAAGGAGCTTGCCAATACAACCAAATTATTTAAACACCGAAGAATTGCTCCCGGAGTTAGTCATCGCAAATATGTCTTATACACTTGATTTTGACATAGATTGTATAACAGGACTAATTAACCCAACAGTAGATGTGCTAGAAGGATATTTTTCGAGCTTATTAGAAGGTCTACGGCACTTTTTCCTGACTATTGAGAAGAATGCAGGCATAATCACCGCAGAAACAGAGATATCAATCTCTGTAATTAAACATGATACGTCGTATTACCTGTTTGATTCCCATTCAAGGGGACCTAAAGGATTTGTCGCATCAACTAGAGGTTGTGCAATGTTAATGATGTTCAGTACTATTGAATCTCTCGCTGAGCACCTACCTGTTGTCCTTATGACAAGAGGACGCAGAAACCTCCAGTATTGCATAACGTCTGTAAACGTATCTGTCAACAACATGACACCATCAAACGTATGTCCACATGAAACCACCGATAGCGAACATGACTCCGTTAATGGTCATTGCAACGATGACATCACTGCCAGATCCTTAACTAATAATGGCCAAATAAACGTCACAATGTTGATGGCTAACGAGTACCAGATACCTAATTTAATTGATGTCATAAATAATCCTGTAGGTAACGATACACCCCTCCCAGTATACGATATTCGGAGAAAGACAGCTCCTCCTATAAGCCTCCTTGTAGAAAAAAGAGCTGAGGAATTAGCATGGGTTAGACTCTTCCCTGATGGAAATAATGGATTACATGAAGAAAGGCAACACAAAATAACCCCATTGGACTACTTTCAGACTAGAGTTATGGGAAGCGACAAACGATTTCAAAAAATAGAATACCTATTTTATGCTCTGTCTGCAGTAGAATTGTTAAGAGCACGCCAGAATGTATCTGTTTGTGGAAGACTTCGACAAGATGGGATACAGCCGGAGGATCTTATACAAAATATACATTTATGTATGAGAAACATACGAGGGACTTCTTCCTACTGGCACAGGGCTTTTACAGAGCTAATGGCCATGGTCAGAAACTTAGGGCCACCCCATTTCTATCTTACATTATCCTGTAATGATTTGAATTGGCGGGACATGTTAAAAGCTCTCTTGGTGGCAGATGGTAGGCCTGATTTTCCTATCGACGATCTGACTTATGATGAAAAGCTAAGATTAGTGGAATCGTATCCAGTAACCCTGTCGCGCCAGTTTATGTTCAGGTTTAATGCTCTTATGCGAGTATTAAAAAGCAAATCGAATTATATATTGGGTCATGAACTGGTTGATTTCTGGTGGCGGGTTGAATTTCAATTAAGGGGATCTCCACATATACATATGATTGTTTGGTGTAAAGATATGCCCGATTTCAATTCGCCAGAAGGAATTAATCTGCTTGAAAATATAATTACCTGCGAAATACCTGAAAACGATTCAGAATTAAAAGATCTTGTCACCAGACTTCAAACTCACAGACACACACATACATGTTACAGTTATAGAAGTCCAAATTCATGTAGATTTGGGTTTCCAAAACGAAGCTCAGAAAGAACAGTAATATTGGATGACAACCAAGCTACTTCAAATGGTGGAAAATTTTATATATTAAAGAGACGCTCGGAAGAATCTATGATTAATAATTACAATGCAACACTACTACGATTGTGGGGTGCTAATATTGACATACAGCCTGTGGTTTCAGCTCTTGGCGTTGCGTATTATATCGCTAAATATATCGCGAAATCGGAACCAGCGAACCTGCAAACCGCAATAGCAGAAGCGCTTTATAGAGTTAGAGAAAGAGGAGGAAATTTTGGCCAGCAGATATTTGCCGTTCAGAATTGTTTGATGAATCATCGTCAAGTGTCAGCGCCGGAGTGTGCATACAGGCTGTGCCACCTGAAGTTACGCGACAGCTCCAGGAAGTCAACATTCGTTAACACATGCAAGCCTGAGCTCAGGTACAGGATGTTACGTTTTGATTCGGATACAGTTGAGCCTTGCAAAAATATATTCGAACGATATGAAAGTCGACCACGGAACTTAGAAGAATTGAGTCTCGGTGAGTTCGCTGTCAATTATGAGCCGATAAGTTCTATTACTTATCAAGACGATGACGATGGAGATGCTGATGCCTATGAGCAAGAAACTGAAAACCAAGAGCCAATAATAAATTTGCTGAATAGAATGGGTAGAATGAAGAAACGATCACGGCCAGCAGTTCTACGAACTCGATATTACACCGCTGACTCCGACCCTGAAGCGTACTATTACAGTTTGCTAGTTACGCATTGTCCCTTCCGTAGTGAATGTGAGCTGTTAGAGGGGTACGACAATGCTAAAGATGCTTTCTTGGCGAAACGTGGTCTTTTAAGACCACTTCATTCTGGGTATGATAATGAGCTATTATCTCGTTGGGAAAACGAAATACAAGATGCCCTTCGACGACTAGCTGCTGAACAAGCAGTCGACATGTGTGCCAATAATAGCGCCACGAATCAGACTTCAATATTACAAAATCCATTTCATCACATTAATATTCAAGAAGATGATTTTGAAGACAATATGGTAGTAAACATTATGTCTGATGAGGATTTTTTGAGGGGAGTCAATTCCTTAAACTACGATCAAAAACAGTTGTTCACCAAAGTATGTGACAAATTACGAACAAATACTGATGACCAACAAAGATCACTCCTAATGTTCATTACTGGCGGAGCTGGAAGCGGCAAAAGTTTCACTCTAAAACTGCTGGTTGAACAAATTCGAAGACTATCCTCAAATACAAGTGTCATAGTCACGGCACCAACTGGTGTTGCTGCCCGACTAGTCGGAGGATGCACTTTACACAGTACTTTTGTATTGCCTATTGAAAAGGGCCGAACAGTTACCTTGAGGCCGCTGACCGGAGATCGTCTGCAAAGGGAAAGAAATAAATGGAGAAATATCAAGTGGGTTATAATAGACGAGGTCTCAATGGTGCCCTATTCTACACTAAGAAATATTCACCTGAGGCTACAAGAGCTTAAACAGAACGACCGAGTCTTCGGAGGTGTCAACGTTCTAGCTTTTGGCGATCTCATGCAGCTACCCCCGGTTGCTGCTACACTTGGGGGCGCGTATTGCTTCAAGCAGCCGGAACATCATGTACATGAACCACACTTGTGGAGGATGTTTGATTTCTGTGAATTGAGCCAAAATATGCGCCAAGCCAACGATAACACTTTCGTTGATCTTTTGAACAATATCAGAGTAGGCAAACTGACCTTAGAACAACTGGCCACGTTAGACACAAGAAAAATAACTAATGAAACAAACGATTATGATGAAATAGTACATATATATCCCACTTTGAAACAGGTAGAGGCATATAACACCAAGATGTCGGAACGTTTAACATTACTTACTAAAATGTACACCATCACAGCAATAGATACATCTACTGAATCGAAGACATACGGACAGACCCCGAAACCTGAGCATTTACCTAGTGACCCCAATAAGACTGGGGGTATAATAAACAGTATCGAACTGGGAATCGGCTCCAGAGTAATGCTTCGTAGAAATTTGAATGTAAACCAGGGTTTAGTAAACGGAGCGATGGGAGTGGTGAAGGCCTTTGAATGGCCTGCTCTTCGGCGCGATCAGTTGGAACAGGGAGAACAGCCAAGCGCTGTTCTCATACAATTTGACGACGCATCCATAAAAGCCGATATTAACGGACTTGTCAGAATCGAGCCTTGCCTCACTGAATTTGACGGCTTGAGGGGGTCTGGGAAAATTCAGCGTAAAATGCTCCCGCTGATTCTTTCTTGGGGTTGTACTGTACATAAATTACAAGGTTGTACTCTGGATAAAGCAGTTATCGATCTAGGAAAGTCATTGTTTGCTAAAGGACAGGCCTATGTCGCTCTCAGTAGAGTCAAAACCATAGAGGGTTTGTTTATAAGTGCCTTGGATCATAATAAGTTGCTTAAAAATCCACATGACAGTCAATCGTTAGCAGAATTAGATAGATTAAGAAATCTTCCTAGGTCATCTTAATACATGAAACCTTCAATCTACATTACACATTTACACATTACACTAACGACCTCATCCACTAATCGGTCCATTACCCATTTGCTGCCATCGACGGATATGTGCGTCACTACTACCAAATACTGGAAGCGTCATACGTCAAAAAATAAAGTTAAGATAAATATGCCGTGTTTGGTATCATTCAAAAGCGCTTTACTTGTACATTTTGAATATATCTATATATTACTAGCATTTGCTTGTGACTTTACCTGTATTCATGGGGTACTTTTATACTTTTTCAGCGTAGTTTTTTGTCGTAGTTGGGTTTTAGTTTTTTTACTTTATCTTGTTAAAACTTATAGTGGATGCCACTTGATGTTAATCCAGTTTTTCAAATATTAATTCATTAATTAAGTTAAATTAATTAATTTTCAATAATCGACAGAGCCCTCTTCTTGATCAAGGTATTTTAAGACCGAGAGAGCCCTCTTTTTGATCAAAGCATTTTAAGCGCCACTCAAGAGAAAAGAAGAATGGGAAGAAAAAATTCTCTTATTGACCTAAGTAGGAATTGAGTTAATTTTTTTTTTATTATTACTTGTTTATATTACTTACCTATTTTTTATTTACTTGTATTGATGACTTTTAAGTTTTGTTTAATTGTTAGTTCCTATCTATAAACACTGTTTTGATGAGGTCTATAGACGTCTATGATGGGCTGACTGGATGGCTTCTGACTGTAAAATAGTCAATGAAACATCGTCTTCATTTTGAAAGACCTATCCAATGACATGCCACTCAATAGGGTTCGTAAATTGTTTTTCGTCTCTACCGCCATTTTGTATTTTACGGCCGCCATTTTGAATTTATAAAAACAAAACCTAGCCTATAACCATCGGCCGTTAAGACGAATTGATAGAGACTTCATTCATTAAAATCCATCCAGCCGTTGGGATGTTTCAAGGGTATAAAGGAATCCACATACACAGATACGCATGAAACACATAACCCTTCTTTTCTGTCGGGTAAAAACATGTGATTTTAAAAATAATCTACTCTTAGGTCAAAATTATTTTGTTAACCATGTAAATAAAATATTTTATTGAAAGAAAATCAATTTTTTTATTTTTAATGACCAAAAATATTTCTAACTAAAAATCTTTACCATTGTAAATGGTTAAGAGTAGGTCATTTTAAACACACAAATGTTCTTGTCATCTATTTCAAATTTTATATCAATCCATACATACGTTCTTAAGATATCATGCGCGCAATGACTTACAGAGCAATAAACGGAGTTGTTTTAACTTCAATAATCCATAAACTATGTAAAAGGCTAGTAAATTTCTAATGGTAGTATATTAAAAAATCTAATGTATTTAATTAATAGTCACAATTTTATGTTTGTACAAAAGAAGGTTTTGAAGATACACAAATTCAAACCTTGAAAATGTTTGCTGATTTTCGTCTCGTTTAAAAAGTACAAGACCCCTTAATTTGAGGATACAGTAACGGTTAAAACGTCAGTAATATGTAGAAAAGCTGTCCCGCACGGAACATGGAATGTCCCTCTGGTCTTAAACTTAGGAACAAAGAAATAGTGATATTATTGAAATAGTCTGATTTCATAGAAAATTTTTTGGAGTACATAAAAAAGGCATAAAGTAAATGCAGCTACAATGAGCGGTGTACCACTTTGTGAGCTGCTAATTTTCTAAGTTAAAAAGCAAGTCTCAGGTGCATTTGAAGCGCTCAAAACCATAGTAGACCAAATCCATTTTGAAACATGTGGGTAAGTATGATCACAGATCACACAGAGGGTTTAGTTTAATATTCCTTTCAAAACACATTATCCTATTGCAAAATCTGTTAGTTCCACTTTTCGCAACCAGGGGACGCACTCTATTCTAAAATAAACCTCTATCCGAACGAAACTCCGTTTTACGAACTATCCGTAGATATATTAGTCGAGGGGATCGGGCCCATAGAAACCGAGATAGTTAGGCGCCCCTGGCGGTAAAAATTGGAACTAAAAAGAACGATCAAAGGAGTGTCGGCAAAAGTTAGAAAAGTGCATCCCGGATGAAAAGGGTGGAGGTTAGAAAAATTGCTTAAAATACACAAGTTAAAGCTCAATGTGGTAAATATAAGACTTTTTCAAAAGTTTATGATTTGTTGTTTGGTGTGAGGAGTTCAGCTATAAGTATGCAAATGTCAAGTTCTCAACTTTATTAGGGGCTGAGTTAGGAAAAAAAGCTTAAAATACTCAAGTTAGAACCCAGAGGGGTAAATATAAGAGTTTTACAAAATTTTATGATTTGTCGTTATACAATATTTCAGCGAGCATGAGGTGTTTAGCTATAAGAATCCAAAATTTGAAGTCATCAACATAATTAAAGGCTCAGTTATTAAAAAAAGCTTAAAATACACAAGTTAGAGTCCAGAGGGGTAAATATAAGACTTTTTTCAAAATTTTATTACTTGTCGTTTGATGTGAGGTGTTCAGATATAACAATCCAAAATTTCAAGTCTCCAACATATATAGTTTCTGAGAACGGGCTATGTGACGGACAGACAGACAGAGAGGCGAGACGAATAGAGTTTCGTCAGTTGAACGAAAACCTAAAAAAGAGATATTTCTGCTAGAAAGTAAATAAAATCTGTTTTATTCACTCCCACAATGAACCAAGTCTGTAAACAGGTGCCATACATAAGAAAAAATGTGAAAACTGGTTGGTTCACTGAGGCAGTAGATAAAACAGATTTTATGCACTATGTACTTCTAAATGGATTTTCTCTCTTTTTTTTTCAAAATGGACTTGGTCTACTGTATTGTAAGCCCCTCATTTCTGAAACAGGAGGAACTCCGACTGGTAGAAATCGGATTAACAAACTTTTAACTGGCCATAAAAAGTTTGGAATAATTATCTTTTTCTGTTGGTGGAAAAGACTGTTTTCTAAAGTGTCTTCAAAAATGGATTTTTATCTAAATTCTTATCTAAATTCTTATAGATATCTTTAAGAGATAATAATTATAGAATTGCTTCTTTAATATTATGTGTTATTGTGTATTAAACGTCCCTTATTATACTCTATTATACTCTACTTAATTTGTTAGATAAGCCTAAAACTTAAAACAAAATAGGTATGTTATTAATTTTTAAGATTAGGCCTGCTTTCGGGTGACTATTTTTTCAACTCTTACGAATATCGGGCATGGGGGCCCACTAGTGAAGTTAATCAGAAATTTATTTTTCTGTTTAATGTAAGGTGTGTCCCACCGAAATAAATCCACCGTGATTGTGTGCTGTAATTGGACACGAAACAAACCGATAAGAACGAAACAAATATATTAAGAAAGGCTACGTACAAATACACATTTACCAGGAGCAACTCACTCCCTGCCTTTCCTGGGAAGGAAACAAAATTAATTTGTAAAAAAAGAGGGGGAAAAGGTGTCCCGTCGAAATAAAGCCACTATCATTAATAGACATTATATCCGCCATGGTTATATATTACTCTGAATATACGATGTGGAATTTCATTTACCAATCCTTGGAGGACAGTAGCATCAATACTCTCCCATGCTTCAATGATGACGCCCTTCAATTTTGCCACAGGCTAAAACTGTCTGTCATTCCCATATACAGTCCTACTGAGGATACCTCGCACATTTTCTTGGGGATTGAGATCAGGAGAAAAGGGCAGGCCATTTCATGACATACACTCGATTATCCAAAAGCCATTCCCAGGACGATTTTGCAACGTGAATGGATGTTTTGTCCTGCTGGAAATTCCACACTTAGCCAACCAATTCTCTTTGAAAATGACCGTAAATTGTTTTCTAGCATTTCTTGGTAATCGGTAGCCTTCATGCGGTCTGAGAGAACAGCCAGGTTATGTTTAGCTCAATAGCCAAAGCCTCCCCACATCATTAATGAGCCTTCACCTTGCTGTCTTTTGGAGAGAATTTCCTCTTCTTTCCTCATGTCATACCAATAGAAAGCAAGGCCAGCTGGCCCATCCAAATTAATTTTTTTATGACCTGTGACTATAGCACGATGACACTGGTCCTTCCATGTTTTATTATATTTGGCCCAGTCGACTCTCCTTTACATGTGGATAGCTTTCAACTTGGGCTCCTGTTTCCTTTACTTATATTGCAAGTTGCTTGTATATTTTTCATTTCGTGACAGGGTTGATTTTGAAACTAGGATGTTATCCTCTTTAGCCAACAGTTTTAGGGAAATACTACCTCTTGAACGACGACACAAAACTTCTCTTGACTGCCTGGAATTCCGTTTTCTGCGGATACACCTCCTTTTTTATACACGTACGCATTGCCTTGATTTTTAAAATTTATCTATGTGAAAGACCTTGTTCCTTAAAAGCTGTTATCTGTCCTTTCTCGAACTTTGATAGCTGGGTTTTCTTTCCGATTGCAATACTGGAGGAGAATTAGAAAATACACCTTCAAAATTTTGCACAAAGTTCGACTTTCACAGAAAAAGTATTTGACAACTTCCTGACGTCATAAACATGTTGAACTCAGCAACTCGAATGTCAGTAGTTACCAATAATTACTAGTACTGGCTTTATTTCGGCGGGACACTTTTCCCCCTCTTTTTTTACACATTTATCTTTTTCTCCGCCCCAGGTGGGCCAGGGAGTGATTTACTCCTTGTAAATATGTATTTCTATATAGACTTTCTTAATATATTTGTTCCGTTCTTTTTTGTTTATTTCGTGCCCAGTTACGGCACACAATTACGGTGGCTTTATTTCGTTGGGACACACCTTATTTGAATTAAGAATTTTTTTTTTATAACTCTAATCGTCTGTATAGAATTTGTTTTATCTTTTGTAGACTAGAGGATCACTAATGGTTAACAAGTGGATCACTTCTCAAACAGCGAAAGAGTAACTTCACTAAGGAATTAGACACGTGATTGTCAAAAGAAGAAGTTAATAGCTGAACCAAATTGCGCTTCAAAGTTAGTTGATGTGTTACTTGATTACATATTTGTAGAGTTTTACAAGAAATATCTATACCAGCGCTGCATAATTCATCACTCGCTAAGTTTCTTCACGAATGATAATATTCATAGATTAATATTTTTATCGCTCATGATGAACGAATATCTGGTGTTGTTTTATATGTGCAAACGACTAAGAGCTTGTAAGAACGGGTATCTTAGATTGAATGATATATTGGGCTATTAACCTAATTTCAATTAAAATGATCTCAAAATATGTATACCTATCTGAATGTAAGTCATCTCTCAAACATTAGTTTTTTAAACAATATTCCATAATTTAACTTTTATGCAGTATTATATGAAAAAATAATCTTTATTCAAAATGGCCGGCTGAAATATGAAAAGTGAAGTGAGCCCGTAACTATTTATGACAGTCATATAAATAGTCTTATGAATTGCACTACACTCATTGTTTGTTTACTTGATGGATTGATACTGTTAAGCTCCGGTATCTTGGCATTTCACGCGCGGAGATTCGGACGATTCTATTCCGGATAATCGGCAAAAGGTTGTAACGTACTGGAGAGAATGACATCCATAATTGGCGCGCTAGCCTAAAATAGTGACAACCATACGCGGATTCTTTTTTTTTTTATATATATATATAAATGTAATGTTTAACTGAGGTCGTTTCTAATAGCAATAATTTTATTAATAATTATGATATTTAAAAACTTAAACGATGCTTCTGATAATAAAAAATAATGATACTAATTATCGGAATGAACTGTAAAAGCACCTAGACATATTTTCAACAATGGCAATTCTTTATATATAAGAATTAATGCGGATCATTTCATAATATTTTAGATATGAATTTATTAATGATTTTATAATTAAAAAGATGCTTCTGAATTTTTTAAAAATGCCTACATTATGTTAGGATGTTTTCATTGTGTATATAAATCTCTTTTTTTTTTTTCTAACTAAATTTAAAATGTTAGACATTTATATAAATTAATAGCTATTACACGTGACTTTAATCACGTAACATTTAAAGAAGAATAAATGCATTAATTAAGGGAAAAATTCACTTACGATAATTAAACACATGTACAATTAACCAACTCTTTATCTCATTTTAAAGTAGATAAAATTTGTTATGCTCCCAGTTTGCATATTTTTATTTTTATATATAGGATCATATAAATGCCTTTGAAGAGCTCGAAATTTCATACACTTTCCCTAAGATTAATTAGAGAATGAATTCATTTCCTTCTAATTTTATTTTATTATCTCTATTTATTCTATTTTACATTTATTCCATTCATGCATATTGAGATATTTTTAACTATAGATTTCGATATTAAAAAAAAAAATTATATATAAGTATCAGAAACGGATAACTGATTAATTCCGATATTTTTTATTGGCTTTTCCATAGTACCTTTAAAAAAAAGGGAGGAGGGGGGGGGATTTAATGTTTAATTAATGGCATTGGCTTTTTGAATTATTTGTTTATTTAATCAATCGATGGTGCATTGATAGGAATAACTTGGGCGTTTATCAGATTTTACGCCTAGTTCTGAGTGACCACCTGAACTACACTTGATGTGACTCTGCATGATTGCAGTATTAAATTAAGTTATTATAAAACGTTATATTATATTTTAAGAATGTACACTAGGGATGTTAATGTTAAACGTATGAGAGCATTGACTACAAATGTATCACTTATATTTTTAAATGATTTTTTTTCCTTTTTTCTTTTCTTTTTCTTTCTTTCTTTCTTTCTTTCATTCTTTTTTTATTTTTTATTTTGCAGAATAGCTGAGGTTGATCTCTAACCGGGCTAGTTTTTACTTTTTCGATTTAGGGTGCTTTTTTTAATAATGAGTACACTTTCACTTTCAGAACCGACTCCGAAAGTGAAAGTAATTTTATGTATTATAAAAGAAATCTAAAAATCTTTATACTAAAACTTTATGAAAATCGAAAAGTAACCCGTTTATAGATCGACCTCAGCTATTCTAGGGAAAAATCATTTAAAAATGTTAAAATGCAAGCGAGAAATTTTAAAAGAATGTTCCTTTCCTCCTCAAAAAATTTCACCACTTTTAAAATCCCATTTCGCTTCTTGGAATGAATAATTTTCATTTTCCGTGGCATTTTGTCAAGGCGAATATAGTTGACAAAAATCGATATAATAATTTAAAAGACAAAGTGCAAGATCAAGCTTAAATACAAGCTACGATCTGAAATAGTAAAATCACCATGGAACAAGGAATATACATTTTACAGTTATTTCCTACTTCTTAGAAATTCACAGATAAAAGAGTAAACTTCTACTGGTGGTGCAAATCCCCATTTCCGAGATTTGGCGGATTGTCCGTTCGCCAATTACGCACGTGTACTTGGCAACCTTTGACCCTGAAACCCCTGGTCAGAAGTAGATTCTCCTAAGGTCATCTGCCAAGATACGAGAGCTCAACAGTATATTGCACTGTCAACGTTATTTCAACTGAAATTATCTCGAATATATAGGTATTTTAACTTAATGCAACCCTTAAACACTACTTTTTCATACGATCTTTCTGAAAAGCGAAGAGAGCCCATAACTGTACATGACAGTTATACGGATTGCATTACACTCATTGTTTTTTTTACTTGATAGAATGACATTTTGAGCTCTCAACTGCATTTTAATTGAAATTATCTCAGAATATATAGGTATTTTAATGCGCCCTTATTGTTTATTTACTTGATAGAATGATACGTTGAGCTATTCAACAGAAGTTATCTCAGAATATATAGGTGTTTTAATGTAACACATTCCCTCAAACACTATTTTTTTAAAGTTATGTTTCTGAAAAGTGAAGTGAGGCTGCAACAGTTTATGACGGTCGTATGAATTGCACTACACTCATTGTTTGTTTACTTGATAGAATAATATATTGTGCTATCAACTTGATTTCAATTCAAATTATCTCAGAATATACAGGTACGTAGTGTAACACGTCCCACAAACACAACTTTTTTAAAAAGATCTTATTGAAAACCGAACAATAACTGTTTATGACTTGCAAAATTATATTGTTTCTTTACTTAATGAAAGAGGCACTTGGCTGACAACGTAATTTTCACTTGTGTTATTTAAAAAATAAATACATTTTTGAATGTAACTGATCGCTCAAACATTAATTTGCTTTGAACGATCTTTTTAAAAATGTAAATTTTATGCAGTTTTAGTAAAATAAGAATAGATTTGATTGACAAAGGTCACGTAGCAAATGGAAAGTGAAGTGAACAGTCTGTAACTGTTTATAATAGTCACATGACATGCGCTATTATAAATTATTATTATCTATAATGTGTGAGAAAGTGTAAAATGCTTTAAAAATGGTTTTAAGGATATTATATTAAAATCACATTACTTTATGCTATCAATGTATAAAAATAATTCATAAAACAAATCTTTTTAAAAATACTCTTTTCAAGAGTAAAAATGAGTTACCCAGGTAAATTTAATCCTCAAAAGATCAAAATAATATGTTATTGTGAAACAAAACCAGTATTGCATATCCACGACAATTCATACCTTTTAATACTGTGTGATATACAATATAAAACAAATTTTTGTTTGAAAGCTACTCTTAAGTTTAGTAATTTAGAAGGAATGCAGTTATAAATAAACTTCCGAAGTTAGCGACCTTTAATAAAAAATATTATTAACATTTCTCGGGTCATCTTTACATTTCTCTTATAAATCCTTTATATTCTCTTGAAGACACAGAATAACATAATTTGCGTTTGCATTAAGCAAAGAAAAATAAAGTACTACCATAAACCTCTTTTCTAATTGATCCTTATTATACACCAGAATCTTCAAATAAATTCATTTTAGTTTTATGATAAATGTGCAAATATATGGAAAATTATTAATTAAAACGAATCTAATTATTTCAAAGCTATAGCAGTCGGTTTAAACTGATTTAAGTATGGTGTTGATCTGAGGTTTTATTTAAAAATTACAATCCTGGAATAAAAACAAAACGACTAATTTTGTTGCAAATGATTAAATAAATGTGCCAATGGAAATATTAATATCCATTATTAAATTACATGAATAAATTTAGCTTTAGTGATTGACAGTATATAAAAGACTATCAACAGTTATTTCTAAAACGGTAATTAATATCCACTTTTGATACTTTACTCTAGATTTTTTGATCAACCCAAACACAAAAAAGGTCTTGTTTAGGCATTTCTTTCTATAATCTTCAAACTAAGGATATCACATATTAAAGAATTAAATTTATAAATGTATAATATAGACAGCATAATTTAACTAATAAAATTTTAAATATGTCTGTAGTAACATTCATAACACCGGGAAAAATATAAAGCTCTTTGTACGAATAACTTTTTATAATATCCGATATCTTCGTTTATTCTTAATATGATGAGAATTCCTGAAAAGACGCTTTCACTGAACATTTTAAAATAAGATTTAGTCAGTTATCCATGCTTTTAAAATTTCTTTTTTGCAAAAGATAAACTGACGACATACATATATAAAAAACTGTAAATCACACACTTTTTCTCTTGTAAAATATTGCATAATTTCACTGAATGAAATTTTATGGAGAGAAACACGTTTTGATAAATTCAAAATGGGTTTTAAATTACTTTGTTTTAAAGCCCTCGGGACTTTCCTATTTGACGGAAAGACAAATTTGTTCTTTCACATATGCAAATACTTTGAAGATTGCTTTTTTGAATATACATATTTTAAAAATGAATTGTTATATTATGTCTGAAATTCTCTTATAGAAATTCTGGAAAAAATGTAAGAGGTTGTTAAGAGGAAGAAAAACTGTAAGAGTTGATGAATAGTTTATTTTAAAAAAGTATTTAGGATTTTAATGGCAGTTTATTTTAACATTTTGTCGTAAATGACACCAGTATATTGTGAAATTATAAGGAAAAGATTAATAAGAGATAATTTAAAGCAAGCGATAATATTACATGTATGTTTAAGGGGCCTCAGGACTCTTAAAGCTTTAAAATTCTAATTTTTAATTTTTTTAGATACTAAAATACTATCTTTTCTCAACATTTTTGTATAAATGTTTCCTTAAAATTCTTATTAGAACAGAAGTTATGTCTTTTAGAATTATACACGCTCAATAGCTGAAGCGGCGTTTCAGAAACTTTGAAGTCAATTTTCTCCAAATGACGTTTTTGGGCATAACGCGCAAGATATCTCAAAAACTTCTGAATTTTTTTTCATGAAATTTTCAAAACATATGTTTCATATTGGTCTTTATAAACTGAACCCAACATTTCCTTCTTATAGTTCAGAAATATATTCTTTATAGGTGATTATACTGTTGAAAATTTCAAAATTTTGCATTAACTAAATGCAACTTTGTATTAAAAATAGAAAATGCTCCAAATACAAATTTATTTAGGTTCAGAGTAATTATTATAATGTGAAGCATAAGTAGGACCCAAAATTTTCCTTCTACTTGCAAAATTTATTTTGTAATCGTGCGCATAATCTGTTATGCCGATTTTCCGCTCGTCAAATGTCTGACATTTTGGAGCCCACTGTAAATTCTAATTCTGCATGTTGTAATTTTTCAAATACATGAAATGAAAGAACATACTTATATCTTTCATCCCAATATAAAATTTTGTCTTAAAATTAATTACATTTTAAGTTATTATATGTTGAAAATGGTCTTTGTTTTTCGATTTTTCCAATTTTAAGAGTCCTGAGACCCCTTAATCTAGTCAGAATTTATGCGTCAAACGTGGCAAATGAGTTGAGTTCCTACTATAACTGATTTTATGAGATCTCGATGTAATATCTGTTGCACTCTTATGCAGAAATTCGTGAATACAAAATTTATTACGATTATATATATTAAATTCAGTAATACGGAAAGAATATGACTTCACCTTCAATATGACGTAATCACCAACCTAGAATCATTACACATCATGGGATACTATTGGATTAATTACGTATAATATAATGTAATAGAATGAAGAAAACTTTTGTTAATATCTTTTTAAATTTTGATTTGATATTCATAAAATTTGACATGACTCGACAAAATTCTGCAACGATTATATATATTAAATTTCAAAGCTTTTGTTTGGGTAGTTTTTGCACTGTTATATGCGGAGTGACGGACGGAACAGACGACGACTATAGATGCTACATATTTATATACAGTAGAACCTCTTTTATTCGAAACTCTTTTAACCGAAGCTCTTGGATAACCCAAATCCATGTTTAAAGCTTTTTTTTTTTATCAATATTATCACAATCCTTGTGTGCAAAATACATTTTAAAAGTTTTTTTTTTCTACTATAAAATGTAAGTACATAATTGTAGCTTGGGAATTGTTACAGCAGTATACGTTCATTCGAAATTGGAGAAAATTTGCTCGATGTTTAGCTATTGAAACGAACGAAAGCTTTATAGATGAAAAAGAAAATGATGCTGCCGATCTAGAATCAGTATTTGATAAAATACCTGGTTGTGATATCGCAGGAATAAAAGATTGGCTAAATTGGTATTCAAATGATCCCAGATTTCATATATTGAGCGACAAATAAATCATTGACGATATCCGCGGAACATGTGCTGACGAAAGCGAAGAAGAGGACAACGATGTAGGCGAAAAAAAGAACAAATTAGCAATTCCGAAGCTTTTGAATGTTTTGAAAATGTTTTGGCATGGCTGGAGCAGCAGAAAGACTGTGATACTGGTGAACTTATAGCATTAAAAAAAACTTCGTGATTGAGCTGCAAAGCAAAGGCAATCGAAAATGCGACACACAAAACATGATTCAAACACTTGTGCAATATGTAAAAGTTACTTAATTTCAAAATTAAAGTTCAGGTAATTTGTTCTTGTTTCTATTTGGATATTTATTTATTTTTGTTATGCACTTGTTACTATGATCAGAAATATATTTGTCCTTAATCTTAAAATTGAAACATTCTCGATTATGCGAAAATTTCGATTATCCGAAAGATGGCAGATCCCAAATACTTCAGATAATCGAGGTTCTACTGTAATTACGTACTCACCTAAAACATTTTCCATTTTTGGCAGGAAATAGAATTTGTGTGACCTACCTAACAGGAAGTACATTCTTAACGTAGTTTTACGCAAAATACTATCAATATTTGAATGTCGAGAAAATAATTTAAACAAATGGATAAGTGTGATCATCGATCGTACAGAGGGTTTCATTTAATATTCTTTCAAAGTACTTTATTCTTAAATTAATAAAGCCAAATTGATGTAATATATAATTATTAAATACTTAAAAACTGCACATAAAAAAGATAAAAAATGCTAAGGATAAAAAAACATTTTGTCCCCCCCCCCCACACACACACACGAAATTTCTCGCGACATTCTTTTGAAAACTTTTTATTATGTGTTATAAACTATCTTAAAGTTTCAAACAGATCGCCGTGTTAGATTTCCTAATTAAAATAAAATCGAGTTCTTTTAATTCCACATTCCACCACCAGGGAGCGCACTCTATTCTTAACAAAAGTGTATCTGAACGAAACTCCTTTCTACATCTTATCCGTGGATACATTAGTCGAGGGATTGGCGATCTTAATCACCAATTTAAGATATTAGAAAAATTACTATACTAATAGAGTGATATCAACACTTATGGAATTTTTTATATTGAATATGTCATATTTATCTTATCACGCGAGAGCAAAGCGGGGGGATGGACACCTCAGATGCATAATATCATTAAGGGTTCACAGAACTTTCCAACGATATAGCACTTAACTATCGCCAAAATTTAGAAAAGTGCTATGAAAACCGGAGATGCATAACATGATTAAGCGGTCACAGGCGTTTCCCACGATATATCACATGAAGGGTAACAGCGAAATATAGAAAAGTGGCCTCCTTGGGGAAGGGTAAAGTGGGGGGATGGACATTTATCGAAGAATGAGATTGCCATTCGACCGCAGGGAAAAGTTAGCTTCGCTGGAGCCTTCTCAGTTATATTTCTGCCCGCTATGGCTCAATTAGGGCAAAGTTATGGCCCAAAGAAAAAACAGCCCCAAATGTTGGGGAGAGGGGCCCTTCGGGGTGGGGGTGCCTCGTAACGTTAATTTTTTTAATTTGTTAACAGGAAAATTATTTACCTTTAAAATAAGGTGTATGTAGGGTGAGGGGGTTGCAAACCAGTATTTTATACTTATCGAAAAATATTTAAAAGGGGCCCTACCCAGGCCCCTAATAGAGTTAGAAGAAATCGGTAGACGGCAAAATAATCGCTGGAAAAAATTGCTTGTGTGCTACTGAGCTAATTTTGGCGCGAGATCTAAGCTCTACGACCAATAGGAACCGAAATATTTAAGGCAATGTGAAAAAAAACAAGACAGGATTTCTTTGTCGAAGAGAATAACAATTTTAAGTTTTAAAGTGCTAAGCCGGCCCCAAAGGGTAACAATGAAAACAGCCATGATAGCACAAGATATCTTAAGACCCACGATTGTTGGAATTACTTTGAAATTTTCATATTTAAAAGACGGACAATAATTCCATTATGAGTCTTTACAAATCAAGATTTCCCATAGTGCAACAGCAATCTCCAGAAGCCTTTTATAGAAATAAAACCAATTAGTTAAATAATAATTAATATCTCAGCTTGTAATTATGATAGAAGATTGAAATTGGCATTGATGAAATCAGCGAAAAAATTTACGTCCAGGTGTAAAAAAAAAAAAAAAAAAATTAATTGAAAAATTTAATCATTTAAAAGTTTAAAATTCGTTTAAAAAAATTCTAGTATGAAAAACCACGTGATCTGCTTAAATTGCTCCGGTGCCAATACGTCTGCAGATAATGATGACACCTGTTTTTAATCTGTGGAAAAAGATCGTTTTTGCAATTTGATAAAAAATCCATGCTCTTGTTGAACTATGAATGCTTTTCCGATCTTGTAATTGGGTTTTTTTTAATTAGTAACGTGCGTTAATTACGACTTTTTCAAAATTTTATGGTTTGTTGTTTCATGTGAAGTGTTCAGCTATAAGTATACAAAATTTCAAGTCTCCAACATATATAGTTTCTGGGAACGGACTCTTTGACAGACAGACAGATAGAGGAGTGAGACGAATAGAGTTTCGTCAGATGAACGAAACCCTAAGAAATATGTATTTTGTTTTAATTACGCGTTCCAAAAGACGTTTTGTTTGAACACACAGCATTGTATCTCCGTAATTACATTAAAGACTCAGAATACTATGCACGTACGCGTAATCTAAGTGATGTTTTAAAAATGATTCCAATATATTTTTATTATCATTTTGTTTTAATATCTTATTTGAAATGAGGTTAGCAGATAATGAGATTAAATGATAATACGAGGGTGGTTCAATAATTATTGGACAATAATTATCGAACCACACTCGTAGATAATGAGAAATATTTCATTTAAGATGAATAGCATTATACAATTGTTAAAGTGTGAATTTTTCTATCAAATTTTAAAAATGATAAAAACAATCACATTTATTAAAAACACTCAAAAGGAAGGAGGGTCGTACAAAACAGGACACGTATTTTGTGACAATCTTGCATTGAATATTCTAAGAATGTCAATATCCAAGAAATAAAGGAATGTTAAATGTTAAATTTGAACATTTTATGTTAAAAAGAAAAGAAGTATTGTTTTAGATGCATATCGAACAAACTTATTCAGAAGAATAATTCCATAAAATCCATTATTAAATCATATTATTTTTAAGCCACAGAAATTTTAAAATCGGGGATTAAAGTATCATACAGGCAAATTTAAATTGACACGTAGTTATAAGTAGTAATAATATTATTATGAAAAGGTACTGTTTAGATATAATAATAATATATGTGAACAAAAAGTACTATAAAAGTAAATTTATATGCGCAAATGAAAATTTTATAGCGTCTGATTTTTCACAGAACTATTCTGACTAGTCTTTACCTTAAAGTTATTATTTCAGTAAATTTCGTTTGGTTTTAAATAATCTTATTGATTTTAGCTGAGTGAAATTTTAAATAAAACGGTTATTTGTTTACGATTTAGTTTTTTTTTTTTTTTTTTTTTTTTTTTTTGTCAAAATTTAAATAAAATATTTCAATTGAAATTTTGCAATATGCAAGCAAATTTACCTGTAATTTTAATTTACCTTTTATTTAAATATTAGAAAATAAAATCAAAAACTTCTTTAACTAAATAAGTTACGTTCGATAAATAAGATTTGGAAAGTTTTATGATGTTTCTTGACTTATTAGGTTTATCATAGTGACTCATAAAACGCTTTAATTTATGAAGATTTAAATTTCTTAATTTTTAATCTTAACATAATCTTCCAAGATTGCTTATGTTTTATACATGACTTAATGACTTGACATTAAATAAAGTTTGAAATTTACCTTTTATAATAAGTATAATGCTTCACACGTAAAGAGATGATTCTCTTGGGCAGTTTAAATTGCTCTCCATTCGAACATATAATAATGTCCCTAATTAGAAAGCTTTGTTAAATATTTGAGTTCTCGTAATACCGTTTGAGTTGTTAGAATGAATTATTTATTTTTCTCTTATGAGAATTGGCCAGGAAGTGATTGTTCAATAAATTTAACTAGCTATTTATAATAATGTTGAATATTTGGCGTCTAACTTTATATTTTTCGGTTAATTTTCTTAAATCATGCAAATTTCCGGTTCGTTTTATCATAATATACATGAAATATATATTTAAAACTTATTAATAAATGGTTTAAATCAGATATTAAATACATCTGTTATGATATTCAAAACAATTCGCAAATCTCTTCTATGATACAGCTTGATTTAATATAAACTCATATTACACTGTAAAAAAAATATATTAATAATAAAAAATACAATGGAAACACGAATAAAAATATACTCTTCCTAGTTACACATGATTCCGAAAATCATTCTTTATATGTAGAGACGTCAAAAATAAATTTATTTTAGAGATTTAACCCTAAAACTATCGGAAAATTTACTCAAGTTTTATTAAAAAATATATTCTAGGCAAGAATTTTTATTTAAAACTATTTACATTATTTATTTAACTTATTATTGACTAGTTGTACCTATACTAATTAAAGAATAAATCTCTCTCTGTGTGAGTGTGTGTGTGTGCGCGCGATGGCTAGCAAAAACTACTGCTCGTAGAACTCTGAAACTTTAGGTGAGAATAGTCCAAGACAGGTCCTGATGCACCTGAGGCTCATATTTTTAATTTTTTAAGGGCCGGGGCCCCCCGGGGCACCTTTATTTTCTGTGTACTAAATTGTTATTAACATGCCTCCTTTCTATCCGATTTTCTTCGTTTTTGGGGTGGATTCTCCATTCAGTTTCAAGACCCTGGCACCCGTGGGGCTCGGTATATGGCCCCTTGAAATTGTTGCGCGCTAAATTTGTTAATAAATTTCTTCCTTTTAACCCGATCTTCATTTTTGGTATTCTTTTTCTATTTACTTATTCTCTTGTTTCTACATTCCAGTTAAGATTCTGGGCCAGTCTAAGGTCCAATAGGGCCCAGATGCATTTTTCAATCCCTAATTTTTTCACATTCTCAGTGCATAATTTTAAATTTGAGTCTTGGACTCTTCTCCCCGTACCAACTCCCTCATATTTTTATTGGGGACCCTAGGGCTCTTTTTTAAGTATTTACCAATTTTTTGCGCACTTCTTAAAAATATTATTCTAATGAATAATTCATACCCTAAGCTTAATATTTACTAATTGAAGATCTAAAACGCTCAGTTCTAAAACATTTTAACATGTTTTCATGTTAGGACCCTTCTTTCCACTATCAGTTGGCCCCTCTTAGGCCCACTGGTATAGCTTCCTTAAAAATGATCCGATTCACTAGCTTTTTTTTTCTAACAAATTCTTCGGTTCTCCAGCTACGAAATGAAAGACAAAAAAATTTTCTGACTTCAGCTACCACCAAATTTGAATATTAATAGCCTTGTTGGGGACCTTCGTGCAGCTTCTTTAAAAATTATCCGAATTGCTTTCAATTTTCTTTAACATTGTTCTAGCGTCCTCTGATTACTTAAAAAAAATATTAAAAAGTATCTTTATACCCAACTACATGCCACTTATTTCCCTCGCCCTTTTGGGCCCGGTACAAGGCCCCTTGAAGTTTTGCATCATAAATTGTTAATAAATTACCCCCTCTTAATCCGATCTTCATTTTTGGAACCCTTTTTCCACTTAGTTTTTCTCCAGTTTCTATATTCCAATGAAAATCCTGGGGCATCCAAGGGCTCTTAGGCCCGATCCGGGGCCCCTTGAACTATTTTTACGGCATGTATTTTCACCCCCTAATTTTACCGCATTCTCATTCAAAAATTTTAGAGTTGAGTCTTGGACTCCTCTCCCCCGGCCATCACACTGTTATTTTTTCTGGGACTCTAGGGTCCTGTTTTAAGCATTTCCCCCATTTTTGCGCATTTCTTTTAAATTTTATTCCGATGATTAAGTCATATCCTATGCTTTATTTTAACTAATTGAAGGTCTAACGTGCTGAGAACTTAGACCTTTTAGCAAGTTTTCATGTTAGGGCCTTGCTGTTAACTATCAGTTTTTCTCTTTTTGGGCCCTTTGTTATACCTTCTTTAAAAATGGTCCGATTCTCTACACTGTAAAAAAAAAAAAAAAATGGTAACGTTCCATGTAAAATCCAGGAACGTTTCGCCTTTTCAGGTTTTCAGAATAATTTAGCTCTTTCCTGTGAAATTCTGGTTTTCTTATCTGAAACGTTCCTGAACAAAAGTTGGAAACAGCAAAACGCTGCGGTCGCCATTTATTATTTTTTTGCTATAATCCATTGCTCGCGCGCGAGTGTAGAAAACGAATTCCTTAAATGAATGTAAAAAAATCAATATGGAGTGCAAATAAATCAATAAACGACATAATCCTTTACGTCTTTATTGTCAAGACAATTCAGATGAAAATACAATACCTCTGTGAAATCGCTAAGAGATTATCTCTCGTACTTGTCTGTGGAATGTTTAACGAGCAGACCGTGTAAAAAAAAAAAAAAAAAAAAATACACCTATTATTTGGATCTCCATTAACCAGGGGACCATCAAACATGATTCTCACCGATTTTGATTAATTTAAAGTATGTTTTAGAGTTCTTATCTCTAATTATTCTTGTGAAACGATTTCTTCAAATGGGCCTTAGATTTTCAGAAATTAAATGCCGAGGTTTAGCATACGTTTCAAATACCCATTAGTTTGCAGCTCTCAACGTGTCTTTCGTGGTGTGGACGCAGAAGGCTCGCACGCCACCCGTACGGCCCGAGTTCGATGCTACCTCTTGACTTTTTTTTTCTTTTTTAATTAATTTTATATTTTAACACTTTATTACAATTTGATTTAAATTCGATATATATTTGACACTTTAAATTGCTGCAAATTTGAATTTTTTTTTATTTTCGGAAAAAATATACAATCACGTTTAGGTTTGTTTTGTTTTCTTCATGAAAATTTATATGTATTTTATCTAACTTGTAAACTAACATAATTACTGACGAAAATCCAAAATATTTTGTGATTTGTTTTTTTCTAATTATTATTTACATTTATATATTTTTATATTTTAAGCAAAGTTCAGAAACAATATATCATATATATATTTACTTTATTGAATTTTAACTGAAAATTTATTTTTTCGTGTATATTATAAATAATAATTTTGATGTCAATTTCAAAATATTTTTTCATTCTAACAAATAATGATAATAAAGCGAAAATTGTCAACTGGAAATGTAAAAATCGTCTGCGGATCCCGCATGCTGTGAAATGTCAGTAATGTTTTGCTATCAACAGAAATATTCCTGGTATTTCGCAGGAAACTTACTGGCATTTCTGTAGAAAGTTTTTAACATATACAGTAAAGTTCCAGTCATTTTCAAGAAATGTTTCTTGGAAATAATGGGCAACTCAGCTGCCCATTTTTTCCCAGGAACGTTGCGGAATTTTTTTTACAGTGTATCTTTTCTTACTAACTTCTTCCTAATTCCTACTGCTACTACATGAAAGAGAAAAAAAAGTACCAGACTTCAGCTACCACCAATTTTGAATATTAATCTCTTTCTTGGGGCCTTTTATTCCAGCTTCTTTAAAAACTATCCGAATCTATTACAATTTTCTTTAACGTAGTTTTAGCTTCCTCCAGATACTTTAAAACTACTAAAATATTTTCTTATACCAAACTACATTCCAGTTAGGACCCTTGCCCTAGGGGTCGTTCTTTCTTTATTTCTCATCTACCACCTTTTTCGAACATTAATCTCCTTTTTTAGCATCAACTTACATTTACCCATTACAGGCTAAATTAAAAATTGCGTTACTTTAAAGGTAACTTTAGATAAGGGCTTTCATCTGTTTACGAAATATCGTGTTGATGTTAAATGTAATTCATGAAATTTGCATGGGGAGGGGACACCTTCCACTGCTTGGGGGCGTTTCTTTCCTCGGGCTCTAAAGGTTCAATTTAGCTACTTTCTGTATTATGAAATTTTATCTTAGACATCAGTTACCAATTTAATATTATTGGTGCATTTTTTTTTTCGTATTCTATGGGCTTGATTACTACGAGGTTTGGCTCACTGAAGTTGGCTTTCGATTGTCTCCGGCACGTGTGGGATACTTCCGTTACATGCTGCCTTAGGTAGCGGCGACCCAGGTTAAAGATTTGGAAAGATGGTTGTTGTGAACACACTAGACGCCGCGGAAGGCAATGGGTGTCTGAAATTAGGTTCATTTAAATGAATTTCAAAAAATATAAAATCATACAAACTTGAGTTCTGTTTAAGGTTATAATAATGGAACCCGATAAACGCCGGACGGGTCTGCTAGTATTCTACTATAATGTTAATCTGTAACACAAAAATAAATAAATAAAAAATAATGACTCTGAAAAGTGGCTTTTTTTTACAACTGTGACATAGCATCTCTCACTTTTTAGTCTGGCCTGCCCTTACCAGCTTTTAACGAATTTTACATTTACTTAACTATGCTTTAAATATTTGTGCATCTTATATCCACTTTTTAAACTTTATCAGTATCTATTTTTCATAATTTTATCCTCTTATTTTCATTTATTCTGTCACTTACTTAATTTATTACCTTTTTTTTATAATGTATAAATCGTTAATTTAAATTAAAAACCTTTGCGTAATTTATAAACTACAGTTAGTCTTATTATATCCTAAAGGTCACTATTAATTAGATAATCAACTGAAGACTGGGAGTAAAAGTGCAGTCAACTCGGAATACTCTCAAACACTTTACGCTGTTAAGCACTGACTGGTTTACATATTTAGTTTAATTTAAAGAAATTTATGATTTTAATAAATATTCTGAAAGTACCTTTAGGATCCCGTTCTGTAGGAGGAGGGTTAATAAAGCATTTATAAAAAAGAAGCATCATTTGCTACCATTGGTTTTCAGAAACCTTTTGGGAATAATCTTTATGGACATTAATAAGTTTTTAATAAACCAAGATATTATTTTTTAAGATGCTATCTTCGTAACTAAATTTATTCATGTAAAAGTAAGAAAATAATATTAATGTTAATGTCAATTTTTTATTGATAATATATGCATGTGAATCGCATTTGTTGAACATGGCAATATTTACTTGAGATATGAAAGCATTTTAAAACCGATATTTTTGTTTGAGAAAACTGATAAATACGCTATAAAAACTACTCGGAAACGTCTCCAGAAATCAAAGGCAGACAAAGAAACTTTATTGTTTATAATTACTCATATAAATAAATGAAAAAGAAATATTGATTTCTTAACTCTTTTTGGAATCGTGAACAACTAGGCGGAGCGCATTATATATATATATATATATATATATTAGGTATATTTTCCATGTTTATTGTATATTTGTAAATTTTCGTAGATTAAGAAACATTTTTCATTATTTTACGGCGTATAATAGATTTCAGCCTTCACGGTCTCAAAAAAGCACTAAAAATAATATTCATAAAATAAACAATGATGTGAAAAACTAGATAAATAAAGCTTTTTTCATTTTTTAGATGGCAATATAGAGGTACCGTAACAGCAACTACCCCTCAAAGACTTTACACTATTAAGCACTGTCTGGTTTATATATTTAGTCTATTTTAAAGTAATTTCTTGTTCGAATAAGTAATTTGAATATACTTGTCGGGCCCATTTGACCCATCGTGTAAACGGAAGGTTAATAAAGCATTTATTAAAAGAAAGCATCGTTTGCCGCCACTGATTTTCAGAAATGTTTTCGAGAAGTTTTTATAGTACATTAAAAAGTTTTTAATAAACCAAGATATCAATTTTTAGGATGCTATCAATTCGATGTTGAGTATTTTCAACTTCGTAACTAAATTTATGCATGTAAAACTACCACCAATATAATAATGTTAACATCAATTCTTTTTATGTATAATCTATGCATGTAAATCGTGTTTCCTGAACATGAAAATATTTACATTAGATATGAAAGCATCATAAGGGCTCTTAGGACTCTTAAGCTTTAAAATTTTTAAAACTTTAATTTGTTTTTATGTTAAACTCTTATCTTTTCTGGACATTTTGATATAATTGTTTCCTTGAAATTCCCATTAAAACAGAAGTTATAGCTTTTTAATTATAACCGCACAATAGCTGAAGCGGCGTTTCCGAAATTTTCAAGTCATTTTCCTCCACATGACGTTTTTAACCATAACGCGTACGATATCTCAAAAACAAAACTTCTGAATATTGTTTCATGAAATTTTCGAAACATATGTTTCATGTTAATCAGTATAAACCGAGCCTAAAAGTTTCTTTTTATTGTTGAAAAAAATTAGGTGATTATACTGTTAAAATTTTTAAAATTTTGCATTAGGTAAATGCAACTTTGTATTAAAAATAGAAAAACACTTTAAATATAAATTTATTTAGTTTCAAGGTAATTTTTTCAATCTGAAGTATAAGTAGACACCAAAATTTTCATTCTTGTTGCAAAATTTATTTTGTAATCCTGCGCGTAACCTGTTATGTCAATTTTCTGCTCGACAAATTTCTGACAGTTTGGAATCCCCTGTAAATGCTAATTCTACATCTTGAAATTTTTTAAATACATGAAATGAAAGAACGTTTTTATATCTTTCAATTCCAATAAAAATTGTGTCTTAAAATCAAAAACATTTTATGATGTTAAATGATGAAAGTGGTCTTTTGTTTTCATTTTTTCCAATTTTAAGAGTCCTATGACCTCTTAAAACCAAAATTCCGGTTTGAGAAAACTGATAAATACGCTAAAAGTCTACATCAAAACGTTTCCGGAAATCGGAGGCAGACAAAGAAACTTTTATTTTCTATAAATACTGATATAAATATAAAAAATATACATGTATATTGGTTTCTGAACTCTTTTTGGAATCGTGGATAAGTAGGCGGAGCTCATTGTATAGTCTTCTTTCGAGGTATATTTTCCATGTTTATTGAATATGTTCGTAAATTAAGAAATATTTTTCGTTATTGTATGGCATATAATAGTTTTCAGTATCCACAGCCTCAAAAAAGCACTAAAAATAATATTAATAAAATAAACAATGATGTGAAAAACTGGATAAATAAAGCTTTTTCCATTTTTTGGCCGGCGATATAGAGATACCCTAACAGCGGCTTTTTCACATTTCAACCGTTACACGATAGTGAGATATCCGGTTTGAAACGACAATACGGTTTTACACTTCTTTCCCCTATTTCTAAAGAAATTCCAGTTTGAAAAACAGCGTTTAAATAAAGCTATGTAGCGATATTACGTTTAAAAATACTACGTAATGAATACAGAAAAATAAAAAACTATGTAAAAACTTTTATTAGAAATGTGTTGGAATTTTCTTTTTTTTTTCAGTTTAGAGCAAAATTTGAAAATGTATCTGAACACATTAATAACTGATATTTTTTATTTTTTATTTTAATCAAAGACTACTATGACCAGAAGAAAAATTGATAAAGGAAAAGAAATTTTGAAAGAAAGCAATATAGTAGAAACTAAAGGGGAAATAAAATAAAACAAGAAGTGAAACTCATCATGTAACAAAAAAATATTTTCTAAACAAATAGTATTTATAATCGAATCTTACGTTTTATAGTTCTAAATAATTCTCCTTCCAGACAATAATTTGTTTTCCAATAGCCATAAATATCATTCCTTAGATCGTCATTGAATAAAGGAAAAAGATTTTCTCTTTTATTTTGAAACTTCTTAAAAATTTGACTGAGAGGAAAAATTATAAATGATTTCTATTATATAGAAGAATCTTAGCAGTTCTGTGATATTCTAGATTTTCAACGGTAGATGTCTGTAACTAATAATATTTTTCTTCTTATCTTTGCAGGTGAGACATTTATCAAAGAAAAATATATAATCACTATACAACCGAAAACGAAATAAATATAAAAGGTTTTTTTTTTATAAATTTTCTTTAGATAAAAACGATAAAGAAATGTTATGAAACATATCAGAATTTTTCTCGAAAACTCTCGATATTATTTACCGTGAAATTGATTTCTTCTCCCTTTTTCCTTTCTATAGGTAACGATCTTACAAAAAAGAAAATAAATAATAACCGCATTTAGGATTTAAAAAAAAAAAAATCTTCTATGTTATGAAACAAATTTCGTAAAAAATAAAAAAATAAAAATAAAATAAAAATAAAAAACGAAAAAATATAATTGACTTATATAGGTGAAAGAATTTTGCCAAACGTTAATATTTTAATATTTCTTTTGTATAATAATTAGAAATGAGAAATTTCCAACATTTTACATCACACATTACGGTGAACTATAAAACTCTAAGAATTTTGTTGTAAACGTATGTTGAGCCAGCAAATGTGCATATGGATATTTGCCTCATTATCTTTATAAACTTCAAGCATGAAGAGTATCATACAAATGATTGTTACATAAAACGTTAAGGAGACAGTAATCGTCATCTATAAAATGTAAGATAACTTACTACGAGTTTTATTTGAAATGCTAATAGAATAATATGCATAATCTTATGGACAATAACCTGATTTAATAACCAAGCAAGTGCAAAAGGGGTGGCGAAGGGGGCGCAGAGGCGGGCGCAGAAGGAGGCGCTAAATTTATACTGCCAACCTCGTTTATTATTTTCACTTATTTATATTTTTATTGCATATACAGGGTGTACAGCGAATAAGACCTTGATTTCAAAATTAAATATCTCAAAAACAAAGATCAATAGAATTATGCGGTAAACGGTTTGTTTATTAGCCAATCTGTAAAAATGCTATACAGAAGTTTCAAAAATTAGGTCCAAAAACCGCTAACAGATGGCGCTGTAATCGAAATGCCTGTAAATTGTATTTTGAAGCCCAGAGCACTAGCGTCTCATTCCTATATGTCTTCCTATGGAAGAACGAAAATTGAGAAAGACCACTTTTCGTTGGGGTGATGTGCTGAAGTGGAGACATCTGGTCACAGAATTATTGCATCAGCTTCAGTTTTAGAGAATTTCAATTAATAGAATTTTCAATAAAACTTTTATCAATCATTATATAAGAACTTATTAAAATATTTCATTTGGGTAATGTGCAGAAGCGGAGCCATGTGATGATAGAATTGAGATTTGTTTCAAATTTTGTTATAAGCTACTTCGGTTCGGATACTATTATCTCTGTGCTATGTCTTTTCTCTCCTAATTAGCAGATCGTGGAATCGAATCCAAGTAGAGGAAGATTAAAAAAAAAATGGGAATCTTGACTTTTTAATATTTATTTAAACTGCGAAAAAAGTTAATAAAAAATCCAAAGTTTCTGATTTTAAAATTTAATTAAGCTAAAAGAAACCCTTTTTTAAAAATCATTCAGCATTTATAATAATGAATCATAAATCATTTTTTTTAATTGTAGAGAATAGTTTGAATGAAAAAATACAAAGTTTCTATTTTTAAAAACTTAATTATGTTAAAAAAACTGTGTTAATTTTAAAAACTCGTTTTCATTTATTTTTATCATTGAGCAAAAAAATATGATGCAGCTTCTAGCGATAGGATCCTTGAGGATATGACTTATCATCAATTCCTTTTAAAAAAGAAATAATCTAATGCATAATACCTGTCTCTAAAACTTTGCTTACAAAGAAAAGAAATATATGGGTTGTGACAAAAACCAAAGTATTTTGCTGTGATTTAAAAATAAATTAAAAGTGCAAAATTACTTTTTTATTTATAATAATTCAGGTATAAACAATGGTACCAAAATATTATGCCGTGATTTAAAAATATAAAAAATAAATAAAAAGTACAAAATTATTTTTCTAAATATCTGCATTTTGATTTAAATAATTATATAGCATTAAAAATTGAATTTAATAAAATATTTTGGTAAGTTCTTATATAATGATTTCTAAACATTTTATTGAAAACTCTATTAATTGAAATTTTCTAAAAATAAAGCTGATGCAAGAATTCTGTGACCAGATGTCTCCACTTCTGCACATCACCCCAATGAAAAAGTGGACTTCCCAATATTCGTTCTTCCGTAGGGAGCCATCTAGGAATGAGACGCTAGTGCCCTGGACTTCGAAGCACAGTTTACAAGTATTGCGATTACAGCGCCATCTGTTAACGGTTTTTGCAACTAAATTTTGAAACTTCTGTATAACATTTTTAGAGCTTAGCTAATAAACAAACCATTTACCACATGATTCTATTGATCTTTGTTTTTGAGATATTTAATTTTGAAAACAGTGTCTTATTCGCTGAACACTCTGTATATACATATATGTACATGTCGTAAATTATTTAAAAAATGAAACCACTTACTTTTTTCATTTCAAAGTTAATGCATCGTCCGTTTATCGCACACTCAAAAACGAATTTCTGACTAAGAACTTCTTCCTTAAAAACAATTTTTTTTAGGTTCTTTTTCGGATCTATATTTTACTTTTTGTGCTTGTGACAAAAACATAAACTTTTAAAATAACATGTGGTTTTCCTTCTTTGAATCCGAAAGTTTTGTAAACTGCTATATTATGCAGTTAGATACATTTTTTCCACACCATTTCCCAGATATATTTTGCCGTAATATAATTGCAATTATGCCTTACGTTATTTAGCTGTTTATAGTTTCTGAATTAAAATTAAACATTTTAAAATTCAAAATAAACAAGAAATAAGCAATCAAAATAAGTTGCACCTTCTATCACAAAGAGAAGGCGGAGTCGCAAAATTAAAACTTTGCAAACTTTGAACTTTTCTCGTCACGCGGTCCTCTTAATGACTTTGAAATATCTTGTAAATAACAACGTATCACTGAGCGCCTAATTAAGCCCACGATAAAGTTTCTTTCAGCTAGTTGTGTAATGTGTATATACGATACTAATCTGACTTCTTATAGTACCATACGCATCTAGTATTCTTATAGTACCATACACAGTAAAAAATAGTGCAGTTTTGAAGCAAGTAATCCAGATAATAAATATTATAATTACTAGTATCCGTCAGGACGAAATGTCGGAGCATGGAGGCACGTAAAATTAAAAGATATCATTCTATATATCTATATAAAGTTTTGATTTGGAAATGGACCAATGAAAATCTGCATAGATATTCCCGGTAGATCGGCATCCAATTTGAATGCTTAAGCATGGCCTTTCTTCGTTAATATTAAAAAAACTGTTGGATACAAAAATATGAAAATCAGTGGTACTATTGAGAAATGTTTGATAAACACGATGATGCAGACAGTTTTCAAATCGAAGAATCATTTTAAGAGATATTTAATGCTAAATTTGGACAAAATCGTTTCATTAAAAAAGTTTTATTGGAGAAAAAACTACACATGAGAATTTAATCATTTTTAGATCATTTTATACGTTATAAGTTCCCGGTGTGCAGATTGCATTTATTTTTTTAATTTGACTCATTTTTTGAGGTTTTATTTCAATTTTAAATTCAAATTTTCAGCATTTCGAGAAATATTTTTTATATATTTTAGAAAATGTTATTAATTTAAACTGTCGCCAATTGTATAAACAGCGCAAACAATAATGTTTACTTCAAATTAAAAATTTATTTACACGTGACTATTATAAACAGAAAAAAACTTTAAAATTAGAATTAAATGATTGCATGCTAAAAGCAGGAAAATTACGTCATAACAACCATATTTACACTTGAATTCTAAAAGAGAAACAAAATGCTAAAATAAAAAAAATCATTAATATGCGTTAAAACTTGTAAATGGAGGAAATTACGCCATATTTAAAATGGCCAAAAAATATGGCAAAACTATTTAAATTAAAAAATATATTTGCGCGAGATATTTTGAGATAATCCTTTCAACAATTATCGTGAATTCTAAGACAGCGCAAATAATAATTCCTTCTAACAACAAAAGTATTTTAAAGTGAATATTAATAAGAGAAATAAAACTTTGGTGTAAATTACGTCAGATTTAAAACGATACATTTAAAATGAATTATTTAAAAGAACAATCTTATACCGCTGCTACAAAATACCGGGAGACAATGACATTGTTTACTTAATTCATCTTACATTAGCTTATTTTCAAATGTTTAACTAATTTTTTTTAATTAAATAAGAAATCAGCCATTGTATCTCTTAATAGCAGCAGATTTGTTCTTAAAAATCCCCAATCCAAGGTAAACGAATGGAAACCCTTTTACACAGAGATCGCTACTGTTTTTTTTTTTTAATTTAATATTTTTAAAGCCGATCAAATTAGCGTGCTTTTTGGATTTTTGTGTGCCTGAATGGAGGTTAGCGAGCGTAGCTCGTAGGGGGGAGAGCTCCCTAGTTATTTAAAAAAATGTTTTATTTTCTAGATTGCTGTTTAATAGTGTAAAAGTAACTTTGAAATAACAATCGTCGATACTTTATTTTAAAGTGTTTACCTCAGTCGTCAATTGCCTCGGGTAATGCACAAATTCTAATCTGTCAGCAAGTGCTCCCATACTTCTAATTTGGGTAAAGCCTGTCCTTAGCGAAAACTGCTTCCATTAGAACTTTCTCTAAATGAAAAACTACAATAAATATGACATAAGTTGTTTTACGTGACAACACCTTTAGATGGATATCCACAGCAGTTTTTAACAATGTTAAACTCGAGGATCTATGTATGGTGGCAAGATATGCAACAGTTAAAGATAACTAACTTCGTGAGAATGAGGCTTTTTCTTCTTTCCAATATTTACAAATATGTTTGAGAAAAAAAATTACAGTTAGAAATGGCTCATGATACTAAACAAAATGAACTATTATGACCTGTGGCAAGCCTCGAGGTTGAAAACGTGGGCCATAGGCAATATCATTTATCGTACTTACGTTTACCAATTCTCACTTCGTTCTGATATCGGTATGTAGCATAATGCATAACCCTGCATCCGGCTGCTGAGAAAAGTCTAGACTGAAGTCCAGACGCGTGATCATCTTCACTGCATCTTGGTATTTAATCATTGTGATGTTCAAAAATACTTGTTTATTGGACCCCGCTTTGATTTAAGAAGTACTTCTTGATTATATTCTTTAGCTTGCTTGGTTTTGAGAAAAAGACATATGGCACCTTCAAATCATTCAAGTTAGCCGAAAGCAATATATCTTTCCGTCGTTGCATAAGGGTTGAGAGGTAGTCAAAAACTTGACTCACGCAAAGTGAGTTCAGATTTCAGAACTGTGTCTGCTGATCGTCGTTTTGTCTCAATGAATTTCTTAATGTGAAACCTTTTTTAAAAGTTCTAAACATTTTTTGTCCGCGAAGAATCAAAATGATTTTAAAGGATGTCTCTTATATAGAGGGATGTCTTTTACGCGATGTAACTACCTAATACGCCCAAGGATTTAAACAAATAAGACTCTAAAAGGCTAAATGCTATCTATTTTACTTTCGCGACATCTTTGTTCAAGGTCAGCCATAAGATGACATCCTATCATTGAAAATTCGTCAATAATGAGAAAAAACACTATATCCATTCTGATCTGTAGATTTATTGCTGACTTTTTAAATTAGCGAACTATTTAAAACACGTTGGTTCTTTAAGCACTGAGTGAGTTACCTTGTTTTTGACATTAAATGCAGCAGTACCTGTTAGTGCCAAAAGAATGATAGCTTCTGATCCTAACTGCTCTATGATTGTTTTACTAATTTCTTGGATTTTTGTACATTTTACAGATCTTTCTTTTCCAATAATAAAAGTTGATTTAGGTAAATTTGTAACCTTTGTTTGCAAAGACAAAAGCTGATCAATGCATAACGAAGGCAGCATAATTTGTTGTTCTTTAGAATAATTCAGAAATGTTAAAAGTAAAGAGAAACCATTGGATAAGAGAATCTACGGTAAAGATAAAGAATTACCCCCGGATGTATTTGAGAAATTTTGATTTTTTTAATTTAGCTCCGATCTTTGAGAACTTGATCCATCAAGTTAGCGGCAAAAAACTTCAAAGCTCCTTCAAAGACTTGATTGTCTCGCACAGACCACACTTATTTAATACGGCAACAGGTAAAGGTTTGTAACACGTATGTCACACAAACTCATAGATAGTCTGCTATACTCCTCTACAAACTTGATACCTTTATTCTTCTGAGTTGTTGTTATACCGTTATTATGAAAATATTAGGAAGCATATGGGTTATTTTTATGCGACTTTTCCACATAAAATTAAGCTGAATAACTCTATACATTTGAATTAGTTTCTTTTAACCGTCATTTTCGAAACTTCTGTGTATAACGTTGCACATATAAAATATGTATATTTCTTAAAATGTACGCTAAATCTAGGCAGCAGATTAAAAAAAAAATCCCTGCCGGCCCGGGCCTACAGGCGGAGGTAGATTTCGAAGTTAAGTATTAAATTCACCAACAAAACTTAAATCAAGATTAGAGATAAACCCAGTTTCTTCTCAAAGAGTTAGCTGTAGGGAGCTAAACATTTTGTGAAAATTATAATATACACGAATACATACACACATGTATATGGAATAGGTTTAAAAAATGGCTACAAAATATTCAGAGAACCTTAAAGTGTTAAAATATGTTAATATTTCCATAGTCTGGTTTTTATCATGTTTTAATACGTTTCTTCAAACTCACATGACGTTACATATTCACCTGCTGAGGTCCATTATATTTCCAATATGACGCAATATACATATATTTTTAATTCGTCAAACTATTTATTTTATTTTGAACTTTCATGCTGAAATCTTGCTCTAGAAAACTTTTGACGTAATATTCAATTTGTTTTCAATTTGTCAAACTATTTAATTTTACACGTGAAAATTTATCAATAGAAAAGTAATTGTTGTGGTGAGAATTTTATTTATTAACCATTTGGAAAAATGGTTATTGTTCTCGTCAGGGTAGGAAATCAAAATCATATCTGAACGTTTTCATTGGTTTAATCCGCAATTTATTCGTTATCTGATTGGAATATACAGTAATCTGTATTTCCCTTTGGTTTCAACAACGATGGACAACAGAGTGTTGCCACTATGACAAAAAAGGAATAAAAACCACAAAAAAAATTAATTAATCAGAAACGAATTGAGATACAGCTTTCAAACAAATTGCATTTAAAAGTACATTTTTTCTCTATCCGACGGTATAAAAAGTAATATTGTCGGATGTTTAGAAGTTTAATAATGAAATTTTATTTAAAATTGGTCGTGAGATTTTTTGGAAATCTGATGATAGAAAAGCCTTTTCCCGAACAGCCAATGAAATGCTTGGCTATTACGTAAGTTTCATAGGAAATCTCACTAGTCACAGGCGATTTTTCTTGCTTGCAATTTTACGTGTAATAACACTATTAATCTTTAATTCATGGCGTACGTAATGTAGGATCAACTCCGTGCGATTTTTTATGTCTTAAATTTTAGTCTTCGAAAAAATCGTTTTCCAAATGGTAGTTTAATTTGTTAAATTGCTTTTTTTTTTAACCATTTGGAAAAATGGTTATTGTTCTCGTCAGGGTAGGAAATCAAAAGCATATCTGAACGTTTTCATTGGTTTAATCCGCAATTTATTTATTTTTTTTAATTGTTGGCAATTGCTATAACGAAAAACTTTTATTTTTTTCCTGCCATTGTTGTGTAAGAGCTGGTTTTATCAGAATCATGTTAAAACAGAATTCAAAGTTTTGAACCCTCCCTATTTCCACACTCTTGGGCCGATTTCGCCCATTTTCAATCCCCGCCGAAATATTAGCCATATCAAAGTTTTTGGCGTGTTGAGGACAATCCGTGCATAATTGCGACTTTTATAGTGCGTACAAAATTTAGTACATACATACATACATATATATTATATATATATATATATATACAAACTTTTTAGGTGGGGGTGGTTTTGGGTTCCCCGGGTGATGTATTGAAAAGTTAGGAAGGAATTTTTCAAAAGTCGCACCATGTAACGATGTAACGACTGCATTAGCTAGTATTTCTTACGAAATCTACCTAAAATCAGGGATTGATTTATGACTTTTAGTGAACATGATTTCTCACGAATTATCTTTCATTGTTGTATTCATTTCTCCGATCATAAGCATAAGCGATCATAGTCATATACATTAACGTCGCATTTATCGCTAAGCTTCGCGACATTTTGGACGAAATATTGCCAAATTTGGCGACCAGAAATATGTTGTCACAAATTAAGCCAATTTAGCTGTATCTGACTAATTTGGCGAAATTTCCATTGAAATTCAGTACTGATGATTCTTCTCTAACCGAGTTCTTCGCATTTTAACTTCGTGTTCTCCAGTGAAATTAGCTAAAATCTTAAAACCAAGAAATAGGGAAGCTACCTTTTCCATCCCGTACAGGAATTTTTTATTTTGTAATCTACATGTTACTGTTTTCTAGTGTACACCTTGACAAAAAAAAATGCTTATCTCATTTACTTCAGAATGTTCGCTTGTATTTCAGTTGAAATATATTCACTTACGATGAATAAAAAAAAAATTGAGTAATCGTCAGTAATTGGGTCAATTGCAAGTAATTGCAAATTATTAAATTTGCTCATGAAACAATGCTCAGTAAATTATGAGTTTGTCTACAAACCCGATACGAAAATTTCGCAATAAATCATACATTCATCTGAATACAAACATACATACATAAGAATACATACATATAAGTAAAGTAAATAAAAAAAAATACATGACATTATATTTTTCTCGAATTCTTTGAGTATCACTCGTAGCCATTCGACTAATGCCCAAAATCGTATTTTCCGTATTTGATTTTTTTTTTTCGTTTCTCTTAATTTAAAATTCAAAATGAATTGCATCGATTTGGAAGCTTACAAAGAATGAAAAGTTCGAAAAAAAATAGTGGTTGTTACATACGTAGAATGTAAAACTTCTGAAAGGGAGGGGGGGGGGGTGGGTCAATCTACATCTCAGGTCACCAATGTATGAACATCGACTTCAACATTCAACTCCATAATGATCCGTATAAGGTTAAAATTTATAATTTACAGCAATGGAGCTAATGTTTTAATTAATAATGGGATGAATCTCGTCGAATTTCGATGAAAAAAATTGTTTAAAAAAGAACTCATACATAGGTTACTACTTAAAACAAATATTATTTTTAACTTAATGTTACCAAAATACTAATTTCATACACTTCGACTGTTCAAAATATTAAAAAACTGTATTATTTATTATACCTAATCAAGATATGTAATTTTGCTTAAATTACCCATTGAGTCTGTTATTTTTAAAAGGCACAGATATCATATACGCCCCATCTTGCGGCGATTTTTTTCCCACGCCAATTCGGGGAAAACTTCAACAGCAAAAACAATAACATCCGGGTTACCATATCAAGCAAAATAACGACACTTTGGCGCCAATTAAGTACCCGTTGCGTATAAGACATTGGCGGCAGAAAAAAAATCGCGCCAATATATGACATCTGTGCCGTTTAAAATTGCCGATTGAAAATTTAAAAAAAATGATTTCACCTTAAGTCAATCATGGAATTATTTTTCGCGTAAAATTTAAACTTAATGTTATTTTCACCGTCTCATAATTTGCATACGCATCTCTTATATTTGCATTCACCATTTAAAAAATATTACAATGCGCAATATGTGATTAATACATATATGTCTCAACTTGAAATCAAGTTTGTCAACTACGAATTTGCATGTGAACGTTCGCACTCTTGACTTGTGATTCTAATCTCTGTATCGGTGAGTAAAATTCCAGAAATTTATATCTTTTAGAGGCGTTCTTAGTAAAATATTTGCTTTTTTTCAGAGAAAATAATCGTTTTCATTTAAATATGATGTCATTTTGCGTCATTGAAGCATTTCACCAAGCGTCTCAAACTCATAATGAAAAAGAATTGAATTATAACAGTTTTTTGCGAAAAATATGAGTATTTTATTAAAGCATGACGTCATTTTCTCTGCAATTTTTTCAGAAAGTTTATTTTGAATTTTGTGAGAAAATGGCATCAATAAAGATAAGCAAACCTTATTATTTTTCCTTTCTTTACAACAATGGAAATAATCCAATGGCTACCATTTTGAAACAAATTCATAGAATTTTTTTATTTTTTAAATTTAAGTATAAAAATGGGAATATTTAAAAAAAAATAGCTAGTGCGGGCAAATCTACAAAGAAACAGCTTTCATTAAAAAAAGAATTATTAAAATTGGTGCGCAAAAAAAAAAAAAAAAAAAAAAAAAAAAAAAAAAAAAAGCTCAAGGTACATGACTAAAAAAAGAAAGCCCTATCTTTCAAATATATAGAATTAAACTCGCAATGTTATCTCTACGGGAAAATTTTCAGCCGACATTTCAGGATGTTAGGGTTGACGAATATTTCTGATTTTCAATACGCGCCGAGATTTTGGCGCTACCAACGTCCAGCTCATTTTTTGTGTCGATGCGTCAAATATTTTGGACGCTATCGTGTTAACAATAAGTGTAATTTTTGCAGGGAAGCTGGAGCTGTGCTCCGACAGTTATGTTGGTTATTGCATAGAAGATAATGTCTTAAAAACATGAAGACATGTACGCGTACAGTCGTGGGTAAAAAAAGTAAATACCCCTACTAACTCCTCAACAAATTATCATAGAAGAACGTTACTGGTACCGAACGATTGAAAATAAAGTCAACTTTTAAATGATGTATAGAAAACTTGCTTAGGGGGTCATCTACATATTAAAACGAACCCAAACTTAATTTTTTTTCAATTTTAACAAGATATTTCAAATCTTCGGTTCAAACTATGCCTAGACAGCAAATTTCAAGTCATTTGAATGATAAGTTTTTGAATTATAAGCATTCAAAATTTAATGCTTCTAATGTTAAATTACAATTTCATATTTTTATTTATATCTTCCGAAATTACACTCCTAATGTGCTATTATTTGTGTAGCGATAATACTAATATACCTAAACATAAATACTTTGCATTTGCATTTTATATAATTTTATGATATAAATTATGAAATTAATATTAAAAAAAATGATGA
Organism: Maratus speciosus; assembly: GCA_963932465.1. NCBI lineage: Eukaryota > Metazoa > Arthropoda > Arachnida > Araneae > Salticidae > Maratus > Maratus speciosus. The sequence goes on along the minus strand of OZ010789.1, from coordinate 434,096,600 downwards.
ATTTCAACCTATAGTTTTTTGATAGATTTAGATTTATTAAGTTCTGCTTTTTGGAAATCCAAAATTTCACTTTTTTCTTCCAAGTAGATTTCAAATTATGCTAAAAAAACTGAAAAATGATGGTTTAAGGGGCTGTCTATGATTCTGACTAGATATTTTGAATTTTTTTCTGCTATCCTGTAATCTAGCAGTCTTCAATGACTGCTTGAGTGGCGCTTAAGATGTCTTGATCAAGAAGGGAGCTCTCTCGATCAACAAACCAGTACCTAACTTCAATTTCGATGCAGTTCCTAAAATACGCTCGTTTTAAAATAATCAATTTCTCTGAAACTTATTGTACGAATTGCATAAAAATTTGTTTTAGGCTAATTGAAGGGTGTAGAGTTTATTTATGCTGTCAGAATTGTGTACTGCTACTAAAAAAAAAACAAAGTTATGGTTCGTTTTAATATGTAGATGACCCCCTAAGCAAATTTTATATACATCATTTAAAAGTAGACTTTATTACCAATCGTGTAATACCAGTAAGTTTCTTCTACGATAAATCTTTGGAAGGTTAATAAGGGGTGTTTAATTTTTTTCCACGACTGCACAGTAAACAAAAAAAAAAAAAGATGCGATAGCAAGTCCTAAATACAAATTTCTATTGCCGTACCTTAAAAAGCAAGCTAATGAAATGAAAAACAAGCTGAATTGAAATGTGTCGGTGATTAATGCATATTAAAATTTGAGGGATATTGTGGCAATTGGAATAAAGTTTTAAAAATTTGGTTAACGGGAGTAACGAATTTGACCGGTATATCCATAAATATATTGTTATTTTCAATTTTTCTAAATAACAGATGTAGCTTTTTAAATTTTATTGGTTCATTTATCAATTATTTAATTCTCAAAAACAAAAACAAAAAAAATTACAAAATGGCTGTGTAAGAGACGCCGGAGTTCAAGGGGTTATTGTTTGAGGTATGGCATTACAAATAATACGTAAAGACAATCAAGATTAGAAGAATCGAAACATATCGGCTTCTTCGTAAACTTCTTGTAGACCGTTTGTTTATCTTTTATTTCCGATAAATGTGTTTGTCATCCCCCTTGATACTTCTATATTGATTCTTTTATTTTGAATGCTTTTTCTGTTAGTGGTACTTTTGTTGACTTCTACTTAACTTATTATCTGGGGCTTTTCTAAATGAAGACATTGATTAGTTTTTTCTATATTGCACCATTTTTCGTGTCTCTTTTATTTAAGGAGTGGCTTCGAGCGTTCCTACTTTAATTTTTATAAGAACTTTTCTTAACTTTTGCTTAATGAATTTCAAATCAATTCATGTACAACATACGTTATTATTTTAAAATATGATGGAAAATATTTCTTTTTTAAAAGCCAATTCCGGTATATTTGAGCTGTTTTTGATAAAGAATTTCAATACAATTTTCCTTCCTAGTATAAAATGGAAAGTAGGATAAGATGATAAAGTGGGTAAATTCAGTGAAGTGAGTGATAAACTCTGTTTTTATCCCGTGCACTAATAATTAGTGGAACGCCGCCAGCCTGCTGCTCCAGAGACCCTTACTAGGAGTTCACGTAACTCACTATTAAAAATCTTGAGAATCAATTCTCAAGCACTTTGGTGTGATTTTCGGACATTTCAGCACATGGAAAGACTTATATGTGATAAGATGCTTCAAGACTTCATTAAAATATTATCAAAATGCCACTCAACGCATAACAATGCGTAAAAATTTTAAGTTGTTTGCGATGTATGATATAGTCATAAAGCATTTTTTATTAAAAGTATGATTGGGTGGGGCAGGATGAAGAGGTTGACAATGGTATGGAAGATTATGACAGTAAAGACACCGTTACCTGTTCCAAAAAGTCAAAGATAGACAGTGAACACTAGATGTAGTGCTTCATATGAAAAATGTGGGCTTATACTGGTTGTTCTGGCTATAATGTAGATCAATTCAGTTAAATAACCTAGCGGTGTGATGCTCGTTTTGAAATTTTCTATTTACAACCAGTTTTAAATAATTTCTGAATATTTCTGGGATGTTGTAGAATGTAAGTTTTATGAACACCTTGATAAACATAGATATCTATAAAAAATATTGTTACATTGTATTTTATTTGTCATTTTTCCTATTATGTGTGTGTGTGTGTGTTGGGGAGGGGGGACAGAGAAACTAGATCAAGAGTAGAACTTTCCTTCGGAAACATATTTTTCATCTTTTGAAGGCATGAGAAGGAAAACATTTCAAACATGTTCTCTTAGAGGGAAGAGATGTAAAGAGTATATCGCATTTAAACTATAGCTTTATATCATACTTACTGAGGAAATTCGTTGAAGCTCAACAATCTTACCTGACTTCCATCTGATTAAACATCAAAATACTTATAAAATTGTGTAAATATTAATTTGTGGGTAATTCTTACATTCCCTTTATAGTGCGTTTAATATTTATTTCACACTTTAATGATAACAACATAATTTAAATCCTTTTTAATGTATAAGGGGCAGTCAAATGGAAGCGAGACAGATGAAAAAAAATATTAGGTAAACTGCTGTCAAATGAAAGCGAGACAGACGGAATAAAAGTAAGTAAACTCTTTATTATTTTATTAATTTAAAACTTAGCTTGTATCCTCCGTCTGGCTGTGGGGAGCCCACTGCACATAGTTTTTCAGGTATTTCAAATGCACTGTCAAGATGGCGTGCGCGGTACCTTGACTGATGCACAACACGAGTCAATTGTCTTCCACCATCCGCCGTTGGTCATTTCTCACACCAGTATCCACCGCAGCAATAACACGATGAGCCAACCCTTGCCAACTTCTGTCTTTCAACGACACCTGACCCTCTCAAAATCGTTTATTCCACTCAAACCACGTGCATGTGACATGCTGTTTTCGCCATACACAGCAGACATTCGGGCATGATTTTCTCTTCCTGGCTCACCTTCCTGAGTCAAAAAAAAAAAAAAAAAAAACGCTGTACACATTGCTGTTCCTCAATTCCGGTTTCCATAGTTATGCCGGACGCACACACGACTCCTTCACCTCAACTAGAGTGCGTCTAATAGACAAATGGCAAAGTGGTGATCGCTCGCGTTGTTCCTTACTGATTCCCTATAGAGGGCACCACTGGGGCATTCTCCCAATCTTTTGACTTTCATGTCCCTGAATAATAATTTTTTATTTAATACACTTTTTAGTGTTTTTTTATTTCATATACTGGGGAACATCCCATTGCATGATTGCATAACAATATTAACGAGATAAATAAGTTTTGGACGATGTTGGGGGTCCAAATACCAGGGAAACTGATCTACCGTCCCATGTCCCTGATGCTGATTTTTTAGTTTGGAGCTGTCTGGATAAAATTGTTTCAATAAAAATAATTCGATGTAATTTTTTTCTGAAACTGGAACTATTGTTTTATATATATATGTAGCTAAAAATTAGCCTGCACACATTTTTAGTGTTGTTATTATCTTTTAAACTCTGTCCCTGGGTTTTAGATTCCTTACCATCCCTCTTCTAAAATTATACAGAAAATTATTTCAGATGCAGCCACAGAACTTTTTTCAAGTTTTTTCTCATGCAGAAGTACGCTAGAGAAAGAATGTCTAAAATTCTCTGGCAGGAAATTTACTGTAGAATTTAAATCAGCATTTAAATATCGATTTCAAGCATCGTATCTTTATTGGTAGACTCACCGTCCCCAAGGTTTATTCCTGACCTTTTCGAGGTAAATAAAAAAAAAATTAATTTAATCCAATGTTAACTACTGTTTCTAAAATTCAATTAACATTGTGGCTATCACTTATTCTTAACATGATTTTCCTAAAAATAGGTGCTAATTTTCTTTACCGTTCCATCCTTACCATCCCTTTTTTTACCATTTCGTCCCTTTTTCCCAATACCATCCCTTTTTTTACCTTACCGTCCCTTCTTTAACACCCCTTTAAGACAATGTTATACAAAAATTCTGTATTAAAAGTACTACATTGTTATTATTTCTTATTTTAATTCCTGTGTGTACTATGCAAATTCATTATAAGTAAAAATTTAGAAGAAAATAAAAAGTTATAGGGGTAAAATGGTAAGGAAAATTAAACTCGCAAGTTTAACTTAAACCTCAGTTAAATAAAAAAAATTTCGCTGCTGACCATTTTTTTTTCTTTATTTTGAATCATTAAGGCATTTGTCTATCAGATTAAAATATTATTTTAGCAAATTTAATTTCGCCAGATTTTTTTTTTCCCCGAAAGTCAAAAAATTGTGAGAATGCCCCTACTATAGACACACTTATCTGCGTTACCAACTTATGCGTCATAGTCGTTATTTAGTCTCGTTTTCATTTGACTATCCCTTATAAGTAATAGCAGTTTTATTTAAACCACGCATTCAAGTATGTAGAACATCTTCTAGAAAAAGAAAATCTGCATTTAAAGTATTTTTGCCTTCTGTAAAAACGTTATATTTAACGAATATCCTATAGGGTGGGTCGAAAAAATAGAAATATTTCAGTTCAACTTCTAAAAGTGCGGGAAATTTCACTTTTTTAATTAGAAGAATAACGCAATTTTTTAAATAATTAGTCGTCGTGCGTAGCACTTGAATTTTGGTAAATATGATCAAATTTCACAAATTTTGGAAGTAATGATGGAAGTTAAAACATATTCAGACGTTTTTGTATTGATGCGTTAAAATTAAATTTTGTAATTAGAAAGAATAAACCAAACATATTTGGAACTGTTTAATATCTTTATGTTGGACATAGCACTAGAATTTTTGAAAATATGAGCTGAACGAGCACGTCTCAAATTAAGGAGCCTTGCTCAAAACATATTGGCAATACTACTTTTAAAATTGGAACTGGAAGAGATATTTTTAAAAACGTAGTTTCTACGGAGCAGAACATCTCCTGAAATGAAGTCGTTGTAGCAGGATATGAAGGTACTTCTACCAATACCGGATAAAAAATAGGGACTATTCGAAATTTCGAAAAGACTTTAGGAGGTCAATGAAATGATGTATTTGCCTTTTGCGTTTCATTGAATCGTGTTTAGGCATTTGTTCGAACATATTGATGGAAAAAGCACAGGATCGGCATTATTTTTTAGTCCTATAGGTAAGAAACTCCCAGATTGTCAAACTTTATCTATTGTCAAATTTCAATTAATCGATTGTAATATACTATTAGTGACTGTTAAATATCCAAAAGACATGAGTAAAGATAAAAAAAAAAAATCTTGAAATTTCCAATGCTGTGAGATCGGACTTCTATCCTAATGATCTTGCTGTCTGTGATCCAAGGCTGTATGTATCGCCAGAAAATCCTAGGACTGAATTGAAACAGTTAGATTTATTCGCCATGAAGACATATGAGCCTGTATGGTTTGACGTTAAAAAGACTCCTTCTATTTTTCACGAGGGAAAGCATGTGTTGGAGACAATCACAAGAACGCTTTACATACCAAAAAAATGAGGAAGTGATAGAGTCTGTTAACGGGTATAATGCGTGTCGAAATAATCGAAATTTTTCAGAACAACTTCTAATAGAGCGGAAAACTTATTATGATTTTTTTAATTTAGAAGAATAAAAAAAAAAAAAAAAATAAAAATAAAAATAAAAAAAAAATTAAATCTATTAATATCGTTACGTAGCATCGCATTACACTTGAGTTTTGAAAAATACGATCAAAAGTGACAAGATTTAAAATTAATTATGTAAATAAAAAACAAAAATCAGACTTACTTTTAATAGTGCGTAAAAGGTGCGTTTTGGAATTTGAAAGATAATTCTAAAGGAAAAAATAAAATACGTTAACTTCTTTGGGTCGCCCATAGTCATTTATCTTAAGAAAATATTATTAGCATTGACAAATTATCATATAAATGATGAAAATTAATTTTTTTAGATCTATGGTCTTATAATGTAAAAATATTGCATTGTGTGCATAGAAACGTAACGGAAAACCAATTTTTAAATAGGTTCATATCTTTCGGTCGTACATTGTTTTTAAGATATGAAAATGTTTCCATAAGAATGTTTTTCAATCACGTTTTTTATTTACATTTGAACAATTATATTGAAACAATTTAAAGCGCTGATTATTTTATGTTTTACAGTTTTATTTCTGAGAGAGCTTGAGGTTCATTGGGAGAAAAATGCTTTGTTAGCAGATTGCATGCATCTTAAAGGCAGATCAATTATTAAGTAATCGTCATAACTAAAATTTAACTATGGTATAACAAAATCTGACACTATTCTCGATTTTCTGTCACAGATTGCATTGCTTTCCAAACTGAATTCCAATCTATCTGAATACCAAGTCCCTCCTCTTCTTTCATACCGTAAACATGTTTTTCAAAACTCAAGTTCAATGCGCTGCTACTTAGGGAAATTTTTTATTTTTGTTATTCTTCTAATTAAAAAAAAGTAAGTTTTTCCGCACTATTAGAAGTTGATCAGAAAAATTTCGATTACTTCGACCCACCGTAATATACAACATTGTCAACATATTGTTCACAACTCGAATTCCAAAATTCGCAATAAGGAATGCAATAAACTGAATTAAAATATCGCAGATCTTCAAAACTCAGTCTCTTGACATGGAAGCAATTTGATAGCAAAAGTCTGATTCATACATAAATAACATCTTTGTGGTTTAAATTTAAAAATTTCAGCGGATACGCTTGCCAATTTACGATGTTCTAAAAAACAATATAATTATGATAATATATTTGCTTTAGCAAAAAAATACCGTACATTTAATCTGATATAATCTGAATAATTATCACCAATTTTCGTCCTCTGCTTCAAAGAGGCATTGTTTATAAAGTTATAAAATCAAGTGTTTTGTTCTAAATTTCTTCTCCAATATCAATGGAATATTGACAAACACGCTGTTTGTCGAACTGTGTAACTTCTTTATCGGTCAACAGACAAAACTCATTTACCTCAATGTACAGTGAAAATGCCTACAACTACGCGTTTTCTTTGAGGCCTTTTGGAAACTATATATTAAAAATAAATATTTGCACATTTAAAAATATATAACATTACACCTTTTCAAATTGAACAATATCAGCCCTTATATCCCAAGGCATATAAAATGCTATGAGCAGCTATCATTAAAAAATACAGTTTTACAATAATTCCATAATCTATTCAAATTAGATTTATATAGAAAATGCAAAACACACAGAAAAACTGATTTCCAGCAATCACCATCCACAAAAAGTAATGCTTCTAAAAACTTTTGTGTGACTCTATATAAAAACAATAAAATTCCCGTTATCATTTTTGCTAAGTCATGGTGAGACTCAACATCAGACATATGTTGTTTGAAATATTGTAACTTCTTAAAAAAAATTCCTGTCTAGCTAGACCCTAATGTATCCATAGTTCTTTATGCATACTTCATTTCAACACTTTCATTTTAACACTTTCCTTTTTCTGACAAACAAACTGTTTTATTTATAAGAGTTTTTATGTTGTTAATTCTATGATTATTTATGAAATTTGAAATATATTTCGTATAACAAGATTTTTAATTGTTTAGGACACACGATAGCATTGTAAAAAGTTGCATAGGCAAAGCTACGCGTGAAATAGATTTTGCAATAAAGTTATCTGCCTTATGTCTGACCATGGAGTCCAGTAAGTGAGTCAGCAAATGCTATATGATCATTATTATTTATGTTCATTGGTATTTAATAGTAATTATTCATTAGAAATTTTAGGTAATTATTATTTTTTAAATTATACTTTACATTTTTTGATTAAATACAGATCTTTAACCCTTTGTGTCCCTGGGTCCCCAAAGAAGGACCTCTCATCTTTTCCTTAAAAAAACTAAACTGCCCAATATTTTTACATTTTCACATCAGTTCTTAACAGCTGAATGATTTTTGCGTTCAAAGGAAACGAATAAATAGCAGCATCTAAGCTGATTCCCACATAAAGTAAATGTTATTTTCATCTAAATTTGCGAAATGCCTAAAAATGCCCAAAAGACAGTATGACCAAGAAAGTGAGAAATTTTCATAAGTCTTAAATCTTTTTCAATAAAAAATTTGGAGGATTTGTAGATTATTTACTTGAGTAAAGCTCTTAAATTTGTGATTGCGTTAACTTAGGTTAATGGTAATAAAATTGATGTTTTAAGAGGGTTTGTAGTTTTAGATTCATATTTTTGAACCTAAATTACTAAGCTACAAAAGGGTCAATTTCAGAAAAGATATTTTTTCTGTCATTTACGAAGTCATTTTGTTTGGATAAAAACCAATGAATAAGCTTTTGTATTATTATTTTAGCTTCGGAACTCAAGATGTTTAAAAAGCACTCAGTGTTAAAGAAGTATATAACAACTACTTTTACATTTGGATCATGTGATGGACGTATCCAATCCATCAGTATGTTAAAAAATATTTGTACAAAAATCTTGCCGGCAGAACTCACTTCGTGTTTTTTCAGGGATCTTAAATTTATGTTCTTTAAGATATTTTCTGATCCCTCAAAAGTACTCTCATCATCAGAATACATATTGAATAATCCATCATTTATTTTGTCTCTAGTCAACACTTCTTATTAGAGAATTCAAAAAATTAAATTCTTAAAATATTAATTTGACAAATTCGTATTCTGTTTATAGAAGAAACACCAATGTGTTGTCCCTTAAATTACATTTTCTTAGTTGTATTCCAAAGCGCGTCTATAGAAGACTTTTTTATGTTCAATACTGTTAACGTTGTTGTATAAAATTAATGCTTTAAAAAATGTCAAAAGATGTCTTGCTCCTAACACTTAAATTTCATTTTATCCTGCTTTGAAACGAAGCGTGCAAATATAATTACAACAGATTAATTTTTTAGGTTGAATTATTGTAATTTAATATGAATGATTACCCTCGTATTATAAAAATATTGTATTATTGTCAACGGTGACAGATATTAAACAAATTCTTGCAGAAGGGTTGTGTATGATGTCAGGAGTATTTTTACAGTGATTCTTGATTTTAGTTCGAATTTCAAGGAATAGATGGCGCTGAGAGCAATAGGTGCACAGTTCAACCCGGTTTTTGGTACTTCGGGATCCATACAATACCATTTGATCTCCTTTTTTCGCATGGAAGAAAACAGAGGCTGAAAAATCCAGCCTGGATTTAGCGGTTATTGCTTGAAACGCCATCTACCGATGGTATTTGTAACTAAAACTTATAATCGCAGCATAAAAAGCCCTAACATCTTATATAACATTCCTGCAAGAATTTTTTTAAATATCTGTCACCGTTTGCAAGTTATTGAATTCTAAAATCCATCAGTCATTTTGGGACTCCCGGTACATAAATGATTACCTTCAAAGAATATCTTTTATATATTTAATCAACTTGAATAGCTGCTAGTTAACGAATCTTACAAATAGATCTGTTTGTATGAATTGTGATATTGAATATTTAATAGAAATAAATTATTGTTTGAATCTAACACTAATATCTAAATACCGTGCTTAAATCTTTTAAGTGATGGTATAAAATTTTTTAAATGCATATAAAATGTTATTTATATTAATTTCATCAATACAGTTATGAATACATAAAAATGGTGCATATTGTATCATCATGTAATTTTATTTCTATATATTAATTGACATAACGATAGATTAATTGTTGTTTTTCTTTTTATTATATATATATTATTGTTCAGGAAGAATGAATTGTGCTTAAAATATTTGAAAAAGTTTTAATATTTTTTTTCATGTTTTATATATTTATTTTACAGGTACTAGTTTTTTATATTATTATTATTGCCGGGAAACGTTGGAAATTCATAAAATTTAAAGTATCATAATATTATAAATTTTGAACGATAAAAAGTGACATATTTACAATCTTTCTTAGGCACTGGCGAATATATTCTAAATATAAACTATAAAAAGTGTTTAAAAAATTATAATCTGCTTTATTATAATCATAAGATAATTTTTAAAGCAAGTTATACCATCAACTTGTGAAAATTTGGCCCAAGAGAGGAAAAAGGATTAAATCTTCTACATTTTCTGCATTGCTTGAGTTATAGACAAAGTTTTGATCTCAAAATATACGTGGTAGCATTAACTTGAGGTTGGCAATTAATAAATAAGTAATTCGCCAAGTTTCTACAGTGGTAGGATCAGTTAAACAAAAACGTGTGAAGACGGTGAGAATTTAACTTTTACATTTGTCTCTCAAACTGTAAATGTCATGGTCAAAATGTCATTTTGACCTTGGTAAGTACGTGTTATTTTAACTTCATTAGTATAGATCATGGCCTAGTGTAGAATTTTGCGTTATCTTTACAGAAATAAAAAAAGACAGCGTTTTTCTAAGTTAGAGTAACATTGGCCTAACTAATTATCATTTAAATTTTTCTACCATATACTTCCTGCGAATACATAAAAAAAATATACTTTGAGGGGAGCTTTTTCTTTTTTTGTTGAATTTAAACATTTATGTTTTTGAGGTAATGAATTTGTCATAATATTTTTGTTTATTTTTGGTATACATATAAAAATAGACATTTGTGCTTATACAAACAAAAATTTTGCTGAAAAGTCATCTAGTATATTCGTTCCAACTGTACAAACAAGAAAGGTGTCTGTAACGTTGGAAATTTTGTACTTTTGCTGTCTAAGGGCAATATCTATCCCGGAAGATTATTTTGAAAGCAAAGGAGGTTTGTGTTGTTGACTACATGGAAAAGACGTTAAAGTGTTGGCGATGGCCACAGTCGATATTGTTGCAAAAATTAATCCACCTAAACTTCTGTCTAAGAGAAACTAGTATTCAGCCTCAGACCTGGACAATCGACGTTAAGCAACATTTACGAGTTTTATAATAATTTTTTATTAACATATATGCTAATTTACAGTCTTTTTACATGTTTATACTTCTTACCCTCTCTCCCCCGTCTTTTTCAATAGGGTAACATTGGCCTGCATCATGTTGTAGGTCCTATAAGTTTCATTTTAACACATGGGCCAGTATTACCTCAGTTCAATGTATCAATGGCCCAAAATATCCTAAAACTTTTTTTTTTTTTTTTTTTTTTTTTTTTTTTTTTTTTTTTTGTAAATCAAATTTAATGTCAACAAATTTATGATAATGGTGCGGTTTCATATGTTCTTAGAAAACAAAAAAATAACATGAGATTGGTTTTTCTTAATAAATTAAGATAATGGAGATACCGAACATGCCATGAAACAGAGAAATTTGGACCAAAGTTACTCCAGTTGTCAGTATACAGTTTGGTTTAGAACTATATGTCAAAACTGTAAAGGAAGGTAGAGGGTACCTGAATAAGCAGACTTCGTATAGGAATGTGGGTGCGGAAATGCAGCGTTGTGTCAGTAGAGGGCGCTGATGAGTTCGGCGGATGAAAGCGCTTCGGTGACTTAAATCGCCATTCACTACAGGGATTTCGAACAGCATGCATCATTACATTGCTTGCGACATGCCTTTTATGTACGGGGCTGCACAAGGAAATGGCTCACATACTGAACATCTAACAACTCTCGAGCCTGTTGAAGGATTATCATCTACGGTGCGTAATACTGCTTCTTTCACAGCAAGAATTCTGCGATATCGTCCAGTGACCGTTTCAGGCCTCGAGGAATAAAACGATCTACTCGCCCATAACCCCCCATAAAATTGCACAAATGTTCGGCGATACATCAGATTCCTACCCGGGAATCGTTCCATGTACATCTTCTGAGGAGCCGCTGCATTTCCATGCACAGTCCTATGCATGAAATGCATATCAGCAAGCTCCGAATTCATATAAAAACGCATTTTATTCAAAATACGTGCGGAGAATGACTATTCAAGCCAGCCAAGTGCTTTTATACACTGAACTCAACAACACCATCTACTGCCTCAACGCTGAATTTCCTCACCCGATTCCTATACGAAATCTGCTTATTATGATACCCTCTACCCGTCCTTATATTTGTGACATATCGTTCTGAAACACCCTGTATCTAAAAGCTATAATAATTTGAATATTCCTTGTAATTGAAAGTACCTCTCTATTATCCATGGTTTCATATAAACATATAATTGTAGTTCGTAGATTATTGCGATATTCTCCATCTTGAATCACTTTTCTATCATTTATTTAATGACTTGCAAACTTCACATGCTACGCTGGTAGCTTTCTCCAAATGAACCTTGAATCAAACGAAATATATCCGAAAATTTGACTTTACGTTTTAAAAGCAACATTTATCTTTAGTTAGATTATCTTTCCGCATTGCTGAAAACGATACGAACGTCATTTCTTTTTTTCCTTTCTAATGTGTCAGACTAAATTTAGGCTATTAAGAAGCAACATTCTTTTACTTCATCGTTTACAGTAGGATTTGATAACGAACGATGCAGAAACAACAAACAATAGCGGACAGGCAGAAAGTTGCCCAAATATGCATATAATTAAAACACTTTTTTTTTTGTTTTTTTTAAAGAAATTTCCATTTTTGAATGGACAATTTTAGGATAGTTTGATATTAGGTTCGCAAATCTTTCGACGGTTGATAGAAAAAGTCCATGCGTATTAATTTCGTTTCTAATACAAAGAATTACTCGAAAGTTTAGTTTCCAGAAAACCCCTGTGCTTTGATGAAAATACAGCAGTTTTAATCTGGCGATTTCACGCACTTTTTGCGTTAGACTTAGGACTTGCTTGTATTTTGGGGTAAATTGGAGAACCAAAGCGGTAATCTCAGTGTTTTAGCAAAATATAGTCAGTTGAAATATTCCTTTAAAAAACGGATATTTTCTAGAGTATATGTAATATGTAAAGTGTACAAATGAGACTAAATGACCTTTGCAAAGAAAGTAATTGCAAAACTTATGTAATGGTTTTCTAAATCTAGTAATTATATAATGTTAAAATGCACATGTCATGTTTGTGACGTAAATTTTAAATTTTCGAGTATCGTCCGCAGAGTAAATGCGGCATGTCAGAAAGTTAATGACATTTGCACTTAAAAAAAAAAAAAATTGTGAGATGGTTTTTCACTTTAATCTATTCCTAATTGAAGGATTACAAACTATTTACGAATTTTAAGAAATAAATATTGAAATTAAAGAGATACAATGTTTTTCTTAATCTATTGTACTATTAATAATTTACACGTGGCACTGAAAAATTTTACTGAAATTTGAAAAAAAAAAAAAAAAAAAAAAAAAAAAAACGATGAACATATATCGATTTTCAAAACTTTTACTAATGATATGGGTGAAGAAAAGAAGTTTAAAAAATTGAATGAAAAGTCCACGAGGCTTCTTCCTTAGCCATTCCAAATCCTTCAGTAATTAATTTTTCACAAAGGAAAGATATAAACTGTCACATTATTCTAAAAATGCTAATGTTCGGTATTTTTACCGATAATGAGGTAAAAATTTCCAAAAGGCACGGAATGAATATTTTTGAGTGAAAAAAAAAATGTAAAAAAAAAAAAAAAAAAAAAAATATATATATTCCGGTTCAAACCTAATGAAAAAATATTTTTTTTCCGACACCCTTTAAGTTTCTTTCTTTTTTTTTCCTTCTTGTCACTAGAAATGGATTTTCTTAAGGAAGTGATTGAAATCTCTTATAAATTTCTTATTGACTGCTCACATAATACATTTGAAATTTTCATGAAGGGGAACAATTATTGACCGAATTCTGTTTTTTTTAAATGTACAATTAATATTTGATAGGTTTTTCCACTAAAAGTTTCAAAACTACATTCTATTAATGGTTTTTAAGAATATCTTGTTTAATATTTTTAAACATATACTTCCCTATTGAAACCATTATTATTAAACAACTTTCAAGATTTTTTTTTTCTTTTAAGTTTACAAATATGACCTCTAAAATTATATAGGTTTCTATATTGTAATTTTAAAACATGTGTTCTACATTTTTAATATTGATTTTTATGTTATTAATTATAATCAAAAGAAGATTTCTCTTTCAGGGCTTCTGGTCGTAGTAAATTTTATTTCTAAAGCTGTTGTTGCGTCTCTGTTCTTGAAATTCTACTTTAAAATTCTGGAGTTTGGTATAGTTATTTTTACTTTACACTTAATTTTTCAATACTGAATATTCTAATGCTATTATAATGCTCAATATGTGTTGTTTAATTAATGTTTCACAAATATATTATACAGCAGATTTTCCTCATCAAAGTTTATTATTTTATATATTAAATTTTACTTAATGTTTGATGTGCTCAAAAATTCCGAAATTTTACCTTAGATTCTTAAAAGCTTTCTCTATGCAAGTGCATGAAAGTGATGTCAGACTTTAAATTCAGCTTTGTCAGCTTTTCTTTATCAAATATCGCTTTTGGGTAAGAGCTTACTTCAACAATACCTCGTCTTTTTAGAACAAAATTTCTTTAACAGAAGAAATTTTTCAGACCATTGTTCTTGTTCCAAGAAGAAATATATCTTTTAAAATTGTTGCGATCTGTATTTAATAAAATGGTGACAGTAATATTTAATTTTACTAATAATTATATTTATTTTTCTATAAAATAATATTAAAGTTAGAATATGTATTTAATGCATTTTCAAGAGTATTATAAACAAATTTACTAATTCAGTGAAGGTACTAAAGACTTTAATAAATTTAATTTAACTATCATCACACTTGATTTTTACTTTATTCTACCTATAAAAGAAGAAAGTATTGTAATCGAAATTTCGTGCGACTTCGGTTTATCAACGGATTTACAAGTTTTAGGGGTTCCGAAATATATGTTTTTACAAAATGTCTGTCTCTCCGTATGGATGTCGGCGTGTCTGTGTCCGTGTGTGTGTGGGTGTTCTCTTTGTATAATTGGGAAGTTTATGAAGATCGAACCAAATTTCATGTTTGTTTTTGACTATGAACAGCATGTCCCAGAGGAATTTGGGGATATCCCGCCTGAAGGGGCTCTGTAATAGCAATTTTTGTGTTATTTTCATTATTGTATCATCAGAAAGTGTATAAAGTTATGAAGTTACTAAACTTAATAAATATGTTTTTGACTATGAACGTCATATTCCAGTTGAAAATGGAGATATTTCGCAGTAAGAGGGCGCTGTGATAGCTGTGATAGCGATTTTTGTAAGATTTCCTGGGCGGTATAGTAATAAATCAAGCTATAGAGTTCTGGAAAAAAGTTTACGACCACTAACAAAAACAGTAAACATCTTTCTTTAATGAAATGTTAATATCACAACAAAATTACAAACAAAGTTATCCGAGTTTTATTGTTTTAGGTTGCAATATAATTAAAAAAATTATGCAAAAATTAATTTCTACATAACATTGCTTGATAGAAAAAAGTTTAGGAAAATTATATTTTATAGTTAAATTACAGATGTAAAAAAATTGTCCATCTAGTTTCAGTGCCTTGTTTACTTTTCCTTAACACATATGATTTCAAAAGAGACTTTGAGAAGGATTTGGAAAGGTTTATGCCTGTGGAATTGGATATTTGGTTCCGTGTTTCCGAAATGGCTGCTTTCAATTGAACAATCGAATCAAAGTACTTCATCTTTACAATTAAGTTCCTGTGGGTGTAAGTGTTGTCAAATTCATAAAAATTTCTAGATGTACCGCTCTTACTACTACCTAGGTAAATAAACAACGTAAATCTTTGTACTATTTTTGAGGAATAGGGGAACTAGAAAATCTCCTCCAATCACTTCAAACGATGATACTTTATCTGCATCTGAAGGAAGGGGTGCAATATCATGGCAGTAAGGTTTAGTGCTAAATATATTTTACAGATGAAACATCGCCTTATTATAGGTTTTACTTGTTGCCTACCCTTTAAAATCCATAAACTTTCTCTTCATTGAGCGAGTGTTTCGGTAAGCCTAGCATGAGCTACATCGTTCATGCACTTTTCTGATTTGAAGATTTGTAAAATACACTTTGTTTAGGAGGATAATTGGATGGTCTTCTGAATAACTTAATTTTAAATTTTGGAGTCTTCCTCTCAATCGCATAATTCCATCATCATCTAAGAAAGGGTATTTTAAATTTTGAATTCTTGATTTTCTTGGGACTAATATCTTCTTGAGCACTACTTCTCTATCCTCTGGAAAATATTTTTCTTGCGTCTGCTTTATCCAATATTTCTCGACTTGCAGCATTTCTTCAGCAGTTTAAGGCCCTGAAAGGTTACTTAGACATCTCTTCGCATTATTCGTAAATTTGATTATCGAAGAGGTGATGCAAAGAACTCTAGTCAATGTTTTCAATAATTCATTCATAATGTTTTATATTTTTCAATTTCAAAAATTGTATTTTCTTTGTGAATCATATTATCAGTTTGAGAAAATTTTGTCCCTTTAGATGATCTTTTCTTTATTTCAGGAACTTTTATATCAATTTATTTCGTTCCTTACGGCCAAAGAGTTTCATTTTCTTGCAGACACTTGGGACCGTTAACACTAGAACTGTGGGACTCTCCGTTTACCTAGAACCGCGGGACCCACCAGTGGCTGAGAGGTTCTGCTCTCGAAGCTGGTAGACGGGAGGTGCTGGGTTCGAACCCAATCGAGCCCGTCGGCCTAATCGTTCGGAGTTTTCGTGGTTTTCTTCGAACCTTGCATTTCGAAGCGTAAATACGGGTTAAGTTCTCTTAGAAAGATCCGTACGGAGGGCACTCCCCCTCCCTTAGGGCCTATATCCCTCGAATTGATAATTGGCCGTCATAAACACAAACAACCTAGAACCGCGAAGCGGGTCAATTTGATCCAGGATTGAAAAGGATATATAAATAAGCACATATGTTTAATTTGTTTAATTAAAATATTATATTTTCTTGTAATTATCAATACTTCTTAACATTTGCATTACATTTTATTTATAAAGTCAGAAGCGAAATTACCTACATTTCAGAAAATAATATTCGAAATTGTTTTTTCTGAAGTATAATAACAAATATTTTATACAAAAAAAACTTAGACTTCATAAACTTTAATACAAAATATATTATCCATTCAAATAACTCGAGATATAAAATCTTAGAATAATTCAAAGTTATATAAAAAAAATAACAGTAACTTACTAGTTTTACAGATGTATTTAATCCAATTTATTGTATGCATTGCTTGCAAAACTTGATTATAGGTTTTGTACATTTACCACAAATATGTGAGTACATTACATTTTGAACAAATATTTTTAGTCTTTTTGAAACGTGGTAACGGGCTAATTTAAGCTTAGTTTGTGTTTCTCTATCGTTTTCAGTGATCTTCGCACCCAAATGACACAGTTTTTTTTTTTTTTTTTTTTTTTTTTTCAAAAAGAGAAAGAACTGTTCTTCAACTAAGTCTTGAAGAAATTATAGTCTACTTATACATTTTCCGGTTACGGCTTTGTATAAAACCTAATCATTGATAGCAGCAAGATGTAAAATATTATAATTTAGATTCACCGGCCTCCTACGTGAAGCAAACTTAACAGTTGGCTTCCTTGTCATCTGCACAATCTATCACATCTACACTTAATTTAGTTCTATTGTAGTAAGCAGCTGCATTAACTAGTTTTTTAGAATTATCTAAAATTTCAACAGTTGGACGTAGACTGTTGAGCAGCAAAACATTTTTATCTTTTTTTTCCCCTGGTAAACAGTTAGGCTGAAGTCTTTATGTGTTAGTACAATAACCGCATGGAAATTTGATTTTAACTTTTACAGAGACTGGTAATTCGCTTCTTGAGCGTTTTGCAGTTTCTATAAGGTTCGTTTTTTTTTATCAATATCTGCGAGCAACCAGAATTTGATACTGAATTTATCTGGTTTGTTAGGATATACTGAGTAAACCTACTCATAGATTTTGAAAGTAATAACTGCTAATCTACGCTTATGTTAGGCCTTGAAATATAGTTAGTCTTGCAGTTTTCAGTGAACGATTTCAGATATCAGAAATCAGGACAAATGTCTTTGTATCAAGACCGGTTTGTTTTTATATCGAAGCATAAGAATCTCATTATTTCACGAAATGTTTTTCTTTTCATTGCATTTCGAAATAAAACGGCGGTCTACAGTTCATTGATCACAGGCTATCCATTTTGACCGTTTTTATACAATATTTACTCCGTACATATAAAATTCATATAGAAACATCAATTTCTCCACCCATTCATTTTCACGAATCTGTTGATGAGCTTTATTTTCAGCATATTTCTTTATATGTTTCAATTGCCATTCATCTATAAGAATCTCTTGAAGCGCTTCATGGGCTGTTATCCATAATACTGCGTTTAGTTTGTGGCGTTGGGCGCACAAACTTCTTTCTAAACACTATGTAGTGTTTTTCTCTTTTTGTTGCTCATTTCTATTTGAACAACGTTTTAAATTATCCCTTTTTTGCCAACGTCTTTATTTCCAAGTGTGAATGCGCAAGTTATTGCAAATTTATTTTCCAGATTTACATGAGTGTAAAGTACCTTTTGCTCAAAATCTTCATTCTTTTTTTTATCTGATAAATATAACAAACTTTTTTTTTAACACTCATAAATTGTCATCTGCATTGCGATAAAAAGTTTCAACAATTCTGAGACGATTGGCCGAGTCGTCTTTACTTTCATTTTCTGCATCAGAATTCAACCTTTCTTCATTTGCAGATATATGTCTATATATATAGCAGATATATATAGATCTTTGTTCCTCAAAACTAATAGATTTTCATCATCATTATCTCGTTCTGAATCATTTTCAGATAATAGTTAGCACTATTCTAAAGATTTTTGATGGTAATATTACGACATTGTGAAATCTTATCTATACTTACAATGAACACAGAATAAAAGCAATTTCAATACATCTTCTAAATATCTGTTGTAATTTTTCACTGCTCTAGTCTACTCTTCACACCAAGCATATATTTATTGAAAACCTTCACTATTCCACATTCGGATTCTGCCCGTTAGAGGAATTCTGGGGGGAGGCAGACATAATTTATCATTACTTCCGAGAAAATGCGTCGGTTTTTGATCATTTATGCTTAAAAAAAATTTTACGGGTTAAACTGACCCGCTCCGCAGTTCTGGGTATAAACGGTTATAACTGGAAATTTATTTATGTTATTTGCTTTTAAATTCGATAAGTTGTTGTTTACCTAAAAATATTAAAAGTCAGAAAATGAAACATTTTTTCAATTAATATTTTTTTCGCGGCGAGAAATGAAACATCGTTTTGGGTCAAATTGACAGGCTCCTCGGTTCTAGTGTTAAACCATGCTTCATTCTTCAAAAAAGATTCTAATTTTCTTTTCTTTGAAAAGAGGTTCTTTAACATACGCTGTTAGCCTGATCCCTAATATTGCATTCATGAGCTTCAATTTTGGCAAAGATTATTTCTTGATTCGAGCTACTATTGCTTTGGAAATGACAAAACTAGAGAATATATGTTCGCTGTAACGGTATCTTAGATAAACATATCCATAAGCCTTGGAACTTGCATCACTCAAACAGTATAACTGCAAATTTGGAAGCGAATATTTTGAATGTTCGTCAAAAGAATGTGTATCAATCTTTACAGCTTGAATGGAACTTAGTTGTTTGCACTAATTAGTCCATTTATTATGAATATTTTCATTTAATTCGTCTTTTTATTTAGACGCGCTTTCCAAATTACTTGCATAAGAATTTTTGCAGTTACTGTGAAAGGGTATAAAATTCATATGGGATCATACGTTTGCCCCATCATCTTTAACACTTCTATTTTTGGTTATACCATTATTCTTACCATTATATTTGAAAAGATTCTGCAATTCAACTTCTAAATAACCTTCTTGGGTATTTCATTTATAGCCTAGAAATATGGTATAAGCAGTCTTGATGCATATTTTCTTATTTTAAGTCGAACTGTGATTCAAAATTTCCATATTCGCATATTGAAATTCGCATCAGCAACTCTTTCATTTTAGGACAACTACACTTTATAAATATTGTTGTTTCTAAAACTGCATTATCTATTTCAGATTGCTCCTTTTCTGTTTTTATTAAAATAGTTTCTAAGTCACAAAAAGCTTTTAAAATATCATTTCCATAGATATTTCTCCCAAGCTTAACATGTTCTGAAATAGTTTTCGTAATACTAATTAAATATTGTAAAATATTTGTATCTTTTTGTGCTGTGGTAACATTAACAGTCCATTCTAAAACAGAAAGTACAAGGTCATATGCAAGCCTGCAAACATTTCTTGTTAGCAATTTCCAATAACAATCACTTCTTATCAAAATAGACAATATAAAATATTTTGAATCTCCATATGTTCTATCAGCTAATTGCAGTTTTTTTCTACATAAATAATTTCCCTTATCGAGTACAGCGAGTAACTCATCACTAATCTCAGATACTCTAACACTTCAATTGTAATACCTTTATTCAGCATTTCAGGATTTTTCAAAAGAACTTTGTACCACTTACGTCTTTGTTTTAAAGCTGCTTTAGAACCAAAAGTGTGAATTGCAATATATTCTTTTCCCACTAATTGTAAGCCTAATTTCCCTGCAACATTACCAAGTATGAATGACCTCTGTAACCATAAGTCATATAAAAGGCGTATTTTCGATTTATCTCCTTTCCCGATAGCTAATACAGTAGCGGTTTGCAAATAAATATCTCGTATTACGTTTCCATTTCGCTGATGAAACTAATGTATCTATTATTTCCCCTTTATACCCGATTTCTTTACAAATAAAAGAATTATGTCTTCGAAAACAAAATTTACATCTATTTTTAGGCTTACAATGGTTGGTTACTAGTTGGAATCTTTTAAAACATAAGAAACATATTACCTGACTCTTTAATTTTTTTTTTTTTTGTCTTCTATACAGAATCAGAAAAAAATATTTACAGTCATTGAAAATTTAAAAAAAAGCCCGTATTTCAAACGCTGAGTCATCTCAGGCTGCAAGGGCCACCGCTCCACGTGACCAACGTATGATAGAAACTCTCGCTCACTTCTTCTATTTAAAGCAGGAAAAATTAAAACGAAACATCTGAACATTAAGATTATGGCTTCAGTGTCAAGATTTTTTTTTTTTTTGCTGTCACTGTACTTTTAAAACGAGGCTCCTATATCATGATTTTCAGAACAGAATATGCATTTATTCTCAACATTAGCGTTCAAAGTAGCCGGCGTACGCATTATGTGATCGAATAATGTAGTATTAAGAAAAACTCTATCAAAAGCTTATTTTTTATTATCAACTTTCTTTTTAAATCCTGTGTTGCCATCTGATTCTTTCCTGCGAAACGAAAGTGCACGTTCTCTCGTTTCGATTTCCGCTCTCAAATAATCTAAGAGTTTCAAAACGTTCCATAATTGTGTTTAGTTTTTATTTTCTCTGTTATAATTCAACATTAAATTATCTGGTTTTATCTTTGTTAATATAGGAAATAATAAATTTCTATAACTTTCTAACTCAATTTCCAGTGCTAAGCTACTTATATGTATTTCCCAAGTAACATACCGATTGCGTAATTCTTTTAAGTTAGAGGAGTTGTGGACATTTGGTAAATTTAACAACTCGTAATTATGAGATCTGATCAGCATTCCCTTTTTTCGTAGCGACTATCAAAAATATTTACCAGCCACATCATAGTTTTCTTTGGAAATTGATAATCCTTGAATTATAGTTTGCGCAGATGATTTTAAGAGACTTTTAAATATATCTACTTTGCTTATTTCATCATTGTCATGAATGGCTGATTAAAACGGACTGTAAAATTCTTACCACTTCTCTAAATCACCATCAAATTTATTAACGTTCAGCTTTGGCAGGTTAAGGCGGTACACGGTCATCAAAGGCAAAGTGGTGTTCATACTACCAAGAGCAGCATCCAAATTTGAAACGACATTACTTTCTCCTTTCTGTAAATCTTTCATTTTACGATTTAATTTAGTTTTTACTGAGATGAGTTTTTTTTATATCCTTTGTTAGATTCTATATCCGTTTATAAACTTTTTAAATCTTTTATTTCTTCCTCATTAGTTTATTTCACAATTTCAAGGGAGGAGTCTTCTAGTCAAAGGATATCAATTGTACTCTCGGAATATATAAACACATCATTGATACCATTCATTAGCTTCGTTGCACTGATTTAATATGTTTCTGTTTCGGTTTTAATGTATATAATCTTTCTATTTTAATATTATCAAAATAAATTAATTCTTATCAAATTAATATTTCAACCAAATAAAAACACAACGTACTGGCGCCAAATGAAAAAAAAGATTAAAATATATCTCTATATCTGTTTAATCAAAGCTTTTTTAACCCAGATGGTGACTTTGACACACTTTTAAATGGTCGATCTCCGCGATAGTATTTATTTTAGAAAAAATGCATTTTAGATGAAACGAAACTTTTGACAGACCAGAACGAACACTAAATATTTGATAAACAATATTTTTACATAAATTTCCTTAAATGCCTCCTTACACCTCTCGTTCACAAACAGAACATAGCACAAGTCTAACAAAAACTCAGAAACAAATGAGTTTTCAGTTCACACAACTACATTTATACCGCGAGCCCAGGAGTTTGGAAGTACTGCCTGAAACCTCAATAATACTTGCTTTAAAGCTTGTTTTTAGTATTACATAGGAAAATAATTAGTATATTCATGCTGAGATGGCGCACGAAGTGCGACAAGCCATGTGGAATTAAAGGGAAATATACTCATCTAAACTTATAAGATTGAAAAATATTGCAATGTAACCATATGCTTCAAACTACCATTTGCTATACTTGGTGATGCAAACAGCTGTATATTAGGTATCTTTATGCATTTTAGCTGTTGATACGTGTATTTGTAGTGAATCAGAATGAAAATATCTTAGATTAAAAAAAATATTTTATTCATACTTTATTTTCTCCTAAAGTTGTTAAAAATATAGCATATTTTGAAAATTGTCATTGAAAAACAAAAGAAAATATTTTTCTAAACGACACTGCAAAATTATATGTACATTGGTGAAAAAGAAGAAATAAGAAAACTTATATAAACACATATAACCCTGACCTCAACGATTATACCTTAGTTACATGATTAAATTTCCTTATATCAGAAATAAATCCAAACCCGATAAAAATTACAATCTAACAAAACGCATGTACTTTTGTTTTAATCTGATTTAAATTAAACTATTTTTTGAAATAAATAATCACCTTAACTTTAGTAACAATTTAAATTGTCTGGTTTTATATTAACAACTATTTTAGAAGTTAGTACTTATCCAATGATGTTAGTTTCACTCTTTATTAAGTTTTGCACTCTTATCTGTAATGATAAAACATCGTAACACTAATTGATGGAGTAAATCTTCGTTACTTCTGATACATTCTCTCAGGATATCCCCTGATTAATGATGTAGCGGTATTTATTGAAAAGAAAAATTTCTTTTAATGGTTATTTTACAAGGCGGGGGTTTATGCTGTTAACGAAAAAAGTTATTTTTGTAATTAGGAGAATAAGTTGAAAAAATAAGTAAAATTAATTATGTGTTGAAACAATAATATCGGAATTTTAAGTTCTTGATAAAAAAACAGATTATGTTACTCAAATCTATTAATCAATGTATTTTATAAATCTAATCAATGATTAAAGTTGCTCAAATATGTTTCTTCTAAACACTTTAAATTTTATACTTTTCATGTATGTTAATGGTTTTATATTTTTAAGGGGACAAGGGACCTTGAAAACCTTAAATATCAATTTTTTATTTTTTGTAAATTTCACTTTAAATATTATTCAAGGGTACATTATACGCATTATGGCATGCACTTATCACAAAAAAAAATATTTTTGAGAAAAAAATGGAGTTTTACGCGTCGTCTTATAAATCTTCGAAATGCTCCCTTCGCGTTCCATATCAATAAAAATCCACAATATTTTTTATAAAAGTTTGGTTTATATATATAAATAAAACTGTGCATCGAATTATATTTATATGACTATAAAGGTAAACAAATTAAAAAAAAAAACTTAATTTTTTCGAAAAAATTTGAAGCAATTTTCAAATTTTTTTGTATACCTTTATATTCAAATATATAAAATTCGATTCACAGTTTTATTTATATATATAAACCAAACTTTTATAAAAAATATTGGGGATTTTCATTGATATGGAAAGCGCAGGGGGCATTTCGGAGATTTCTAAGGCGACGCGTAAAATTGCACTTTTTTCTCGAAAATAACATTTTTTTTGTAATAAATGCATGCCATAATGCATATAATGTATCTTGGAGTAATATTTAAAGTGCAATTTACAAAAAATAAAAAAAAATATTTTTAAGGTCCCTCGTCCCCTTAAATACATATTTACTTGTCTGAAAAATCCAGTATAATTAACCAAGTATAATCATTAAATGAAATAGTTAAGAATAATAGTGAAAACTTGTCAGAATCGTGTAAAATATTTCAATAATTTTAGTTACAGTTGATATAAGAGTTATGAAAATAAAAGTGAGGCTGTTGGTAAAGAATCCGGCTTTCAGAAGCAGAACGCTGAACATGCGGCACTAACTAATTCTGAATATGAGGAAGTTAAACGGTATTGGCAGAACATAATTGGCTGTAAGCCATCGTTAAAGTAACATGACTGAACGATTCATATTCAGGATTCTTAGTATCCAAATATTCTTAGCGCCACTTGCACCACCTTACAGAAACACAAAGGAGCAATCAAGGATCGCCATCCTGTCATGTTGCCAAAAGGATTACTCTTTTCTTAGAAGAATGTTGTCCTGCTCGATAGTGCACACTTCCCATATAGCTACCACGTGCATACATTTAATGGAGGAAATTTGATGGAATTCCTTGAACATCCCATATAGCTACCATGTGCAAACATTTAATGCAGGAATTTTGATGGAATTTCTTGAACATCCCATATAGCTACCATGTGCAAACATTTAATGCAGTAATTTTGATGGAATTTCTTGAACATCCCATATTTCCTTGACCTCTTGCCATGTGATAGCAGTGTCTTTTGAGTCCTTCAGAAAGCTTTATGAAAAAAGGAGAAATGACTCGCAAGAGGTATGAGGTCCGGACCGGCATTAAAGAATGGTTCCTCCCCCAAACCCCTGGGGGATTTTCGCTTTAGGGGGCTGGTCACTCAGCTTCCCATTTCTTTTCACTAATGTAAAGTCTATGGGCATTTGATGCATTCGTATATTTAAAATATCTCCTTGGGAAATTAATATTTTAACTTCTATTTTTTGTGTACACTTCCTAAAAGATGTCTCTTATTTTCTTAGTTGTGAAAATATTTCTAAACTATAGACTTAATTTTATAGGAAGTGTTAAAATCTTACTCACAGTTCGCCCGCTTTTAACACATAAAATATTAAATTCAGGACAGATCTTAGAAATATTTTCAAAACTAAGAAAATAAGCGACATCTTTTAAGAAAAGTACACAGAAAAATGTTGTTAAAAATATGAATTTCCCG
This sequence comes from Maratus speciosus, assembly GCA_963932465.1. Taxonomy (NCBI): domain Eukaryota; kingdom Metazoa; phylum Arthropoda; class Arachnida; order Araneae; family Salticidae; genus Maratus; species Maratus speciosus. Next base: position 434,071,088 of record OZ010789.1, on the reverse strand, counting down.
AGAAGATATTTTAAATATACGAATGCATCAAAAGTCCATAGACTTAACAATACGGAGGTGAATTCCGAAGTTGAGTTACTAGCCCTCTTAAGGTAATGATCGCGTGTGTTAGTGGGACACCCGTTTGAGCTTTCATTGCAGCTTTGTTTAGCCATTATTAACGCGTGAACCATTTGTGCTTCTGCATACTCCGAATGATATCCTTAAACTACTTGTCAGGCCGGCAATAGTTTCACTTTCATTTGTGCCGATCTATATTATTCCTTATATATATATGTTACCGTGAAAGACCGAAATTCGGAGAAAGTCGAATTTCACCGGTGAATGTCAACATTCACATAGTCGCTTGGTGTATGTCCGAAATATTTGTTGAATATCCTTATTTCTGACTTACACCGACAAATGTCGACATTCACCATCCACTAATGGTGAATGCTAAATATGTCGGAAATTTGCATTTAGTTCTCCGTGTTTCAGGCTCGATTATTAAATTTTAAATCATAAAAACGTTTTAATCGTCTGTAATTCAAAGGTGTGCTGCACGCATATTCACATTCGCAATACTTACTCGGTTCGGATTCGACACAGGTATCTCGGTATATTTTTCTTGTTTGAAATTTTAAATATTTTGAAACACATATACAGGCGATTGATATCTCACACAAGCTTTGAATTATTATTTAACCGTTTGAGTGTAGAGCAGCATGATAGCTCTCATCTTGTTAAGTGCCACAATTTCAGGAAGCGCGACACCGCTACTCTTGTTATGTGCCACAATTGCGAGAAGCGCGATAACGCGCATTTTGTTTTATGCTAAAATTACTTAGAGGGTGATAGTGCTCCTATTTATTGTCTCAGTGTAGTGTGCATTTAAGTTGATTGCACTAGCGAAGCGTGCTATTTCTGTATATATCGTCGGCTTACAAGTATTTTTTTATTATATATAAGCCCAAACACATTCGCATTTTCGGCATATATCCACAAGATTTGTTTCGCACTCAAACTGTTAACACATTCGGGGCCCAACGTCCTATTAAATGGTCTCAAGACTCTTAAAGCTTTAAAATTTTCGAAATTTTAATTTTTTTATATGTTAAACTCGTATCTTTTCTGAACATTTTGATATAATTGTTTCCTTGAAATTTCCTTTAGAACAGAAGTTATGGCTTTTAGAATTATACCCGCTTAATAGCTGAATCGGCGTTTCCAAAACTTTGAAGTCATTTTTCTCCAAATGACGTTTTTTGGCATAATGCACACGATATCTGAAAAACTACTGATTTTTTTCATGACATTTTCAAAACATATGTTTCATATTAGTCTGTATAAACTGAAACTAAAATTTCCTTTTTATTGTTAAAAAAGAAAAAAAAAATCTTTTAGGTGATTATATTGTTGAAATTTTCTAAATTTTTCATTAGCTAAATACATCATTGTATTAAAAATATAAAAATGCTTTAAATACAAATTTATTTATGTTCAGGGTAATTATTGTAATCTGAAGTATAAGTAGACACCAAAATTTTCATTCTAGTTGCGATACTTATTTTCTAATCGTGCGCGTAATCTATTATACCGATTTTTTGCATCTTTCAGCACAATAAAAATTGTCTCTTAAAATAAAATACATTTTAAGATATTAAATGTTGAAAATGGTCTCTTTTTTCTAATTTTATACTTCTTCTTTATTTAATTTTAAGAGCCCAAGAGTCCCTTAAGTGATTATGTCTTTCTACTGAGTATTATTTTGTCTCAGCAAGTAGTTTTGTTATTATCTCCATGTAATAATGATAGAATCCTAATTTTAGTAATGTATCCATTATCCATTGAATTCTCTGTCTCTCTCTCTTTTTTTACAATGCATAAAATTTTTACTTAAGTTTATAAGTTTTACATATTTAAAGGAGTGATTGTTTTTTTTTTTTTTTTTTTTTTTTTTTTTTTTTTTTTAATAACCACTGTCTTCTCCTAATAGCATATTTGCCATAAGAATTTTGATAATAAATAAGTCGCAGTTTACTGTTTGTTAATAAATATTATAAAAATCTAGGAAAGTAATTACCCGAAAAAACCGTTTCAGTTATATTGGTTATATTGGCTGATATATCTAGTCATCGCTAACAGAGTTGGCAATTAAACGGAAATTCTGGATTCAAAATATCTACCACTTTTTTTATTGGCAATTTTCATTGTATTTATTTCATGAAAGTTTGCCATTAAACAAAGCAAAAATTATGAAAAAAAATATATTAAAAGAATCAGGTACTTTTAAATATAAAAGTACGCTTAGTTTTCAATATTAATCCCTAACATTTGAACTGAAATATCAATATTGATAAAATATTAGGTTTACTTTGGAAATATTTGTAGTGAAACGTGAATGCTGCATAAAGGTTGCTGTACATTGCAATAATCTCTAACAAAATGTCAATATTGTAAAAATACTTATTCTAGGTTGGAAATATTAATAGTGAAATAGCAAAATATTTTTGAACGCACTGCACAAATATGTACAAACTGTAAGTTCAAACATTTGACTCAAAGTAGATTTTATTTTTATAAGTATTATTTTATCTCATAGAAACAAATTAAAAACGTAAATTTTATTAACTTAAGCGAAAATTTTGCACATTAGGAAAAAATGAATGTAACGGATAATGAATTCAAAGGCATTTAATCATCTGTTTTATTGTTGACTTCAGCCATATCTTTTCACACTTTCACATGTATAATATTATTAGAATTAGAATACTATCATTACTACATGGAGATAATAACAAAACTAATGGTTAAGGCAAAATAATACCGCTTGAGGGGGTGGGGGGGTGGAATATATTATAACCCACCTAATTTTAATCAAGATTTGCACCAAAAACATATAATTACACATTTATTTTATAACTTTGGTCGAAAGAAGTTGTAAAATAGCTTTTCCTTATTTTGATATTTTTTTTTTATTCCGGTGTGAAACCAACATTACGGAAACACAATTATTTGCCCCTGAAAGGATTAATGTGACACTTCACCCCGAAAGAGTCAAATAACAATTTCGTAAGTCCATGAATAGCGATCGGCTTCATATCATAAAGAGTTCAGAAAATTTAATATTTAATACCAGAAAAATAAACTTAGAAGTACATGTGTACAATCCAAATCGAGTAAGTATTGTGAAAATGCATGCTGGGCTTAGTTTAAGCAGAAAACACTTTAGACAGTATTTTAGAGTACTGTTCTTGGAAAAAAAAAAAAAAAAAAAACATTTTTTTTTCTCGCTTACTCTCAATTAATGTATTTAAGTTTTCAAAAAGAAAAAAAAAAGATCACGACTCACTGCAGTATCCATTCAATATAAATTAGAATATTGAATTAAAAAATAAATAAAATTTAAGAAAACGTTGCGCGCATCATCAAACCTTGCATAAAACTGACAAAGCTATTTACTCGCCGTAGAACAAAGAATTTGGCGACAGACTGCAGCCTCTCTGTTAAACACCACTTCTATTTTCGACATCCACCAAAGCATATCTGCGTTTGTCGACATTCACCGGTGATGGTCCGAATACAGAAGAATATAAACAACTATTCGGTCTTTCACCGACGTTTTTGGTATGTGTTGACATTCACGGGTGAAAGTCGACATTCTCCAATTTCGGTCTTTCACAGTAACATATATATACAGGGTGTTCCATTAAAGGAGTCCAATATTAATAGGGGTAATAGAGGAGATCACACGGAGCATAAATCAGTATATAATGCCTGGCCGGATCTCAATAATTTTCAAGTTACAGCAAATAGAATGAAAAATCGGAAATTTGTAAAAAAACCCTCATTGCTAAACTATCGATAATGCTACATAAAAACGAAGCACATATTTAGAAAGAGCAGAAAAAATCCTACGAAATGACATAAGTTGTTTTAGAATATTGAGAATTAATGGCGAGTTACAAGCTCTGAAACAGTGAAAAAATGCAAAATCAAATATTTAGCAAAATAATTAATCGTTAATTCCAAAAATGCAACTCTACCTACATCAAGGAAAATGTTATAAAATTTGGTCCATTCCGAAAGCTTTCGAAGAAGCTGACAATAAACCATATCAGTTTAATTGTATGGGAGAAATCAAGCAGTTCCCTAGTTACAACTCTGTACTGTTGCACGCTCGGAAAGGGCGAAACTCCGCCCATGACGATTGTAAACACCCCGTTTTAATATCTTTCAATTATACATTTCTGATCAACCTCTATCAATACCCTTTCATTATTCAGTCTGGTCAAGTGAATGACATATTGTGCAGCTCTCGCCTTGTCTTAAAGCAAACTCCGTGACTGCTGCGTTTCCTCCATGAACTTTCAGGATGATGAAGAAGAAGTACTTTTTATGCAAATTTTCTATGTGTATAGGAAGAAAAGTGTAATAAAACAGCAGTCATCAGTGGGCGTTATGTTAAAGGGAGGCTGTTGTAAGTGGGATTGTAGTAAGTTGATGTATAATAATTATGCCGGAATACTCTAACGAAGAATATGCGGACATGCATCTGATGTACGGGCAAGCTCATGGAAATGCATGTCCACCACAGCGCATGTACCGTGAGCAATTTCCAAGGAGACGTTGCCCAAGTTCGAAACTCTTCATAAAAATCGATAAACGATTACGGGAGACTGGATCGTTTAATGCAGCAAGCATTGATGCAGGGAAACCTCGACATGTACGAACACCTGCAATGGAAGAAGATGTACTGAATATTTTTAAAGATAACCCCTCCACGAGTACACGAGCTGCTGCGTCTGAAGTCGGTGTTTCTCACCAAAATGTGTGGCGTGTTCTGCGTGCAGAAAACATGCACCCCTTTCATGTGCAGCGGGTACAACTGTTATCAGTAACAGATTGTGCTCAGCGGACAGAATTCGTACGCTGGTTGCTTAATGTAACAGAAAATAATCCACAATTTCTGGAAAATATTTTATTTACTGATGAAGCAACATTTACGAGAGAGGGCGTGGTAAACACTCACAATATGCACACATGGTCATATACAAATCCGCACACTGTTTTCCCGTCGAACGCACAACAAAAGTTCAGTGTGAACATATGGGCAGGTGTCCTCGGCGATTATCTCATCTCATAGGACCATATTTACTCCCAGATGTACTCAATGGCAGTACGTACTTGGTTTTCCTACGGGATATCTTACCGCAGTTACTACAAAATGTGCCAGCAACATTGCGCCACAATATGTGGTTTATGCACGATGGCGCACCGGCACATTTTTTCATAGGTGTTCGCAATCACCTCAATTCAACATATCCTGGGAAATGGATTGGACGCTGTGGACCTGTTGCTTGGCCTGCACGCTCTCCAGACCTCAATCCGTTATACTTTTTTGTTTGGGGACACCTTAAATCGCTGGTGTATGAAACGCCTGTGGATACACCGGAGGATTTACTAGCGCGAATCGTTGTCGTTGCAGGAGACATTCCCAACTCCGTCGGAGTTTTTCGGCGTGTTCGCCAATCTTTACGACGTCGCTGTCGGCTGTGCGATTCTGTTAATGGGCGCAACTTCGAACACCTATTATAATAATGTCCGTTCGTCTGCCTTCCGACATTGAACTGTGCAGCGCAGGCCAGAAGACTATGCTTCACATATGTCATAAAGTACGTGGAATGTAATTCTTTATTTGTCATTTTTCTTTTATTTTCAACACTTTTTGGCACAGTATTTTGTAAGTCACAGACTGTGGTGTACTCAAATTGTAAATTACAAAGTTTGTATGAATTAATTTAAAATTTAGTGTCTTTTTTAAATTTATAATTAATAAAATTATTATGCTATTTGTTATTATTATTTCCTATCATAAATTATGATGCACATATACATACAATAATTGTCCATGTAAAACATGTACTGAAACTTCTTGCATAGTTACAAATCGCAATATTTTTAATTATTTCCGAATTTTCACCACCAGTTTAATTTTAAAGAATTTAATTTAAGCTTTATATCAATAAAAGACCACTTTAAAATGTAGACTATTATTGTAAAGTTATTTTGGTTCATTCAACTCTTGAATAATTAAAAATGTTGCATCTCAGAAGAAGCATGATCGAAAATGTATAGTTGAGAGTAATTAAAAAGGCGGTGTTTCCAATCGTGATGGGCGGAGTTTAACCTTTGCTAGTGTCAAAGAAAGCGGAGTTGTAACTAAGAAACTGATTAATTTCTCTCACACAATTAAACCGATATGGTTCATTGTAAGCTTTTTCGAAAGTTTTCGGAATGGACCAAATTTTACTACATTTTCCTTGTTGTAGCTAGAGTTGTCTTTTTGGAATTAACGATTAACTATTTTGATGTATATTGGATTTCGTACTTTTTTCACTGTTTCAGGGCTTGTAACTCGTCAATAAATATTGCTATTTTAATACAATTGATGTCATTTTGTAGGTTTTTTTCTGCTCTTTCTAAATATGTGCTTTGTTTTTATGTAGCATCATCGATAGCAATGAGGGTTCTTTTACAATTTTCCGAATTTTCATTCTATTTGCTGTAACTTGAAAACTATTGAGATCCGACCAGGCTTTATATCAGGGGCGTAGCTACCGTGGAGCAGTTGGAGCAAACTGCTCCAGGCGCACGAATCCTAAGGGCGCAAAATTAGAAAAAGCGAAATAAAGATTTGTTAAAACATTTGCCTAATTTTTTTTTTCATCATTAATCAGACATTATAGATGAATCTTCTTACAATCATCGTATTCCTATGATAATTTACCTTGTATTTAACTTGAACTATTTCGATTTAAAACATGTTTTCATACACTGTTGAAAGAAATGACTTCTATTCCAGAAGCTTTAATTTTAATTCATACCATATTGCAGCTTCAAGTAACTTCTTTAACATCGTTTCAGCATGCCTGATTTTTTTCTGTAACTTTTCCGTAGACTACTGTTGAAGATTTTCAGATCTTAAAGTAATCAAAACTTATTTAACAGGGCTTCAGATCTTAAAGTACTAATCAAAACTTATTTAACAGGGCTATCATATGTCACTTTACTGGCTACCACTATTTCCAAACAATAATCTTTCTAGTACATTTCAATTAAAAATGTTTTAGAAATTTATCATGATAATGATTACTGTACAGAAATAATGGTAGCCAAAGAATTCACTGCTGAGAAACCAATATGTACTATCTAACAGTAATTATTTACGATAATTATTTTACGATTTGGAAAAAAAAATAGCCTGACAAGTTGAAGAAAATTATTGACAATTTTACAAACGAAACCAAGAAAACGAAAATTTTGAAGTTTTTTTTTGTTTGTTTGCTTACTTTGTGGAAACTAAACATATATCACAGATTACAAAACAATAATAAGAGCCGGGTTTAAACATATTCCACATCAGCCCACGGCGACAAAATTTAAAGGGGGGGAGGTGAGGGAAAAGCGGCAACTTAAATTTTGTGCGTATTGTTTTTGAGATTTTAAAAATATTGCAAATGTCAAATGCAGAATCGATAAGCATTTTCCTTCAAAAAGAGAGAAAAGTTAAGTATGAAATTCAGTATTCCTTAGGGCATGATTATAGCCTATGCAAAATTACACCACTTTTATCTAACAGACATTAAACCTTGTTTAATCGCAGAATTTTAGGATTAAATAAGGCATAACATATTTTTCGAACGATATGAGTTTGCTTAGGCCGTAATCAGTCTCTGCCTCCCCTCCCCTCCCCCACCACCACCACCACCAAAATCCGATAGCAAATATTAGTAGTCAATGAATTTTCGAATTTAAAAAAAGGAAAAAAATGTTTGAAGTTACTTAATTCAACTTTCTGAACAGTTTACAAAAATACTGTTTGTTCAAAACAGTCTAAAAATGAATAAACACTTAGTTCCTAATTTTATACAAAGCGAAATATTGGTGATAAAGACCTCGTGTTTTAAAGAAAACATGCACTTTCAATCATAAAGCTTAAACATTTTTCTAATGACATAATTTTCAACAAATTTTCATTCCGCTCGTCCCGAAATAAGGCCTATAAATTAAAACAAGTTGGAAATTGCTCGTCAAACGTGGCAAATGAGGTGCGTTCGTACTATAACTAGTTTTATAATTATTTTTTGCACCCCATATTGTGCTGAATGTATATTTTTTTGCGCTTCATAAGTGCATAGTCTGTAACATCATTAAAATGCACTTACAATAATTTTTCCCCATTCCCGTAATGTAACGGAAAACTTTTGACTGTCCCTGTAATTAAACTATACATTCGATTTTCATAAAATTTGAAATGGCTCGACAAAATTTTGCAGCAATTATATATTTAAAATTTCAGACCATTCGGAAGGCTGTAAAATCATTAAAATGCATTTGCAATAATTTTTTCCCATTGGCCGTAATGTAAAGAAAACTTTTGACTGTCCCTGTAATGAAACTATACATCCGATTTTCATAAAATTGGAAATGGCTCGACAAAATTTTGCAGCAATTATATATTTAAAATTTCAGACCATTCGGAAGGCTGTAAAATCATTAAAATTCACTTGCAATAATTTTTCCCATTGGCCGTAATGTAAAGAAAAACTTTTGACTGTCCCTGTAATTAAACTATACATCCGATTTTCATAAAATTGGAAATGGCTCGACAAAATTTTGCAGCAATTATATATTAAAAATTTCAGATCATTCGGTCGGGTAGTTTTTGCTCTGTTATATGCGGACGGACAGACAGACGGACGGACAGACGGACGGACAGACGGACGGACAGACGGACGGACAGACGGACGGACAGACAGACGGACTGAACGACGACTATAGGTGCTACGTATTTATATAATTACGAACGCACCTAAAAAGAAAAAAAAATAGAATTTTACTAAATTGAGTCACATTCTGGCAGGCTCAGACTGACCCGCCTGGCAACCGACCTGTGGGTCGGTGTGCCCTAAACCAGCTAAAGCTGCTCCCTCCCTCAGGTGAAGCTAATAGTTTTAAAATTTATTGTGTTTACAAAAAGTACGGAAAACGTCTTTCGACTACAAAGTTTCTGAATAACAACACCTGCTGCAGTTTCATGCGTTCTCGAGCTAAAATTAATTAAAACTTATGTCATAAAGTTGCCCCTTTCGATTTAAGAACAGCCTTCATTTATGGCTGTTCTCAAGTTCACTGCTCAACAAGCGCGAAACTTCCTGACACAATGACGTACACATTTTTAAACGTAAAGGTATAAAATTGGCAGGCTTGACTATGGAAGCGATTTGGAATCGAAATGATTTTCCATTTTCTGATAAATAAATTACCTATCAAGTTATAAGCGTTTTTGATTACGTGACAAGAACTTTTTCTTCCTTTGTTGACTGATTTTTCTACTTTCGTCAGGAAATTCCGTTCAAAACGCCACCTTTGCAGTGTTTCCTTTAAAATCTATTGCGTTTTACAAAAAAAAAAAAAAAAAAAAAAAAAAAAAACGGAAACTGTTTATCAATTACAAAGTTTCTGAATAACAACACCTGCCAGTTTCATGCGTTATCGAGAAAAAATTAATTAAAATGTATGTCACAAAGTTGCCCTTTGGATTTAAGAACAGCCTTAAGAAATAAAATCATACAAATTTCATGTTCATCTAAGAATATTATCACGGGCTCGGGCAACACCGGCTGGATCAGCCAGTCTAGACTAATAAAAGAAAGTTTCGCTGTGTGTGTGGTGGCTAACGAAATCTATTGCACACAGAAGTCTGATAATTTGAGTGAGTGTAGTGCAAGATTGTTCTTGATTACACCTGAACCTCAGATTTTTAATTTTTTATGACCGCTCTCCCCCCCATAGAGCACCTTTCAGTTTTTATGCCTGAATTGTTCATAACTTGCCCCCTTTTTATTCGATATGCTTCGTTTTGGGGAGCCTTTTCCCATTTAGTTATTCTCCGTTTCTACATTCCAGTTAAGAACCTTGGCCCTTGGCCCCTTGAAAGTTTTGTGCGCCATGCGTTTTTCACCCCCTAATATTATCAACATCTCAATGCATAACTTTAAAATTGAGACTTGGACTCCTCTCTCCGGTCAGGACACTCATATTTTTATTTTGCACCTAGTACCTTTTCTTAAGAATTTGGAAATACAAAACCCCACTTTTTTTCGCGCTTCTTTAAAAGTTTATTCGAATGATTAATACATACCCTATGATTAATTTCGACTCATTGTGATCTAAAGCGCTAAGTACTAGAGCCTTTTAACATGTTTTCATCTTAGGGCCCTGCTCTGAACTATCATTTGGCTCCTTTTGGGCCTCCAATTATATTTACTTAAAATGGTCTGATTCACTAACTTTTTTTTGTAACAACATCTTAGGAAATTCAGCTACTACGCGAATGACAAAAAATTTTTTTAGACTTCAGTTACCATCAAATTTGAATATTAATCGCCTTCTTGGGGCCCTTGGTGCAGTTTCTTCAAAAATGATCCGATTCCCTTGCAATTTTCTTTAACATAGTTCTAGCGTTCTTTGGCTACTATATAAAGTATTAAAAACTTTCCTTTTACCCAGCTACATTCCAGTTGAGAGCCTGAACCCCAGGGTACCTTGAAGTTTTTGTGCCCTAAATTGTTAATAAATTGCCCCTTTTAATCCGATCTTCGTTTTTGGGGCTCTTTTTCCATTTAGTTATTCTTCCGTTTCTACATTTCAGTTAATACACTGGCGCCCTAGAATAACTTTTTGTGCGTCGTTCATTGTCACCCTCTCATTGCATAACTTCAAAATTGAGTCTCGGACTTCTCTCCCCGAGCAAACGCATTCATATTTTTATTGGGACCCTAGGGTTCTTTTTTAAGCATTTCTTTGAAAGAAATTTTCTAATGATTAATACTTATATCCTATCTTAATTTCGACTAATTGAAAATCTAAAGCGCTAAGTACTAGGACCTTATAACATGTTTTCATCATAGGCCTTGCTCTCAATTATTAGTTGGCTCCTTTTGGTCCCCCTATTATAGCTCCCTTAAACATGGTCCGATTCACTAGGATTTTTTTCGTAACAACTTCTTAGGTCCTCCAGCTACTACATGAAAAACAAATCTTTACTCATACTTCATCTACTTTCTGCATCATGAAAGTTTATCTTAGATTTCTGTTACCACCTTTTTCGATCATTAACGGCGCATTCACTTCTCGGTTGTCATGGGCTCTATTTCAATGAAAATTGGTCAATTCAACTTAGCTTACTATGGCTTTAAAGATTATAGTTCCACCGCCAGGATTCGCAATCTTATCTCGGGTTCAATGGGCTCGATTACTACGGAGTTTGATTCATTAAACTTGGTTTTCCATTGTTTCCGCGCGCGTATGGAACACTACTGGCATACACTGCCTTTGGTAGCGGGGACCAAGGCTACAGATTCATTCAGAAAGAGGTTTGTTGGGAACACACTAGACGCTGCCGAAGGCAGTGGGACACCCATAAAACCTGGTTCATTTGAACTACTTTCGGAATATATAAAATCATACAAACTTGAGTTTTGTTTGTGTTATTATAACGGGCCCGGACACCGCCGGGTCAGCTAGTTACATATATATATGCATAGTATATATGTAACTTCAAAACAAAATTACGCAGAACTTTTTTGAGTGATAAGAGGGCGCACAAACGTTTCTTGCTCCAGGGCGCTGAATATGTAGCCACTGCTTTATATACTGATTTATGCTCCATGTGATCTCCTCTATTACCCCTATTAATATTGGACCCCTTTAACGGAACACCCTGTATATATATATATATATATATATATATATATATCCAAAAATATCTGTAAATATAAGAACTGAGCTACAACAAAATAAAGCTCGGTTTCGAATAATATAGAAATCTAATAGAGTGTTTTTATATATAAAATTCTTGAGTATAAAAAAGGATAGTCGAACGGACGTAAAAACGGATTTTTTTTATTTTAAAATCTATACAATGCACGTAGGAAATCATTATTTCTTATTAATCCTAAACACATAGTTTTTACACAAAAAAGAAAAATTCCTTATTTGAAAAACTATGATAATCTTGAAGTAAATGTATAAGTTGAAATATGTAATTACGAATACCAGTAATAAAAGTAATATATTGTATAATATTATCCTATAATGCCTAAGTATTACTTTAAAAATACGCACTTCCTGTTAATTATAAAACACGAAAAGGTTAATCCGTTTTTAATTTATTATTTTACTATTCAGTAGTTAACTTTATATATATATACAGACATGTGAAAATTATTAGAATAATTGAGAAATTTACAATAAAAACATGTTGTATTAAAGAAATATTTAAAAAATATTGATACATTTAATATTTAGTGTGCATCCCCTTTTTCTATTAAAGAAATGATAGCATACTTTTCTTGGCATACTTTGTATGAGTTTTAGGCAATTAATTTGTATTTCGTTGTCACGATGCCAAATAAGGATGAGTGTTTCTATCAGACTAGTCTAGTTTGTGATGTTGTATTTCTTTAATTTTTTCTTTACAATGGACCAAAGGTTCTCTATGTGGTTCATATCTGGGCTGTTTCCAGTCCATGGAAATGTTTTCTTTAATTAAATTAAAGAAATGCAACATCACAAACAAGAATGTTCTGATCGAAAAACTCATCCAAATTTGGTATCATGACAATGAAATACAAATTAATTGCCACAAACTCATACAAAATATGCCAAGACGTATCGAATCTTTAATAAAAAATAAGGGGATGTACACTAAATATTAAATGGGTCAATATTTTTAAATGTATTATTTTTTTATATAACAAGATTTTAATGTAAATTTCACAATTATTCTAATAATTTTCACACGTCTATATATATATATATATATATATATATATATATATATATATATATATATATATATATATATATATATATATATATATATACATGTATATATATCTATCTATATATGCATGTATATATATATATATATATATATATATATATATATATATATTCTTAATATTGTTAATGATTTTAAATTGAAACAACTAATGGGTTATGGTACTAAATATAGACTTCCATCTAAATTTAATGTTAAATCTATTATCAAACAGTTTACATATGATATTGATATTTTTATTTATAAAATTTCTATCTCTTATAATAAGTCTATTGAATATTTTAATCAATGGAAAATATTAGTAATTGAAAAATTAACTATGGCTTTAAAAAATAATATTGCTGATTTGGTTTCTATTAATACAAAGCATTTTTTCCAACAAATTACTAAATTACAAAAACACTACTTTATTACATATGTAGACAAATCTCCTAATAATTATGCTATTATATGTAAATCTTATTATCACCAACTTCTTACAAATTGTATTTCTTCTAATAAGTCATTTCAAAAAAGTAATGAAAATGTAATTGTAAATAATCGTAAAATTCGAAGTTATTATAAACTATTAAATAATAATCTACTAACTTTAATTATCCATATTTAGTTCTTATTCCCAAATTTCATAAAACTCCAATTAAATTTAGGACTGTAACTATTGGTTGCAATACATATAATAATAAAGCCAATGAACTTCTCTTAAAAATTCTTAATCAATTATATGTACTTACTACAAACAATGATAATACACATTGTATAAAAAATAGCTATCAACTTGTCAATATTTAAAAAAATCTTCATTGTGTATATAATATAACGACATATGACTTCAAAGATCTTTTTAATAATATAGACCTATTAGATTTACATAAAATTATAAATGCATTATTTAAAAAGTATTATAAAAAACTGGAATTACCATGTAATATAGATATTGCATATTTTAAATCTTTCACAAACTTTATTATCTATAACAATTATATATTGCAAGATAACACTTTATATTTACAGCATGTCGGTATACCACAAGGCGGTTGTACATCCAGTTTACTATCAGACTTATACTTATATCATTATGAACGTAATTTTGCTAATAATAATCTACATTTATATCGTTATATTGATGACATAATTTTAATTGATACTGATCAATCTGCAATTACTCAATTTCCAGTAGATTATCCCAATAATTTGGAATTAACGGAAAACCTTTTATCTAACAATACAATTAACTTCTTAGATCTTAAAAGTACAATAAAAGACAACAAAACAATCACAGATTTATATGACAAACGTAAAGAATTTAAATTCAAAGTTAATACATTTGCAAATTTTAAATCTTGTCTACATCATTCTGTATTTCGATATATAATACTTAATCATTTATATAGAATAAAATGTTTATGTTCTTCTCCTCTAATTAACAATAATATTAAAAAACTAATTTATGATGCATTAAATCATGGTTTTCCAAAAAAATTCATATCTTCATTAATATACAATTAGTAATTTTCTTACATGATCTTTTAAAACAAATTAACATATGCGTAAACAAAATTACAAAAAAGTTATAAAATAAAAAAAATAGCTATAAAAAATTAAAAATTGTAAAAAATATAAAAAAATTATTATAGGTTGGATGGGTGGGTAGATGTTAGAGTACGGAGGAGGGTGGTGTTGTCTGGATAATACGCAATGGTTAATTTGAAAAAAAAGGGGGTTGTATTATTACTATATTTTTGATACGTATTTTATAAGGATGTTGATTTGATATTTTATATGTTATTGGTGACTTTCATTAATATTATATTTAGCTTAATTATTGTTTAATCTTATTTACAATCATTTGTTATTAAATTTTAATTTACTAAGGACAATATCATATCAATTACTAATAGTATGCCATTTTTATAGTGATTAATATACATATAAGTATATTTAATATAAATAAAGTTATACTGTATGTATAAAAATTGGGTAATTATTTTCATTATTATTCCTCTATTCTTTTTAATATTGATCTTTTTTCACTTAGTGTTATAAAATTTATTATCGGTTTAATGTTTTTGAATGTCCCACATTCATACTTTTAGACTTTTTATGGATGTATGAAAATAATCCACACACTATATTTGAGATTTTTAGGTAATGGGAATTTAAGTATCTGATAATCTTCTATATACTTCCATATGTTTTTTATTTCCTGTTCATTTTATAATTATCTTATATATAATAGTTTTTATTAAAGATTTTTATATTATTTTTAATAATTATTTATATTAATTATTATTGAATTTATTTTGTTTTATAGTTTTGTTTTATAGTATTGTTGTTGCTATATATTATCAATGTTATAGAATTATTTAAATTCTTTGTGTAGTTTAAATGAGTTAGATAATAGAATATTTTGTATGTTTTTTTTTTTTTTTAAATTTTATTAACAATAGTTTTTTAAGAAATACATAGTGTGGTTTATATTAGGTTTATCATTATCTATATATAAGGATATGTTTCGTTTTGCTGTTAATAAAATTTTTCACATTCAAAAGCTTACAATTGTTTATCTTGTGACATTTGAATAATAAAAGTACTACTAGATGGCAGCACCAAAATTTTTCTTTTGACGATAAGTTATAAATTTTGCTTTTTCCAGCTCCTTTTCAGTTGTAATTTACTACACCAGGTGGATTTTTTAGCTAAATTTTGACGATATTGTTAAATAGTAATTAATTAATTTAATAGTGCATTTTAGTTATTTTAAATAATTACTTTCTATT
The DNA here is from genome assembly GCA_963932465.1 of Maratus speciosus. Taxonomy (NCBI): domain Eukaryota; kingdom Metazoa; phylum Arthropoda; class Arachnida; order Araneae; family Salticidae; genus Maratus; species Maratus speciosus. Next base: position 434,055,422 of record OZ010789.1, on the reverse strand, counting down.
TATTTTATTTTATATTATATTAAATGTATTTATCATGGTATTTCAAAATGTATTAACTGCATCCTTTGGTATCAATTACTGTGATTTCTTAACTGTTTTATTCACCTTAATCTTTACGATATTTTGGTAGCCATGTGCGCGTGGATATATTGAAAAATACTGAAATATTAATCGGTATGTTGTTTATTATTTCTATTTTATATCCTATAAATATTTAAACAAGTTTTATTGATTTTTCCATTTCATATTATTTGTTTCTATTCTGTTTTCAATTTTAATCAATTCACTTGATTTTAATGGTTGTTTGGGCACAGGAAAAATAATTTTTAGCTTTAGCTTATTTTTCTCACAGAAAACTACCATATTGCTTATATCATTGAATTCTGTGCCCTTGATTACGTAATTCAATATATAAGCTTTTCCATTATTTGTCGGTGTCCACTTTCTTCTTTTTTCTTCCATAATAATCCTTATAATAAATTATTTGGCACTTTTTTTATACTTACAGCTTTAATTCATAATATTACGGTTTTTGATGGTGGTAGGTTTTGTTTAATTAATGGTTATATATATATATATATATATATATATATATATATATATACAGGGTGTCCAGCGAATAAGACCCTGATTTCAAAATTAAATATTTCAAAAACAAAGATCAATAGAATTGTGCGTAAACGGTTTGTTTATTAGCTAAGCTGTAAAAATGTTATGCAGAAGTTTCAAAATTTAGGTGCAAAAACCGTTGACAGATGGCGCTGTAATCGCAATACTTGTAAACTGTGCTTCGACGTCCAGAGCACTAGCGTCTCATTCCTAGATGGCTCCCTACGGAAGAACGAATATTGAGAAAGTCCACTTTTTCATTGGGAGGATGTGCAGAAATGGAGACATCTGGTCACAGAATTCTTGCATCAGCTTTAATTTTAGAAAATTTCAATTAATAGAATTTTCAATAAAATGTTTAGAAATCATTATATAAGAACTTACCAAAATATTTTATTAAATACAATTTTTAATGCCATATAATTATTTAAATCAAAATGCATACATTTAGAAAAATAATTTTGCACTTTTAATTTATTTTTAAATCACGGCATAATAGTTTGGTTTTAGCACAACACATATATTTCTTTTCTTTGTAAAAAATTTTAGAGACAGAAATTATGCATTAAATTATTTATTTTTTAAAAGGAATTGATGATAAGTTATATTCTCAACGTCAAAGCAAAAGTAATTTGGCTGCTGCATTCCTTTCCAACACTTCGGATCCTACCGCTAAAAGCTGTACTATATATTTTTGCTCAATGAAAAAAAAAATGAAAACGAGTTTTTAAAATTAAAACTATTTTTTTAACTTAATTAGGTTTTTAAAAATAGAAACTTTGTATTTTTTCATTCAAACTATTCACTACAATTTAAAAAAAAAAAAATATTTATGAATAATTATTATAAATGCTCAATGATTTTTTAAAAATGGTTTCTTTTATCTTAATTAAATTTTAAAACCAGAAACATACGATTTTTTTATTCAAACTTTTTTCGCAATTTAAATGAATATTAAAAAGTAAAGATTCCCATTTCTTTCAAATCTTCCTCTACTTGGATTCGATTCCACGATCTACCAATTAGGAGAGAAAAGATATACCACAGAGATACTGGTATCAGGACCGAAGTAGCTTATAACAAAATTTGAAACAAATCTCAATTCCATCAACACATGGCTTCGCTTCTGCACATTATCCAAATGAAATATTTTAATAAGTTCTTGTATAATGATTGCTAAACGTTTTATTGAAAATTCTATTAATTGAAATTCTCTAAAACTGAAGCTGATGCAATAATTCTGTGACCAGATGCCTCCACTTCTGCACATCACCCCAACGAAAAGTGGTCTTTCCCAATTTTCGTTCTTCCTTAGGAAGCCATCTAGGAATGAGATGCTAGTGCTCTGGGCTTCAAAACACAATTTATAGGCAATGCAATTACAGCGCCATCTGTTAGCAGTTTTTGCAACTAATTTTTGAAACTTCTGTATAACATTTTTACAGCTTAGCTAATAAACAAACCGTTTACCGCATAATTCTATTGATCTTTGTTTTTGATATATTTCATTTTGAAATCAGCGTCTTATTCGCTGGACACCCTGTATGTATATATATATATTCCAGATAACTCTAGTTAATATAGAAAATTATAGGTTCTCAAGAAAAGAAATGAAACACATTTAAATGCAAATAACGATTCAAGCATACACGCTATGAAATGTATATCTATTGAAATAGTTTTCAAAAGTATATAAAACAATGTGTTTTATAAATGTTTAAATACATACAGATAAAAAGTAACTCGTTATTTTGATTTTTGATAGAACATCTCAAAGATAACATAGTATTACGTTCATCTGATGTGAATATGCATAGGTAATTATTATCGTGGCTATATTTTCTTATATATAGGCTATATTTTCGTGTAAAAATATAAAGTAATTATTAAATAAATAAATTTTAGAATAAATTATATGCTGGAAAATAAAGTAAAGTCGGATACCTTCTTTTTAGTTGCGTATTGAATCTGTAATTTACAACATAATTTAATGACACTTTGTAAAATTTTCTTTGTCGAGGGACGATCGAGAGTCGATCCAGAAATAAGGTTTCCATCAAATTTACAAATAAACAACATTGTTTATTCTCATAGAAATTTACATCGTTGGAAAGAAGAAAGTTTGCTCTATTTCGCTACATAGTCGCCATCTTTTTCTACGCATTTTTGTAGACGGTGCTTCAATTTCTGTATCCCAATGTCGTAGAACTCCGCCGCCAACCCGTTGAGGAAGTTTTTCACGTCTTCTTTGACACCATCGCCTCTCCGGAAGCGTTGGTCACTGTACCTTTAACTTGGTGAACAAGTGATAATCACTAGGTGCGAGAGTCCAATAACCGCCATCTCGATAACCGTCTCCGAAACTGACGATCTTCCACTCTGTTCTTCATCGTGGACTTCCTTCCGACCGGCACTAAACTCCCTGCACCACTATCGGACGTGTTGAGCGGACATACACTTCTCCCCATGCACCTCTGTCAACTGACGACGAACATCCACGGATGGAGTCCCTTTGGCGTGCAAAAAGCCAATTACGTGATGAATTTCGCACTTGGCGGAATCAACAATTGCAACCTCCATTTCAGACGGCTGCTGAGACAAGGATGAGCGGCGCTGTGAAGCACGGCCGGGGGAATCGTGAGTGCGGGAACAGCCGCGCACAGTGCTGTTGCCGTATTTCGCCTCCTACCTTCTCGCGGGGCTGGAGCTCTTTGGGAACCTTACTTCTGGATTGAGCCTCGTATGTATAGATTTTCCTTGTAAAATAATATGGTTATACATATGTACTAAATTTGAATTTTTTAACATATTTTATCTGACAAATGCTCATTAAAAAAAGATTCTTACAGCACCAGCTAAGCGAGATCTTAAGCTTATGTTAATCATAAACAATTGAAAGATTTGAGACTTTTTTTCAAAAAGGAACAAAATATTTTATTTGCCACTTAAACCAAGCAACTTATCTAACGATGTTTCAGTTGTAAGTCTAATGATATAATAATTAAACATAAATGGATAACTTTTTCCTTACAGTTTTTAAGTAAGTCACCAAAATATCAATATTTAAGCAGATAGTTTTTACTTCCAATTTAGCTGTTTACAGGTATGAGCATAAAAACACATTAACACGAATTTCGCACGTAAAAAGCATGTAGATGTCATTTTCAGTACTTAAAAATAATAACATCTACATGTTTTTTATGTGTGATTTTTTTATGTTAATGTCTGTAAATAGATAAATTAAAAGTAAAAACCGTGTACTTTATCCTTTATAATTTGAAAAATTGTATCGCTTCAACACCTACAGAACAATTATCTCAGTACACTATTAAAAATGCGTGTTGTTTTCATAGATATTTTACTGTATTTTAAACAGAATTTCTCCATTTCATGTAAACTATAGATTTTCTCCGGTTAAGCTTATAAATGTGAGCAAATATTTTCACGCATGAAATTTATCTTAAGTAAGATAAAGAAGAGACGTTTTTAAAATTCAGATACCTCTATTCGCTTTAATATGACTAACTTATAAGACTTATAACTTACTTTACTGAATTCATGTGACAAATTCAGAATTAGTGCTGCCATTGATATCGAACAGAAAAGTAAAGTTCTTTCAGTTATGTTTAGTTTTATAATAATAATAATTATTATTTTTATGTTTAAAGTAAAACAAAAGTGTATTGTAGTTATTCTCTCAATAAAATTTATCACACTTTTCATCAAAAGATACTATTAGACTGAAAATACACTGAATCGGAACGGCTGTTTAATACCCACAATTTGGGTGGCCGCCCCTCCGGGTGCTTCCGACCCGACCCCTTGAGTGGGGGAGGTGACCGGAAGCCCGGCAGAGTTCGTTGTGTACGAATGCGAGGGGGCCGGATGGGGACGAATCGCCACCTCCTGGAGAGGCTCATCTCCGACAGGCGTTGAGTCCGGTGGCCACGGTTAACGGACGTTGTGCATGGGTGCGTAGACTCTTCGGGGTCCGCGTTCGAACGCACCCCCGGCAGCCAGGTTCTCTGGCTTACCCGGGTAGCGACGCTCCATAGTCCGATCCCAGAGCCGGTCATAGACCGGGTGGCAACTCTAGGCAAAGGATAGCTAAGGCGATAAGACCCCATCCACCATTTGACTGAGAGGGAGCCTGAGGTAGGAGTGAGGGCTTTGTAGTGGAAAGTCCTCGGTGCTCGCGGGAACGCCATGCAGGGACTCCCGGAGCAACCGAAGGGCGAGGGTTTCGGACAGCGCCCAGGTTACTTTTTGACTTGGGTGGCTCATCCCTCCGAGGACCTCAGCTGAAGCAGTTGTGAGCCGACCCCTAGGGTGGTGGGGTTTGGAGGTGCCCCCGTTGACCAAGGAGCGGTCGCGTGGAGAGGCCAGTATGGCTCTGGTTGCTCCATGTCGTGTCGTGACCCTTGGGAGGGGGTCGGCCGGCAGGTCCACCATCGAACACTGTCACCACGGGGAATCGGGCCGGAGGCTCGCCGGTAACGCGGCGGCTCATCGTGCCTCAGAGGAACTCTTGGTCCGATCCAGGTCCTTCGTGTTTATGCGATACTGGAGTTTGCCTAGCCCAGTGATGAGGACCTAGAGGTGTCTACACCTAATTTTCGAACCCAACTAACAAAGGTAGCGGTCGGTCACTGCACGGGGTCAGGGTACCCTCGACGGCCGTGAGGTAAGGTAGTGGTGGGCGGGCTTCTGTCGGCCTCCGCTGGCTTCTCTGTCTTCGGACGGGGTCGAGTCGGCGTGGGCTGGCGGGACTCCGTTCCATCCAACCCCCTAGAGAGGCGTAGTCTATTCCGTCTAGGTGGAGCTTTCCGTGCCCGCCTGGTGTCGCTAACGGCACCTAGTCTGGGCCAACTGGTTCCCGGCGTGATCCGCGAGGGGTTCCGTCGGTTGAGCCGGGTGGTCTGGGCGAAAAGCCCGGAGCTGGGTCGCTTTATGGCCGGAGGGACTTTCCCCGTCCTCCCGTGTTTTCAAGCTAGGGGCCCTTAATAACTTTCTTATCGGCTGGCCCACATAAATGTCTTTGCCGGAAAATGGTATTTGATCTTGGGGGCCTTCCGTAAATCAAATTCGGGTCGGGAAGCCTCGGTTCAGTTCGTGGGCCCAGCGTCTTTATAGGCGTCTGGTTCCCGCAGTGCTTGCGGTGTCTACCGGCTCGAGTAACCAAGTTTAGGGACCACTTGGTTTTTCTAGCTGGGTGGTGAGGACTATCGTAGCGATTGTTCATCAACTTGGGAATATCCAGCGTGGCGTGCGCTGGGCAGCGCGTCGGCCTGACCGGAGTTTGCGTGAGGTTCCGCTTTGTCGGAGCTTTTCTGGCGGCGACCTTCGGGACGCGCCGCGGGGCTTGTCTCGCGGGTGGTTCCCTGCGTAGACGGATGGGCCTGCAAGTGCCTGGGACCGGGAGATGGTAACATGTCTTTATACCCACAATTTGGTTGATTGTGACCAGGGTTCTCGCTGGCTTTTGACCAACATTAGAGATTTGGCAAATAAGAAATAAAAGACAGTAGCCAAATGAATAAAAAGGTAGCAAAACCCGTAAGGCATGGTGACGTCACAGCGACGTCGTTGAGAAGTCACACTGTGACTTTCTGACCGTCGATGTAACGTCACGTGACGTCGATGTGAAGTCATGATGACTACAATGGGAAGTCGTTATGGCCGTTTTAGAGCTCGTTTGTGACCACTTTGCGAAGTCACGGTGTGACAAATTTGTGAAAAATGTGTCACCTGTGACCAAAGCGACAATGCTTTGAAGTCGCTTTGTCACCATTTTGTGAAATATATGCCATTTGTGACGAAATTGTCATTAACACTGTGATGATTCTGTTACGATTTAACTTCTTTTGAAGATTCTCTAACAATTTAAAAGAAACAGGATCGTCTGAAATTATAATTACTGCATACGATCTTTCTGTTAGAATTGGTTTGGAATCCTAAAATCGTATACTCACAATTTATGAACTAATACTGCATAACATGTATAAATTGTCATAAACAGTATAGAGACTTTCTTCTAAATTAATGTTAAAAATTAAATTTCCCCCACTTGCCTTACAACTGTAACATATTGTGTTGTTCTCAATATTTTATGAATACTGCCTTTGAAAAATATTCATACATCCCCCCCACACACACATGCTAAAAATCTGCACAGCTTTAATTGTATTTATAACTGACACACAATGACTATTTTCTGTTGCTGTGGTGGGCCAGGCGAAAAGTAAAAAAAAAAAAAAAAAAAAAAAAAAAAAAAAAAAAAAAAAAAAAAAAAAACTTTTTTATTTTTCTCATTTTGTAGAAGGTTATTGCAAACTTTTTTTGCCATTAAGTATTTTTGCACTTTCTTTAAAAACTTTTACTCACGTTAACATCCAAAGGTATCAGCACATATGTAAAACTGTATAGCTTGCCAATACTTCTGACCAATGACGCTGATGTTCAAGCAGAATTATCTTTCGTTGTAATTTTTCCAAATGAGTGAAAAAAGTGCCCAGATCAGGATTCGAACTAGGGACCTTCGGAGTAAGCTGTCAATGTTCTGTCAACTGTCAACTGAGCTATCCTGGATAAATCTGACGCGCACAATTCATCCAGTGAATATGAATGTGTACTTATTATTATTATAATACAACCCCATATAATAATACTTTAATTATTTTCCATACTACCCATATGAATAACACATACTACTCATATAATTACATAATAATAGTTCTCTGGGTGAAATTTGTCCGGGATAGCTCAGTTAGTAGAGCATTGACAGCATACGTTAAAAATCTGTGGTTGGAATCCTGACTTGAACGGTTTTTCACTCAGGTAGGGAAATTAAAATTCTGTTGATTAATTTACCAATTAGAATCATGCTGTTAAATTTAATATAGAATTATCTTTTGATAAAACTACGTGAATTATTTGCGCAATATTTGCAACATATAGATTTCAGTTGAAAATCTTGAGTATAAATGCATGGTTACCACGGAGGAAATTAAGCAATAAATGAAGTGGACATTTAAAAAGCGAAATCGCATCTCCCAAAGTATTGGTCCTACAAATTTGTAAAGGGTATAGAAAGACGCGGAAAAAATTCTACTTTATTTTGGTATAAAGTTCAAATTTCTGCGTTGAGTATAATGCAAAAAATCCACTAAAAATGGACTGATAAAAATTTAATTTCTGTATTTGAAAAGACAATGAATAGAGATTTCACTTCAGCGGAAAGCAGGTGTTGTCATCTTTCAGACATATCGGCGCTGGAAAAATTTAAGCAGAGGATACTTTAATAAGAAATTTAAACTTTACAAATATTAAATTTTTAGATTAATTATATATATATATATATATATATTTACATCCCGACGTAAAAATTTTCGCTGATTTCATACATACCCAGTTCCAACTCCTAAACTCCTAGCTTAATTACAAGCTGAGATATTAATTATTATTTCATTAATTGGATCATTGCTTTAAAACTTTCCTTTCAACGAGTTTTTTTTTTATCTTTGACATGACGACGTACTTGCGGTTTTTATTATAATACGAAATTTAAACTTTTTAAATATTAAATTTTTTGATAAAATTTTTGATATCCGGACGGGAAATCCCTTGCAAATTTCATACATACCCAGTTCAAAGAGCTAACTTAATTAGAAGCTGGGATATTAATTATTATTTAATTAATCTGTTTCATTTTTATATAATGCATAGATTAAGATGGATGCACGTGCTTTTTTAACCACGTTTGAAAGAAATATTAAACGAAACCCTTTGTGCGATCTATGATCACACTTACCCACTTGTTTATTAGATAAAAACATGCAATGCAAATTATTTCAGAACATTACTGAACGCAAAATTAAAAATTTAAGTTTGCAAACACTTTTATTCTATAAAAGGTTTTTTTATTCAGTAATTTAATTAGCTTTAAATGCTTATTAATTATGTGAATTATTGATTATATATTTTTTTTTAATTTACGAAAATGTGATTTTAATCAGATAGTTTTAAAAAGGAAAATAAAACTAATTAAAATGCAATTTAAATGCAATTTAAATGAATGATTTTAACCATCTGATTAAAATCGTTGACATGCTATTTTTTCTTTCAACTATTCAAAATAAACATTAAATTTATTAAATTTTATTGAACAGATAAAAGTTAAATTAATGGCATTTATTGCTTTTATAACATGATTTTTGTGAAATTAACAGTAATCGTACTAAAATTTTATATGTAACCCGGTCGCAGTTACATGAAACGTTCTAGGCATCCCAGTTTCCTAAAAAATTCTTAGTATCATTACAGATTTTTTGATTTTTGGGGCAAAAGTGTGCCTGTTACATGAATTTTTATTGTTCAGTCGTTACATAAAAAGTTCTAGAAATCCTATTTTCCTAGAAAAACTTTAGTAACTTCACAGATTTTTTTTCAGTGTAGGATATCCGTTCCGACCCCAAAAGAATAAAGATGATAAAACAAACCGTAAAGAAAAATACATATAACTAAAAAACAAGTATCATCGTAGAAATCAAATCGCCATTAAATACGATAGAAACAATAATTAAAAATGTTCAGTAATTTTAAAACTGTTTAGATTTAAGAATTATGAAAACAAGAAAATAAGAACATATATAAAAGGAGCTTTTTCATAAAGTGAGTGCACATATGGCAATATGAAGATACTGTAGCTGCGGCATTTTCATATTTAAATCGTTACACGATAGTGAATCAAAACTGAGAAATCCGGTTTAACTCGAGAATACGTTTTTAATCTCTTTCCCTTATTTGTAAATACATTTTTGCATATCAAACAGCATTTAAATAGAACAAATCTATTAGAATTTGTTTTTAAAGTTTAGTGCAAAAGTAGAAAACGTACCAGAACACATTAATAACTAATCTTTTTAAATTTAATGAAATATTACTTTGATTAATAATACTTAATTCAGAAAATAAATTACAAAGGAAAATAAACTTGCAAACATGCATTTTAGTAGAAACTGAAGTGAAAATAGAGTAAAAGAAAAAGCCAAACTCATAATCTAACAAAAGAAACATTTTCTAAACAAATAATATTTATAATCTGATATGATGTTTTATAGTTTTACATCATTCGTCTTGCAGACAATAATTTGTTTTCCAATAGCCATAAATATCATTCCTTATATTTTCATAGAAAAAACAAATCTCATTTAGTTTGAAACTTTATAAAACATAGATTGATAGGGGAAAATTACAAATGTCTTCTATTATACTGAAGAATATTACCCGTTCTGTGATTTTTTAGATTTTCAACGGCGGATTTCTCTAATTAATGATGTTTTTCTTCTCATCTTTGCAAGCGAGAAATTCATCAACGAAGTAAAATCACTAAAGAACTGAAAATGAATGCTTTTTACGCTTTTCAGTTTCTATAAAAAGAATAAAAAAATAAATATTCTGAATGGTATAACCATACTTTTAATGACGCCTTTCGATATTATTTAAGTTGAAATCGATTTCTATTTCTATATTTACTCCCCTTTTTTCAGGTGTATAAATACCAGAAAAAAAATCTTTAACTGCATTAGAGTTTAATTTTTTTCTGTATTTGTTCAACACTACTTTGCTACCTAGGAAGGCAAAGTGCTTTTCAAATTATCTATTTCATAATAAATTTACAAAATTCTCGCATTTATAGGTGAAAGATGATTGTCAATCTTTAATCATTTATTTCTTTTAATTCGCAAAATAATTAGAAAGGAGACCAGTAAACTATAGTTACAGTAAACTATACAACTAGTATTTTTTCTAAACTGTCTTTTATTAAAAGACTTGTTAAAAAAATTATATGTGGAAGGAATGTGCTGCTTTAATGTAATGTGCATTGAATGTGTTTTGTTAGGTGGCTTCAGTCCAAAATAATGCTTATGAATATTTACTTCAATCTCATTATAAACTTCAAACATGAAAAAAAATCGTATAATTGATCGCTACTTGAAATAAAGGATAGAGTACTTGGCAATAATAAAATATAAGGTCCATTAATACGAAATCATTTTAAAGGCTAATACAATAATAAGAACAATCACATAGACAAAAGTGTTTATTTAATAGCTTGTAAAACATTCATAAATAATGACGTATGTAGGCTAGAGTGGAACTAAAAAACAAAGTTTTGAATTTTATATTCTAATAGCGATTATTTTTTTCCTTTTTAAATCCATAAAAAGAAAATATTTTTCTTTTAATTTTTAAATAATATTTTCCGGTTCCTCAAAAAGTCTGATTTTCCCTAAAAATCGAATAAAAGCCAATAATTGCATGAAAAGCGTTTTAAGCTTATTGTTAATTTTATATTTTGTAAAATTAAAATAATGAAGTATTAATGCCCTGTAATAAAGAGGATAATTTAGTTTGAGTGCCATGGAAAAGATGGTCCCACTTTATTTAACTTTTGTAGAAGTCAGCGTAGTGGGCGTCGCTTTTCATTGTCTCTGATGTATTTGGCTGCGACCCATTAAATGTTAGTCCGATTTAAAGTGTGTTAACAGTTTCTTCGATTATTTTTCAATAAACAGTCGACGTTAAATGTGACGATGTATGCTAACTTACCTAAATCTAGGAATTTGTTGAAGTGTCTTGTATTTCGAGAAACATTATTAACATTAGACTTTAAATTATTAAACATAATTAACATTAGACTTTGGCGGACATATAAAGATGTTATGAAACATTATTTATGGGATCAATTTAACTTAAAATCTGACAGCTGGAATCTGGAACACACTGTTTCCGAACTATGTAAAGCTGTTGCTGATACAATTAAAAGTATTGTTGGCACCTTCAATTCCAACGGTTTCTAATGCACAAATCTTTAAAAAAATGATTAGAGACCATCGGGAGAAATGTTAAAACTTGAAGAAAAATATTAAGATTAGAAATAATAAACCCACATCCAATATAAAGTTGTAAAATGTTAGGTAATCGTGCAAAAAGATGTTCTTTGTGTAAAAGCACTAAATATTATCGTGTATCAGAACAAGAACGTCACTTTCTCAAAGACCAAAGAGAGATGGGGTGATGACAATATGGTCAATGCATATAAAAACTACAAAGAAAGTGTAGCAAGACTGGAAAAGGAAATATCAAGGAAAGAAAAAGTTATTCTAAAACAAAAAAATGATGTTTTGATTGAATGACTCACCAAATGAAGAAAATAATTCGGAAGAAAATTTTTCAGTCGGATGTTCTTCTGAATTTGACAATCAACAAGATGAAAGAACATGAGTATTAGACAGAACTGGAAATATTATTGCAAATGGCACCCTAGAAGATATGGGTATTTGTGATGATAATAAAAAAGGTAACTGACAGAAGGACTTGCAGACAAAAAGAAAAGAAAACGAAGAATTTGAAAGAACAAGAAAGTCGAAATGAGTTAATTTTAGAAGGTTTATATTTTGATGGCAGAACGGATATGATACTATGATAACTGAATGCACTATGATAACGGAAGCAAAGGGAAAAAAGTATACAGAAGATTCATTAAAGAAGAACACACGGTCTTTATTCAAAAACCAGGCTCAAATTATATTGGTCACATTTCATTGACATCTTCTTCTTTTATTAATATAGTCACTGCAATTTTGATGTATTTTCAAAATAATAATACGGACATTTCAAGTTTGAAATTTATTGGGTGAAACGAAACCGCCATCAATACAGGACGCAAATCTGGAGTTACCAAACATTGGAAGCAAGACTGTAAAAACTTTATAATGGATAATTTGCTTATTAAATGCAAATTAACTTTTTTATATATTTATTTCAACAACTTGCTGAAAAAACTACTGGTACTAAAGGATTTTCTGGACCAATAGAAAAGCAACTTTAAAAAATGTAAACATATTGAAATTATAGACTATAAAAAATTGATCCTGTCTTGACGGACTGATCAGATAAACTACTTTTAAAAAAGTGCAAACACGGGAAATACCTGAATTTTAGATTTTCCTTGTCATATTCAAACAATTGAAACGTGTGTCAAAATTATCTTGCGAGTGGCGTCAACCGTCTTTAGATATTAAGCAAGAGATTGTTTTATCTTGGGAAACTTGAATTTCCGCAATGTAATGACAAAGTTTGCCTAAGAAGAATTATCAGCCAGTAGGTTGAATATCAAATTGAATTACATCCATAACAAAGGGTAGTAAGGAGGATGGAAGTCGATAGTTAGCGACCTCCTCGTGGTGACTTCTGGGTAGTATTTGCTTAATATAAGCAGATATGGGCTAAGAGTTACATTGTTTACTTTTTGTTACTCTATACTGAAATTTTAAAACTTTGACGTCCTTGAGGAACCAGAAAACAAATTAATTTTAAAAAACTTTTTCATCCGATAGTTTAGACATTAAAAAAAAAGGTTTTACTATTATACATTAAAACAAAAAAGTTTTTTTTCTTTACCCTATACTTAAGTTCCACCCTAATGTAGGCGTCTAATTTATAAAATAATAAAGTTTCACTTAGTTGCTGATATAGCATACAAATATGAATTCTTATAATATAATCTGCATCTAACTATGATTAAATTATACTGTAGTTCTCAACAATAAAACGTTAATGTCTTATAAAACATGAACACATATACACGTACAGTAAACAAAATAAAGGTGCCATTGCAAGTCATAACTTAAGTTCTGAAAGCATCATAAAAACTATTTGTCCACATTTAAAGTCATAATTCGTCATTTTTTTTCAGTAGTGTTACAGCTAAATTTTCTTAAGTTTATTTATAAATATTAATTTATGCAAAAACCTTGAAAATCATAATTTAAAACCCTATATTTTGCATCGTCATCATACTGTTTGTCATATACCATTTACACTGAAAAGCAATTTCCGTTGCTGTGTATTATAAATAAAGCCAGCTATGAATTCAAATGTGTTGGGAACTAATGCATATTGAAGTTTCAGTGATAATTTGACAATTGGAATAAAGTTATTCTTTTTTGATAACAGAAGTAAGGAATGTGACCTGCAAATCCATAAATATATACTTGAAAATAAAGCAAAATATGAATTAATTAAAATTACTTTGTGACTAATGCAAATAGAAGATTTTAATGATATTACGCTAATTGAAATAAAATTTTATAAGAAAACTTTTTAAGTAGAGTGACGAATGATACCTTTAGGTCCATAAATAGTACAATGTTGAAAGTAAAGCTACCTATGAATTAAAATGTGCAGATGACTAATACATATTGGAGTTTATATGATACTGCCGCAATTGAAATAAAGTTTAAAATATTTTTGTAACAAGAGTAACAAATTTCATCTAAAAATACATAAATATTATTTTAGGAAGCATATATCATAAATAAAATGACAATAATAGGATTTTAAACTTTAATCAAAAGTATGGACCTTGAAGATTCAAATTTTGATAATAATTAATGATAAGGGTAAAATTGTAATGTTGTTTTCTTTGCATTTTGTTTTAAATGCTAAGAAAATATGATTATTTCAACATTATAAAAAAAAAAAAAAAAAAAAAAAAAAAAAAAAAAAAAACTTAATTACAAATATGAATGTAATCCTTGAGAGTATTAATCATTCTTCAATGTATTTAAAATTTATTAAATCTATAGAATTATATTATCTTAAATATTGCTTGTATTGCTGTGAAAACTGGAGCTTAGTGAACGGAATATTACGCCCCAAACATTTAGAGGGCTAAAGACAGAAGGGATTGAAAAGTGTTTTGGGAGCCATTTACCAGCAGGCTGAGAAAAATCGCTAGTTTCTATGTATGACAATTTAACATTGAAATTAATAATAATAATAAATATGACAAAAACTATTTAATTTTATCCAAATAATTATATTCATTATGTTTCCACTTTCTCAATGAACATTAAAAATGCAGCAAAATACATAAATGATAAGCAATTCTCTCAATAAATTTTAATGGTTCATTGTTCATTTATCAATTATTTAAATCTCATAAACAAAGATATTTCAAAAGTTGAGAAAATTTGAATTTACACATTTTTATTTGGCTTACACACATTGTCATATTAAAACACATTGTCATTATGTTGTTGCGAAATGTTAAATTTTAATATGTAAGAGACAAATTAAACCAAATGTAATTATAAAGCATTTTTTAATGAATAAATTTATTTTATTTGTTTTTTCTTTTATTAACCTTTAACTGGTGTGACTAACATCTGTCGCACATCTCATGCGATGCTTTCTCACAGACACCGAAAATAATTAATGAAAAAATTAACATAAATTGTTCAATTTACTTAAATTTTGTCCTAACAAGATCGTTGTGATTTCTCTTAAGAGCGTGTGGATTAAATTGGATGAGAAACGTATTTTTTTCATATTATTTAAAAAATAGTACAAAAAATACTACAGAAAAAAAACTTAAAAAAAAAATAAACGGGAGTTTGTTAATTTTGCTAATTAAATATAAAAATTAATCGTGTACAAAATTTTTTTACAAATTATCGTTGCAACAAAGTATAAAAATTCAAATGCAGTGTTTATTTTACAAAAATAATATTTACATTACGAATATGCATGTCAAAGTACATCATTACTGCAGTCAACACATATTTTTCGTGTACATTCAATCTATAGTGGTTTTCGGCATGAAAGGCACTTATAAGATATTTTTCTCTAAACTGTTCTTTTCGTAATAAAAATTAGGTTGAACTCCATCAGAAAAATTAAATTTTCACAATCGGAAAGTTCAGAATTCGTATCGTGATCTCTTTCGTCAGTAAAATCTGCAACGTCAGAACATTCAATATCGGAATATACTTGATATGACCAGTTGTTCATAATATCTTCTATTTCCTTCTCACTGAGGAAAGTAGAATGTTTTCGAGGTCGCTACAACATCATATCACAAAAAAAAAGAAAAAAAAACATTAAAGAAAGGAAATAAAAAAAAGTACAATTAATGACAAGTGTTGTACTACAGTTTCAAAAAATGACACAATTGATGTGATGCTGTCTGACGGATCCACGCTTAACCAATAATACGTTTAAAATCAACTCACAGAATTGTCGCTGTGTGTGACCTTGGCAAGCTACTAGAAGACGCTACTGGTACGAGCAAGTAATATTGGAATTTTTAAAAGGTGGAAGTGTTTACAGGTGATAGTCGCAGAGTCAGTGAGACCGCATCACATCAGTTAAATGTTAATTAGAACTGCAGTTGTAGAAACCATTTGATATTTTAACAAGTAAGTACATGTTTCTTATTTTTATACTTTATTATTCTTATTTTTATTCCTTGTTCTCTCATTTCTAGAGAAAAAAAAAGGTTTACAATTTTTCTTTCAGGTTTCTTCCTTTGTTGAGGTATGACATTACAAATAATAAGTAAAGAGAATCAAAAGTCGAAGAATCAAGTTATATGGATTTATCGTAAACTTCCGTTAGACCTTTCGTTTATCTTGTGTTTCTAATTGTGTTTGTCATCTTTCTTGACTGATTATTTTTCTTTGAATGCTTTTTCTGATAGTGGTATTTTTGAAAACTTCTATTTAACACATTTTTCAAATGATTCTCTAAATGAAGACGTTTATTAGGTTTCTGCATGCTGCTCTATTTTTATTGTAGAGTGTTCTATATAAGGAGTTCCTTCTATCGTTTCTACTTTAATATTTATTAGCAGTTTGCTTCCTGAATGAACGTGAAATTATTTCATGTTTAGCATTTTTTATTATACTAGAATGAGTGAAAATATTTTCTTTTAAACACTCAATTTCTACATATTTCTGCTATTTACGATAGCGAATATCGGAACATAAGAGTTTAAAAATATACAGAGGAAAGTAGGATGAGATGATAAGGTGTGTAAGTAAAGTTAATTTTATGACAATAATAATTTTGTGACTCATAATTTTGTGACTAATTTTCAATAATTGATGCGTAGCAGAACATTGCACGCCTGCTGCTTCCTTGTTAGAGGTTCATGTAATTTACAATTAACAATTTCGAGAACAATTTTCAATCGTTTTATTGTAATTTTCGATCTTCAGTACAAAGAATGATTTATATGCATTACGTTATTCGAAACGGACATTAAATTATTATCAAAATACAACTCAAGACATAAAAATGCATACAAAATATAAGTTTCTTACAGTGTAGGATATGGTGATAACGCTAGTTCAAACAAATATAACTCTGGTGGGGCAAGATATCTAGGATAATTACGGTTAGAACCTTATAAAATTAAAAGCACAATTATTTGATAAAACAGGGGGAAAATGTATACTAGCTAGCTCCAATATTTGTATGAAATCTTTGGCTCATGCTGGTTGTTCTGGTTTGAATTTAGACCAAGACAGCTACATAACCTGGCAGTATGATTTTTGATTTGGAATTTCTCAATTACAATATGTTTTAACTACATTATGAAAGTGTTTTGGGATGCTGTAAAACGTGATGAACAAAATTTTATGGAGACCTGCATAAATATTGATAAATATTTTTATAATTTAACTTATTCGTCATTTTAACTCCCATTTGGAGGATGCTGATGAATACAATTTTCCTTTGGTAAATTTTATTTTTTCATCTCCTACAGGCATGCAAATGAACACATTTCAAAGATTTTCTCTTAGAGAGAAAATATGTAGAGAATAATCTGATATCAAATATAGCCGTTTACCATACTTATTGAGTAAAAGAAAACTTAATTCAGGAAAGATAAAGATCCATATTTTTCCTGATTTTTCCATCGACATAAATATCAAAATAACAAAATAACATCCAAAATTACTTTACAAATATTAATACGAGGACATGTACCCTTAAGTAAAATTAACAGAGTTTATTATTCTTTTCATATATTAATGAGAACTGTATATTTTAAATCCTTTTCCACGTAAACAATATAAATAAATTTAAAAAAAGCTGTGTAAGTTTGATATTCTATCTCAACCAAGCATTCCAACATTACCAGATTAATTTATGTTCCATTGCGTAGTAAAGCAAAAGAAGATCTGGAATTACAGTAGTTACTTCTTCCTCAGATAATTATCTTTATTTATAGAATATCCAAGAATGATAACATACTGATCACAATTTGAATGACAAAATTTAGAAGTAGGAATGCAATAATCAAAAATTAAAATATCACATACCTTCAAATCCCAGTCTCTTGACTTCGAAGCAGTTTGATATAGCAATAAGTCTGATTCTTACCCAGATAACATCTTTGTTGCTCAAACTTAAATATTTTGGCGGATAAGATTGTCAATTTGCATACTGTCTCAAAGTGGGGTATTATGCTATTATCTTTGCTTTATTTATAAAGTACCGATATTTAATCAGATAAAATTTCAAGGATTATCGATAATTCGGCATCTATGCTCCTTATTTGTGAATTTATAAAACAAGTGTTTTTTTTTTAATTCAACTTAAAAATGAGTGAAATATTGACAAACTGGCAGTTTTTCGAACTTTAGTTCAACAGACAAGACTCGTTTACCAGAGAGACAATTAAAAAAAAAAATTGCAGCTACGTGAAGTTTCAATGGAGTATTTTTCGACCTTTATATGAAAAATAAATTTGTCCATTTAAAACAACTATAACTTATAGCAGTTCATTTCTGTCAGTAACTTCCATTATATAACAAGGCATTTAAAATCCTATGTAGAGCTCTTTTTTAAAAATTCAAAGTTTTATAATCATTCTATAGCATATTGAAATCAGGTTTATGTAGGAAAAGCATAACACATTCAAAAACTGAATTCCAAAAATTAGCATCCACAGGCAGTAGCTTTCTCAGAACATTTATGTGGCTCCATTTAAAAACAATAAAATTTCATGTATCATGTTGTCTAGGTTTTGGGAAACCAAAATACATGAAGTTAATTTAATTTTGTTTGAAGTAGTATACCATCCTTAAAGTCCTTACAAACAGTTACTGTCTAGCAGGCCATAATGTGTCCATATTCCTTTATGTATTCTTTTATTTTAACAGGTTCCTTTTTATGAAAAACAAACTTTTTTAATTACTAGAATTTTTTAAGTTGTTAATTTTATAAATCTTTGTGAAATTTCATATATATTTTGTATAGTTTAGGAGATATGATAGCACTGCAAAAGTTTGATTATGACTGAGGAAGTCACGGTGAAATCGACTTTTAAATAACGATTTTGCTTTTTGTCTGACAATGGAGTCCAGTATGTGAGTCAACGAATGTTAAATGTTAATTACTATTTAATTAATGATTATTGGCTTTTTAATAGTAATTATACATTAGTAATATTTCGGGATTTTGTTTTTCAAATTATATTTTAAATTTTGGATTAAATCCATAGATTAAAAAAGTATTCTGTGTTAAAAAAAAAAAAAAAAAAAAAAAAAAAAAAAAAAAAAAATGATCACACCTTATTTCATATATGTATGAATCCAATACATCAGCAGGCTAAACAAATCATGCAAAAGTTTTACCGGCAGAAACCACTTTTCTTTTTTGTGGTTTCTTAAATTTATGTTGTTTAAAATATCTTCTGAATGTTTAAAAGCATTTTTTTCATTATTATATACAAGTAATATACGAAATTATACATAATCTGTTTTGATTTCTGTAAACACTTTTCTAATAGAGATACACAATATTAAATTCTAATAATATTCACATATTCGGTTCTGATGTCCTCTTAATAGTACATGCATATTCAGTGAAAATTATTTCGCCTTAACTGTTATTTTTGTTATTATCTGCATGTAGTAATGAAAGTATATGTCTACACATTTATTCATACGACTTACGTTAGGTTTCAGCATTTAGTAATAATAATAATAATAATAATAATAAAATAACAGTTTGCTTAATTATCATTTCGTTAAATTTTAGTAATCCATAACTTTTCTCAATTAGTTAGCTACTTTTAATATTATTAAATTAAAAGTAGATTTTCTTCAAAATTGGACAAAATTGAACCACTAAGATTAAGTTTCATTGAATCTTATTTATATTATAATTTCATTGAATTATAGAAGAAACACGAAAGTGTTTCATCACTTAAATGACATGCTCTTATTTTTTTTAAAGGGCTTCATTAGATAAGGCTTCATTAGATAAAGGCTTCATTAGATAATTTTGTATGTTCATTAACCGTAATGTTTTTGCATATTATTATTATTATTATTATTATTATTTTTATAATTCAAAGGCATTCTAGCTTCTAACACTAAAATCCTATGTTTTCGTGATTTCGAAAGGAACTTGCAAACATTATCAAAACAGATTGATTTAATACGTCAAATCAGTGTAACTTAATATGAATGATTTCCATAGATTTGTGTTACAAAAATTCATTTAATATATAGTAATATTTAAACGCTTTTTTAATATAAGAACTTGAACACAACGTATTACTTAAAAGAAGCATAATCAGTTAAATAAACATAATCAGTTAAACAAATACCAAAATCTAAAAATGTGTATTCATGTGCATGCGTAAAAACGTAATTACCCGACTGAAGAGAAGGGTTATGTGTTTCATGCGTATCTGTGTATGTTGATTTATTTATACCCTCGAAACATCCCAACGGCTGGATGGACTTTAATGAATGTGGTCTCCAACAATTTGTCTTAACGGCCCGATGGTTATAGGCTAGGTTTTTTTTTATAAATTCAAAATGGCGATCGAAACGAAAACAATTTACGCACCCTATTGAGCGGCATATCATTGGATAGGTCTTTCAAAATGAAGATGATGTTTCATTGACTATTTTTCAGTCAGAAGCTCCGTTAAAATATTATACAACCTGGAAGTTGTGTATGTAGGATCTATAGCTTTACTGCAACTCTAACCATAATAGACATCTATAGACCTCATCAAAACAGTGTTTATAGATAGGAACTAACAATTAAACACAACTTAAAAGTCCTCAATACAAGTAAATAAAAAAAAAAATAGGTAAGTAATATAAACAAGTAATATAAAAAAAAATATTTTAAGTCAATTCCTACTTAGGTCAATAAGAGAAATTTTTTTCTCCCATTCTTGCCTTGCCTTGCCATGCAATGCCTTGATCAAGAAGAGGGCTCTCTCTATTATTGAAAATTAATTAATTTAATTTAATTAATGAATTAATATTTGAATAAAACTGGATTAACATCAAGTATCATCCACTACAAGTTTAAAAAAAAATATTTGAGCTTGGTTGGATGAATAATAAGTATTTTATTAACGATTGAAAATACGACTGAAACACGAAAATATAGCGAGAGTGTGAGCATTAGGAATTGAAAAAAAATGTTTCACATTGATGAGAAATAATTAATTAGTTCGATTTTTACGCTATCAGGTTTTTTGTTTTTTTAAATTTATTTGTTTATTTCATGTATTGTGTTGAATATTACTATGACAATTGTATTATAAAATAGCATAAAATTACGAATAAATATTTCTTCTACAAATCATTTTATATTATAAACTGTCAAACTTAATAAACTTTAAATATATTTTTTCGTATTCTAAATTGTTTATTTAACAATTAAATAAAAGCAAAGACAAATATTTTAATTATAGTTCAGGTGACTTCCATTTATTTTCATCTTCTTTTAGAGAAATAATTCTTAACTAATTTAACGTAACTTTGAATAAAGAAAAGTAAAAACAATATTTAATAAGTTCTGTAAATAACAGATGTTAATGACTTAAGAACAATAAAAGTAATTAATAAAATAAAACAATGGTTTAAAAAGTAAGAAAACATAAATAATTGGTCATTAAAAATTTCCCTTAATAATTTCTTATTAAAAATGATTTTTCAATTGTTATCTTAAAAATGAATTACCAATCGATTTAGCCAACTCTTTTTACTTATTGGGTTTCTTTATCTTTTTATTTCAATTTAACAAATTTGAGGACGACAGTTGAATTTTTAAGAGTATAAAATTTCTCAATTTAAATAATGAATTATTTCTTGTTTAAAGTGTTTTTTTAAATTAAAAGTCATGTTGCATTGATTTTTATTTAAGATAAAGAAAACTATTCATGCATATGTCGTATGTTTCAGTTCTGAAAGGTTGTTTCTGAAGTAATATTTTTTTTAATTTTGAAATAATAGTTAACATTAAGAAATTAGATATTGAATTTTTAATAAATCGTGGCATTCAATCTTCAGTAGAGTATTAAGAAATGTGTATAACGTGTTACTTATCGCAATGTTAAAGTATTATTAAGAACATAAAAATAGAAATCGCATTTAAAATTAAGCTCGCTTGTTTGTCTAATTGCAAGGATGATGGCCGTTGGACAAAAGGTGCCGGATTCAATCCCGACTCAAATGTAAATTTTTGTAGTGCGACAGAGTCCTCTAAACGGGAGACTCGGTCTTTTTAACGGTTGTGTCCGAAGAAAAGATCACAGCGTCCTCAAGTAACCAATAAAGACTGATTTACACTTTATGTTCTATAATTCTACGTATAGTCCAGGCAATAGAGACCGTATAGGGACTCTACCTAGCAAAATTAATGGTAGTACTGGAAATCGGGTTTCTAGATGTTTTTTGGGTCGCAGAATCCGAATTTGTAACTTCCCACCAAAATTTCCCCCGGCAACCCCCCCAAATTTTGGTAAAAAGCCCCCCCCCCCCAAAAAAAAAAGGTTTTTATTAAAAAATTCCATTTTTTTATTCTTTTAGTGGAAAAGTATCTAGAAATTCAGAAAATAGACAAAATTTGCAACAAATTAGATAGATGACATTATGACTTAGGATGAAGGGGAAGGGGGGGATCTGCCTCGGAACATGCGCCGCAGTGCTGCGTGGTCTAAGTTGCGCAATTCCGCTTAACCATTCACACGTTTACATTAGCCCTCCCATCGTCCCTCCGAACTTTCTCTATAAGGTTTACTTTAAGTTTTTTGGGTCGCTGAATCCGAAATTTTAACTTACCCCTAAAATTTTCGTCCCCGAACACCCCCCCTCAAATAGTTGTTTTTGACTTAAATTTCTTATTGTTTTAGGGGAAAAGCATTACAAAATTCGAAAACTAGACAAATTTTGCAACAAATAGGATATATGACATTATGACGTAGGATAAACGGGTAGAGAGGGGGCTGCCTCGGAACATTCCCTCGCGCTTTTCTCAAAAACCAATTTTTTTCAAAAAATCAATTTTTTGGGGGGTTGCCGGGTGAAATTTTGGTGGGAAGTTACAAATTCGGATTCAGCGACCCAAAATACATCTAGAAAGCCGATTTCGAGTACTACCATTAATTTTGCCAGATAAAATCCCCTATTGCCTGGACTTCATCATTTAGTGCAAGTAGCGCCGCAGTGCATGTTCCGAGGCAGCTCTCACCCTCCCCGTTCATCCTAATTCATAATGTCATATATCCTATTTGTTGCAAATTTTGTCTAGTTTCTGAATTTCGTAATGCTTTCCCCCTAAAACAATAAGAAATTTAAGTTAAAAACAACTATTTGGAGGGGGTTTCGGGGGGGAAACTTTTGAGGGAAAGCTAAAAATTCGGATTCAGCACCCCAAAAATCTTAAAGTAAACCACCTTATAGAGAAAGTTCGGAGGGGAGATGGGAGGGCGAATGTAAACGTGTGAGTGGTTAAATGGAATTGCGCAACTTAGTTTACACAGCACCGCGCGCATGTTCCGAGGCAGATCCCCCCTTCCCCTTCATCCTAAGTCATAATGTCATATATCTAATTTGTTGGAAATTTTGTCTACTTTCTGAATTTCTAGATACTTTTTCTCTAAAACAATAAAAAATGGATTTTTTTAATAAAAACCTTTTTGGGGGGCTTTTTACCAAAATTTGGGGAGGTTGCCGGAGGAAATTTTGGTGGGAAGTTACAAATTCGGATTCAGCGACCCAAAAAACATCTAGAAAGCGAATTTCCAGTACTACCATTAATTTTGCTAGGTAAAATTCCCTATTGCCTGGACTATTAGTTGTATAGCTTTAGATAAATAATATTTTATTTAATGTGTCTGTCTGAAAATTATCTTAATAACCAGCAACATGTTTTTATTGTAAAGTGATTTTTTTAGTGCCCATGAATGTTCTGAAATCATATTTTTTTTTTATGTTGAAAAAACCTGGATCGAGAAAAAACGACATACACTAACATACGTGTACAAAATATCGATTTCTTTACTTGTGGTGTTAGTAATAATCTTCGTTTCTTGTACGATATACCGTAAAATTCGGCGCATAACGCGTACCTACGATTTCAGATTGTATTTTTCTATTTTTAGGTATGTTCGCTTATAACTCTCACCATTTTCATTACAAAAAAATCTGAAATGCAAGTACATATGCGATGCTCTTATCTTTTGGAGTCATTGATTACAAGCTATTTCTTAGCCTTTCGAACAGTGGTATACTGAAGTGACAAACGATAAGGGGAACACTACTTTCCAACACAAGCACTTTTTCTCATAATTTGAAAAATAATCACATTTTCCACTTACCTACTAAATATGAAAAACTTTTCATGTTACCAATAATGAAAAATTTTAAATTCATAAGGTAATATCATTTTTTAAAAATTTTAACGGTAGTTACGGTACATGTAGAAATCTAATTTTTTTGTGCTCATATTTTCCTTATTTTTAAATATATAATTTTTTTATTCGGCCTATAACGCGCACTCGTAAGTTTCGATCTTATTTTTGGCATTAAACGTGCCCGTTATATTCCGGATTTTACCAAAACTCTGGAATAAACGTACTTTTCAGTTTTTGCGATATTTATGAAATCTTATAATTAGCATATTTCGAGTAAACATCCTAACATAGTATTTTGCTCTGAAAGGACTGTAATAGAATAATAAGTTAAATGGTCACTAAGATTTTAAGCTCGCAATCGGGGCTATACGATACCACACACGTTTAAATGATATCTGAGTGAAACGTAACAGTATTAAATTAACGAATCCTGAACCTTTTACACGACAACGCCTCAAAAATTGAAATGTTTTCGCGTTCTATGTTGGTATAATAAGCGTTTTTTATAATCAATTACAATGAAGAGATGAAACTTGGGTGGATGTATACACATAAGAAACATAATAATAGGTAATAGTATTTTGGATATAGAGGTATTGAAATAATTACGTAATAACTTACAAACATGTTTTTTAATAAATGTTTTAAAAAACATAGTTAAAATAAAATGCAGTTTATGATATTGTCCTGAATTATAACCAGAATATGTTGGCAATCTGTGTAATATATATAAATTTCCTTTAGATAATTAATTATACAAACAGCATGAAGTCAAATATTCAAATTAACACGTTTTACCCGCTCAATAAACAAACAACATTAACAAACAAAAACGGTTACATCGACGAAATAAAATTTTCGTAAAGGAATTTAGTTAAAAGGCTGATTACGGATATTTAACTGCTTATAATTCATAAGCATTTAAAGCAGTTTACTTCAGCTAAAGCAAATTATTGAAATAAAATTCGTTAAAAGATTTGATTTATTATTTCTTACTCACAGACTTAAAATTTAGTGTGTATAGCGATCTACCATTTTTTTCGATGTGTCATCAATTGATTTAACATCCGAATGAATGGTTTTGTCTCTCCACGTTCAATTAAAATTTAATAGTTACATCTATTTTATCGCTAAACGGCCCCATAATAAACCCTTTCATCTAGTCACCATTTATTATATACAATATAAGTGGAAAACACGAGTACATTTCACAAATTTAGGCGCTACGTTATAGAATTTAGAATGTTTTTCTGGCAGTATTTTCTATATGTGATTTGATAAGCCTTTTATTTGCATCACCATAAGCATATCGATACTTTATTTTATGACCAACCCTGGTACTATTATACACTTAGATTTCTCAAAAAGCACAATTATTGTTTCAAAATCTAAAAAATTTAGATTCGCTGATGTATCACTGATTGATTAATTGAAACACAGGTGAAGATCACAAAAGGATCATGGTACTGAAATAAAAACTAAAGCGTTTGACTGCTCTGCAGACACAAGAAGCTTTTTGTTAATTGAAAATCTTTTTCGAATGTTTTCGAAGACAAGTGGACGCACGTTTAGGATTATGTATATATTTCTTAATTTTAGAAAGCTCTTGTAATTGAAATGTGTACACACATCATAGAATAAAGATAATCAGAGACACATGTCTGTATGAATAACATCTCACAATGCCCACACACATTATAAAGATGAAACAATTGGAAATGTGTAAGGTTGTAGACAGATGAAAAACCTTGTTCGTTTATGCATCTGATGAAACTTAGGCAGATGCAAAAACGTCATACAAATAGAACTATGAGTGTCCTCCTAGAAAAAAAAAAAAACCAACCTTTTTAAAAAGACGCTTCGAGATTAAACAACTCAGACAAAATCCTTAAAAGGGAAATTACACAGATTAAAGACACCGAAAATCGGGAAGTGAGGGCTCGGGGACCTGAAGCTTCCGAACGAACCCTGCTGCATCGAGCTTATTATTAGTCTCGGTCGGCGGATGTGGGTGGGTTGGAGGACCAACCGCCACGGCAAGCGGTCTCTTTCCTTTTCATCCCTTTATTCTACTCTTATTTCGTCTCTTTTCCGGATGCCAGATTCGTAGGTCCCAGCCACGTCCCGAGTATAGGAGATATTAGCGAAAGCCAGGTTGAAAAAAAAATCAAAAATTGAAACCGGACAAATTTAAAAGGGAAATTACACAAATTAAAGAAACTGAAAATCGTGAAGGGAAGACTTGGGGCTCTGAAGCTACCGAACGACCCCTGAGTCCAGCTTATTATTAGTCGAGCTGGATCTAAAAGACTTCCAGATATTAGAACAGGTGTAAAATTAAATATTCAAATTATTTGTTTAATTCTAAATAATGAAGGCAAATGTCGATTACACTGTAAAAAAAAAAAATCGGTAATTCTAGAGATGTAAAATTACATAAATCTGTATGCATACCAAAACTTTATCTGTACACTGTACAAGAAGAAGGTGTAAATCTATAAAACTAGTTTATGTACAGCTACAGAAATCAGTAGCTTTACAAAAGAATCTACAAAAATTACAGTAATCTTACTAAAATTTTATCTGTAACCAGAGTTGTAGTTACATAAAAAGTTCTAGGCATCCCAGTTTCCTAAAAAATTCTTAGTAACTTTACTGATTTTTTGATTTACCGTGCAAATATATTTGTTTTACATGAATTTTTCTTGCCGTTATATAAAAACTTCTAGGAATCCCAGTTTCCTAGAAAATTTTCGTAACTTTACAGATCTGTTTTTACAGTGTAGTAATTTCGCAGCAGAATACAAATATGTAGAATAGATACTATACAACACGTTTACTTATTTGAGTAAGAATTGCACGAATATTCATAGAGATATAGAGATTTTTTTTTCATGTTTTTAACTTATATCATGCAGGGTTTCCACCCGAATTTAACGCACGTTTCAGAAAAATTAGCAAAATATAGTAGAAGCTATATAGTTTTTTATAATATCCTTTTGTATCCGTACTATATCATGCAGGGTTTCCACCCGAATTTAACGCACGTTTCAGAAAAATTAGCAAAATATAGTAGAAGCAATGTAGTGTTTTATAATATCCTTTTGTATCCGTACTTTTAAAGTTTGAAATGTTCATCCAATTAAAAAATTCTTTACTAAAGGATTAAAAATCATTTAAAAAATTAAAAAAAGAAATTAAAAGATAAAATATCTTTTTATGTATTAATACATTAACATGTAGCCCTAAAAAACTTTAATAAGCTGATTTCTTTTTTTAAAATTATTATCCAGAGCACATATCGATTTGGAACACTTTTACTAATGACATGGATGAAGAAATATAATTTAAAAATTCAGCTGAAAAGTTCATGAGGCCTCTTTCTTAGCCATTTCAAATCCTTCAATAATTAATTTTTCACAAAGAAGAGATATCTACTGTCACATTAGACTAAAAATTCTAATGGAAGTTATTTTGGCCGATAATGAGGTAAGAATCCCAAAAAGGCACTGAAAGAATATTTTTGAGTGAAAAAATGTTCAAAACAACAAAAATATTCTGCCTCAAAACTAATGAAAAATATTTTTTTTTTTCTTGATACCCTTTAAGTTTCATTTTTTGTCCTCCTCACAAGATAATGGATTTTTTGAAGGAAGTGTTCGATACATTTTTTGAAATTTCTTATTAATTACACACATAATATATTTGAAATTTTCGTGAATTGGAATTATTATTTACCAAATTCAGTTGTTTTTTTAATGTAGGTACAACTAATTTTTGTAAAGTTTTCCCACTACATATTTCAAATTTACATCCCATTAATGGTTTTTAGAAACACATTTGTTTATAGTTTTAAAACTTTTACTGTCATAATATTGGACATAAAATAGAAAAATTAATTTCAAAGAACATTTTTAACTTTACTGCCCGACTTATTTTGCGACTTATTATTCGATATGACATATTATATTTTGGTTTTAATATACTGTTTAATATTACCTCAAAATTATATATGTTTCTGTATACTACTTTCAAAACATCTACGAGTATTCTATTTTTATTATTGATTTTTACTTTCTTCTATCTTTACAAGAAGAAAGTATTGGTTTCATGAAAATTTTCGAATTCCAGTTTTCGACGGATTTACACGTTTTATGGGTCAGAGATTCCAAAAAACATGTTTTTACAAAATGTCTGTCTGTGAGTCTGTCTGTCTGTCTGTCTGTCTGTCTGTCCGTCTGTCTGTATGTGACACAAATTTTGTGGGCGCTCTATCTCAAGAACTAATGCACGAAATTTAATAAAACTTTATATTCAGGTAGTTCCTGATATAGATTGGTGCTGATTAGTTTTTGGTGTAAATCGCCCTGCATGTGGTGCTGCTATGCAGCATTTTGCAGGATTTCCGCAAAAGCTCTATCTCAAGAACTAATGCACGGATTTTTTATAAAACTTCAGATTCCGTTAGTCCTTGACAGGAATGGATGCTGTTTACGTTTTGGTGTAAATCGCCCAACAGGTGGCGCTGCTATGCTGCATTTTGCAGGATTTACACTATTTTCGCAGTAGCTCTATCTCAAGAACTAATGCACACATTTTCATAAAACTTCGGATTTAGTTAGTCCTTCATATGAAATGATGCTGACTACGTGTTGGTGTAAAACGCCCAATAGGTGGCGCTGCTGTGCTGCATTTTGAACTATTCCCTCAATAGCTCTATCTCAAGAACTAATGCACGAATTTTCATCAAATTTCAGATTTAAGTATAACTTGATTAATATTGCTGCTGATTATGTGTTGTTGCAAATCGCTCAACAGGTGGCGCTTCTATGCTGCATTTGTCATGATTTGCGCAATACCTCTATTTCAAGAACTAATGTACGAATTTTCCTCAAGCTTCATATTCAGTTAGACGTTGACATAAGTTGGTGATAATTAGGTTCTGGTGTAAATAACACAATAGGTGCCGCTGCTATGCTGCATTTTCTGGATTTACACGATTTCAATGACAGTCATACCTCGAGAACTAATGCACGGAATTTCATATTTTTAGAATTATCATGATGAACACAGATTGCCATTTAATTTGGCACTGAGATAGTGAATTTTGAAGTATTGACATGTATGAGATAGAAGAAAGTTTTGTGATGGCCACAACATACTAGTTATATTGGTAATTATGATTAACATAAAATTTCTCTTTCATGGTTTCTGGACGTGATAATTTTTATTTCTATAGCGGTTGTTTCACATGTGTTCTTCAAATAAAGCTTTAAAATTCTGTAGTTTGATATGGTTGTTTTTCCTTTACCTTACTTTAACAATACTGAAATGTTTCACACGTATATAATATAGCAGGTTTGTCTCGTCAAAATTATTATTTTGTATGTTAAAATTTAGTTAATGTTTGTTTCTGATTAAAAATTTTGAAATTGTTTCTTAAATCCTTAAACATATTCTCTATGTAAATGCGTGAAAGTGATGTTAGTTTTCAGCTTAGTCAGCGTTTTAAATCAAATACGGCCTTACAATAAGCACTTACTTCAACAGTAACCCCGACGTTTTAGAACAAAAACACTTTAAGGAGAGAAATTTTACCGACCATTAGAATTGTTAAGAATATATCCTTGTAAATTCTTATTAAGTGAAATAAATAAAATGGTGATATGAATGTTTAATTTTACTACTAATAAAAATTATTTCTGCAAAAAAAATATTTAATTTACGCATTTTGCGTAAATTGATAAACGAATTTACTAATTCCGTGAAGTTACTAAAGGCTTTAAATATATATTTTTTAATATTTCATAATTACATGGAGAAGTGTGATTATTCTTTTTGCAAAGCTTATAAAGAAAAAGCGTCTTTTCTGCATTTTTTTAAAATTTGTAATTAAAAATAATAATATTTTGTACTTAAATTTCAAATCAATAAACGATTGATGTAATTGAAATATATATAGTTTAGTCCTTTAGTTAATTTCTTAAAACAAAATATGTTATTTCATCTTTAAAAGAATCTATATTATAAAAGACGTCATTTTGACTGTGTCAACAGCAGATGATCAAATTTAACTTTATTAAATTTTATTCTAATTTTTTAAGCTTCTAAACCACAAATGTTCAATTTTTACACATTCAGATGGCGAAAAAAATGTACTTTCAAAATGCAATTTCTTTAAAAATTGTATCGCAATTTGTTAGAAAACTGTATCGTAACTTACACAATTGTTATTGTTTTAAAAATAATTTTCAAGCGTGATTTTTAAAAGAAAATTTTGCAGGCAGACGATTACAATAGCTATGCCCGTTTGCACTTAAATTAAAATAAATAGCCCATCGTCTGTTTCCAGCTTACGTTCTATAACGAAATTCATGAATCAATAAATAAAACAATAAAATATAAATAAAACACAAATTTAGGACATGTAATCGATTAAACATCTGAAATGAAGATAATCAAAAAGACAGTTATTACACAGGTTTTAAACAGTCTTTTCGATCTTTGGCGATTTTTTTGTCTCTTAACTCCTGACGAGAGATAATAATAAAAATATCGCTTTTAATACGTTTCGAAGCTTTATTTGAATGCAGTATTGCTATTTTCCATATAAATATGATTTTCGAAATCGTTAGCAGTTATTCTAAAATATATACAAATGTAAAAAATCAGCTATAATTTAGCTGGTATTTTCCATATAAATATGAATTTCGGTATCGTTAGTCGTCATTCTAAATTATATACAAATGTAAAAAATCAGTTATAATTTCAAAAAGTAGATCATTGCAAGGTTTTCTCGCCGTACTCTATGAGACAATTCGCTGGCACGATTTTTCATTAATTTTTGATTAACTGCAATATTTTGTTTTTATCAAGCAACCTGTTTAACGATATATAAATATACTACATCAAAAGCCGCTTACGGAATCTTTTGAAAAATGTCTCATTCATTAATGTACCTTTTAAATTGTGGAGAGAAAATAGGATGTCAACATCAGAAATAGTACACATGATGGTTTTGGCCTATATTAGGTATCCCAGGAGTGTGTATCAGACATGTATATTGCGGATACGATTTGAGCTTCTAAGCCAATCAGCGATCGTTACCGATGTCAACACGCTCATTAAGATACTCTGCTCACTGTCCAATAGAAGCGTCTTTCTTCGGCTTCAGAACAAAAAAATTCTGCCAAATCTTCTGTTTGTTTATTTTTGTTAGGTTGTTTTTAAATTAAAAAACTGCTAAATAGATTTTCATATGATAAAGAACAGCACTTGAGACATTTTTGCAATTAGAACTGCACCTCTTAAATTAACGGTTTAGGAATTAGCTATTGATTAACAGTAATAAAGGAATTTATTACTCTAATAAAATTTACGTATCTGCGTGCATCCTTTCGAAACAGTAAATTAAAAGTTTTTTCTTTAAAAAAATAATCGACAAAACAAAATAAAATGGTTATTTTAAAATTTTTATTTCCGAAAAAAAAAAAAAAATAAAAGATGGGAAAATTAAATTAAAAAATAAAGTAAATAAAAGGCATATTTATTAAAATGGAATTAAATATAAGCCAACTGCTCATTTTACTTTTGTAAAACTTACTATACACATCGAGCTAACGCAACAGTCAAAAATAAAAGTGTTGACTTAATTTTCAAGCAATATGAAAAAAAAAAATATTTCAAGTACCAAATTTAAAAAGAAATATTTTATATATTTTTTATATATTTTATGCATATTATACCTACTTTGTCCTCCTCCTTGTTATTTTAAAATTGAAAATTCCGTAAAAAAAAAAAAGAAAATGTTGATCTGACAATTGATATAATAATCTGCTCATTTATTGGTAGACAGCAGCACTAAACAATTGAAATAGGATAGTAGCAGCTTAAATGCTGATTAATTATACCTTATACTCACAATTTTTTCCCTGAAAACTTTAATCACACGTAATGTAATAGGACTATTCATGGACTTAAATAAAATTTAAATACTAAGTCCAACATAAATATAATTTCTAATTGAAGAAAATAAAATCCAAAGTCATTCAGCTAAAAGAAAAAAAAATATCTTTCACTTTCACAGAAACCAATGTAAATAATGAACACACACGATCAATTGTCCACTTGTCACTATAAAAAAAACTGTGTGGGCGTGTGTGTGACCGTGAGGATGACGCTTGCTGATTGGCTTAAAAGCTGTAATTTTCTTAACGCTATACATGTCTGAAACTTGCATCCCCGGAAGTCTGAGTTTATCCCCTTGTATTATATAAAATAACACTATGCACAATAAACAAAACGGAAAATTTGGTTTCATGTCCCGTAAAATTAACATGTCCATGCGGATTAAAACCGGATTTTTACATTCTATAAATTATAAGTAAATAATAAAAAAAAATGGTCATTGCATAGTTTATTTAAAATGATATTACTGTATAAGGATAAGTTCAGTGTATTTTTTCAAAGTGGCATTAAATTATATTGGAAATTCGTGTTTGACAAAACAATTAATAACTAGAAAACGGGAATTCTGCTTTTTCAGAATTTAGTGTCGCCCCGATGAAGAAGAAAATATGTATATATTAATAGTACAAAACTTATTTCAATTTTAAGACTTAAAGCACACACTTTTATTTTATGTAAAATGACATCATTCGCATCCGCTTAAGAATTCCACATTTACGATCCACTCTTAAACGTCTACAGTAAAGCATGCATAGGATGTCACTATCGCAAAATAATGCACAAATACAGCATTAAAAAACTCCGTCATTAAAAAACTCGACAGGAAAACGGCTATCTAATGATTCGTAGGCATTCATTTCTTTGTTACAATAATATTACGACTTCAATCGTGACGTCAGTCACACTGTTAAAAATATTGCAGCTATCTGGCAGGTCATTCGACCGTTTTTTGAAAAAACGGTTTCATGACCATAATTTAACTATACTCTGACCATAAAATGGCCAATAATATGGTCAGAATAGTGTTAAATTAACGGTTGTGTAACCGTTTTCGGAAAAAACGGCCAAATGACTTGCCAGAATGCTGCAAATTTTTAACAGTGCATGACGTTTTGGTTGGAAACGGACTCCAAACAAACGGTTGTTATGTTGTATTTTCTATTTTGTTTGTGTGTTGCAGCTATATATTATATATATGTCTCATATCTAAGTGTTTTAAAACTTGATATGTACTGGTAACATTTTCCACGATTTATATTTAAAAAGAAATGATGCATAGAGACAGTTTGTTTGGAGCAAGTTTCCAACCAAAACGTCATCACTGACGTCACACTGAAAGTGTCTACAGATACTTAAAGTTAAATATAGTTTATAATAGATCCATATTTTATCAGAAATTATTCGTTTATATTTTTTCAAAATAGCACGTATTTTAATTACATTTTCTTTCGGTTGTTATGAGAAAATGGCAACAAAACGATATAATTGATAGTTTTCAAATATTTTCCCTTTACTTTCTATAAATGGAGTACTTGAGTTGCCAAAATTAAACAAATGGTGCTAAAAACTACAAAAAAATTAATATTTCAAAAATAAATGGAGATACAGTTTTCAAACAAATTGCATATAAAAGTACTTTTTTCCCAATACGACGGTATAAAAATTGAAAAAGTGCGATGCTTAGAAATTTAAAAAATTGCTATAGAGCATTTAATAGTACAATGATACATCCGCTTTGTTTATTGCTGGCTTCTGTAAGGTAACGTTATTTTTTTTAGACAAAATAAGCTCAGGAGTCATATAAAATGACAGCGAACATAGTCTGTTTAAGCTTATAACATTAAAAAGTATTGAAATGTCATAGATTTCAAACTGAGACAATCAGTTCTATTTTAGATATCTGTAATCATTTTTGCTATTGACTTTTATGTTTTTATCGATTCAGAGACAAAATTTATCGGATTTGTTTAATTATTTAATTATATCCATAGTTTATTAACGCGTAAAACTGTCAAAGAATAAAGTATTTTAAAAATTGACATAAAAAATACAAAATTGTTATTGCAAAACGAAATTGAAAACCTATACGTAGATTGGTGTTAAAAGATAAAATCGGAAAACATGTATAAATTCATAATAAAATTTCCTTGAAGGATATATTAAAATTATATTATTTTGAACTTTCATTCTGTCGGAAATTATTGAAAACCGAACAAACCTAAAATCTAACACTAGCATACTGAAAGAACAGAGAAATTATTGTATGAATGTTTTTTATATTTAAGCTAAGTTAAATTAAACTAGTTATAGAAGCAAATTAACTTCCGAACTTAACGATTTGGTTTTATATTAACAATTATTTTAGAAGTTAGTACAGATTAAATTATGTCCCTTTTACTCTTTATTACGTTTTGGACACTTATGTGTAATGATAAAACATTGTGACACTAATTGATGGTGTAAATCTTCATTACTTCTGAAACATTCTCTCAGGATATAAGCTGATTAATGATGTAGCTATATTTATTGAAAAAGAAAACTTTCTTTTAGTGGTTATTTTACACGGAGGAGGTTTATGCTGCTAATGAAAAAGTTTTTTATAATTAGGAGAATAAGTTCAATAAATAAGTAAAATTAATTATGTGTTGAAATAATGATTTCGGAAATTTAAGTTCTCGATTAAAAAAAAAAAAAAAAAAAAAAAAAAAAAAAAAAAAAAAAAAAAACAGATTATTTTACTTAAACCAATTAATCAATATATATTTTTTAATGACAAATATGTGTGTGTTGACATAAAATATAATAATTTTATTTTCAAAGAAGTTGTTTAAATGGTTAATTACTGTGTAAAGGGCACAAATTGTGATATGTTGACGGAATGTTTATCACACTAAAAATCTATGTATTCTTGATTTATATGTTTACTTTTTTCTTCTTAATAATACTTGAGAAGAAAGCTGTTGAAAATAAGTCATCCGATTATTGTTTTTTTTTTTTTTTTTTTTTTTTTTGCATCAAGGGAAATATAAAGTAATATTTCTAAAAAAGGAAAAAAAAAGCCTAAAAATGTTTAGCTGCAAATGTTAAGGAGTAGCCAATCATTTGGAACTAATGTAGAAATAAAGAAACATGTGAAATTTACTTAAACATTTGGAAAACTATTATACATTAAGTCCACGTATAACTTGACCGATCTTTATTTTCGCAAACGTTGGTCCTAGATGCATACTTCCAATTATAAAATTGGTCAAAATTAGGTGCAGAGTTAAGATAAAAAAAAAAATAATAATAATAATAATAATTTAGTGAAGAATTACAGAATCTAAATTTTTATACGGTTCCCCGGTCCTATAGGTTATATTTAGTAAAATTTTTTTGTTACACTGACAAGTAGAAAAAAAAAAGTCCCGTTATTCTACGATTAAAATTGACCGAGTAGGGGAGACCGGGGCTAGTTGGTTACAGGGGTAAATAGGCGCAGTCCTCCTAAATCCCCTGTTTGCGGGAAGATTGAGCAACCAGTTACACAGTACCTTTCTTCTTGCTTTTTATAATCTTCATTGTAGTTTTACAGCGTTACCTACGTGCAGTGGACATGCATTTCAATTTTTCTGTTTTTTGCACTCATAAGTAATTTTTTGTTGCTTCATTCTTTTTCTGATTTCTAATACTTATTTTAATAACTGCGCTTTAACTTGTGCAGTTTTTCTTAGTGTATGATTAACTGTACCTTACCTCATATCTGATTTACTTGGATTATTTATGCTTAGATGGTTACGTGTCACTTTTGTGAATAAATTATTATGTGACTAGTAGGCTCATTGAACACGGGGCAAGTGGGTTCAGTGTCTGGTGTGTGCTGGTAGCTGAAAAGCAGAAAACACCTAGAAAAGTGGTTGCAATGCAAGATTTTGGGCACACGAGGCTTGCCCGAACGGAGACACTCGATTTTTTATTTGTGACAACTGTAACTCTGATGATGATATCGAGTAGGATAGAAGTTACTCAATCTTAATGTTTTATTCATTATTTTTATGTCTGTATAATTTAGAATTTACCTTGTACGGAGATAACGCCTTTGTTTAAACTTACTGGTAATAATGAAATTGATTTTTCTTAACTGCGTGTCTTATTTGAGTTTCATTTAATTTTTTATAAAGCGTGTGCCAACTTACCCCATAGATATAGGCAACTTGCCTCGAGACTGGGTAGGATGGCGCACAATTTTCCTTTTAATTTAGGCTTCCGCTAAACATAAACTACCAAAGCTACAAACTCAAAACTCCGGGTATTTATAGCCCAATACCTGCTCTTTAAACGTACAGTTAAAGTTTCATAAAAAACTTAAACAGAAAATTAATAAACATCAATAACTAAAAACTGCGCGTACTAGCCTCGGTCTCCCCTAATAGCTGTTTAAAGTTGGAGCATATTTTTGCTGCAAATTAGGGGTCATTCACAAATTTAGCAGAAATATAACTCCATCAGATATATTAAAGAAATGGCTGAGAGTAAAATTAGCATTGCAATATAAATTTGAAATCTTTAATTATTCTGACATATTACTGTAAAAATTGCAATTTCTACTGAACACATAAGAGGATACAAATAACAGAATTTCCGTTAAATAAAAGGATGAAAACAACAGCCTCAATTCTTTACAAAATGATACATATTTGAAAATGCTGTTAGATTACGCAGTCTTTCAAATTTTGGATTGTGTCATGTTTTTTAGATTTTGAAAATTGACTCATGTATTTTTTAGCTCTGAGTCCGAAAATGACCTTCATTTTAAACCATCACGTCAGGATTTTTCTCAAATCGTAAATTTCAAAGTTAAAGAGCTCAAAGATAAATTGATCCCCCCTTCCATCCTAACCACATCGGGCCCCTGAGTTGTTTATCTGTAAGAAACCCAGTATAAGCCAAAAAATTGAATAAATTATTGAACTGAAGAAAATTAAACTGAATAATAAAGTCTTACGTATATTTTATATTATCAGATTTTTCACTATTTTTTAACCTTGAAATTTACGATTTGCGAAAAATCCTGACATGGTGATTAAAAGTGAATGTAATTTTTTTATTCAGCGTTAAAAAATACATAAAACGTAATTATAAAAGTTAAAAAACACAACCATCGCAAGTTTATGTTATCTAATCTAAAACTCTTTCTTAAACATGTTGACGGTAATCTATCCGATTTTTTTTGTTATCCTCTAACATAAGTATGTATGCGATGGTAAGCATCGAAAATCATAATAATATTACATAGTCATCGTATTTAAGTCAGTATGTAAAATTTAACTTCGATCGGACCTTTGTAAGTCAGTTAAAGTTCGAGTACAAATTTTAAACTGGAAAGATGATCGTTGCAAGTTAAATAAAACCTTATGAAAATAACATAATTTTTGTTAAAAGAAATCATAGACTCAAATCCTTACAAGATAAAATGTATGTTAAATACAATTATTTTAACTAATCTTAAACTTAAGTAATAAAAGTTATCTCAATCGGAACAGCTGTACGATTTATTTCAAAGTGCAGATACCTTGAAATAAGTTTAAGTTCTTTATATACGACCCCTGAAAGCATAATAGAAATCATCTGTTTTGAGTTGCAAAAAAGTGGTACAAGTTTCATGCATTTCAAACTTTCATAACTCGGTCAATTTTAACGTTAGATGAATGGGACTTTTTTGACTTACTTATTAGTGTCACAGTAAATTTTTACTGAATATAATTTATAGGACCGGGGGACCATACCAAATTTAAATTACGTAATCTTTTAATAAATGTTTTCCTTGACCCAAATCGCTTTAAAAATAATTCTTTACCTTATTTAAACAATATTTTTAATTGAAACTTGGAATAATCTAGGACCAGCGGTTGCAAAAATATAGGTCGGTCAGGTACGTGGACACACCGTATATTTAGTTTTAGATAATTTTTGACATCATGTATTATTTAGAATTACATAACTAGTAAACGTTCTGGTGGCGAGATTCTAAAAGAGAGTCACGTTTTAGCATTATTGGCTTTTACTGCGTTCTCATTCGCTGTTCTCAGTCACGTGTCATAGACGCAGTTGTCGTTTGGCGATTTTAGCTTTTTGCGCTCTTCTATATGTCTTGGAAAGGAAATACATGCATGAGTTTTTGTCAGTATTTTTTAACCTGCGAGTGTGACAGCTGTTCATAGAGTTCAAATCTAGAGCTAAAATTAGTCACAAGCCAAAAACGCTTTTTACTTTCTTCTATCTTTACAAGAAGAAAGTATTGGATTCGTGAAAATTTTCGGTTTTCGGTGGATTTACATGTTTTAGGAGTCAGAGATTCTAAAAAACATTTTTTACAAAATGTCTGTCTGTCCGTCTGTTTGCCTGTATGTGACACAAATTTTGTGGGTGCTCTATATCAAGAACTAATGCACGGAAATTGACAAAAATTTATATTAAGTTAGACCCTGATATAAATTGGTGCTGATTAGTTTTTGGTGTAAATCGCTCAATAGGTGGCGCTGCTATGCAGCATTTTTCACGATTTCCACAATAGCTCAATCTCCAGAACTAATGCACAGATTTTCTTCAAACTTCAGATTCAGTTAGTCCTTGACATGAATTAAAGTTTCATGCACTTGGGTGTAAATCGCTCAACAGGTGGCGCTGCTGTGCTGCCTTTTTTGCGATTCTCTCAATAGCTCTATCTGAAGAACTAATGCTTGGATTTTCAACAAACTTCAGATTCTGGCATACCTTGATATGTGTTAGTGCTGTTTATGTTTTGGTGTAAATCGTTCAACAGGTGGCGCCGCTATGCTACATTTTTCAGAATTTCCACTAAAGCTCTGTCACAAGAGCTAATGCACGAATTTTCATCGACGGATTTATACGCTTTAGGGGTCAGAGATTCCGAAAAACATGTTTTTACAAAATGTCTGTCTGTGAGTCTGCGACTCTGTCTTTTCGTTTGTCAGGCGGTATGTGATACAAATTTTGGGGCCGCTCTATCTCAAGAACTAATGCATGGAATTTATTAAAAATTTATATTCTGTTAGTGCCTGATATAAATTGGTGCTGATTGATTTTTCGTGTAAATCGCTCAACAGGTGGCGCTGCTATGCAGCATTTTTCACGATTTACGCAACAGCTCAATCTCCAGAACTAATGCACGGATTTTCATCAAACTTCAGATTCAGTGAGTCTTTGACATGAATTGACATTTTATATATTTTGGTGTAAATCGCTCAACAGGTGGCGCTGCT
Organism: Maratus speciosus; assembly: GCA_963932465.1. Lineage (NCBI taxonomy): Eukaryota > Metazoa > Arthropoda > Arachnida > Araneae > Salticidae > Maratus > Maratus speciosus. The sequence continues at coordinate 434,016,056 of OZ010789.1, read as the reverse complement.
ATGCTCCCTTTTTCGCGATTTCCGCAGTAGCTCTATCTCAAGAACTAATGCTTGGATTTTCAACAAAACTTCAGATTCAGGTATACCTTGATATGAATTAGTGCTGTTTATGTTTTGGTGCAAATTGCTCAACAGGTGGCGTTCCTATGCAGCATTTTTCAGAATTTCCACTTTAGCTCTATCTCAAGAACTAATGCACGAATTTTCATCAAACTTCAGATTCAGGTATACCTTGATATCAATTAGTGTTGTTTATGGGAAGATACATATATATAGAAGAAAGTATTGTGATGGCCACAACATACTAGTTTTGTAAGTGTATAAAACTCTATTTTAACTGTACAATGAAGTTTTCATCACATGTTCCAATCTGCTTAAATGTTTACATAGGGATATGCAGGTTTATTTATTTATATTTATATGTATGTACAGTCGTGAAAAAAAAGTAAACATGCCCTACTAACTTTGCAGCAAATTATTGTAGAAGAAAGTGACTTGTACCTAACGATTGGATATAAAGTCTTCTTTTAAATGATGGATACAAAATTTGCTTAGGGGGCCATCTACATATCAAAATGAACCCAAACTTCTTTCTTTTTTTCAATAGCAATACCCAAGTCTGACACCATAAATAAATTCTACACCCTTTAATAAACCTAAATACAAATTTTCAAGAAATTCAGGCGATTACTTTCAGAGAAGTTAATTATTTTAAAATGACCATATTTTAGGGGCTGTATCAAAATTGAAGTTCGGTACTAGATTGTTGAAATGCTACAGAATGAGTATGTCACTTCTATTAATGTATTATTTCTTGCCAATATAACCATTTCACTCGCTTAATATGTTCTATCGCCAGCCCAAGCCCAAATGTTTCAATAAAATAAGTAAAATATATTTTTTCAAATTATGCTTTTCTGCACATCATAGACGGCCCCCATAAACCATAATTTTGATGTTTTTTAAGCATAATTCGAAAACTTGTTGAGAGAAAAATTTTAAATTGAGAATTCGCATCAAGTAGGACCTAATAAATATAAATTTATCAAAATTGTAGACTACAATTAATATTTTTTTCGAATATTAATTTCGTAAATCATATTATAATTTTTTTTTTAATTATAAATTCAATGCATTTATGTTTGGGTTTTTAGTATTATAACCATTTAAAATATTATTACATTAGGATTATAATTTCAGGAGTTATTAATAAAATATGAATATGTAACTTAACATTGGAAACTCTAAATTTTCAATGTTTATAATGCAAAAACTTATCATACAAGTGAATTGAAACTTCGTTTCTAGGCATAGTTTGAACCGAGGATTTAAAATATTGTCTAAACTGGGTGTTGCTATTGAAAAAAAAACAAATCTTGGTTTGGTTTTGATTTTTAGGTGGCCCCCTAAGCAAATTTTATGTAAATCATTTAAAAGTAGACTTTATTTCCAATTCTTTGGTACCAGTAACCTCCTTCTATTATAATTAGCTGCAGCGTTAGTAGAGGTGGTTACTTTTTTTCCACGACTGAACCCATACCATTAAATATATAATATTTTAAAGCATTTTCTTTTAGTGTATTGTATCCATATATGCATTAAACTGTATGTATTGTATGAATATATGTATACATAATCTAACATATTTCGTAATTGGAGCCCTCCATCTTTATTAGACCATTTGTCTAGATCCATCCTTCTACAGTATATAAATTTATAAATCTGTGTATGTCTCACTGTATACACATGTTAAATAGATTAGCTAAAAGTAAGCTATAATTCTCGCTAAAACTATTTTATATATTTATATAAATGTGGAAAATGGTAGATAGATTTTTAATGTTTTCCTAGCTTTACATAGAGGATATGAACTTCTGAATGAAAATAATTATAAAACATATATAAGCAAAAATTCTTATCAATAAAACCTGCAAATGATACCTATTTTGATATTTTCCTAGCATTACGTATAGAAAACAGGTCGCTTAATTAAGATTACTATAAAACCTACACAAGAAAATTTCTGTACTAGGAAGCAGGTGCATTTGAGGTAAATTTTTCAATTTTTCCTGGTGCACCTAGTGAAAATGTGTTGCTTAATGAAAATAATTATAAAATAAATATATAATATAAAATAGCTGTATCAATAAATTTTTCAGATGAGGCAAATTTTTAATGTGTTTTCAATATTACATAGAGAAAAATGACTTCTGAATGAAATTAGTCACCGCAAGTATGTATGAAAAGTGTTGTATTGACATATATGATTTAATCTTCTGATTACCTGAGATGAGTGATACTTTAATTTAATTTACGTCTATAGAACACTTAAAATAAAAATAAACTCGCAATGCACCTGAATATCTGATATTAGTCATTCAGCAGTATATTATTTCTACGTAATGCGAAATATAACATTCTGTCTTGTCTGCAGATTTTCTTTTTTTGTTCATCTTTATGGGTGGAGGACAAAATTTACTTATAAAAATTGTGTTTATTAGCCTTAATTATCAACCAGGTGCAAAAAGGAAATCTGTTAATAAAGTAATTTTCTGCCTTTTTTCTGTAATCCATTTCATTCGACAACCAATTTTCTTTACATAGGAAAATAATAATAATGTGCCTTATTTCAGATTAAATTATAACTAAATTTTTCTGATTTATTTTTTGCAATTGATCTCATTTATCGAACCATCTTCTCTACGTAATGCCGGGGGAAAATTAAAAATCTGTCCTATCTGCAGATTTCACCATTGCAGAAATTTCCTTATATATTATAAATCATTATTAATATAAATCGTATATGTTATAAATTATTATTTTATATTTATTTTCATTAGCAACCCGTAATCTCCATGTAACGTTGCGAAACATTAAAAATCTGCCTGATCTGCAGATTTTATCGATACAGCAATTTTCTTATATATGTTTTATAATTATTTTCATTCAAAAATTCGTTTTCTCTATTTAACACTGGACAAACACAAAAAATCTGCCTCATCTGCAGATTTCATTAATAAAGAAATTTTCATATGTATTTTTTATAATAAATTTGATTTGACGATTCCTCTTCTATACGCGATCCTTCGGAAACATTAAAAATCTGATTTGACGGTTCCTCTTCTATACGCGATCCTTCGGAAACATTAAAAATCTGATTCATCTGCAGATTTAATCATTGCAGAAATTTTCTTATGTATCTTTTATAATTATTTTTATAATCAACCATTTTCTCTACTTAATGTTGTGAAAATACTAAAAATCTGCGTTATCTGCAGGTTCCATTGAAACATCAATTTTCCTTACATAACTTTTATAAAAATTACCATGCTGCATCATATCTACTTTATGTATTGCTCAGATAACATTAAAAATGAGCCCCATCTCAAAATTTTGTTGATTGTCTACATGAGGTGTTTGCGAAAAATGTACCCTAAAAAGAAAAATGTACTTTAATTACTTGCGTATAAACCGCGGCTAAAATAAATCTGTTCTAAACCAGAAACTTTACTTAATAAATAACGGCAAATAAATACCAATTGGGAATAAGTTAGATTTTATTAAATAAAATTTCTGGCAGGAAGGAAAGTTATTAACAGCCTAGGCTGTTTGCAAAGAGTCGGGTTTTTCAATTAGCCTACGATATATATATATATATATATATAGCAAAAATTTTAGAATAAATTAATTAAAATAATATTTAATATATATAGAAACAATTTTCGAAAAAAGGAATTAAAATGCAATAATCAGGGAAAAAATCTGTTTGTATTACTGTGTATTATTGTCACTGTAAACAGCATTTTAAACAGAAAGTCCGATTTTTAATACGCCATTCATTTATATTTGTATTAGGATACATAAATCTCGCAATTTTATAACAAATGAATGACATCTCTTAATTTATGATGTATCTTGATCAAATATAAAATAATGAAGAATTAACCACCTCCCACATTTTTTTTTCTGGATTAAACAAACACACGTTAAAAATCATTTTAAAACTTCTATTTTAAAAAGCTTTATCTTCTTTTTACAAAGCTCGCATCCATACGTCCGATAACGCGTATGTTGAACTAACTGGTAACTCAAAACAGACCTTCCAACACATATAAGAATGCGCCAAATATAAAAGCGCCAGGCGCCAACAACATACATGGCACGTGATTAATAACAGCGAATGAGAACGCTATAAAAGCCAATAATGCTAAAACGTGACTATCTTTTAGAATCTCGCGTTCTGGTGAAGGTCCTAAACACCAGTTTTGAAATTTATTGTTTTACTGTCTCACAGTAAGCAATATTTAATATCCTACAATCGAAAATTAAAATTTTTTGTTGTATATATATTTATAAGCACATGAAATTCATCTAGACTTCCGTATATTAGAAGCGTCACATTAAACACGGTTTTATGCAATGATATTCTCATGAACTCATGAATCTCATTTTTTTTTTCAGCAAGAAAAGTATATTACTTCAGTGATTCTCTGAGCCCTTTGCACCTCCCCCCCCCCTTCGTGAAGTCTGTTTAAATTTACTTTCGCAATTTCTTACTGGTTGTAGTATACCTTTGAATTTGCTGTACTTATTTGTAATTTAGAAATCAAATAATTTTACAACTTTTGTTTCGGAAAACTGTTTTGGTGGTCATTCTATAATATTTAAATGTAAGATCTTATCTAAACGCATCCTAATCTAATCGATAGCAATAGCATAATAAAATCACCTTAATATACAGGGTGTATATGAAATGCTTCAACAAACTTAGGGGGATGATAGTACTCGTGAAGACGAATAAAAAATGCAATGGAACAAGGGGTTGAAAAAAACGTTTAAAGGGTGAATATCGCAAAACTAATAAAAAATATCGCGATCTCGCATGCTGCTTTTCTGCAGAACTGGTTAGTAGCACGTAGCTGGTTTTCCTTCACTTTGTGCATATCCGGTTAGAAAGAGATAACAAAAACTTGGAATAATAACAAACAAATCTGTGAGCAGGAATCCACGCATGCAAATTTTCCATCTCCTTAGGAAATAGTTTATAAACGCAACTTTGCAGCAAGCATGCTCTCTAAGTACATGAACCGCCAATGACGATAGCTAGTATCATTGCGAAAACATTTTGTTTGTTTTTTTAGTAGGAATGGCTACCTATTCCAGCAACGAAATGGCTGATATTGTGACGTTTTATCTGAGAGGGCTCGGAGACCAGATGCCCTAACGAAATAAACATCTTTAATTGGAACCTCCAGATGCCGCTATAACTTCGCCAGTCACTGTTTCACCAAAAACCAGATGGAACATGTAAACAGTTTTAATCATGTAAATATCTGGAGAAAAAGTGCTGCGTAGAAATGTTATAAACTGAACTTGTTGACTAAGATGAGTCAAGACTTCACGTGGGGTATCTAGGAGATGAACTGAGGTCAGAAAAAACAAGGCCCCGTAGAGAGTAGTATCTGCTGGGACACGACCCCAGACGGACAATTTCTCGGCTGTGCCGAAAGGAGCGTCTCGCTCCGGAAAAGATTAATTTTTTGCCGTGTAAATAGAAATGTGTGCTTGTTATGTGTGTGTCCGAGTGTTGTCTAATAAAAACTCTGGAAAAAAAAACGAACGCCAAGTTCTTTTAATTTCTAGTTAAGATTCTTTCTTAAGTGAGTCCTTATACGGCGGTACAATATGCATATGGTTTACGACAAAGCTGCAGGAAATGGCCACTGATCGCTGAGGTCATTTTCTCGATTTCCATCCTTTAAACGTCATTTGCGACCCCATGTTCCATTGCATTTTTGGTTCGTCTTCAAGAGTACTATAATCCCTCTAAGTTTGTTGAACCATTTCAGATACACCCTGTAGACATATTTGGAGAATTTAAAACCTATTTGATAAATATCAATAATCGTGTCCACCACCAAATGATTAATTGCTTAAACGGAATTTCGCGTTATGAAGTGGCTTTTGAGTATTTTTTCATTAGTAGCCATACTGAATTTAAACCGTAATTTTCCTATCATAATTCCTATTTGACGCAAACATAAGTTGTGTACCAGATTAAGAAAGATTAACTAACCGTTTGATTCCTTTGTTCAGATTTTCTGTTTAATCTTTTTAATCGTAATTTTTTTAATGATTTTTTCATGGGCCTTAATTGGGATTACTGTGGAGGCCCAAAATGATTTTGGTGTGTTTGTTTGTTTGCTTGGTAGTTAGCCGGCGATAACTGGCGTAAAAAATCTTCGATTATCTTGCTACTAAATAGGTATGTTGGTGAGGTATTCGGTTTTAGAACTAGTATTTTTAGTTAAATTTGGTCCGTTTGCTCGAAAGATATACAGTATTTTAATATACGACATTATACGTTTTTTGTGGGAATTGAGACGATTTTTAAATTTTATCATTCGCTGGAAAGAAAATGGCTAATTTTTATAATTAAGATAATTATTAATTTATGGATACCAAATTAAGATATGAAAGTCTTAAAATTATCTATGACTTTCTGCCCTCAAAGAAGGCACGCAACACTAAAATGCTATATTTTCACAGTAGAGGCAAATGAAGGTTCGAATTTTTTTTTGTCACATGAAAGTATAACGCATAACTATGCAGACAGCTGTAAAGTCGTACATATAACACTTAACCTTTAAGAATCCAGACGTAGAAGTAATAGGGAGGACTGAGAAAATTTATTCACCTCATATTCAAAATTGTAACTCCTTCTTTGACTTGCGGCATTTTTCTTGTGATTCCGTTTGTCAAACTACAGGAACGTCTCAAAATAGTAAATGCAGAAATGTAGATTTAGTTCAATCACAATGCTTTAACTTTAATCCTATTACAAAAAAAAAAAAAATAAATAAATAAAATAAAATACCGGTCTACAGGAAAATAATAATGTTTAGTTACGCATTTTTAATAAATATTTCACAACAGGCTTACAAATGCAATTCAGAGAGTCAATATTGCACTTATCACAAAACATAAATGTCCAAAAGCAAATTATCCTACACATAAAATAATACAGTCGTAATTACTTTACAACAATATTGTTGGTAATGATGAGAAAAAAGTGAGTAAGTTATTTTTCAGACTTCAATAGGAGAGTTATGGAGGTGATGGTGTAGTTTTAGAAGAAATAAGGAAGTTTTGAAAATGATCGAAGCGGTGGAGGTAAAGGTAGTATTCCCTCCCCTCCTCTCCTCTTCTAGTTTAAGACAGATGAGTGCGGTTGAGTGCAATGACGTTAGATATAAGGTAGGGAGGCAATCTAGTAGGTTTGTTCTTTCATATTATGTTATTACCTTGTATATTATTTACTATGTATATTATTTAAAGTTAAATATTACCCAACTGAACTTTCTGCGTTGTTAATAATATATATATGCTTATGTTAAATCTGTATTTTTCGTATTTACTTATATACAAATGATTTATTCCATCGACATGTTTACTGCTATTAATAACTCTTTATGCTCTTAAATGATGCTTTTAATTTTCTTGATTATATGTTTCAAATGAAGCAGTTGATTTAAAATTGGAAGTTGTGATAGCTCTCATTTGTGTTCAGACTACAATTTCCACACCATGATATTCAAATTATTGAAATAAATGATTTTATTTTTATTACCTCTTTAACCTCTTTCTTCTCTAGAGTCCTGTACATATTTAAAAATAGATCTACAAGAGCCTCACCGTTCTTACATTTACATAATATAAAACAACACGGATTTGAAAAATATAATTTTTCTTTTTCCTTCTGTATATCATATTTGAATCTACTTATTGAACTACTTATGGACTTACTGTTGCAAAAGTAACTGCTAAAAGTACCATTTTATTATCTCTTTATTTTATTATATTCAAGTTTCTCCTTCCAAGGAATTACAAATATATTTTTAAATGTTTTAGATATAATGTACTTTTGCTCATTCCGCCAATATGCATTTTATTTCTCTTATAGTTAAAAAATTCTGATAATTTTATAAACGAATAAGCGTCATCCATTTATTTTTTTCTTATTTTTAAATTTTAAATAATTATTAAGAATTATTAAATATATATTGTTAAATATTATATTATTTATATAGATAAATATAAATAATATATAACTAATATTAGTTAATATATTTTTATTTATATATTATTAATATAGTTCTTAGTCTAATCTTATTTAAAGTGGTCTCTTTATTTCAATAATATTACGCATCCACAATCACTTTATTTAATAATCATATGGTCTGAAAGTCACCTATTTTCTTCGAATAGTTTAACTGGTTACTTGCACTTTCTGCCTAATAGGTGCCAATTCCTTTCTTTATCGAAGCGCACTCGCAGGCAAAGCAACGGAATAAAACTCTCTTTGTTTAAACATTCCTGAGAAACTTTTGTAATATCGATTTCTATATATCTATTTACTTCGGTTTTGTAATGTTTTGTTACTTGAAATGATGTCTTTTAAATCTTCCCTCCATTTATAAAAATTGAAGGATTTACTTTTTTCTTTTTACTAAATTTACTAGAGATTATCGGAAAATTAAAAATGCTCTTTAAAAAAATCTAGAAAAAACAGATAAGTTTAAAACTTGATACTGAAAAAAAATTAGATTCCATACTATTAACTTTTCCATAAAAAATATTTTTTTTAAGTTTTGAAAAAAAAAAGGTGTTTCCAAAACAATAGTATTCTGGTCTAATTTGTCTAAAATAAACTACTATTAAAAAACAGTTAACCCCTTAAGGGACACCGGTATATAGTATATACCACCTACGATTAATGAAGTTTTACACCAGAAAAATTTTATTAAATTTTACTTTTCTAACTTTGGCGGAAAAAAAGCCGTAAAATTGCTTTTACTTATTTTGAAATAGAATTTTTCAAATATTACGGTGGGAATTCGGCATTTCACAAACGTAATTGCTTGCCCCTCAGGGGGTTAACAACACACATACAAAACAATTTTCAAACAAAACAATCGTTTCGGAAATGTTATAGTATGTTTTATTTATTGGTATCAAGTAACAAAAAAATAATCTTATAATATATATATTGTTACAAAAATATATTGTATAGGTAAAATAATTTTTAAACATTACATGTGTAACGTTTTCCTCACATAAACAGCAATAAATTTAAAGATTTCATATGAACTGTACGCATTTAATCAGAATATATACTTTTGCAGAGGTAACTACAATATCAACTTGTTTTTTTTTTATTATTCTCAAGAGTTTTATATTTTTTTTTCTGTATGTCTTCATCGGGTTTATTAGAAGTAAGAAATCTTTTTAACGCCGAAGTATTAATCCTTTAGTTTATAAATAAGTCCTTTTGCTCCACATGTTTCGTATCTTTAAGACATATAAGGATATTTAAAAATATATAATTTTTGTACAGATTTATTTATAAACCTTATGCATAGATTTATTCTCGGGTAAGTTTATATTTAATTTTATTTTCAGTTCTTTGTGCTAAAATGAAATATTTTTTGTGATCGTATAAACTTCACTCATAAATCAAGATTCAAAGATTTGTTAATTTCTCTTTGACCATTTTGATGCGTGTTTAAAATAAATTTTAAATGTCATATTTTTCAGGATATTTTAAAAGCCGGGGGAAAAACCGGAAAAATATTTAAAAAAACTTCTAATAAGAACATTTTACATTAATATTCCAAAACCTCTAATGTTTTAGATTAAAAAGAAAGTACTATTATTTCAATTGTTGTCACATGTATAATACAAAATTTATTTTTGTTAGCAACAATCAGTCATATTAAGATGGAATAAAGTAGTCTACAGTTTATTTAAAATTATCTTATATTATTCTTAATATTGTCTTAATTAATAGTGTATGAAAATGTTTAAATTAAATTTTAAAGTTTCTTTACTGATACATTACTTTGATATGAAGTGAAGTGATGCAAAGTCAGGATCTGAGAATTCCATGTAGGAAGAGAAATCCAAAAGTGAAGCCCAGCTAGAGCGATAGCATGCCCGCACGAAGGCAGAGCAAGCCGGGACCCGGCGCAGCTCTGGAAAGTCACCCTAGCCAAAATATCCGTGCGCAAACGATAAGTCCATGCTCAGGGCCAAAGCTTGTAGATGCAGCTTAAGCAACACCCCTGAAGCATGAGACCTGCCTTAAGGGTGGACTTAACAGGAAAAGCGACCCGAATTATTGTTACACACAAGGAAAAACCCTGAAAAACCTTTTTTGTCCGCATGTTTGAATCGCGCCGACACTACGGCATTGGACTCTTCTAAAAGAGTATTGCCTTCAAATGAATTGAGATCTGCGTTCAAGACTTCGAGACAAGATGTGAGAGAGCTCAAGTATCCAAGCGACCACCAACCCTATCTAAAGTCCTTCTCAGAAGGTCGCTGACAATAGCCACGACATCCTTCCTGCTTTAATGATCAAGGCACAGATCAGTAAGAGTTTGAGTGCGAAAACAGCGGGGAAATGAATTTTCACTAACAGATACACAAGGAATATTTATAGACACAGTGTCTAATCGTTGCCTCCGAAAAAGCAGTCTTGATGATCGGCAAGGCAAATTATCTCGTTAGGACCTGTTTTACAAAGAAATTTCCCTGGAGTCTCCGAGTGGAGACTCTCATATGTCACCCTACCACCCGTAGAACGATTCTACCTACTCTGGCAATCGAAAAGGGCCCGACCAAAGAGCCTTCTCTTCATCCGAAGACAGGAGAGAGGAATTTCCACATCATCCGTGGGACGAGTCGCAGCCTCCTTACCGGTGCATCGGCACGCTCCTTGTAGGCGTAATTAATGTGGGATTTGATCCAGTGCTTATGGCCCTTGATTTCTCTAAGGTCTCTAATCTCGGCTACTGCTCTGTGACGAGGCACGTGAGAGTATAATGCCTGAAGCGCCGACCTCGAATCCAAGAAGATACCGAGTTGACCAAGTCCTTTCCGAAGAGCTTCCGAAATTGCCTACTTGATCGCATTGACCTCGGCGACGAAAACGGTCGATGTATCGGTCAGACGGATTCCCCTCAACAATCTCATCCTTGGGGTCGAGGAGATAGGCGCACCCCAATTTCTCATCCTCAAGCCCAGGGCCGAAACTAGGGGGGGGGGCAGAGGGGGCACGTGCCCCGGGCGCCGCTTTAACAGAAGGTGAAGGGGGCGCCAGAATGAAGATTTTGTTTGACGTTTGATACAAAAATGTATATATATACGAAATTTGTACAAAAATGTCTCGCAGCCGGAAAATTTAAAGGAAAACTTAATCAAATGCATTAAACTTTACAAATAGATAAAAATATTCATCTACAATACAAAATTTCAAATGAATAAGAAAAAAGGCTTTTTTCATTCTCCCATTCCAAAAGTATCATATCTATGCCTTTCGCCTTTGCCTTATCTTTCACTTCCTGAGTAGGAAAATCACTATCATTTTTCAAGGTCAATCTCTATTGTCGAACACTGTCCACTACTGATAACTACCAAGTGCGAAGGGGCCCCTCACAGTCTGAGTTTCCTATTAGATAAAAAAATTCCATGAAAGCTGTTTGTTGATTTTCCGCTGAGCAGCGTTGAGTTTCTTTTCTTTCTTTTCTTTTTTTTTTTCGTCTTGCTATGGGCGATGACTGGCCGGATAATAAAATCAAACAGGAGGGGAAATGCACAAAGTAAAATTCTTAGTAAAACCGTTTTTTTAAGAGTACAGCATTTGTAGTGGTACAGTAAAAAATCTTGCATAGGGCGTCATATCTAGTAAAGCAAAGCCCCCGCCTTTATCGCCCAAAATGATTTTTTCTTCTCATCTTTCTGGCATTTCTAGGCGTTTTGCCACCCTACAGTGGTGTATCTAGACTCATCATTTCTGAGAGGGCTGAGGTGTAGTAAAAGTTTCTAAGAGGGAATCACAAGAATCGGAAAAAATTTCGCTTTAAACATTTTTTTATCATAGCAGGTAACACATCTATTACACAATAAACCTACTATGATGAAAATACAAACGTACAGCAAGATGTCGACCTCATTTAGGCCTATACAAAAAAAAAAAAATCCTTTTAATTCCGTTTTCAAGGTTTTAATGAATCAATGTTTGGCAAAGCTGATTACGTAGTTCAGTTTTATATATTTTAAATTTAAAAGTAAGTTGTCTATTAGATTCGTAGTAAAATTGTTTTTGTAAATTTACTTTGTAGTGGAGGGGGGGGGGCGCCAAAATCCATGCTTGCCCCGGGCGCCAAAAAGGCTAGTTTCGGCCCTGTCAAGCCTTGACCCGTCCGTGTAATACGTATAGTGTGTCCCCCGGCTTAGGTCAGGCGTTCATAGGGTTCTCCAAGAACAGCCTCGTCGACGAAGATTAATCCAAATCTCTATCGAATCTGTAATCTCTCTTATTTGAATACGTAAATAATTCTTTGTTTAAAATAAAGTTAAATATTTAACTTTTATTTTTAAAAGTCATAAAAGTATTCTTGAAAAAAATATAAGATAAATAGAGAAATTAATGTACTTATATTATATATGATATACATATTTGTGAAAATTCGTGTAAAGTTTCCTTTGGTATCTTGATTTCATGTTCTGCTTACATAATTCAAGCATCATGCCATGGTTAACCCAGGAATATACGCGCAGGGTATGATATAAGCAGGAGACGCACGGTTATTACCTTTATCATCAAAATTTTTCGAAAAGTAATCTTACAGAGAGTTATCAACGATTAAATATCATGACGATTTTTAGTTTACTTTATTGGTGATAAAATATAAATTGTACATATCCTGGATAAGCACGAGCCTTCTCGCGTTAATAAGGTCGCTTTCTGTCACGCCCTCTTAATTTCAGATGACTACAATTCATCATTCTTTTATCCTCTCCTTATTGAAACATTTAAAAAAAAACTGATAAGAGGTCGAGAATTAGCCAGGGCTTCCCTTTTCCTTCTCTCAGGAAAATAAGTTTCTAAGTTTTTAACAGCATTTAAAATTAAAATTATGGTAAGAAGAAATAGTAAATCTCATTACAAAAGTACCTAAGGAGTATATAGAATATGAACAGGTTGCACAGATATAAAATATACAACTTCAACATTATATTAAAGCAAAAATACAAGAAATAAGATCTTACTTTTAATGTTGAAATAATAAAAAAAAACACATTTTTTTAAAGACATTAGTAGATCTCGACATGTTCTTCTTTAGTAGTTTCTCACAGTATATCAAGACGATACCCTGGTTCGATCCACATACGGTTCTTAATATCCGGTGTAGGCTTCGCTAATACGTTGTTTGAGCTCATGCACAGATATTACTTTTGTCTTCTAAAGAATATTTTTAAGAAGTCCCAATGAAACACATCACAAGCTATAAAAACAGGAGAACGGAATAGCCACGGCTTTGCTTTTACCCACTCATTGATGATCTTTATTGATATTTGTATTCTTCTTTTACTGTGTTCTGTATTTACGTTGAATAGTTGCTAAAGATTTACATTCATGAAAACATCATGAAAACAAAAGAAACATGCTGCTTCTACCTGTGGCGTAGCCATTTCTGCTACTTTCCGAGCTTAATGATATTTCTCATCGTCTGAGACCCTCAGCGTCATCTACATTTAAGATTACAAACTTTAACATTTTGTACATCTCCTAATAAGTAAAATATGCAATTGTTTTAACTATATTTTCTTTAAATATAATATTGAAAATGTATATTTCATTTGTGGCCACCTAATGAATTTCGAGCGTGTTGAGCTCACAATTTTGGTTGAAGGTTGAGATAATATATTTTCAAAAGACGTTTCAATAGAATAAAAGTCTTTAACATGCCTATTTCAATTTCAGTTTTCTTTATGAATATTTGTAATGCCCTATTATGATAAATGCATATACCACATCATTAAATTTAACAGGTTTATCCATATAAATATATTCTGTTATTTATAAAATTCTTATTTACTCTCCAGCTCAACAACGACGCTTTTGTTAATGCGTAATTACAAATGCGCTTTCATTTAAATAACAATATAAAGGCAGACCATTTTATGAAAATTATACAAATTTATCAAAGTAAATAATTCATTAGATATCAATACAATTAGTCTGTGGCGACTTAATTTCATTGCTATTGTACATTGCATGTTCGGTACTTAACAATATAAACTTAACATTTCCGTTATATTTACAAGTGATCAATGGAATGTTTCGGAGAACATTTATATTTTAATTTCAGAGTTTTCATTACATATTGAAATGAGTTGTATTAATTTATCACGGATGAAAATTGAGAGCGGCAAAAGTACAATATTAAACGATTCCATTGCAGTCTTTGAATTAAAATTTCTTGAGATAAGATTTAAAGAAATATCTAAAATATTCTTCTTTATTTCAAAATATTCACAAAATTTTCTCAAAATATGAAATCGGTGAGCGTGAATTCAATTAATATAATGCTTTTTTGAAAACAATTCTCTTACTTGTAATGTGTTTTACAAATTTTCGTAATCTAACGCAGTTTTATATATATAAAGTACATGCTAATTCATGCATATATTACGAATGGGTGTTATCTGATCAAAATTTTGACTTGGAAATATTCTAAAATACAAGAGTAAACAAATCAAATACCTTCTGCGTGGTTTAAATATATATTAGAATGCGTTGGAAGCAAAGAATGGTTTAATTTGGAAGTTCATGAGAAGCAACTACAGAAAGTTATCTATAGTGAATAAATCTCATTATGATTTTGGTTTACCTATAAGTAAGGAAGGTGAAATATTGAAAGAAAAAAGATATCACCTCCTCGTAAATCTGGGGAAAATCATTGCATAAAAATTTGTCTGGTGTCAATCTGTCAGCAAGAATATTTACTAACTAATGCTACTTTTAAATTCTGCTTACGAGTTGTCTACATATAGACAAAGCCATAAAATATATAATTATTAGTGTAACATCTAATTTTTACATCATATTTTGATTCTTCAGAGAATTGTATTTTCAGGTACCACAAAGACAAATGAGGGGCTCATGACCATAGTAAACCAAGTCTACTTTAAAAAAATGAGATAGTCCATGTAGAAGGTGCAGTAAACTGTGTTTTATCTACTACCTTAGTGCACCAAACCTATAGTTCCCATACTTTCTCATAAATTGCATATATGTCCAGATATAGTGAAGTAGTACAAGAAACCTTCACAACCATACTAAATCAAGTCCATTTATCAGTGTACTACTCTTTCATATGTGGTCTATTCTTGTCTAAATCGTGCCTCATTGCTATCAAAAAGCGTTGTAGTCTAAATAAATAGTGACTTGAAAATTTCTGATGAAAAATAAATATTCGTGAATCATCAGGTGGATAAACTATGAATGTAAAGTAATATTGTTTTAGACTACCGTGACCCTCTCTCCTAACGGTCAACAAACGGTAAATATGCCGAAAGCGTTTTTCTTGAAAAAATCATTTCAAGGAAAAAATAAGTCTAATCACATAGTTCGATCTTCGGCCTAGAGAGGAATATGCGACAAAGAATAAAACCCCTCGTGAAAGAGAAATTTTATCACAAAGTCTACTGCTGAAAGTTTAATTTACACTCAAGTCCCCAAGTACAGATACAAGTAAATTATGTGATGCCATATCAATCAAGCTTTCGAAAGAAAATAGTAAAAACACTAGAAAAAGTCTTGAAACCGAGCGAGAGTTCCACTTGCGGAAAGCTACACAGGCTAGAGAGAAAATGAAAACTGAAAAAATTAAAGCCTCAGATGAAACTTACTGCTGTGCAATCGACTTGAAAAAGGCACTTCCCTTTCCTCCTCTTAAGATTTTAACACCCACATTATCTTATAAATGCAATCTATTTATGCAATCTATATGTTTATAAATTTGGGGTGCTGTCCTTTAATAATAATGTGGGATGCATGTACGTCTGGGATGAAATAGAGGGAGGAAGAGGCTCTCAAGGCCATTCTTGCATTGTTGAAAGACACCTAAGAGAAAAAACCTCTACACATAAGAAAAGTATTCTATATTCTAATGCCTGTAGTGGTCAAAATCATCGAAATACCCCTTATGCTGTTCAAACTAGTTAATAGTACAAACATAACAGCAGAGTCAATTGACCATAAATGCATGTTGACCGGCCACCCTTTCTATCCGAATGAAGCAGGATTTGGTCTGATTGAAGCAGCAAGTCGCAAGAAATAACGCAATTATGTTCCTGGATTCTGGGAGGAAACTATTGTGAATGCAAAGAGGAAAATTCCGTAATTTGATGTCGTTGAAGTTAAGAATTTCGACTTTGTTCCTACTACAGCTTTGGAACAGAGTATCACAAACAGAAATAAGGATACTGAGAGATCTTGTTTTAGTTGGATGGGTATTAGATGGCTGCGAGTTGTGAGAGGTTCTCTATGTTACTGTTTAAAGAAATCCTCAATGAAGATCAATCTTTTCGCAAAATAAATTTGGGAAAACGGTCTCTTGGGCGCAAGTTAATTTCTTTGTCAAATGTCAGCCAAGTTGCATTGTACGCGGGCTTCTACTATAAATCACTTTGACCAAAAAGAAAGATATGATGGATCTTTCGCCATACATTCCGCCAATTCATCATGTATACCTCAAGAATCTTCCAGTACATGACAATACCAGGTTCCAGGCTATTTTCTCTGGAGTACATCATGAAGACGATGATGATGATGATACTATTGTGTACAGTGAATAATTTGATAACATGTTTCACTCTTTGTGTTTAATTTAGAGTAAAAAATAGAATAACTAAATATAAATCAAAATCAAGAGTTTTCATAAACATAATAAACAATTTTTTTTTTACACATGGGAATTTCACAACCATACGGGACCAAGTCTTCATTATTTTAAAAAACGGTATAAATTTACAGTAGAAATATTAATTTGTCATTTGTAAATGTAGGACACTATAAAAATTATACTTTAATTCGGACATTGACATACATAATCCTTATAAATCACTTGACCTGAATTAATTAGTTATGCAGAACTTGAAAGCGTTATTATTCACGACAGAGATAAATGAACTTGGTCTACTACGGTTGAGAGCCCCTCAAATCTTATGCAGCCCCCCTTATTTACAGAACCTAATATAATATTTATAAACAAAAATATAACCACTACATACAACAAAGTAACTAAAGGATAAATACTAGGATTATGTTCAATAAAGTTCTTATTGTACATGAAATGTGATTAATTCCACATCTCACTGAAGAAATTACAAGAAAGCAACACATACTATATAAAAAAGGGAAGCATTTAGATTATTTTAGTGAGACAACGTATATGCATTCGTTTCTTAGACATAACTACTCATAATGCGATAGATAACAGATGAATTATTCTTTACACTTTGAAATGCATTTAAAATACTGTAAATGAGATTTTATTTTAAGATTTCCAAATTCTACAGGCATAACAGACACTTTCATACTATTAGTATTTCGTGCAGATTCATTAATAGAATTATGGCAGAGATTCAGAAAACAATGATAGAACTATCTATCAATATTTTATTTTATATTTTAATGAAGAATACTAGAGGAACTTTAAGTATGCATTACTTGAAAATACAGGGTTTTTATAATTAAAGTTACCCCACATAGACCTACGTAGAGTTCATTCTGGTAGACAGATATCAATGAAACTTGTTATATACGTTATATGGACCATGAGGAAAAGAAATCTGCAATAAAAAAATAGTAGTTAAAATTTCCACCGATAGATGGTGGTTTTCATGTACGAGAAAAGACGTTATACAAAAAGCTAGTAGTTGCCGACGTAAAGTTATTCTGCACCATGCCGGTAGAGAAGAAAGAACGGAAGTTACTGGTGAAGTTGTTTTATCAGAAATGCAGTAATTTGTCAGCTGCACTGAGAGAATATTGACGCTTGAAAGCCATTCGAAAAGGACCGATGTCGAGTCAGGCTTTGAAAAAGATGATGACTAAATTCGAAGACACTGGGGAGTTGGGTGTGCTGCAAAGAAGAGGTCGGAAAAGGATTTCAAATGAAACTGCCGAAGAAGTCACTATTGCCGTGGACGAAAGAGCGTCTAATTCCGAATATTTTTCGTCATGTGCTCGATAGGTTGCGCGTGATTTGTGTCTCCCTTGGTGTATAGTACGAAAGGTTCTTCGATCCATTGTAGAATGATATCCATACACAATTCACGTTATGTAAGAGCCGAACCTTGCAGACCCGGACACTCGCACTCAATTTAAGGGAATGTTTTAGCCAAAATAGCCGTTGACAATGCATGGCCCATGAGCATTTTATGGTCGGATGAGGGGCATTTTACCCTAATAGAATCAGTGAATACTCAGAACTGTCATTTATTGGCTGCAAGTCCTAATGTTGTGCATGGTCAGTCTTTACATCCTGATTACGTTACTGTATGGTGTGGTTTTACTGCTGATTTCATTCTCGGCTTCCTATTTTTAGGCGAACACTTCTCAGGTTCCTAAAAGATGTTCCGTTATGGGTGTCCGTTACTACGGCCTTCTTCAGCAGTAGGTCCTTCCTGCCTTACACGAGCGAGAGTGTTTAGAGACTACTGTTTTCATGCAAGATGGTGCACCAACTCATATAGCCCGAGTTGTGACAGCACTGATTCGTGCCCACTTTGGAGATGATCGGGTAATTTTGAGAAGTTTTCCAACAACCTCGGCCTCCGGACTTGAATCATTGAGACTTCTGATTGTGAGGATTCCTGAAAGATCGTGTCTGTGAAGGAAGGCGGACTCTGCCGGATTTGAAAGCAAGCATATAGCGTCATTTTGTGGTAATTGATCTAGAAATCCTACGCGATAACGTTGAACACGCTATAACATGATTTGAACAAGTGCTAGACGCAAATGGAATGGACATTGAACATCTGCTGTGAATAAATAGTTTTGTTTTTCCAGTTTGATATTTGTAGTCTTCAAGCGCCCCCTTCTCAGCTGGTGGTTTAGAATTTTTATTGCAGCTTTCTTTTCTCCGTGATCCATATAACGTATATACCAATTTTCATCGATATCTGTTTACCAAAACAGACTCTACAGTCTACATATATTTAAACAGGGTAACTTTAATTATAACTACCTTGTAAGTTACGAATTTACAGTTGGTTAAAAAAAAGTCCCCTCCGCCATATATTTTATATCCAAATAGACTCAGCGAAAACAAAAATTATCATTTGATATGTAACAATGCTTTCTTTTAACATATGTTAAAAAATAAATTTTAGGGGTCTTTTTCATAGTGAAATTATTCCTAACTATGAAATTTTATTTATAAATATACAATTTCACAGCATATTTGGTTCTATTGGTACATTTTATCTTTAGTTATAAAAGAAGAAATAACATTTTGAGTAATAAATACAAAATTACCAAAGCATGTGAATAGTTTTTGTGGTAAAATATCGGTATTGAGTTGTGTTAGCAGTGTTTTTCTTCTAGTCTTTTTTTTACGTATGGAAATACTATGGGAACTCGTTTTATTTTCAAACTGAATATTTTACCCCTAAATGATATTATATCTAAACCAAAATTTTTCTGAAACAACAACTAAAAGGTTAGTTTAGACTATTTAATTTAAAGAATACAAACGCACAAATGAGTTTATGTTATAAGTGTTAATAATCATATGGAACGTTGACCTTATGGGATTTTTCTTTGAAACATTATTTTTTCCCTAAATCTCAAAATTTCTAATCCAAATTTATACTATGTCATTATGTATGTTGTTAGTACATTGTATTAAAATTTCAGAGTGATTGTATAAAACTAACTGAGCTTTAAAAACAAAAAGTGAGTAAAGTGAAACCTATGGAAGAAAGAAATAAACGCTCAAGTGCGAGAATTACTCGCACTCATAGGGTTCCGTACTATAAGTATATGAATTTTGAATTGTATTATTAAAACAATCGTTTTTAAAGAAAAATAAGACTTCGTAAAAACTATACAACGTAGCGTTTGGTACAGCTGTATATATACTAGAAAAGTATGAATGGGTATACCGTAAAAGTTCAAAGGGATATTAAGCCTAAATAACATCAAATATTGCTATTCTGTATAAATCTTATTTAAATCTTATCCTACTCAGTTCATGATGAATTTAATTCGGCACTGACAAGAAAAGTAGTGCATATTTAAACTTCATTTGGCATTTCATAAAACTAAATTCAGCGTCGTAATAATCTTTTCTTTTTACAGTGTATCTAAAACAAAACACTTCTTCAAAGTTTAAACTTGGCATTTTGCTAAGCTTCGAAAGGAGGTAGCAAAGTAGCAACGACGCTTTGGTCTGTGCCGCGTTTTTCCATACAGGTTTTTAGTTAACCTTTAAAGACACAGTAGGTGTATCCCACACAACACAGATTCGTCCAATTTTCGCCTAAAGTACGTAATTTGGATGAATGGACGTGTCCATTTGAAGTCTAAAAGTCCTCCGGACTTCACCTAAATTTCGTCAAATTACGTCCAAATGTCACCCCCCTTTACGTCAGAAGTACGTCTTTTGGGCCATGAAATGAGCATAAAATGAACGAAATTTGGATCGGCCAAAATTTGTCCATATTACGTTCAAAAAATACCTCCATCCGGACGAAATACACACGAATTTTGGCTGTAATATAGACGTCCAAAATTTGTCCATATTACATCCGAAAACACCAACCACATTTGGACGAAATATAGACCCCTTTTAGCCTTAATATGAATGTGTTTATTGATCCAAAATACGTAGTTTGGACCAAAATGAGACGAATCTGTTATCTCCCCCAGGCAAGGATGACGTTATATTAAAAAACTGAAATAACAAAAACTTTTAATATAAATAATTTTGATAAAAATTTACTTAGAACTTTTTTTCCTAAAATCATATTAAATACTTAAATATTTTAAATTCCTTGCCAGGACTCATTCATATAAATCAGTAAAAGCATATATATTTTATACATATTGCTAATAAACTTTTTTTTATGATACTTTTAATTTTCTAAGATCTTTAAAGAAAATACATTAATTCCTAAAGTATATGTTATAGCTTGATTTGAAAAACAGAGGCTATACGAGACTTTAATCCGCTACATTCGGCCCAAACACAACTACGTTCTTTCACGAAAAAAGAAGAAAATTTTTAGTAATACAGTTTTTAATTCATAATACAATTAAATGCTGCATCAGAATGCTTTAACATAAGCCGTAAATTTTTTAAACTTAAATGAAAATTTTGCACTACTGGAAAGAAATGAATATAATGGATAATGAATACAAGGACATTTAATCATTTGTTTTGACGTTAAGTACAGCCAAACATTTTCAAGCTTCCACATTTATAATATTAGGATTAGTATACTATGATTACTACATGGAGGTAATAACAAAACTAATCATTAAGATAACACTCTATGAATTCAACAACACTCAATGAAAAGAATAGCGTCCTATTAAAAGAATTATGTTTTGTGCATTACTAGATTCTAGAAATCTATGCATTTCTGCTATTCTTCACATTTTTATTTTATATACTTTTTCTCGTGGAAAAAAAAATATATATTTCTTGGTTTTCTTTTATATTATCATTGGTGATGATAATGCTTCTAAAAAGGTCTTATATTTGCATAGCTGCCAACTGCTACAATTTTTAGCTAGCACTAATTTTTAATGAAAATCTTCGCATTACTTAATGACATATATCTATAATTAAATCAGATGAAGATTTTTAAAAGAAATTAGTGATGGCTAGAACTCGTAGAATTTTGCCGTTGTATTTTGAAATTTTATTATATTATTCATTAGCATACAATATCGTCAACTGCAAAGTTTTACATTTTGTGAACAATGGATTTTTTCTCTTAAATTCTTTGTAAAATCAGTGTTATTCAACTACTCCACTTTTTTTTTTTTTTCACTTGAATTAAAATAGCTCTAACAGGGAATATGATTTTCCTTTTAAGGATCCACTTAAGAATGGAATGCATCAAAGAAATTGAAAATTTTGAGTTTTTCAAATGCTGCTAATTCATGGAAGAAAATGTGATATTCCCTAACAACTTTTATGTATTGTGAATAAAATTTTACACACTGAAATTTGCATTTGTTGCCAGGTGTGCAAAAAAAATATTTTACATTTTTAATAATAATAACAAACATTATTTTGAAATATCATTAAAGAAATTTAAAATGTAGTATCATAATATGTAAAAAAAAAAAAAAAAATATCCCTAGACTGCAAGATTAACTTTCCATTACTCATGCATGGATTATTAAAAATAGTTCCATTTTATTTATTTTAGTAATTGACTTTTCACTGATTAATGTAAAAATACATACTGTATATTCTGGTATGTAACAATAATTTTTGATAGAAGAAAAATTATCTAAATTTATAGGTGCATATTATGAATCAATTTTAAAAATAAATTATAAAAAATATGATCATAAGAACTAAGATTTTTGATTTAATAAACATGCAATTTATGTTTAAAAAATGTTGCTATTAGAGTATATGAAAAATAATAGTATTGTACTTTAAAATAATTTAAATCTTATTTTTCACTATGTATCTCATGAAAGTTTTTGCGAGCAATCTGCACAACATATGGCAATTATAATAAAAAATACAAAAATTAAATCTAAAAGTATATGTATGTGTTACATGTCAGAATACAATATGAGTAAGAGTACAAAATTTAGTATATGATCAAAACTTATTCATTAAAATACTGATTTTTATTTAGGTTATCACCAAACTAAGTCTTAAAAAATTAATCTGTGCTCTTAATTAAATATCATTCAATTAAATATTGAATAATTATTTATAAATGAATTTACATTTTGTACAATTAAATATGTAAATTATCAAATATATTTCAGATTAACCTGATTATTTGTAGTACATTATAAAATAACAAAAACAATACATTCAGTGTATTTAAGTAATGTTTTGAAATCAAAGTTTATTTAAAACATTGCTTAAGCATAAAAAATGAAATTTATCAAATATTTTCATGCATAAAATATGGTTAAAAATTATGTACAAACTTTTAGTTTAAAATTATTCAAAATCTGTAGTGAACAGTGTACATATATTATCATTGTTATAAAGGAATATACAATAAAGATGCAAGAAATATTTTCAAAAATGAAGTTTTATTTATTTATTTTCCAATTTGGCTCTTGTTGACAACAATATTTTCTTTTTACAATTCATATATAAAATATATTTTTCACAGAAAGGCAAAAAGAGTGCTATATTTCATTACTATAAAGTAGGCAGGATGATCCTGCGGAAACTGTTTGGGGAAAACTCTGTTCTACGTTAATGCTTCTCAGACTTATTTTCAGTATATTTAACAGACAGCAGCTTCAAAGCCTATAAATAAAAAGAATAATAATTCATTAAATAGCACATATCAATAATTCATAACGTTAGATGCAAATTAAAAATAATTTAATTTTAGTTTTAATTTTTGCTTACAGATAGATAGCATCATCAGACATCTTGTATTATTTCATAATAAAATGAAGTTTTTTCATCCAGCTTTGAATGATATAAAAAAAACCTTTATATATTTTTAAAAATTACTAGCCCGTGTTTAATTTAATCTATTTATCAAATTTTTATTATTATTTTTTAAACAAACAACTACTGATGCAATGTTTACAAAATATATAAAAAAGTACTTTATAATGTTCAATTGTGTCCTTTATTTTGAGTATTTAAAGATCTATATTTATATAAAGTAAGGATAAGAAAAGAAAAATCAAAATTTGGTGCTTTCTCGTTATAGCAGCCTCCTCATTTACAATTATGTCAAGGTAGCAGTTTCAAATTTGCAAAAGATCAACACCAAGCTTATACAGTACAACCTCGATATCTCGAATCTGTGGGGAACTGAAAATAATTCGAGATATAGAGGTTTCAGGTTATCAAGGTTTTGACAAAATTTAATCTCACAAACTGCTTTTTGCTGTAAAAAACAGGATTCATCAAAAACGACACATAATCTATTAATAATTAACAAATTACACTTCTCAAAGCCTTAATAATTTCAAAATTGTGTTACACACAAACTTGTTTCGATTAAATAATATCCAATTTGTCATTAAGAAACGCAAGCAGTTGTTTCGGAAGAAAAAGTTCTTAATTGAAGTCTGCCGTCTCGCAGAATCTTTTTGCAATCGCACAGTCTCCTCTCACATAGCAATGGTACCAAATGCTGATGTTCTGATATTTTCATTTGATTCAAGAAATCTCCGCAGCAATTAAACTTCCGTCTCAGCTTCTTTCACTGTAATTTTTTCATGCTGTTGTTGATCATGTAAGTCTTTTAATTTCTTCATCAGAAATTTCTGCATTAATACTCGAAACAATCTCCTCATCCGTCATAGTGTCGCATGTTTCAAGCTCATTGTCTACATTCAAGAATTCTTCGAATGAAATCTCAGTGTGACACTCTTTTTTTATCGATTCCCACTGTTCTGGATTCAGTTCTCTTTCTTCAGTTGCTTGCTTAATGGAATCAACTTCCTCAGTTTCACTGAAAGTTACATATTCTAAAAATTCTGCTATTATGAAACAATTTCCTATTGTTGTTTCTGTAACATTTTTCCATGCATAGTGAGCCATTCGCATTGACTGTAAGATGGTGATAGGTGCGCTAGAAGGTTTACCTTCACCGATATTATTCAGAAGTTTCTCACAATTTGAGCTCGATAATCAACTTTGAAGCTAAGGATTATCTCCTGGTTGAATGGTTGTCCTGGTTGAAGCTTCGAAATCTTGTTTGGCAGCAAAAATTTAAGTGATATTTTTTAGCGTTGGAAGATTAGAGTGGTCTTTACAATTGTCTATGAATAGGAGAATGCGTATTTTACTTTTAGCCATTGTTTTACGGATTCCTGTCAGCCAATCAGCATTAATTGCGTTTGCCATACAAGACGTTATATTTGATCTGTACAGCATTAGAAATTACTTAATTTTAGCAAAGCACCTTGGATTTTAGATCGTCCTATCATAAGAGAAGGAAGCTTTCCTTTACCACTTTGATTTGCTGCCAAAAGCACAGCTACACGAAGTTTACTGTTACTTCCATGTCAGATTTCTTCACCTTTAAATGCAGCCGTTTTGTTGGGAAAACATTGGTCAATAATACACTTTCATCTGCGTTAAAAACACATCATCTGCTTTATAGTCCTTTAAAAGAGAAGGAAGTTCTGAAAGCCACTCTTCACAGGTAGCTAAAAAACCTGATGCACTTTCACAGCAAAGTTTCCAAAAAACTATGTTGTCCAGGCCTCTCACTGGTCCAATTTTTGAAAACAAATAATTTTTTAGAAAGACATTCGTGGAGGGTTTCTGCAACAATTACAAGAAAAACGCACTTCCCGGTAGGTTGCTGCGAAATTTATAAAGAATATTTTTCTTTAAATAAAAGTGGTGTTCAAAAAACGGACTGAGTGGGAGCCCTGTGTTGTCCCTTTTTCAATTTCAAACGCCTTCCATTCTTACACTTTAAGTTCTTTGTATCAACAAAGCGATAAAAGAATGTGAAACCAGCATCCAGATCAAATTCTACAGCTGACAATAGCCAAAAGTAAAAAGTCGAACTAATTTCTGTTGAAAAAATTTCTACATATCAAGGGTTTTGAAAAATATTTTTCGAGATAAATATGGAAAATACATAAGAATTTTGATGAAAATGCAGGGGAAATTTCTTTTTTCGAGATATTGAGGGTTTCGAGATAAGGAGGTTCGAGATATCGAGGTCCGACTGTATATACATCATACAAACATCATGCACAATATGTATAAGCCAAATGCTCATATATGAGCCATATAAGTAATATTTATATCATATATCAGTCATATAGATCATTAAACAAAAACATAATTTACAGAACAAAAAAAAAAATTATTTTACACATTGTTTATGCTCGAGAAGGGATAGATACAGCAGATTCGCTCAAATCCGCACAGCTTGGGACCAAAGGTTGTGTAGATTTTAGAATTTTGTGGATTTCTGGTTTGTTTACATTTTTTAGACAATAATTTGAATGTAATAATGCAATCAAATGTATAATGAAGTTTGCAATACAGCAAAATATTAAAATAATTAAGTAATAAACTAAAATAATAAAAAGTCAGATAATTTAAAAAATGATTAAATTATTAAAAGTAAAGGTCAAATAAATAGTAATTAATAATGTATAATTAAAATTGCATAATAAAAATGAGATACATTTTCCTTGAATCATTTAATGACACTTCCCTCATAAAGGTACCCTATTAATTAACATCAAAATAAAAAAGTAAGGAAGATTTATTTCAGGTTTGCCAGTGTTAATAACTATAGAAAAAAAATTGATTAATACATATATATATTTGGTAAAAAGGCTGATTAGCAGTGATATCAACAATATCCTTTTTTTTTCAGTGATAAATTTATATTTCCTTCATGAAAAACAACGAGTTTAGTCTCATCATATTATCGAGAATTACATATTAAAATACATACGAAATAATATAAAACTAAAAAATCCTGTTACTTTGCCTCTACAGCTTAACTGAAATTTTCATTGCTTACATCTGCGATGATGTGCAGATTTTAGGCGGTTGCAGATTTGAGGGAGTCCTGTATTATAATTTTTCTTCAGCTGCTTCTACAGTTAATGTTAAAGTCTTGCAAAAAATATGTTTAAACCAAATGAATTTTTAAAAATAAAATTCGAACAATAGGATACTTAAACTACCCTAAAAACTTAAATTACAAAGATACATGGAAAATGCAAACCTTTATAAAAGTTTCAGCTTTATTTCCATTTCATTCGAATGGAATGTAAGTTTTTAGATTAGTTTAAGTATCATATTGTTCGAATTTTATTTTTATTTCTTTAAGATCAATTGGTTTAAACGTATTTGTTGCAAAACTTTAACATTTACTGTAGAAGCAGCTGAAGAAAAATTCTAATATCTATCACTTCTTGGGACTATACAATGCATGAAATGAGGGTTTTTTTTTTTTTGTTGTTGTTGTTGTTTTGCAAATTATGTTTTTTTTAATATGTCAAGTTTTATAACTAGTGCAATTCAGAGGAACTCATTACAAAATTAATAGAGGATGTTATAATTAGGGTTGGATATATAGGGTATTGCATCACAATTTGTGATGTAACTAAAATCCATAATAAAAACAAAAAATTCAAATTTACTTAAATTTGGTTATCCAATTTTCCACTGGTAGTGGTCTCTATGAATGCAACAGTAAATTGTGTTGCATGTTTGCT
This sequence comes from Maratus speciosus, assembly GCA_963932465.1. Lineage (NCBI taxonomy): Eukaryota > Metazoa > Arthropoda > Arachnida > Araneae > Salticidae > Maratus > Maratus speciosus. The sequence goes on along the minus strand of OZ010789.1, from coordinate 433,988,758 downwards.
GGTTATTTATGCTACTATGAACGGCAATTCTGAGGCATTGAAACATTTCACCTCTGAACTGGGAAGGCCGGTGAGTGAATTAATTTCTTTTCACCAGTCTCTGACAGAGGAGTTAATTAATGGTAATATTAAAGAAAGTTGAAATCTTTTTGAACTGCTTAAAAAAATATAAATAAATAAATAAATAAAATAAAATAAATAAATTTATCTTGTAATCAACACCATTTCATTTTAAGTTGTCCTATCAGAGCCTAACACCATTTGTCAGTTTACTGGTTCATAAATGTCAGTTATTGAATACTTGCATTATTAATAATTTAAAACATGAAAAGAGAGAGACATCTATAGTATTGTATCATCTATTTATATAAAATCCAAGTCTCTGTGTGTCCCTCACGATTCCGGTAGGACCGCCTCATTGAAATGAGTAATTGTTAAAAAATACTAATGCAGGGTTACCACAGTAGCGCCAAATGTTAGCCAACTTTGTGACAGCTGGCTAATTTGGCGAAATTCCCATTTAAAACCATTTATCTTTCATAAAGGAGGTCTCCGAAATTTAATTTAAACTCCACTCTTTTAAGATATTTTTTCAAAATCTATGAGTGAGAATTTAAAGTACATCTTTACATCTTCCTCCCGATGCTACTAATAAAATAACCGCCAATAGACGACGCTATACTGTGTGAGCGCCTAACTGTGCGATTTTAATGTGCTTTAGGTACTTTTCCATTATAAGTGCCTTGGCGAAAAAGGAAATTTGGCAACATATTTTCCGGTAACCTATCCACTGTTTCATTTTATATACACACGCATGTTTTTCGATATTTATGCGATTTATTTAACATAAAAAAGCCGTTTCTCTAATTTTATACAGAAACAGATGTAATTTGTACATAAAAACATCAATAATATACATATAAAATAAACATATAAAACAAACAAAAACGGTTATCAAGTTTGTTTTCATAGCTGTTTATATGATTTGACAACAAATCTCAATATTTCCCCGTTATACGGACACCATGCCAAAATGTATGCTAATGCGCCAATTATTTCAAAATGCTAAAAGATATTTGTAATTTTATGCTAGCAGTTTAATATGAGTTTTATTTTATTGCTTTATTTTATAACACTTATTTGTTCACTTATTTTAATTATATATTTGTGATTTAATGAAATAGTACGTAAAAGTCTGGAATTTTCAAATGTTATATTTTTTAAATGCTCACTTTAGTATCGACATGTTTTTTCTTTTATTTTTCAAATGCTTCAATTCACGTGGTTTTCATTTTGCGCCCACTATTACGCTTGGCGACAATGGTATCCGTATAACGGAATAGTACCCAAATCTCACTTTCTGATGCCCAAATTACACCAAGCTTTAAAAATAAAAAACGCCAAAGCCCCTACAGTGGAACAGTACCAAACTGTCTATTATTTTGCGCTAGCTGTGTTATAGTTTGTACTATATGCAAGGGGGTTGGAGCGAAGAGTTTAAACATTAAATATCAAAGTTTTGGCACAGATGTCATATACGCCCCATATTGGCGCGATTTTTTTCTGACGCCAATGCCATATACACAACGGGTACTTAACTGGCGTCAAAGTGTCGTTATTTTGCTTGATATGGTTACCGGATGTTGTTGTTTATGCTGTTGATGTTTCCGCCAAATTGGCGTATATGACAACTGTGCCAAAGTTTCTATAAAGCAGTATAAGACTAAAGAAGAAATAAAAATCATGCGTTAAGCATAGAATATGAAACACTTTCCAACACATCCTGAATGCTTTAACAAAACTTCGTTATTTGGGGAAATAAGGTAAATAAGATAACTAAGTAAACATTTTAGAAGACGCATAATTTTTTTTAAAAATTGATTTCAGCAGTTACCGTCCATAGCCAATAGTACCGTTATATGCTACTATTTAGCTAAAATTTAATTTAAACTACTCTTAAAACTACTGAAATCACATTTCCAGATATTATCATCCATAGACGGTTATGTATCCAATTTTTTGCGTGACCCTGTATATCATTTTATCTATATTCTACAAACATTTCTTAGTAAACTAAATGCAGTTCAGCGTAAAAATGCATAACTCCTTTAAAAACCCCCTTTAAGCAATTTACTCTCATACTCAGTAACGCCTTACGAATTCTTTTGTGTAGCCCTGCATATGAACTGTAGCATTTATATACACAGTATAGTATGCGTAAATGTAGTGAAACATAAAAGCGCATATCATAATTAAAAATGCATTTCTAGCAATCATTGCTTATGTACAATACTTCGGGTTGAGTGGGTTGATTTTTGACGGCCAATTATCTACACGAGGATAGGCCCGGGGGGGAGTGCCCTCCGTGGGGGTCTTTCTAAGGGAACCTAATCCGTATTAACGCATGGAAGATCCATGGCTCGAAGAAAACCACGAAAACTCCGAACGATTAGGCCGACGGGCGCGATTGGGATCGAACCCAGCACCTCCCGTCTACCAGCTTCGAGAGCAGAACCTCTCGGCCACTGGTGGGGCGTACAATACTTCGGAGAAAAGTTTCTTGGCGAGAAAGAAGTTTGCCAACGTATTTTCTGACAACCTATTTACTGCTTCATACTCACAAGCAATTTTTTCCATATGTATGCAATTTATTTAGGTACAGATGTCATATTCGCCCCATATTGGCGCGATTTTTTTCTGTCGCCAATATCATATAGGCAACGGGTACTTAACTTGCGCCAAAGGGCTTGATGTGGTAACCCGGATTATGTTGTTTATGCTGTTGATGTTTTCGCCAAATTGGCAACCGAAAAAAATCGCGCCAATATGGGGCGAATATGACATCTGTTCCTTTATTTAATATAAAAAAAGCTATTTAACCATTTTTATAAAGAGACAGAACTAATTTTGGCACAGATGTCATATTCGCCCCATATTGGCGCGATTTTTTTCTGTCGCCAATATCATATAGGCAACGGGTACTTAACTTGCGCCAAAGTGTCGTTATTTTGCTTGATGTGGTAACCCGGATTATGTTGTTTATGCTGTTGATGTTTTCGCCAAATTGGCAACCGAAAAAAATCGCGCCAATATGGGGCGAATATGACATCTGTGCCGTAATTTTTGCACAGATGTCATATACGCATCGGAGTTGGCATGTTTTTCTCTGACGCCAATTTGGCAGAAATCTCTCTTTCGAATACCAGTTACTTATATATTTTTAAATTATTTGCTATCATTTTGAAAAGGAAATAACTATAAATAAATGAAAGTTTGAATAATAATTATAGAACAAAACAGTTTATATAATTAAAAACAGAAAATAAAAGTAAATAAACAATTTATTAATAAGTAAAAAACTAACCGGGTTACCATAGCAGGCAAAATAACACCATATTGGCGTCAGTTAGGTATCCCGGTTCGGAACAGATGTCATATTCGCCCCATATTGGCGCGATTTTTTTCTGTCGCCAATATCATATAGGCAACAGGTACTTAACTTGCGCCAAAGTGTCGTTATTTTGCTTGATGTGGTAACCCGGATTATGTTGTTTATGCTGTTGATGTTTTCGCCAAATTGGCAACCGAAAAAAATCGCGCCAATATGGGGCGAATATGACATCTGTACCCCCGGTTCATATCTGAAATCTGTGCCGTAATTTGTATATAAAAAAATATTATATATATTTAGAAACGATTTTTTCTATGTATATAAGTGCATATATAAACAAAAATAAAAGTTCATTAGATTTGTTTTCATAGCTGTTTATATATTTTGGCAACATATCTCACTTTCTGATGCCCAAATTGCGTCAAGCTTTTTTTAAAAATGCTCTATTATGGGAAAGTACCTAAATAAATAATTAACAGAAATAACCAATTATACAAACTAAAACTTTTTATTTCGAGGTCAAAGCATTGTTTTTAATTTCAATTAAAAATACATATATCCTTGGGTAATTTCAGTTGAAATTAGGTTCACAGCTTAATATCTCATTCCATAAACCTAAACAAACACGATTCATTCATCGTGAAACGTCAAAAATATTAAATCATTGAGGTAATCATTCACAAAGTAAGTTCTCCAACAATCAATGGACAATATTCTAATGACGTCATAGTAGGTAAAATGGTGGCGGTATCGTTTGTTTATGGTTTGAAATCACAAAAATTTAATTTTTCAATGTCTCTTAGTTACATTATTTTATTGTCATATTTATGAGCTCAGAACAAAAGCATATTTTTTTCATTATTTAGTTATTAAAGACGGAAAAAAAATATAAATACATGATTTGAAAAATTTAAATAATTTTCGGTACTTCTTAGTTATCCCGTCGACCAAATTACTGTCGCCAAATTGCAAGATTAATTGCCAATAATGGTTGTTATTAATTAATTAATTGTAAGATTAAATGCCAATAATGGCCAATAAAACCATTAATTCGACGTTTTATTTGTATTTTTATTAATGTTTTGCTAATTTATTTGTTCTTTCGGTATTTAAAATAAAAAATTATGTCAATGTGTATAATTTGGCGAGTGGTTTGGCGATTTACATAATTTGGCGAAATTGGTCGACGGGATAACTAAGAAGTACCTAATTTTCTTTCTTAATAGTAAAAAATAACATCGGGAAGTAACAGCGGGTTTAAGCTAAATAAGTTTAACTGTTTAATTCTGTTGTAATATTCAAAATAACTGTATTTATTAGATTTCAGTAAACAACATCAGCGCCCGATTAAACTTTGAAATTAGAGAAATTACAATGTCATTTCAAGACCTTTCTTTTGGAGAAGCTTTTCTAAATTCCACATATACATGGAAACTCTTCAGTGTTAGAACTATTATTCTTAGGACTGACATAACATGAGAACGGCCTGCAATTTTACACAAGTTTTTGAAAACTACTTTATATCAGAAATTTTCCTAAAAACTGGTTACTTTTTTGTTATAGCGGCCCACACTATTAGGATTATGACAAGTTTCAGCCAATTTCGCCAACGTCGTAACCAAGATCGTGAAGTACACACACATATAATATCATTTCATGAAATCGTATACGATAATTTAATAGTTTTTACCTTACTTAAAGTGTGTAATTTATTTATTTTTAAGGCTTAACAATCTAAATTGTCCAATATATGAATTTAAAAAAATGTAAACAAAGATTGAATTGACATGACCGCAAAAAGCCTCAAATCTGCATAACACTTGGAACCAAACTGTGCAGATTAGTGGTCTTCTACTGTACACAATTTTTCATAAAAGTGTTTCGTTCTTAAAATGTGTTATTTTCATCTATCACTGCGGAACAAGCGAGAAAACTCATATTCTTGCACATGAGTTGTATATATATTTATATCTAAATTTCCGTCATTTTTGACGGGCTACCTTTCTAGTATATAAATAAGGTTTAAGTAATTTGTTTTTATAATAAATATTTAAAGTATTTTTAAAGCATAATTTTTTTTTTCGTCGCAAGTAAAGTGTGAAACACTGGTTCATTTTGTGTCAGTTATTGGTTTTTCAAAATGGGGTTGTGTCAGTTACTGAAGTTATTCACCATATTTATGAAAAACATTTATTTTTAATAATACAATATATAATTTTTCAAAATTTTGTCAACAGTAATTTTTAAATGTATCTCTACCACCCATTCAAAAAAAAAAAAAAAGTGTAGAATGGATTTAAAATTTTGTAATAGTGATTTGAACACTAATTTTTAATGTGTCAGTTACTGGGGGTTTCACCCTAAATCAAGTAATAAAGAAATTTAAACAGATTATTAAATAGAACATAAATTTGTTTTTAATACTTTTTCCATTTTAAAATTTTAAACTATGTATGCATATATAACCGAAAGTTATTTTCTTTATTGGAAAAAAAACTTGGTATTCGACTGCCGAATATTTGGTATTTGGTTATTTGGCCAAATCACTATTTGTCCCATCCCTAATTACAAGTTCTTTGATTCATTACTGTTTATTGATTATTTTTAGATAAGGCAGGGAGGGGGGGGGGGGTTGGCACGTTACAGTTACATAAAATATATTTTTGGAAACCTTTGGCATGCGAATGTGAAAAGGTTTGCCATCCCTGAACTATTATTTATAATTGCATTACATTTAACTATTCACTCTCACAATTTTAAACAATTAATTTTAATATCAACATTTTTATTAGTTTGTGGGCTAAACCTTAAAATTCAGGCACGCTACACCTGCTGAAATCCCAACCCCCAGGCATGTAAAATTGTTTTATGTTTTTAAATTTACGTATCCAAGGACTACATAAAATACTGGCATTAAAATATTATTTAAAAATGGAAATGCTTGCATTTTTTTTTTTTTTTAATATATATATATATACTACCTTCCAATATATTTCAATTTAACCTTAAAAAAATATACTGTTTATTCTCCAAACAGAAATTTTTATGAGTTATAAATTATATATGTTTTCCGAAATTGAGATTATACACTGTGCTGTAAGCGGGTGATGCTGCCCGCCACAAAATTGAATAATTTGAATTTAAATAGCCCTTTCTTTAAGTATCTCAATCAAAAAATTTAAACATAATATCACATTAGAATTGATAGTAGATAGATAGACACATTCACACACATATGGTGTTATATAGTAACAGAATATAAGAAAAGAGATTAGAGATAGAAAAAAATAGTTGTAAATAGAGTTGTAAATAATAAATAAAATAAAACAAAAGATTTTTTTTTCACTCATCATTACAGTTGAAGTAAAAAGATTTAATAAGAAACAATAACACAAACCAAAACATTTTATTTCAATTTCTAATCATTGTTTCTAATATTTACTATGTGGAAAAAAAAGTTGCTACTGGCAAAGAAAAAAAAAATTCTGTTAACATAATTTGCACCTGACTAACATAAAAGTACCACATTTTTCATTTTTTATGCAAGCTGACAATTGTAAAATCAAATACCCACAGACATATAAATTGAAAATTTTATTTAATAACAGCATTTATGGACTTTAACTGAAAATTTACCTTACTCAAAGTTAAATCATGCTTGAAAAGAGTTGAGTCCTGCTGAGTCCAACTTTTATTCAATCAATAATGATATCTATCTACAAAACAGTTGTTTTTCCAAAGACAAGAAGTTTGTATCTACTGGGAGAAAAAGGCGGAAAAAAAATGAGTGGATCCAGTATAATCTTATTTTAAAGCAATTTTAAAATGCATGAATTTTGCAAATATTGTGATTACTTTAACTCATGCACACACACATAAAAAAATAACAACATTAGATTAATTTGTCTAATTCACCATTTTTTCTTCTCTGATCGAGAATCAAGTATTGATCGATTCTCGATTGTCTTGTTCACAAAAGAAATTAGCAACGGATAAATGTGCTTTCCACAACCAATGTTTTATGTGCATTGTACTATAAAAGAACATAAAGCTACTCAGTAATGTAATGATTGTGTTGACTCTAGGCAGGGTTGCTGGCTTTTAGCCAGGCCAAAAAAAGCCGGCCGGCTTTTTTTGGTTTTAACCACTTAAAAAAAGCCGGCTTTTATTGGAAGAAGTCAGTTTTTATTTTTTAAAGTTGGTTTACAGTAAATTTGTTTTAAATTTGGATCAATTAATTTTTAATACATTTATAAATATTTTCTACTAAAAAAAATAAGACTTCTATTAAATTTTATCAAATAAATAAGTCTTTATAACTTCTAGAAGACAACTGTGAATGCATTATCTCTGGAAAAAAAAATATATATATATATATATATATATATATATATATATATATATATATAAACATTGAAAAGGATATATGTTAGGCTCCAAACTGGTGTTTTGAAATTCTATATTATATAGCTCCACATATACTACACATTTTAAAGATTATATTTAATTAAAACTGCTCTGCTCAACAAGTGCAAAATGTTTTGACACATTTACAAATTAATTTTTTAACGGAAAGATGTAAAATTCGAAAGCCTGACCATGAAACATGAAAGCGATTTGGAATCGAACTGTGTTTTCCATTTTTTGATCCATTAATTACCTATTGAGCTATAAAGAGATTTTGATCACGTGACAAACACGTTTTTTCACCCTTTTCTGAGTGGTTTCTTCTTTCGTGTGGAAATTCAGTTCAAAACGCTCACTTTGACACTATTTTCTGAAAAATCTATTGCGTTTGCAAAAAAAGAAAACCCAGAAAAAACAGTGCAATTACATAGTTTCTGAAAAACAACATCTGCTAGTTTCATGCATTTCTGAACAAAAATAAATTAAAACTTAGGTCAGAAAGTTGCCATTTTGGATTTAACAGCCTTAATGACAAAATATAACATATCAAAATGGAAACGAGAAATTAGAAAAGATGTTTTATTTGAGGAGAGTGGTACATAAGTGTATAAAAAATAGAGCATTTAAACAAAAAAAAAAAAAAAAAAAAATTCTCAAAATAAAATTTTGAAAAGCTTGTTGCTACACATATTCATGCATATGCTATTCATAATGTTTTTAATAGTGATAAATGGTGGTGTTTATTAATATGACTATGTATAATTTTAAATGTTTACTAGAAATAAAATAAGACTTGTATGTTAATAGCTCTTAAAGTTAAGTAATAAAACATAACTAAGTAACCAATGTCCTCTTTAATTTTATAAAGCAGTAAAAATAAAAAAATTGGCAGTTGATATGGCCCTTTTAAAATTTAGCAGACATATTTGCAATTCTGAATACAAATCACTAGCAAAATCATCTAAGTTTTATTCCAGTATTATGTCCTCATTATTGAGAAATTGGGTTACTTATTAAACTGTAAATCAATTAAATGTCATTAAAACTAATTAAAAACACTTTAAAATGTGTAGTTTATAATTACAATGCTTTATTGTATAAAAGCCAATTATGGCCAAAAAAAGCCAATTTTGGCCAAAAAAAGCCGGTTAAAACCAAAAAAAGCCACCGGCCTGGCTTTTTTTAATTTTAGCCGGCTTTTTTGCAACCCTGACTCTAGGCCAATTTGGCAGGGGTCGGCAGCCCTTTATGCACCTAGTGGCCCATTTTAATTATTTTATATCTATTGATTATAAGAAATATTAATTTAATTATTTGGTTGCAGGGAAGTAACGTGAAATATATCAGATGCATGAAACAAAAATCAAGATACTCATCCATAGATCTATCACATAAAAAAAAAAAAAAAAAACCTTGATAGTTTTGCCAGTACTAAGTCAAAGGGAAAAATTCAGAAATTCACCAACTGTTCATGTAAAAGAAAATCATGAAATTTGCGGATTAGTCGCAAGAAAGATCTGCAAAATTCTGCAAAAATGAAAAAAAAACTGCGAATTTCACCAATCGGTCATGAGGAAATAAAAAAAACGCAAAATTTGACAACTGGTAGAGATAAAATATTGTGAAATTCATCAATTGGTTGCAAAAAAAAAAAAAAAAAAGCGAAAATTGTCATTTACTGGTCAGAAAAAATCACGGATTTGCCAGTCGATCCTCAGAAAAAAATTGAGAAATACTTCAGTTGGTTGCTTTAAAATATTGCAAAATTTGCCAATCTGTCACAGGAAAAAAATCATGAAATTCATCAGTCTATCGTTAGAAATATTGAAAAATCAGGGGTCGATCCAGACAAAATTTGGGGGCCTATTTAGGGTCCCTTCACAAAAATAAATTTAATAAAATGGGCCCCTTCACAAAAATAAACTTAATAAAACAGGCCCCTTCACAAAATTCCTTTTAATAAAATAGACCCTCTATGTAACATTCTTTTTCATAAAAACTGTTTTAAATGTGTAATTTGTAAATAAAACCACGTCACGAAAAACAAAAACTTTAGCAAAGGGATTTAAAGTATGTTTTTGTTCATAAATTCTGGGTTCGAATTTTAGAACTGGATTTCAACTTTCGTTACAAAATGTTATTTTTCACAAAAATAACTTCTACTTTACACAAAATGGGCCCCAAGAATAAAAGTCTGCATCGACCCCTGAAAATTCATCTGTTATTTGTAGAAAAAAAATGAGAGATTGCTCGATAGGTCGTGGGGAAAATCACAAAATTCGTCAGTTGATCAGGGGGTAAGGGGAGGGATCACAAAATTCAATCGGTCACTGAAAAATATCACAAAATTCTACTGATAAAAGGTAACTTTAAACCAGTTCAATTTTTTTTTCTTTTTGATGAGCTATAAGAGTGGCTTTTTGAAAACAGTATGGCCTTTTTTATAAATTACCACCTGATGACATTTTTTTACTAGAATCAACACCAACAGATGCCACCACTTACTCTTGTTATATAATAACAATCATATGTAACTTGATTCATGAATTTAATACTCTTTAGAAAGGGGTTATGAAAATATTGAAATAAATTATCTGCAAAATGCATGAGTGACATAACTTTACTTAATTACTTGATTGCTTATTTAATTACTAATAATGATACCTAATAATGATAATGTTGTTTAAAAAAATATATATATTAAAATTTTCTTTTAATTGCATTAAAGGCTTATAATGCTTCATAACATAATGTTACATTATTACACAAAAATAGAAAATAACAAAATTATGTTATTCAAAAGTAAACATCTATTTTTCTTGATTTAATTTTTTTATACTTTTGGGTTAAACATAATGTCCCCCGAGAATGAATCACCAACCCTGTGGCAGAATGTGTGCGACACCGCGACGAGCGTCGCAGACGTTTTAGGGCTTCTGCACACTAAAAACATATAATACACAGCGGGAAAGAAAAAAAAAGAGGGGAAAGCGATATTTTTATGAAAAGCCAAACAGAATTCGCTAAGTGAGAACGGGTCTATGGCAGGGACAGTTCGTCTCTGAATTTTCTGAAAATTAAAAAAAAATCAGTTATCGGCCCGAACATTCAGAAATAAAAAAGAAATCCCTGAAAAATATAGTGAATTATGACAACTGATTGCAAAATAAAGCCTTTCTCGTCAATCATTCGCAGAAAAAATCGCCAATTTCGCCAAAGGATTGCTGGGAAAAAAGCAAATTTCGGATTGCGGAAAAAACGCAGATTTTGGCATATGACCGCGGAAAAACACAGAGTGCTGCAAACCACAGCGGGAAAACGTAGATTTTGGCAAAGGATCGCAGTAAAACGTGAATTTCAACAAAGAATCGCAGAAAAATAACAAATTTTGTCAAATGGTTGAAAAAAAAAAAAAAATGCAAATTTCTTCAAAAAATTGCGTAAAAAGGGGCAATTTCATGAAATGCACATTTCGTTAAATTATCTCAGAAAAATGCAGATTTCATCAAATAATTGCAAAAAAAACCACGGATTTTGTCAAATAATCTCGATTAATCGCTGAATTCGTCAAAGGATCACGTAAAAAATGCGGATTTCGTCAAAGGATCGCAGAAAAACACGAATTTTGAAAAGGATCTAGGAAAAGCACGAATTTCATCAAAGGATTGCGGTAAAACGCAAATTTCGTCAAAAGGTTGCAATGAAAACGCAAATTTCGTCATAAAATCGCAGTAAAAACACAAATTACTTCAAATGATCACAGAAAAAATGCACAGTTCGTCAAAGGATCACGGAAAAAGTGCGAATTTCCTAAAAGACTAATAAAAAATGCCAATTTCATCAAAGAATTGCGTAAAAAATGCAATTTTCATGGAATGATCGCGGAAAGAACGTGAATTTCGTCTAAGGGTCATTAATGCAAATTTAGCTGAAGGATCGTGGGAAAAATGCAAATTTTGCAAAATGATCGCAGAAAAAATGCGAATTTCGTCACAGGATCGCAGAAATCACGCGACTATTGTAAAAAGATTGTGGTAAAAACACGAATTTCGTCAAATGATTGAAGAAAAAATGCGGTTTCGTCAAAATATCACAGAAAAAACATGAAGTTCGCAAAAGTCTCGCATAAAAAATGCCGTCAAAGAATTGCATATAAAACACATTTTGAGAAATGATCACAGAAAGAACGCAAATTTCGTCTAAGGGCCGTTGAAGAAAAGAAAGTTTAGTCGAAGGATCGCAAAAAAATGCAAATTTTGTAAAATGATCGTGGGAAAAAGCGAATTTTGTCTAAGGAACATTGAAATAATTTGAATTTCATCACAGGACCACGTAAATAAGGTGAATTTCGTCAAAGGATTGAAAAAAAAAAACACGAATTTCTTCAAAGGATCACGAGAAAACGCAAATTTCTTTAAAAGATCGTGAAAAAAAAGTGAATTTCATAAAAGGATCACAGAAGAAACACAGCGGTCTCTTTAGAAAACAGCTTATACACAAACATCTAGTTTTATTATTATAGATATATTTAATCTGAAATAATACATACTGAACTAACTTTTGAAAAATCAAGTTACCCGAACCCAACCAAACACAGAATTAACCCGATCTGCAACAAAAGTAATTAGCGCTGGGGGAGAATTCCCCCCCCCCCCTTCCCTTCTGCTGAAACATTTCTGGAAATATATTATAGGTGAAAACTGGGAAATTGAGTTAGTAGCCAGTGGCCGGTAGACTCAGTTTCATTAGTAGCCACTTTTTAAAGTTAGTGGCCACTATAATGTTTCAAACTTTCTTGACATCTACATAAACTATAATTGTTGTATATATACATATTTTTCTATAAGTCGGAGTTTTATACACACCAATTATTCATGATAAGAATAGGGAAGCAGTCAAAATTCAAGAAAATTACTTTAAAACCACAGAATCTGTTATACTATTTTTTTTTAGTTTCTTTGTATTTCATATATATATATACCATCAAAGCAGAATATGCTTATAAATGTGATGTACATCGCAAAATATTTCAAATCCTCATTTTCAAGAAAATTCACCATTCAGTCTTAGAAAAAATTGTGAAATTTGCACTCAATGGCTGGAAAAAAAAAAAAAGCAAAATTCTTTAATTGTTTATTTAAAAAGATTGTGAAATGACAACTGGTCACATGCAAAACTCGTGCAATTCGTCAGTTCATCACGGAGAACAAATCATGAAATTCTTCAGCCTGTTGTGGGAAAACAAAAAATTCAACAAACAGTTGCAGGAAAAAAATCCACGATTTTCGCCAATCAGTTGCAGATAAAAAACCGTGAAATTTGTCAGTGCACCAAGGAAGAAAACTGTAAAAAAAAAAACATGATTTTCTCTAATCGATCTCAAGAAAAAGCCTCAAAATTTGCCTATGATACAAGGAAAAAAAATCGTGAAATTTGCAAATCGGTCGCGGTTTAAAAAATCGCGAAATTCGTCAATAGATCGTTGGAAGAAACTGCGAAATTCATAGATCAGTAGCAGAAAAAACTCATGATTTTCTCTAAGTGGTCTCAAGAAAAAGCCACAAAAATTTGCCTATTGGTTCAAGAAAAACATTGCGAAATTTAAAAATTGGTCACAGGTTTAAAAAAAAAAAAAAAAAAAATTCATCAGCAGATTGTCAGGAAAAATCAGAAAGTCATTGATCAGTCGTGCACCCCCCCCCCCCCCCCCCCCTCGAGATTTGGCCGATGAATCGCAAAAAAGCAACGAAGTTTTCCAATCGACTGAAAGAAAATGTTGCGGAATTCACTGATCTGTCGTGGGTAGAATGCAAAATTAGTCGATCAGTTGCACTCACAAAAAAAAAAATAAAACGTGATTTTTACCAATCGTTCGCAAGAAAAAGCGGAAAAAATTGCTAATCAGTAGAAAGAAACTAGTGTGAAATTCATCAGTGTCTCGTCATAAAAGCTGCAAAATTCGTTGATCAGTAGCAGAGAAAATATACGATTTTCTAAAATTGGTCGCAAGAAGCTGCTGCAAAATTTGCTTATCGGTACAAGGAAAATTTTTCAAAATTCCCCAATCTGTGATGAAAACGGCCTGTGAAAATCGTCAAAAATTGGAAATTCATTGACCAATCATGGAAAAATCCACAATTTTTGCCAATCGGTCGCAAAAAAAACCGACAAAGTTTGCCAATAAGTAGAAAGTAAATATCGCAAAATTTGCCAATCAGTCGCGGCTAAAAAATTGCAAAATCCTTTTGTTGATCTTTTAAACAAATCAGAAAATCGTTGATTCAATCAGTCGCAAGAAAAAGAGAAAAAATTTGCCAATCGATAAAAAGAAAATATAATGAAATTTGAATCAGTCACGTGTAAAAAAAAATTGTCAGAAAAATCACAAAATTCTTTGATCAGTCACGAAAAAAACAATGATTGTTTCCAATCTGTAGCAGGAAAAAGTTGAAACATTTGCCAATCAGTTGTTGGTAAAAAACATGAAATTCATGGATCAGTTATGTGAAAAAAATACGATTTTCACCAAACGGTCAAAGAAAATATCGCAAAATTCACCCACCAGTTGCAGTTAAAAAATGCGAAATTTGTCAGTGAATTGTAGAAACTATCTCGAAATTGTTCAACCAGTTGTGGGGAAAAAAGTCCCACAATTCGATGATTGGGTCCGAGAAAAAAAATGTCAAATCCGCCAGTTGACAGAGGGAAAATTCTGAAATATTGCGAAAATCAATTGATTGTCGGAAAAAACAGTGAAATTCATCATTTGACCACAGTAAAATCACAAAATTTGCCAATAGTTTCTTTCGGTTGAGTATGTCAGCATTTTACAAAATGTATTTTGCATTCCTATAAAAGATGCCATTGCACTTCTTCATGCATTAAGAAAATCTCCCTGCAACTTTCTTTTTTTAAATTCCCACAGAACATTTCTGTTCAGATGAAGTTCGTTGCAGAACATTGCAAAGTATTCTGCTTTGGGGATATATACATTTTTGTATGAAACGACAAACAAAATCTTCACTTTGTGCCCCCCCTTCGCCTTTCATTCTGGCACCCGGAGCATATACCCCCTCTGCTTCTCTGTACTCCCCTAGTTTCAGCCCTATATAATAAAAATATGATATAAGATGTATAAATGGCATCCAGGAAGTAAATAATATGCATATAATGATACATATGAGACACATATATATGAGCATTAGTAGTACTGTTTCTTTTAGGCCATCATTTAAGGGCGCAGCACCCTGATTATTCTAAAATTGACAAAATGCATCCTGTCCTTTTTAAAAATTGTGAAATGAACCTCCAATTGTATCTAGAACATACTAGTAAAAATTTTCCTCATACATTTTTCATGCACACAATAATAAAACAATTCATGTTGTTCAGCAAAATAGTTCAGACTTTTTTTAAAAATTATTAGTATTAAGTAAATAAGTTCACATTACAATATGATAATGAATGAATAACATTTGAGTAATGATCTTTCCTTAGAGCACTAGAAAATTTAAAATATAAAAAGTCTGGTGTCTTAGTAAGAACTGGATATTACATAAATTTAAATGTCAAAAAAAGAAGTTGCTATCAAATGGGAAGTTTTTAGAAATTACGTACTTGCAACACATAATATATTAATTGTCAAAGAATTGTTTTTTAATATGCCCCTAAATCAATGTAAAATTCGTTTCAACCCAATAAATTTTTATTTACTTTTTATAAAACTGCATTATGACCGAGAAAAATCATGTAAACAAAGCATTCTTATTTACGTAATCAAACGCTGATTTCTCCTATCAAAAAGTCCAGACTAAAGTCAAAACTATTGATAAATTAAATAAATAACAAAACACAGAATCGTGACAGAAATGTTTTATGTAAAGTATGCACACAAACACAATAAATCTAGAAAACAAAGTCAATTTGCTTACCAGCATTCACACTCATTTTCACTATTTCGGCATGGCTTTCATTTCCGCGATGAGATAAACAAATCTTCCACACGTTGATTGATTATGTGGAGCGTAACTCCACAATGTGATATTCTGATAAAAATAAATGCATTAAATTCCTTACTTGTTGAAAACTGTATAAAAAATTAATAAAACAAACAAAAATAAATAATACAAGTTTCGGTCAATTAGGCCTAAGTCTGTATATGCCGCCATTTTAAGATGGCGGTTGATAGGTTAAGTTTTTGTCCAGATTATGTCCGTACATGGCGAGGTCAGGTTTTTGTCCCGGAATTAACGAAAATTAGATTAGTACTGTTTTCATCCAGTTTAAGTTATTAAAACAGAAAATTGGACAAACAGGTGAAGGTTTAGTTTGGGAGTTGACGAAAATTGGATTAGTTGCGTTTTCATCCAATTTATGTTCTTAAACTGATGTCCATATTTTGTAGTTATTTCGTAGTTACGTCTATGTCAAACATTCAACAAATTCTGAACGTATTTTAGCTCGCTGTATACGTCCAAATTACATATATAGACGTATTTCGGAAATGGTGGATGAAAACTGAATATAATCTGGACGTATGTGTTGTGTGGGATTGAGAGAGCCACTCAATGCAAACTAGTCGCGAATCCCATAGTATTTTTCATTAAATTAATCTGTTTTTAACAATTTGACGTTTATTTGTTTTATACTGCTACTGGGCATTGCATTACACAAATATATCCTTAAAATTTGTTATCTAGGCTTTAAAAGTGATGGAGTATAGAGTACGCCATTCCTGTCATTATGTGTGCCCAAACCGTCCGTGTCTTTAACGGTTAATAACTCGGCTAATTACCGAGGAATTTTTATGAAATTCATGATAAACAATGCTTTTATACTTCTGCTACGATACGTTCCTCTAGCGCTGATCAACACTTCTGCTGAATGCCCGTAAATCGAAATATGTGTGCAACGGAAAAATGCGATTTTCGCAAAAACCATGTGACCTATGGCAATCGCTATAATTTTCCTGAAAGGTTTAAACAACGTCTACTACCTCTATTTTTTTCAGAATTTTAGTTTCAGTAGATTCGGAATTAGATGGTGGGGGGGGGGGGACTTATTTTTGCAGTACATTTTCGACCATAACTTTGAAAATATAATACCGAAAATAAAAGAAATGTATTTTTGAGTTCAGCGTTACGAGAGCTTTCACACGATACCCTCACGATATACAAAGAAGAGATTTCTTTTTTCAAGTAACTTAATTAGCCCCTATACATTTTTCCTAAATATGTTCATGAATATTTATTAATCTGTAAATATGTGGGTCAATAGTCTTTATTATTTCCCCTAATTTGAAATTTCCACGTTCCTTAGTTTACGAGTAAAGTAGCTGTGACAGACAGACACAGAAGTGATCTCATAATGATTCCGTTTTTTCTTTTTAAGTACGGAACCCTAAAAAAAAGAAATTTGGCAAAACGGACACTAAGGAATGAAGTTTTTTCAAAGGGCTAATAGCGTGTGCAATTTGTTTTTCGCATTTTGCTGAAAAATGCCGGAAAAGAACATTAAACATTCCAAAAAGTACAGCAATGTGATCGGGGTACGGGTGAATGTGTGAACGGGGATGTGACAGCATCGCGAAAGTGATTTACGGCTATGAAAGCTTTTGAAAAGGTTAACATTCATTTTTTTTTAAATGGAAAGCACGTTGTAAAGAAAAATGAACATAGATATATTTTGGTATCTTTGGTTTCTTCGTATTTTGATTTCGAAATACGATGCTGATTTTTAAACATGCCATAAAAAAAAACGAAATTTGCTTAAGTGACTTTTGAAATCATTTTTTTTCTTATAGTTAATATTCATATTTCTCTATACAGATTGAAGATCTCCAAATGAGAATGAACTTAGATATGACCTGGTTATTTTAGTTTTTTGGTAGCAATATCGGTTAAGAAAGTTTTTATTTTTAAATATTGCACAATTCGAGAAAATCTTGAATGTGACTTACGTGAAAGAACATTTTGAAAGGGTTATATAAATATTTTGTTCAAACTAAAGAGTTCGTCCTAAACTCGATTAAAAGTAGATGTGTATAATTTTTGGTTTTCAGCATTTTCATTTACGAAGCCGATGCGCAATTTCTACAAGAGATGTTTTCCAAACGAATTTCTTTCAAAGTGTTAGTATTAATATAAAAAAAAACTCAAAATAGAAATGAACGCACAGGGAGATTGCAAAAAAAACTCTCCCGGTATATGACCACCCAACTATCATACCGTTCACGGAAACTGGCGGAAATTTTGGTTTAAAGTATTTGGGTGATGCACTTAAGAATCATATGAAAAATAACAGTTAAAATCTAACAGTTGCGGTTACAGTGACAAAATTTTGAAAAATTTAAATGGTAAGTAACAGAAACCAAAAAATTTTGTTGTGTTTTACAAGTTTTTCACTTGACAATCTTCAGACATGATGACACGTTGTATGCGGCAGATGGTAGATAGCACTGAAACATGTCACATGAAAGAGAAATCTGTCTAACCTGACATCTGATGGCATCTTTCACATCAGAAGCAGTTCGTGGATGAAATGCATACAATTTGGATTTCATGCACCCACACAGTCGGGAATCCATTGGAGTGATATCAGGAGATTTTGACAGCAGCGAAAACGTGAATTTTTTGACATTGTTTTTTGTAGGCGAACGAAATCTATATACAGTGGTTTGAAAACGGATAAAATTACAGTCAATTCAGTTCTTTTTGAGGCGGTCAGCCGTATTTGTTTTCTTCTGTCCCACTCTATCCTAATAGAATATGCATATCAAACCTTACTATTTTAGTAAAACCTTAAAATTTCATAGATTATACTCTTGTATAGCAGACACGTCGATTTAACGATTATATTTTCAATCATCAATATGTGTATTATTTGCATATCTTTACTTCTGAAATACGGGCAAATTCCGCGGTTCCGAGTTCTTCATTATTTAAATGATTTGCTGTATTATGAAATATCTTGCATTTATAACGAACCATTTCTTTAAAACGCTTGTACAAATGCTGGTACAAACACTTTTACTAAACACTTGCAGTGTAAAAAGTACGAAACGAGTTCCTTTCTAAAAGAAAATATCGCTCCCACTGTGCAGTTAAAAAGGTGTAAATAATTCGTTTTAAAAATATATTTTTATGCACTATCTTTCAATTAAGTGGAATTATTATTTATTTAATCTGCATTTCTTACCTTTAAAACACATAAGAATTGCCAAAAATTGTCTATATATTATAACAAATTAAAATCGGGCTGTGTATCTTTGAATGTATCAAATACATTTTGCTAAAATTGAATTTGACAACAACATTTTTAAATATTACTAGTTAGTGCCCGTCAAGATTTGACGGTAAATAACTTGAAGGTCTCATTAGAAAAATTCTTGAATTTTGAATTAGTTGCTTTTAAATTAATTATTGAATGACGAATTACGTGACGAATTTCTATATTGCATAAGCGATTCTTATTTCTTTAAGGCGATAGAGGGTGTTGCCAGTCTAACCTATTCAAGGAAGTGAAATAAATTTAAGTTTATAATTTACAACTAATTATGCTTGCTTTTTATCAGAAATTTAGCTAAAAACACCGGGTAGAGAATTTATTTTTACTTATTACGACCTCATTTTTATTTTTTTAATAACAATATATATTTTCATTTATTTATTAAAACTACGCGGACATTAAAATCTGCCATGAATATTGTCTCATTCTCTAAAAGCCTAAATTTGAATTTTGATGTAGCTAACGATTTATAATATATATTTTTTATTACTTGAATGTCATTTTACATTTTTATACATTTTTCAAATATTAAACCTGGATATCAAGGGAATTTCCTTTATAGCTCTTGTACGAATATTTTTTTTTCTTTCCGTTTTATTTTTTTACGCAAATGAGTGACAAACTTTTCTTTCTGACACACACTCATATATATTATTGATAATGGTCAGAAAATATAACGAAAATTTTAGATCAACTTAATTTATTTCATTGATAATTACATGCAAAATATTTTAGCTTGAATATTTTAAATATAAAAACATTATTTTTTCAAAATATTATTGAGTGTTAAATTTTATTTAATTATAAAGCATTCAAATAATAATAATAATAAAATAAAAATCCTATAACTTCTCTTCCTAATAAAATATGTCATTAATGAAATGAATTACCGAAAAAATATTACACATTTGGCTATGCTTGGGTTCGAACCTGCGCTTTGCACAAAAATTCAGAGATATAAAGTGCTGCGTTAACCCACTACGCTAGCGAGAACTCGTTTAACAGCCTTCTAAATTGAAGAGGTTCGAAAAACAGTTAACGCATACCGAATCCCTCGAATTTGATTTCTGATCTCACAGAAATAGTTTTGCGTTTTAATATTTATGATACTTTTTTTTTTCAAAGAAGTAGCTACAACTTAATATGCTAGTTTCCTTCGTATCTAACTATTGGCAATTCATAAAACGGATCACAGTCCATAACTTTCAGCCTCAAATCACTGTGTTTATCTTCTGTGTGTAATATGACCAAAACAATATGACACCCCCGAAATAAACTGTATCTAGCTCTTAATATAGACACAATACATTTTTTAAATTGTTAATAATGCTGAAAAAGCCAAATAATATTAACTTTGTGAAGAAAGAAAAGCTTGCTTACAGTAAGATCTAATAGCAGTCGAACTTAAAACAACTTCGACTTGTGATGTGATAGTTCAACTGAGCGAGCATCTTTGCACATGTGCAGTGCGTCACTCTAAAGGCAGACTTGTACTTATATACTGCGTATGCGCAACTGTAGAATTTTAATTTAAAATTACGGCTAATTAGTAAAACATTTGAACAAACGAATGTACGATAACAAATCTGTGGCCAAATATCTTTCATTTAAAAAAAGATTGGTGTAATTTGATGCAGTAGTTTCTTTTCACGGACTGTCGAAAGAAAACGCTTAGCGTTTTAAATATATAGATTTTGAGCACGCCTGATGTATAAGATACATAAGCTCGAATAGAATAGATGTCTGATTAAATTGAAATTCAGAGTAAATATACGAATTGTTAATCAAGACATAAAATTTAACATTACTTATATATTGCATAAATTCAATCATAGGCGTTTTTTCGGATGTTTATATTTCTACAATTCTCAGTAATCACCAACATTTACAAAAAAAAAAAAAAAAAAAAAAAAAAAAAAACTAGAAAAACTATTTTTAATATGGAAGTCTGTTATAAATTCAACAGCATTAATAAAACAAAAATTTCCAACAAATCCTGTAAAGAGATGTAAAATTCAAATAAAGTCAAACTTGCAAATTTTTTTTCAATTTTTCATTACACTGCTTTTGCTTTGTTCATATCGAACAAAAAGGAAAATTCCTACATTTTATAATTTCTTTATAAGTGACGGAAACATTAAAACAAGCTGTTTTCTTATTACTTTTCGAAATAAAAAACATTTCTGTATTTCTATTTATTTACTCATTTTAAATCGTTTACTTTTAAAATAATTTCCCAAAAAAATGAGCGTGTTTAAAATTTCTAGATTTTAAATCATCGCAGGAAGCTTCTTTCAAATTTCGCACTTTCAGTTGATTACTTCGTTATATTTTCAATAAAGAAAAAAGTAATGAAATGACATAAAGTATACGAATAGACTATTTTTTTAATTATTTGTTTATTTATTCTTATTTTTTTTCATATTTAACCACTTTATAACATTTAATTGAACCTTTTTAAACACTTTATTCACTTAAAATTCTCAGTTCATTTAATCTTATCCAAACATCAGAGACGCACATGAATATTGTTTTAAAGAATCGATTTTACTTTCAATTTTCTTATGTATGCATATTTTTTTAGAAAAGTAATTACAAATTTTTTAAAAAAAGGACACAGATAGAGATCATTTTAGGGTATGACAATGGCTGCGGTGCCAGTTTGTAACTGTGAAATATAGCAGTAATATATCGTTTTATAAATGAATTAAACGGTATATTTCTTGCTTATTTTATGTTTAATTAATGAAACAATAATTATTGTTAATTCTACGGTTTTAAACAGGCACCTCTGCTGCCATTATACCACAAAAACCATTTATTTTTTACATTGTATCTTGTAAACCAACCAATATATATTTACACAAAATATACTTCCAAGTTCAGCACGATTCAAATAATTATTTAAATAAATACCTTTTTATAACTAAAATAGCGTGTTTAGTCATATCAATATTACTATCGAATAAATGATTAATTACTATAAAAAAAATCTACAATGCATGATTTGTAAATTTTTTACCTTGAATAAAACGTGACAAGAATCTAAATCTTCGTTTCAATTTTATTTTTAAAATATTTAAGAAGCCAGGCTTGGTTAAAAGTATAATAATATTAAAAATTTAATATAGATAGCATTTATGCAATTGATTTTCTTTAAATTGCTTAAGATGGTGTGAAACAGTTGAAAAAGTTCTATTTTACTTTCAAAAAATACTTTTCTACTTTAAAATACTTTTGTTTGCTCCTTATCAAAATCTCATTTTTTTTTTTAGATATCAAAAATAAGTATTTTCCTCTTAGATGGTTCAGTATTGTTTTTATACAGATCTTATTATATACAGAGTGTTCCTAAACTCAAAGTACATACCTTAGGGGTGATAGAACACGACTAGATACGCATAAATTACAATACAATCCATGCTCGGAACGCAAGTCGCAAAAAGCTAGAACGTGAAACATACTGCGGCAGAAAATGAGGACAAAGAAGATATACAGCAATGAAATGAAAGGAAACCGATAATATGAAGGAAAAAACACTTTATTAACGTTTATCACAGCAATTGCTCAAAATTGCGGCCATCAACAGCAACGCAGGCTTCACACAGTCGATGGGGTGACCGCCGTACATTAGCAAAAACACCAGGCTTCTCTCGTATGCTGTCAGCAGCAACGAGTATTCGGTCAACAAGGTCTTCAACCGAATCTATGGGACCATCATCATAGATGAGGCTCTTCATGTGACCTCAGAAGAAAAAGGCCAGACATGACAAATCCGGTGAACAGGCCGGCCAGATGATTGGTACGAACTTTGGGCTTCCCTTGCATTGGCGTCTGCCAATATAATGCATCTCGGCCTTCTTCTGATTTGAGCACGCATCCATCTCATCGAGGATCCACAGAACGAATGAAGACAGCAGCGGTGAACAGCATTTTTAGTGCTGTCGCTGGTAGGCGCCCTCAAGCGCTTTACGGCTTACGTTCCGATCATGGATTGTATGGTGATTTGTGTTTGTCTAGTTGTGTTCTATCACCCCTAACGTATGTACCATGAGTTTTGGGACAACCTGTATAATTTGTTAAGAGCATATGGTAATATTTGTTTTAGCTAGTTCCATTCGTACTTGAACTATAAGTCAAGTATGTGCAAATTGGTTCGATGTTTACTACCAGTATTTTAGAACGGAAAATGTGACATACATTATGTCAGATATCGCATTAATTAATTAAGTCGAAGAAAACTTTTCGAAAATAACGGTGGTCAAAAACAATATCGGTTATCAGCTATGTGACTTACACTACAAAAGCTCATGGAGCTAACCTTTTATGGAATCTAGAAAACATAAAGCTGTTAATAATTCAAAAAGGATAAGTCAATCAAAGGATAAAATTGTTTTTATTTTCAAATTGTTGTTTTTAATATTCAAAAGAAACTTAATTTGACCGGATATATTTTGATTGTTTGCAACAATCTTTTGAATTTCCATAAATATTTTGTAATGGATTAATAATTCTAGTCTGAAGCAAATAACAATATAACAGAGATGTTTAAACAGTTTCATTTGCTCATGGTTGATTTTTAATGTTATGCTTTATTTTTGAGACATGAGTTCTTTGTGAAACGTAATTCTACAATACTCTTGCCATAAATTAATTTCCGGAACTAAATACCCATTTTGAAATGTAAATATATTTCCAAACACCGAAATACAATTTTACAAATATTACAACAATACATTTAGATTTCTTCCAGTAAAATAAAAACCGGGAACATATTAAAAATAGAAATTAGCATTGAACTGAAGAAAAATCTTCAAATTTCAATTTTGAACGCATACTGAAGTAGTAAGATAATCCAAACCGAGTAAAAATAAAAACCTAACAAAAATAAATATACAACAAGAAAACAACTCCTAAAAATACCTTTAAAAAACTTAAATTAAGCTACTTATTGAAGTAAATTAACCACTCAACTTTAGTAAAAAGCTACTCTAACTGGTTTTATTCATCCCACCTAAGTCAGAAGTTAATTCAAATTCAATGACAGCAGTTTTACTCTCTGATACTATTAGGACTCTTTTCGCTTTTCTATAATAAAAAAAAAGCATCATGGTAGATTTTCCGGAATTGGTGAAGTAAATTTTCATTAAATCCAAAACTTTCTCTCAGGAATATACTCTGATTAACGTTGTAGCTGTATTTAAAGAGAAAAAAAAGTAATTTTCATTTTATACGGTCGTGACCTATGTTGCTAAAGAGAAAACACATTTAAAAAAAAAAAAAGAAGTTTAAGAAAGGAAAGTTAATTATGTTTTATAATGATTACAGAAATGTAAGAACTTAACAAAAGAAACAACTCGGAACACTTAATCAACACAAAAATATATGTTCGGCAAGTGTTTCTATAGAGGTATAAAATGCAATACATCTTTATTTTGAAAGTACAGTAGAATCTCTTTTATCCGAAACTCTTGCTAATCCAAAATCCATTTGTAAAGCTTTTTTTTTTACTATCACATTCCTTGTGAGCAAAATCAAGTTTGAAAACTTTTTTTTAAACAATCATAATATTCCTTGTGTACAAGCGGTCCTTTCCCGAGCTACGTGTACATATATATTTTCAATATTTTTCTTAGAGTTCCTTTGAATTTAACTTGACTCCTGTAAGCTGAGGACGAACAAATTAGCAATTCTGAAGCTTTTGAATGTTTTGAAAAAGGTTTGGCATGGATGGAGCAGCAGAAAGACGGTGATACTGATCAACTAATAACATTAAAAAATTCCTCGACAGAACTTCAAACCAAAGGCAATCGAAAATGCGACAAACAAAACATTTTTCTCAAACCCTTGTGGTAGGTACTTAATTTCAAAATTAAAATTCAGGTAATTTATTCGTATTTCTATTTTGCTATTGCTTTATTTTTATTAAGTACTTGTTACCATATTATATTTAAATTTCCAACTGGGCGAAAATGTCCGGACGAGAATTCGAACCAGGGATCTTCTGGCTGAAGCCGCAAGTGCTCTACCATCTGAGCTATCCCGGACGAATCTGGTGGAACTTTTCTCCCCAGCTAACCATAATGATTATAGCATCTAGTCTGAAACCTGGTTCAGCGCAACAGAATAATTGACAGGTAATGGAACTCCAGAAATCGCTGGATGCGTAATTACACTAGATTAATTTTAACACAATTATTCTAATTAGTAAATAAATCATATTAGATGTAAATTTCCAACTGGGCAAAAAGCCACAGTTGGCACTGGCACACAGAGCACAAGCGGATTCAGACAGGAGATCCCTCGTTCGAATCCTGGTCCGGACATTTTTGGCCCAATTGAAAATTTACATCTAATATGATTTATTTACCAATTAGAATAATTGTGTTAAAATTAATCTAGCACTTGTTACCATAATAATAAATATTGCGTATATTTTTAATTTATCTTAAAATTAAAGCATTCTCGACTTTCCGAAAAATTTGATTTTCCGTAACACGGTCGGTCCCAATTACTTAGGATAATCGAGGCTCTACTGTAATTGTTTACATTTTTAATTAATACACATTCGATATAAATTACGAAATATTTAATGGCCATCTTATATATTTAGAATTCATTTATTTAAGTAATATATGATTAATTTTCCCTTTATAATCATACTCGCATGGCATTGTGAACAAAATAAAAAAATTCAGTTATGTTTTTTTTTTTTTTCTTTATTCTAAAAAAAGTTACAAGTGCATTAAGAAAAATTTAAAATAATATTTTCAAGAAAGGAAAATATAAACTGCACTAGCAACTTTAAGGTATAGTGAGTTTTTACATTTAATTTGCAACAAACAATTAATTATTTAAATGTCAGTATTCTTACAATTTGGTGTGGGGCATTTTAGGAATTTCTGTTTTTTAAGTTTAATGATGGACTTGGATTTATCAATGAAAATAAGGAAAAAAGTGTTTCACAATTCTTGACTGAAAACCCGTCGAATCCTAAAACTTTTAATCCTTAATTCTTTGGCTCCTAATACTTATGTTTTGTCGTTCTATTGCACCGCAGCCGCTTGCCATTCGCCAGGTTACCTAAATGCGAAGCGCCATTCTCTACATGAACATATGATGTACAAAACAACTGCACTGGAACAAAAAAGATGTAATTAAATAGATTTAAAGCTACAGAAATCTGTATGTTCAATAAAATTTTATCTGTACACCGTAAAAGAAAAAGATATAAATCTACAAAATTAGTTTTTGCAAAGCTACAGAAATCTGAATGCTTACGAAAATTTTATCTATAACCCGGGGATACTTACATGAATGTTTGTGGTTGCAGTTACATAAAAAGGTCTAGGCATCCCAGTTTCGTAAAAAAATCTTCGTAAACTTACATATTTTTTTATTTACAGTGCAAACATCTATATGCTGCATGAATTTGTTCTGTTACCGTTACATAAAATTTCTAAGCATTCCAGTTTTCTAGAAAATCCTTAGTAATTTTATAGATTTTTTCTTACAGTGTATGCAAAACCCTTCCTTTTACAGAAAATTTAGTATAAATGTACGAGTTAGTAATATATGTCAATGCATTTTGATGATAATCAAAATGCGTTAACATAAATGCATCTGGTAACTCTTACATATTTGAACAGTTTTCATCAATTTCATTTTTATTTGAATTGTAAAAGTCATCCTCTCTATTTCACTTACATTTTTACAGCATTTGTCTACAGTAATAAAGATAGGCATTTTTCTTTCTGATTGTGTACTGAGTTATGAAGAGACCATTAACGGCAGAGCTACCAGATTTGGCTAGAAAGTACCTGAAGGTTCATCCCTTAAAGCCAGCTTTTGGATTATTTGTTCAGATTTCTTTTATATAAATATTTTTTAAGATTTTCTGCATTTTTCAATATTTATTGAAGATTTTTCTGAATTGATAAAACGAATCCTGTTTTAATCTTATATCCCAATATACCAAATTTTTTTCCCTACGTTTTTGAATGTTTCTGGAAATTTTTATTCGATTTTTGCAGTTTTCTTCCTCTTTTTTTGTACTTTTTCTGTCATGAAAAGAACTATTTGGTTATTTTTTTACTGCAGGATTTAATTCAGAAGAATGACAAACAAGATTTTGTAGCAACGAGAAACACGATTCTTAAAATTCCGATTTAATCTTAGTCAAGATGAAATTACAATAATTCAGGATTCGCTTGATTCGAGAGCGTGAGCGTAGCAGGCACAGGATCTCGCTGTCAAAGGCAGTGGTGACCGCAACCTTGGTTCTTTTAATTACAGGTAGGTTTAGAAAACCTGACTTGCGAAACTCTCCTGGTATATGAATAAATACAATTATTCAAACTGATTCAAACTGATTCAAACTACAAAAAAAAAG
This sequence comes from Maratus speciosus, assembly GCA_963932465.1. NCBI lineage: Eukaryota > Metazoa > Arthropoda > Arachnida > Araneae > Salticidae > Maratus > Maratus speciosus. The sequence continues at coordinate 433,961,282 of OZ010789.1, read as the reverse complement.
TAATTAATATTTTCTTAAAAGGAATTAAGTGATTTTACTTTAATAACGCCAATGTGAATTCCTTCCTACAATGCCTACATGGCACCGCCTATCCATGAAATCTTTAACTAAGGGAATCCATTATAAATTTAAAAATAAATAAATTTCATGCAAGATAATAATCGATATTTATTTCTCAAATATTTGATTGTCCAAACCTATTTTTGTTGATTTAATTTTATTATGAAAATTTCAACAAATAAAATAAATATCTTATATAATTTTGTTGATAATGGTATTTCAACAAATTTTATTTTAGAGTTGTTGAAAAAGTTGTTGAAAACACCATTATTTATTTGATGATATGAAACTACACTTTTAAAAAACACAGTGGCAACCTAAAGTGTTCCATTTTCATTTCAATAGCGATGCCGTTATTATATATATATATACTACCAAAAAACACACACTACACATCCAATCCCAAAACTACTGAACTACAGAGAAAATTAACAAAATAACCATGGAAAAACTTACTAACAAAACCATGAACGAAAAGAAAACAACCAATGGAGACAGATTGCAAGGCCAAAGACTTGCATGCTGGGCTAAAGACTTGCATACACACATATATATATATATATATATATGTGTGTGTGTGTGTGTGTGTGCACTCTCCTACCCTCCCTTTTGAGTACCTAAAGTGGTTTAAACACCAACGTAAGGAGTAACCAATTTCAATTCGAGTAACTTTTGCCGGGTACTCGGACTGTTTAAGCATACCATGACGTTCCTGAGGCATTTTTCTATGCATTGCACCACTTTTTTCGAAGTTACTCAGAAAAGCGTTATTCCACAGTCATTCATACACACCGTGTGTTATGTAAAATCTAAAATCTGTATAACGCCATGTGGCTGTGTGTAAAAATGCAGCCTCAAGCCCAGGGAGTTTCCTAACGATTACTCGGTAAAACGGTAATAGTCCAATAATGGCAACCCTTGTGTGTTTGGTTTCTTCGGTAATACAGGTTTGCTATATAAGATTTTCCTCTCTATTTAGCGGTTACTCGCTAAAGCGACAATATTCCAATGCTGGTAACCCATGTGTGTTTTGTTCCGCCTGTTATTCAGGTTTGCTATGTAAGTTTTTCCTCGCTATTTAACTACTTTTTTGGTAGAACAATATCTGTCTGTGTAGTTTTTTAAATATGATAAAAATTTAAATATTAAATTCACGATTTTAGTTAACATAGCTTTACATTGTAAGCTTCTCGCGGAATAAAGTTCTGACATAAATTGAAAAATTCAGTGAATGCAAGAAAAAAAAATGTGTTTAGCCCTATTATTAATTGAGCAAATTGTAAGTTTCAAACATCACTTTTCTTTCCAGTAGAGGTCTGTACGGGCCGGGATATCCTGGCGCGGGCCCAGCCAGACCAGAAAGAGAAATAATTGGGCCCGGCCCGGACAAAAAAAAAAGAAAAAAAAAGCAAAAAGCAAAGAAATCAAACCAGACTGAATTTTGATTAAAAAAAAAAAAATCCGATTTTTCTTAACATACAATCAAGATTCTTTTCTAGTATACTGAATATATGTTTATGGAAAAATTTAATAGTGTACATTTTAGACTATTATACGTTCGGAAGCCAGAGCATACATAATAGCAAAATTAAATATCTCTTAGACTCATTAGCCTCTAAATTCGAATAAAGATTCATTAAAAACATTAATATGTTCAAATTGAAAGAAAAAAATTGTTAAAAGCATGCTATATTTTGAAGCTAAAAAAAATGGTAAAAAAAAAAGGAGATTTAAAAAAATATTTTTCTCTAACTTATTAAGGTATATTTCCGAATTTCCGTTATCAGAAGTTGATTATTACTACTATTCTTTTTAGAAAACAAATTGTTTGTCCGATGAGGCTACTTTAGTCACGCGATATGACCCACTCGCTATGGTTAATCCAAAGGAGAAATGTTTTAAGATATTTCGTTAGTATTTAAATACTTTTACATGATATGATTTTCTTTAATTGGATAGCTGAGGTCGATCTCTACTACGTTTTCTATTTCGTTTTCAAGCTTTTCATGGGGATGCTTTCACTTTCGAAGCCGGTTCCGAAAATGAAGTTGTTCTACTTAAAAATTACTGCAAACAAAATCGAAAAAGTGCAGAACAGCCTTTGTAGAGATCGAACATTTAGCTATCCAATGCAAAAAAAAAAAAAAAAAAAAAAAAAAAAAACATTTAAAAATACTGAAATGCAAACGAGATACCTTACGATGTTTCTCCAATTGGATTATTATTAAAGAACGGGTGTTTCACATGACTGAAGTAGCCTCTTAATTTTATCACCGGCCATCCTCGCAGACGTAGTATGTAGAAGAAAATGTAAGCCTGATCCTGGCCTGACTCGATCCTACAGAAAAAATTAAACCCAGTTTCAGACATGATGTAACTGTCCGATATCGATCTCTACGCTGAACATGTTTTCTGTACACATAAATATACATAAATATATATTAATAATACGTGTAATTAATTATATGTGTGGTTCAAATTGGCTCTCTGCTCATCTATCCAAAACTTTTTATTTTAATATAAAATAAGATGTAATTAATTCATCTACGACATAGAATAATATTCCAATTATACGAATTTCATCTAATTAAAAAACGTTTTTGGTTACATGCTTCGATTTATCTTTTATAATGATTTTTGTAAATGATCATCTGTTATAATAGAACTTTCTCAAAGTGTACTCGAAACACTTCTACGACTTCAAACAAAAAAATTTCTATTACTATTAAGTCTGTAGCTTCCTAATGAGCACGGGAAAAGCGTCATATATGCATTGCTTGCTTTATAATTTGCACTCACCTTTTGAGTCAGAAATGACTGTTAATTATAAACAGTGAAGTTCATAGTAATAAATAAATAAAGAATGTCTCATTTCAGTCGATACGGATCAATGTGTAATGTCGCAAACTTCCGAAGAAAAAAATTATATTTTCGGAATACAGATTGTTTTGGTAGAGTGTCGGTCCAGCCGCATTTTTGGCAACATTTTTGCTGAAAAAGAATTTTGGGCAAAGCTTACATTTTCGGCAGAAACCGAAACCGAAATTGCAATCGAGCATCGAATTTGTGCAGCACATTTATACTTATCCTCACACCGATCACGTCGATTTATAATTGTTAGTACTTTATCGGCTTAGTTTGATACTTTTAACTTTCTATATCTGGTTAGTTGGCCCATTTAATCATTTTACAGGTCCGATATGAACGGGCCAGGCCCATAATTTTTAATTCGGCCCTGCCCGTTAAAAATTGTCTTTAATCTGCCGTTCCAGCATAGGCCCGTGCAGATGTCTACTTCACAGTCAGAAAAATAGGTTACCTTTTTTTTTAAACAAAATTGTTAAAAAATATTGAAATCATAGATTAAAAAATGCCCACGGGCTATAATGTATTTCCTATGTTCAAGGAGATCAAAAAATTTTAAGATCTCGCCTAACAAAGAAAAAGACTTTTATTGAAATCAAATAATTTTAAAATAATATAATTCGATGGTCATATATAATAATATAAATGATGGTTTGAAAATATAGCTCGGGGGGGGGGGGGGGGTATTGGTGTGACGACACAAGAATGTAAAGTATGATGATGCTAAGGCATCATTCATTTATGATACACAAGTGAGATTCGAACCCAAACCATTCAATGAATACCAATGAAATTATTTTAGTGTATCTGACACCAAAGTAAACAACTGCAAATGATATTAATTTAATCTATGAAATCCATCACATATTTGTAATGAACTAAACGTATACCCTCAGTGACCTTAATGCTTGTTATTCAGATTTTCAAAAGGTCGTTATTTTGAAACGATTTAACCAATTTTTTTAATTAACGAACGCACCCAATATAATTTTATATTGGGTGCGTCCGTTGAAATATTTATATAATACTATATATTTAAAAAGGAAAATTTATATATATGTATATTCTTATTTTTCGACTAAGCTAAAAAGACTTGTAAATTGTAGCAAATCCATAGCCGGGCTTAGACTATGTAGTGCCCAGGGCAAATATCATTTTGAAGATCCAATATTCTGTCTATCTATAGAAAATGTTCGTGAATAGTATGCTTAAGTGACTAGATTAAACATCATTTTTCTTTTTTAGTATATACATATAAATTTTATTCCAGGAAATACTCACATCTGTATACAGGGTATCATCACAAGACGCCACAAGTTTAAGAAAAATATTAGTACGAAAATAAGTAGATAACTGTAGAAAAAATGATGGATTGTTTTATGATATAAATGTTTGCGAACTTTCCCTTTCCTTATCTGTGTAAGTCATAAGATGGGTTAAAGACAACCAACCCTCCTCCATTGGTTATCATAAATTGTTTTAACATGCCCCTTTAAAGAGGAAAATCCCAATAAATAATTTCACTTGAAAATTATTGACTACTATATTCTTATAATACAGTTTTAATCATTAGTTTTCTGATGACGTAGCTCATTCTTTTTTTTGTGTGTGGGGAATGGGTAGGGGCTACAGGAACCAAGGGGGCGGGGAAAGAGAGTAAACTCCCTTCCTAAATCTTTTAAAGTGTTTTTTGTGAAAAAGAATATTGATAACTTTTGGCAAATTTTAACCATTTAGCATCCTCTTAATGAAAATCCTGATTTCTGCCATGGTGCACTCCTCAAATGGGGAGCCCCGGATAGCTGCTCAGCATGCCCGGTCACTAGTCAGACCTATAACGATAATGCTTAAGAACTCCCTTCTAAAGCCATGCATGATCAACAGAATTTAGAAAAACCACGTTATGAACAGCAATTTAGCTAATATAATATAATAATAAAAAACTATATATATAGACTTATAAATACATAAATATTCTATATAGAGACACATTAATTTAATAAAATTATTATTTTTGATATGCTTTTTTCCTTGCCTGATTCCGTTATACCGATTACATAATTTATGAGATTTTTTTTTTTTTTTTATGTCTTTGGCTGCTTACCAATCTCAGTTTTCTGTAACTTTCCTCAATTTTCTCGATAGGACGAAATTTTGGTATTTTAATTTAGCAGAAAACAATGTCCTCAGTTTTAAAAATAGTCATTCTTTCAAACATGTCATACATTTTATGTAGATGATTATTAAATCAATCAGAGTTCAATTCCTTCTTTTAATAATCACCTTTTTTTAAGTATTCACCGCCTATCTTAAAAATTAGACCAGGCTCTGACTGTTAAAAAATACCGCTGTGGTTTACGTTTCATAGATAACTGGAATTTCATGCTGAATTAATATAAATATATATAATATTTACTTTTTGGCGTTTTTAGATATATGGCTAAGGAAATGGAAAAAAAGGGATTATTTAAACTTATGTAGACAATTAAACAGGAGTCGCACATTGTTTTTATATGATATAATTTTTTTCATTAATTTCGAAAGAGAACATTCCATTTCTATGTACATGTCGTAGGCTAATTGAGAAATCCGGCTCTTTGCAAACATCCTAGGCTCTTTGCAAAGAGCCGGGCTAATTGGAGAATCCATCTTCCTTTTTCCAATTAGCCTGATATTTTCCAGGCTTATTGCAAAGAGCCTAGAAAGCGTTAGGCTATTTGAAAAATGGCCATTTATTATCCGATCCGGGTGATATTTTTAGCTCACAGGCTATCAAAGCCTGAGAGCTTATGTGCCCGCCGATTCTGTATGTACGTGTGTACGTACGTACGTACGTATGTACGTAACGCGATAAGTCTTGATAGAAATATCCGATTTGCTTCAAAAAAAATTTTCTAGGTTCATTCTGATAAGGTGCTTCCCTGATTATTTTTGGGGTTAATTGGTTAAGGATAAAGGGGGAAAAGGGGGCGGGTAGTCCCCCCCCCCTTAATTTATATAAATGTGTTTTTCATGCAGAAATATTCGATTTGCTCCAAATTTGGTATACCGGTTTATTGTGTTAAGGAGCTTCCCTGATTAGATTTTGAAGCTCATTATTTAAGTATAAAGGGGGGAAAGGGGCTACCCCCTTAATTTAGATAAATCGGTTTTCATGATGAATTATTCGATTTGCTCCAAATTTGGTATACCGGTTTATTAAGTTAAGGAGCTGCCTTGATTAGATTTGGAAGTTCATTAGTTACATATAAAGGGAGGAAAGGGGGGGGGCTATCCCCCCGTAATTTAGATAAATGGGTTTTTCATGCAGAAATATGCGATTTGCTATAAATTTGGTATACCGGTTAATTATGTTAAGCAGCTTCCCTGATTACATTTGGAAGATCATTATTATGTATAAAGGGGGGAAAGGGGGGCAATTGCCTCTACCCTTAATTTAGATAAATGCGTTTTTCATGTAGAATTATTCGATTAGCTCAAATTTGGTATACTGGTTTATTATGTTAAGGAGATGGCTTGATTAGATTTAGAGGTTCATTAGTTAAGTATAAAGTGAGGAAAGGGGGGGGCTAGCCCCCCTCCCCTTAATTTAGGTAAATGGGGTTTTAATGCAAAATTATTCGATTTGCTCTAAATTTGGTATACCGGTTTATTATGTTAAGGAGCTTCCCTGATTAGATTTGGAGGTTCATTTGTTAAGTATAAAGGGAGGAAAGGGGGGCTAGCCCCCCCCCCTTAATTTAGATAAATGGGTTTTTCATGCAGAGTTATTCAATTTGCTCGAAATTCGTATACCGGTTTATTATGTTAAGCAGATGGCTTGATTAGATTTGGAGGTCCATTAGTTAAGTATAAAGGGAGGAAAGGGGGCTAGACCCCCACCCCCTTAAATTAGATAAATGGGTTTTTCATGCAGAGTTATTCGATTTGCTCCAGAATTCGTATACCGGTTTATTATGTTAAGGAGCTGCCTTGATTAGATTTGGAGATTTATTGGTTAAGTATAAACGAGGGACAGGGGCTGGTGTCCCCTTAATTTAGATAAATGGGTTTTTCATACAGAATGATTCGATTTGCTTCAAATTTGATATACCAGTTTATTACGATATGGCTTCCTTCATTTGATTTGGAGGCTCATTAGTTAAGTATAAAAGGGGGAAAGGGGGGCAATTGCCCCTCCCCTTAATTTAGATAAATGTGTTTTCATGCAGAATTATCTAATTTAGTTTAAATTTTTCTAAGTTCATTCTAATAAGGAGCTTTTCTGATTAGATTTGAAAGTTCATTGTTTTCAGCATAAAGGGAGAAATGGGGGAGCTAATACCCCCCCCCCCCACCCCCTTAATTTAGTGAAATGGTTTTTTCATGCAGAATTATCTGATTTGCTTCAAATTTGGTATACCAGTTTATTATGTTAAGTAGCTTCCCTGATATGATTTGGAGGTTCTTTGGTTAAGTAGAAAGGGGGGCAACGGGGACTAATGCCTTCATTTATTTTTCGAGGGGCCTTACTCTTTGAAATAAGAGAATAATATACAATTAGTGTGGATAGTCTGTGAGCTCAATGCAATCAGTTTAACGGGGTAATTTTCTTTTTATTAGGTTTATTAACGCATAACCCTACCCAAATCCGAAAAATAAATTACAACAGACTGTACCCCGATCCCAGCAAGACAAAATAATTTCAGTCTAAATGTAACCCGACCCAAACCTGAGAGTTCCATTTGAAAATCCCGAAATCCCGAACCAAATCTGATAACCGACAAAAATATTCCAAAGATCCATAACCGGATCCGAACAAGACAAATTAGTTTCCGTGGACACGCAATACTACCAAAACCTAAAAATTCCATTCGAAGTCAACCTGAAACCCGTCCCGAACCAAATCTTAACCAACAAAAATATTCCAGAGAACTATAACCCGATGCAAGCCAGACAAAATAATCTCCGTCCACCGGTAAACCGATCCGAACCTGAAAGTTCTAAATGAACTCAATCCGAAACCTGGTTGTGGTCGGTTTTCGGGTTGACTTCAAATGGAAACTTCAAGTTCGGATCCGGTTGAAAAAAAATTAAACTAAATCAGATAATTCTGCATGAAAACCCATTTATCTAAATTAAGGGGAGGGGCAATTGCCCCCTTTCTTCCCTTTTATACTTAACCAATGAACCTCCAAATCAAATGAAGGAAGCCATATCGTAATAAACTGGTATATCAAATTTGAAGCAAATCGAATAATTCTGTATGAAAAACCCATTTATCTAAATAAATGGGACACTAGCCCCTATCCCTCCTTTATACTTAACCGATAAATCTCCAAATCTAATCAAGGCAGCTCCTTAACATAATAAACCGGTATACGAAATTTGGAGCAAATCGAATAACTCTGCATGAAAAACCCATTTATCTAAATTAAGGCGGGGGGTCTAGCCCCCCTTTCCCCCCTTTATACTTAACTAATAAACTTACAAATCTAATCAGGGAAGCTCCTTAACATAATAAACCGGTATACCAAATTTGGAGCAAATCGAATAATTTTCCATTAAAAGCCCATTTACCTAAATTATGGGGCTGGCTAGCCCCCCCCCCTTTCCTCCCTTTGTATTTAACTAATGAACCTCCAAATCTAATCAAGACATCTCCTTAACATAATAAACCAGTATACCAAATTTGAGCTAATCGAATAATTCTACATGAAAAACGCATTTATCTAAATGAAACGGAGAGGCAATTGCCCCCTTTCCCCCCTTTATACATAATAATGATCTTCCAAATGTAATCAGAGAAGCTGCTTAACATAATTAACCGGTATACCAAATTTATTGCAAATCGCATATTTCTGCATGAAAAACCCATTTATCTAAATTACGGGGGGATAGCCCCCCCTTTCCTCCCTTTATATGTAACTAATGAACCTCGAAATCTAATCAAGGCAGCTCCTTAATTTAATAAACCGGTATACCAAATTTGGAGCAAATCGAATAATTCATCATGAAAAACCGATTTATCTAAATTAAGGGGGGTAGCCCCCTTTCCCCCCCCCTTTATACTTAAATAATGAGCTTCCAAATCTAATCAGGGAAGCTCCTTAACGCAATAGACCGGTATACCAAATTTGGAGCAAATCGAATATTTCTGCATGAAAAACCATTTATATAAATTAAGGGGGGGACTACCCCCCCCCCTTTTCCCCCTTTATCCTTAACAAATGAACCCCAAAAACTAATCAGCGAAAACTAATTATCCAAATACTAATCACCTTATCAGAATGAAGCTAGAAATTTTTTTTTAAGCAAATCGGATATTTCTATCAAGAGTTATCGTGTTACGTATATACGTACGTACGTACACACGTACATACAGAATCGGCGGGCACATAAGCTCTCAGGCTTTAATAGCCTGCGAGCTAAAAATATCAGCCTGATCGGATAATAAGTGGTCATTTTTCAATTAGCCTAACGCTTTCTAGGCTCTTTGCAATAAGCCTGAAAAATATCAGGCTATTTGGAAAAAGGGAGATGGATTCTCCTGCAAAGAGCCTAGGCTGTTTGCAAAGAGCCGGATTTCTATTAGCCTACGACATACATACAAAACGCAAAGATGAATGAGGTATCATTCGAAGGGTTTAAACAAATTTTTCATATCGTAATTCACAAATCGCTTCGTATCAGCCCGTTAAATTAAAAATTAATGAAAGAAATTATCACAAATAATCCTTTTCGAATCATATAACTTTTTTTGTATTACTCTAATCACACAAACATGATTCCAGGTATTTTTAATATTTTATTGTTGTTTTTATCATCTTTCATTTTCATTACAGGTTTAAATATTTTGATATATAGTTAATGATTTAAATAATTACAGTTAAATTAATTTAAACTAATAGTATATTATTAAATGTTACGACTAGGCTAGTCATAATTTGCGCAGTGCTGCACAGTGAAGTTTTCCTAATTCAGTTTAGAAATCTGTAAAGGTTCATCAAATTTAAAGTGGTTATTCAGTACGTTGGTACTATAACAACTTTAGTTACTCAAAATGAAGGGTAGGACAGTTCAGAGTGTTTCTTAGTGGATACTCATTAAAGCGGCTAAATTCCAATCAAGGCAATTTCTGTGTGTATTGGTTTCTTCGGTATACAGTTACTGTAATATTGATTCTTTTTCTCCATTTAAGTACATTTTCAATAGAAGAAAAACTATATATTTGTAATTCGTTGTGAAAACTGCCGAATGTGCATTTCATACCTTTGTTAAATTTATTTTTCTTGTAAGTAAAACTTTAAATACTATACACGTATTTAAAAATTAACTTAATTTTTTTATAGCTGAGAAAAATTAATAAAGATTGTATAATAACAATATGAAAACTTAATGCTGTAGTTAGTTACTTTATAGTTACTTTATTGTAGTTAGCAAATCTCTAAAAATATGAAAATTTCTCGGCTATCTAAAAATCCCGTAATCAGATTTTGTTCATAATCCCGTTTTGTTAGCCCTCTTCCCTGAAAAAAAAAAAAAAAAAAAAAAAAAAAAAAAAAAAAAAAAAAAAAAAACTGGTTACCGCATCAAATTACAGAAAACTTTATTTCTAAAACAAAAATCCAGGTACGATAAATGTGAAAATTTTTAATTATTAAAGGTATTTTGCAATCTTAATTTATCATTATTATTTTTCTTTTAAAGTTTGTTTCAAGTGCGAAATATTCGAATAAAATCTGTAAACATATATTAGTTAAAACAGGGATAAGAATTTAATAATACACAGTCACTATATAGTATTTCGAATGCTAAGATTATTTCTTTATGCGCATACAAACCGAACAACGATGGATCAGGTATCACTCGAAAAGTTTATGCACATTTTTCATATACATTCACATATCGTTTCATATCTACCTCTTTAATTAAAAGAATTTAATGAAAGAAAGTATCACAAATAGTTCTTTTTGAACCACATAATTTTTTCTGTCTGTGTGTGTGTTACTCCAATCACGCAAACGTGATTCCGGGTAAATTATATTTTTTTATTGCTCTTTTTAAGCGTTTTTCAGTGTCATTACAAATTTAAATATTTTTATATGTAATAAATTGTTTAACTAGATAAAAATAAATTAATTTAAATTAATGTTATGTTATTATTAAATGTTATGACTGTCCTAGTCATAATTTGAACAGCGCTGCACCGTGAAGATTTCCTAACAATTTAGTAACTTGTAAAAGTTCAAATTTAAATTGGTTATTCAGTACGTTGGTACTTTAACAACATTAGTTACTCAAAATGAAGGGTAGGACAGTTCAGATAATTTGCTAACGGTTACTCATTAAAGCGGCTAAATTCCAATTAAGGCCATTTCTGTATGTATTGGTTTCTTCGGTATATAGTATCGTAATATTGATCATTTTTCACCATTTAAGTACATTTTCAATAGAAGAAAATTTATATATTTGTAACTCATTGTGAAAACTTCCGGCTATTCTTTTCATGCCTTTGTTAAAGCTTACTTGTTTAAGGGTGTATTCGAAAAAATATTTTTTCACCCTCAACAGCTCGAAATTTTCTGAGACATTTTCAGACTAATTTTTAAAAGTAAAAACATGAAACTTGCTGGTGTGATTTCTGAAGACATGTTTAACATGCCGTGTGATTTCATTTTCAGCTCAATTAATTAGAATTTGATTTTTAAACAATTATTTTCTCAGTATGACCATTTTTTTCATTCCCAGATCGCCCGCTTCGGAAAATTCGGTTCAAAACGCCAACTTTGACAGCGTTTTTTACAGTATTTTCTGCATTTATCAAAAAATTAAGAAGCACGGCACATTATATAGTTTCTAAATAAGAGAATTTCCCAGTTTGATGCGTTTGAGAGCAAAAATGAATTTTAAAATGAATCAGAAAATAAGCAGTTTGGATCGGAATACACCCTTAAGCAAAATTTTACGTACTATGTTTAAAAAGTAGCTTACATTTTTTGATGTATGCAAAAAATTAAATAAATATAGATTGTATAAGAAAAACATGAAATCTTAATGCTGTAGTTAGTTACTTTATTGTAATTAGTAAATCTTAATTAAGTTAATTAATCAAAGACGGAATAAAGAATGATTTAAAAAAATTAATATGCATTAAGAACATGATGAAACTAAAAATATGAAAGTTTCTCTGCTATCTAAAAATCACTTTATCAGAACCTTCGTCAGTCCCATCCCCTGGGGGGAAAAAAAACTTGTTACCACAGGAAATTACAGAAAACTTTGTTTACCGAAAAAATTCCAGGTAGGATAAAAAAGAAAAATTTGAATTATTAAAGGTATTTTGCAACCTTAATTTATCATTTTTTTTTCTTTTAAAATTGTTTCAGCTACGGAATATTTGAACAGAATCTATAAACTTCTATTTAGTTAACACAAAGCTTAGAATTTAATAATACACAGTCATAGTATTTCGAAAGCGAACATTCCTTTTTTTATGCGCAAACAAAACACAGAACGATGACTGAAGTATCATTCGAAGGGTTTAAACAGATTTTTCGTATCGCACATTCACAAATCGTTCATAATCAGCCTGCTTGATTAAAAGTTAATGAAAAAACGTGACACAAATAATCTTTTTGAATCATATGTTTTTGTATTACTCTAATCACATAAACGTGATTCTGGGTAAATAATTTTTTTTAATTGTTCTTTTTAAATGTTTTTCTTTGTCATTATAAGTTTAAATATTTTGATATGTAGTAAATGATTTAACTAGTCGCAGCTAAATTAATTTAAATTAATATTATATTATTATTAAATGCTACGACTGCCCTTGTCATAATTTGCACAGCGCTGCACCGTGAAGATTTCCTAACACAATGTAGTAACGTGTAAAATTTATCAAATTTAAATTTGTTATTAAGTACGTTGGTACTTTAACAACTTTATTTACTCAAAATGAAGAGTAGGATAGTTCAGAGTTTCCTGTTGGTTGCTCATTAAAGCAGTTAAGTTCCAATCAAGGAAAATTCTGTGTGCATTGGTTTCTTCCGTTTGCAGTATTGTAATATTGATTATTTTTAACCATTTAAGTAATTTTTCAATAGAAAAAAATCTATATATTTGTAAGTCGTTCTGAAAACTGCCGGGTATGCATTTCATACCTTTTGTTAAAAAATTTTCAAATAAAACTTTACATGCTATACACGTATTTAAAAATTAACTTAAATATTTTTTTATGTAAGCAAATATATATATATATATTTAGGTTGTGTAATAGTAGTATGAAATCTTAATGCTGTAATTAGATTAGTTACTTTATTGTAGTTAGTAAATCTTAATTAAGTTGATAAAACGCAGGCTTAATAAAGGAAGATTTTAGAAACAAAAATTTAATATGTATACGAAGAAGAAACTAAATGTATGAAAATTTCTCCTCTTATCTAAAAATCCCTTAATCAGCACCTTCGTTAGCCCCCTTCCTTGAAAGAAAATAAATAAATAAATAAAACTTGTTACCACAGGAAATTACACAAAAATTTGTCTCCCGAAAAAATCCAGGTAGGATAAATGTGAAAATTTTAATTTATTAAAGGTATTTTGCAACCTTAATTTGTCATTTTCATTTTTATTTTAAAAAAAATTTCAGCTGTGAAATATTCGAACAGAATTTGTAAACTTATATTAGTTAACGCAAAGCATGGAGTTTAATAATACACAGTCACTACATAGTATTTCTAATGCAGACATTCTATTTTTATGCACACACAAAACACACAGTATGAATGAGGTATCATTCGAAGGGTTTAAATACCCTTTTCATATCGCACGTTCACATATAGTTTCATATCAACTTCTTTGATTAAAAGTTAATGAAAGAAATTATCACAAATAATCCTTTTTTAACCATTTTTTTTTTTTTTTTTTTTTTTTTTTTGTGACTCCAATCACGGAAACGTGATTCCGTGTTAATTTCATTTTCTATTGTTCTATTTAAACGATTTTCATTGTCATTATAAGTTTAAATATTTTTAGATATATGAAAAAACGTAACACAAATAATCGTTTTGAATCATATGTTTTGGTATTACTCTAATCACATAAACGTGATTCTGGGTAAATAAATTTTTTTATTGTTCCTTTTAAATGTTTTTCTTTGTCATTATAAGTTTAAATATTTTGATATGTAGTAAATGATTTAACTAGTCGCAGCTAAATTAATTTAAATTAATACTATATTATTATTAAATGTTACGACTGCCCTTGTCATAATTTGCACAGCGCTGCACCGTGAAGATTTCCTAACACAATGTAGTAACGTGTAAAATTTATCAAATTTAAATTTGTTATTAAGTATGTTGGTACTTTAACAACTTTAGTTACTCAAAATGAAGGGTAGGACAGTTCAGAGTGTTTCTTAGTGGTTACTCATTAAAGCGGCTAAGTTCCAATCAAGGCAAATTCTGTGTGTATTGGTTTCTTCGGTTTGCAGTATTGTAATATTGATTCTTTTTACCATTTAAGTATTTTTCCAATAGAAGAATATCTATATATTTGTAAGTCGTTGTGAAAACTGCCGGATATGCATTTCATACCTTTTGTTAAACTTTTTTTTAAAGTAAAACTTTACATGCTATACACGTATTTGAAAATTAACTTAGAATTTTTTATGTATAAAAAAAAAAAAAATTATATATATTTAGGTTGTGTAATAGCAGTATGAAGTCTTAATGCTGTAGTTAGATTAGTTACTTTATTGTAGTTAGTAAATCTTAATTAAGTTGATAAAACAAAGGCTTATTAAAGGAAGATTTTAGAAATAAAAATTTAATATGTATACTAAGAAGAAACTAAATGTATGAAAATTTATCCTGCTATCTAAAAATCACTTAATCAGCACCTTCGTTAGCCCCCTTCCTTGAAAGAAAATAAATAAATAAATAAAACTTGTTACCACAGGAAATTACACAAAACTTTGTCTCCCGAAAAAATCCAGGTAGGATAAATGTGAAAATTTTAATTTATTAAAGGTATTTTGCAACCTTAATTTGTCATTTTCATTTTTATTTTAAAAAAAATTTCAGCTGTGAAATATTCGAACAGAATTTGTAAACTTATATCAGTTAACACAACGATTAGAGTTTAATAATACACAGTCACTACACAGTATTTCCAATGCAGACATTTTATTTTTATGCAAACACAAAGCACACAGTATTGATGAAAGAGTTATCATTTGAAGGGTTTAAATACACTTTTCATATCGCACGTTCACATATAGTTTCATATCAACCTCTTTTATTAAAAATTAATGAAAAAAGTTATCACAAATAATCATTTTTTAACCATATATATTTTTTTGTGTGTGACTCCAATCACGCAAACGTGATTCCGGGTAAATTTCATTTTTTATTGTTCTATTTAAACAATTTTCATTATCATTATAAGTTTAAATATTTTTAGATATAGTAAATTGTTTAACAAGACAAAAATAAATTATTTAAATTAATGTTATGTTATTATGAAATGTTATTATGGAATGTTATATCTGTCCTAGCCATAATTTCAACAGAGCTGCACAGTGAAGATTTCCTAATACAATTTAGTAACTTGTAAAAGTTCGTCAAATTAAAATTGGTTATTCAGTACGTTGGTACTTTAACAACTTTAGTTACTCAAAATGAAGTGTAGGACAGTTCAGAGTGTTTCTTACTGGTTACGCATTAAAGCGGCTAAATTTCAATCAAGGTAACTTCTGTGTGTATTGGTTTCTTCGGTATACAGTATTTCAATATCGATTTTTTTCCTCATTTAAGTACATTTTCCATAGTATTTAAAGATTAATTTGAATTATTGTAAGTGTGCAAAAAATTAAATAACTAAATATGGACTACATAATAACTGTATGAAATCTTAATGTCATAGTTAATTTCTTTATTGTAGTTAGTATATCTTAATTATATTAATAAAGCAAATGTTGAATAAACAATAATTTTAGAAATAAAAAATTCTTATTTATTAAAAAGATAATGAAACTAAAAATACTGAAAAATTCTCGGCTATCTAAAAACCATTTAATCAGAACCTTTGTCTGCCCCCTTTCTCGAAAAAAAAAAATAAATAAATAAATAAAAACTGGTTACTACAGGAATCTACAGAAAACATTAAGTCTAAGATAAAAATCCAGGTAGAATAATTGTGAAAATTTTAAATTATTAAAGGTATTTTGCAACTGAAATTTTTCATTGTTATTTTTCCTTTAAAGTTTGTTTCAGTTGCGAAATATTCGAACAGAATGTGTAAGATTATATTAGCTTAGAAGCTTAGCTTAGAAGCTTAGTTATTAGCTTACAAAGCTTAGAATTTAATAATACACAGTCACTAGTATATAGTATTTCGAATGCGAACATTCCATTTTTATGCACAATCAAAACGTGCGACGATGAATAAGGTACCATTCGAAGTGTTTAAACAGGATTTTTATATCGTACATTCACACATCGATTTATATCCGCTTGTTTGATTAAAAATTAATGAAAACATTTTACACAAATAATCCTAAATATTGCAGTGCGAAATGTTCACGTGGTGCACTTTTAATTTAATAATAAACATTGTTGTATCTGTACAAATTTGAAAAATATTTTTTATGTTTATTTAAGAATGGTTTGTTTCTAACAAAAACTAAAGAGAAATAAACTGTCAAGTGCTATTACTCGCTCTCAGAAAGTTCCGTACAACAAATATATGAATTATTAACTGTATTATTAAAAAGAATGTTACTGAAGGAAAAATAAGACTTTGTAAAAAACTGCACAACGTAGGGTTTGGTATAGCTATATATATACTAGAAAAAGTATGAATGGGTATACCATAAAAATTTAAAGAGATATAAAGCCTAAATAATGTCAAACATTGCTATTGTGTATAACTCTTATTTAAATCTTATCTTATCTGTTTATGATGAACTTAATTCGGTACTGACAATAAAAGTAGTGCATATTTAAACTTCATTTGATTATATGAAGTAATGATTAAATGGGTTTTTGGTTAAACTAAATTTAGCGCCGTAATAATCTTTTCATTTTACAGTTTAGCTAAAACAAAACCCTTGTTCAAAGTTTAAACTTGGCATTTTGCTAAGCGCGCTTCGAAAGGAAGTCGCAAAGTAGCAACGCCACCTTGGTCCGTGCAGCGTTTTTCCAGATATGTTTTAATTAAATTTATATACACGGGAGGCGCATTGAGATATCTACTCAATGCGAACTAGCCCATAGAATCTTATAGTATTTATGTGATTAATTCTAATTAAGTTAGTCTGTTTTTAACAATTTGAAGTTTATTGCTTTTATACTGCTACTGGGCATTGCATTACACAAATTAATCGTTAAAAGTTGTTATCTAGGATTTAAAAGTCGATTGTACATTGAGTACGCCGCCCCTGTCATTATGTATGTCCAAACCGCCCGTGACTTTACGGGTTAATATCTCGGCTAATTACCGACGATTTTTTTTTCTAAAATCATTATCAACAATGCTATTATACTTCTGGTACGATAGGTACCACCAGCGCTTCTCAACACTTTTACTGAATGCCCGCAAATCGAAATTTGTGTCAAACGGAAAAATGCGCTTTTCTCAAAAACTATGTGACCTAGGGTAATCACTACAATTTTCCTGCAAGGTTTAAGTTAACGTCTACTACCTCTATTTTTTTCATAATTTTAGTTTCAGTAGATTCGGAAATAGATGGGTGGGGGGGGGCATATTTTTGAACTACATTCTCGACGATATCTCTGCAAATATAATACCTAAAATTAAAAGAAATATATTTTTGAGTCCAGCGTTACTAAAGCTTTCACGCGATATCCCACACGATATGCAAAGAAAATATGTCTTTTCCCAAGCAACTTCATTAGCCCATCTACATTTTTCTAAAAATATTTGTAAATGTTTTATAATCTGTAAATATGTGGCTCAATAGTCTTTATTACTTCCCCCAATTTGAACTTTCATGTTCCATAGTTTATGAGTAAATTGGCTGTGACAGACGGACTGACAGACACAGGAGTGATCTTATAATGGTTCCGTTTTTACTTTTTAAGTACGGAACCCAAAAAATTAAAAGAAATTGAAACTAAATACTCTGAAGTTCTAAATATGAAATTATTTGAACTTGTTTGATTTAATGTAACCACTAGGTTTCGATAAGTTTCCACGAAAAAATGTTTCAAACAAAAGAAAAAAAAACATAATGTAAGTTAGTCGAATTTTGACTTTATTCAAAGAAAAAGAACAAAATTTTCACACTGATCGCTTGGGAATCATTGCATAGGCGTAGAAAAGGTAGAGCAAGCCAATTTGTCTTCATTTTTTTTCCCCTTATTAGTCTTTGCAGTATTTAACACAGAATTTGTGTACAACCTTTTTAAATATAAGAAAGCGGAATCCAGGCTTTTAGTCATTATAGCCATAAAAAGCGCGAAAGTTTTAGATATAAATATAGATATGTTATAGTAAGCAAAAGAAAAACTCCATTTAATAACTCCACTATTTTTATTAACCCCTTAGGGACGAGCGTCTTTTACTGAATTTTTTTATCTTTTATCACCAGTTTTTTTAAACACAAATTTTTGCCTCATTGAATCGGGAAAATGCTCGGATTAAATAAGGCACAATTTACAATAAAAATTTTCTGTTGAGAAAAATCACTGATTCTGAGCACCTTACGCGGCACGAATACCGGTCGCTCGTCCTTAAGGGGTTAAGAGTGGACTTTGAGGAGAGGGAGATAAAATATCAGTATCTACAGTGATAAAAAAAGAAAAGAAATAAGCAAGAGGGGGGGGGGGAGTAACGATGAACAAAGGGTAATTTTACATTGTGGAGACTTTCCTGAACTGGAATTTTACACCAATTTGGGGTCTGGATGAAGCAGAATTAAGGCAATAACATGAAAAATTAAGAAGAAAAATATTTAGATTTTGAACAGGATTAATAAGTTTTCGAATTTTAGTGACAAAATGTTTTAATGCTTTATTTTTTAAAGAGAAGCTTAGAAGGGCATTTAATGGGTTTAAAACTTCTCCCCGTACACACAAAAATCTATACAGGCAAAACCTATTGTATTAAGATAAATACATGATAGGTTAAAATATCCTCGCCGGCCCGGCCTACAGGCGAAGGTAGATTTCGAAGTTAAGTATACGAATTTCACCGACAAAAACTAAATCATGATTAGAGATTTATCCACTTTAACAATTTTATCTGGTCGCTTTTGACGAGTTTTTATTTCATTTTTTTATAACAGCTGGTTTTATCAGAATCATGTTAAGGAGGTATTCAAAAAAGTACTTTTCCATGCTCAGCAACTCGAAATTTTCTGGCACATTTTCAGATTCATTTTTAATAGAAAAAATATGAAACTTGCTCACGTGATTTTTGAAGACATTTATAAGCGACCTGTGTTTTTATTTTTCGTTCAATTACTTAAAACTTGATTTATGAACAATTATTTTCTCAGTAGGACAATATTTTTCGTTTCTAACATAGTCCCTTCGGGAAAATCTGTTCAAAATGCCCACTTTGACATCATTTTTTGAAATATATTCTGCCTCTATAAAAAATTCGATCATTACGGTACATTATATAGTTTCTGTATAAGAGAATCTACCAATTGGATGCGTTTGAGAGCAAAAATGAATTTAAAAATGAGTAAGAAAATAAGCAGTTTGGATTTGAATACACCCTTAATAAGATGATTTTTTTCTTCAACTGCTATGTATTTTTAATTTGTTTTTGCTGTAAGAATTGGTCCTATCAAAAACTTGTCTGTATAAATGTTGTAGACAATATTAAGAAGATATATGATAAATTCATGGGGATTTTATATCTTGTGAATTGACGGAGTTATGGATTTTTTTCTTCTTCAACCCCCCCTTTTTGTTTTTGTTTTCGTTTTTATTTATTTATTTATTTATTTTGCGTTAGGAATTGGTCTTATTAAAAACTTGTGAATATAAAAGTTGTAGATAATATTAAGGAGATTTATAATAAAATTAATTGAATTTGATATCTTGAGAATTGACGAAGCTATGATTTTTTTTCTCCCAAAAACCCTATTTTTTGCGCCCCTTGAGCCCATTTTTAAGTGGATCAAAAATCTGTGATACATAAATTTTTGGCTCAATTTTTAGAAGTAATAAAAACTTTAAACTGATTTCATATGTACAAAAATTAAGAAGTTATTGGGTTTTTTCGGTTTTCACAAAACCCCTACCTATTTCCATCCCCTTGGTCCGATTTTGCACATTAACGAACTTGACCGAGATTTTATACCCCTTGATTTTATGTATCAGTTTGGAAGAGATTTGTGCAGAATTGTGAAGTTATCGAGTCCAGAAGAAAGTGATATATGTAGACAGATAGATACATAGATAGATAAATAGATAGATAGATAGATAAAGTTTTTTACTGAGGGTGCTTTTGGATTCTAGGGGTCATGATCGGTGTAGATCTGCAAAAATTTTTCAGAAATTCCAACATAGGGGAGAATGTAATAGGTAGTATTTCATACGAAATCTACCTAAAATCGGAAGGAAAAACATAAACAGCACCCACCTTATCTCGCCCCTCCACCTCATCAGAAAAAAACCTTACACATATATATATATATATGTGTGTAATTTTTTTTCATATATCTATATATAGATATATAGATATATGTTCAAGAACTATTTTAAAACTTTATAATAAAAGTCCATTTCTCAGTGTAAAATAGAAGGAATGAAAAGTATGTGTAAGATAATAGCAGACAAGTTCGTGTGTTACATTTTCTAATGTTTCTCAGTCCTATTCTTTTATTGTCATGTTTCTCTGTGTTCTAAAAAAAAGGTATCTAACGCTGTCACCGCCACAGTAAATGAATTTTTCGTGACAAGGGGTCTTACTTTGGTAGTATTAAGAAAATTACTGCACACAAAAATATGAAAATGATAATATTATAGAGCAATGTTTGATAAATACGCTGAAGAGGACCGTTTTTAAATCAAAATTTTATTTTAAGCGATATTTAATGTTAAAGTTTGTCAAAATCGTTCTATTAAAGAAGTTTTACATTAGCAAAAACTATACATAAGAATTTAATCCTTTTTTCTAAGGATATACTACATTAGAAGTATCCGGTATGCCGACTGCATTTATTTTTTTTTATCATTTGGTTAATTTTTTGAGGGCTTATTTCCATTAAAATCCAAATTTGCAGCTTTTTGAGAGATATTTTTTACATATTTTAGAAAAGGTTACAATTTTAAATTATTGCCAATTGTGAAACAGCGCAAACAATAATATTTCCTTCAAAACAAAAATATATTTACATGGGACTATTATAAACAGGGGAAAAAACTTTCAAATTAGAATTAAATGATTATGTATTAAAAGCAGGAAAATATTGAAAATTACGTCATAAAATCTATGTTTAGTACATGTGAATATTAAAAGAGAAAGAAAATTTTAAGATAATAAATCCATTAATCTGTGTTATGTATCTTAATTGGAGGAAATTATCTCCTATTTCAAATGACAAAATAATAATATTGTAAAACTGTTTAAATTTAAAAATATATTTACACGAGACATTTATTTCATATTTGGAGATAATATTTTTAACTATTGCTGTGAATTTTAAAAAAATCGCAAATATTTTCTTTCTAACAACAGAAATATTTTCACGTGAATATTAAAAAGAGAAAGAAAACTTTTGTGAAAATTATACCAGATATAAAGCGATACATTTAAAATGTCTTATTTAAAAGAACTTTCTTATATCGTTGTTAGAAAAATACCAGGAGGATTAGACTCTGTTACATAGTTCATTTTATATTAGCGCCCCCCCCCCTTTTTTTTTTCAAATGTTTAACACATCTTATTTAATCAAACATGAAAACAGTCAGAAGTTGTTTAACAGCAGCTGATCCGGCCTTAAATTTCCGCAATCAAAAAGAAGTGAATGGAAATCTATTTACAAGGAGATCGACACTGATTTTTTAAATTATAGTTCAGTTTCTGCAATCTTTTTACAGCCGATCAAATTACCGTGTTTCTAGAGTTTGCGGTGTCTGTCTCAATAGGGATTGGCGAGCGTAGCTCGTAGATGACAGTAGAGGGCAAAGCTCCCTTAGTATACTAAAACATGCTTTCTAAACATTTAAGCCTATTAAACGATTTTTTATCCCATAATGACATTTGGCTGCCTTGTCTGAAAATTTAGTTCAAAATGCCAACTTTAACAGCCTTTTCTGAATAATCCTCTGCTTTTATCGAAAAATGGGAAAAAAAATATTAGATTTCCTAGTTTCTGAAAAAGAGCAGCTGCCAATCGCATGCGTTTACATACGAAAACGAATTCGGGAATGCGTCATAAAGCTGTCAATTTTGATTTAAGAATATTAAAATGATTCTTAAATATTGGGTAACTTTAATTCTATTAAAAAAACATCTAGAAATTCCGGGTTAATTGCCAGTCCAGAGTGTTTATTGTGCAGTTAAAAAATGTCTGTTATCTATCCAGAATTTCTATATGCATTAAACTTATCATATGAATAAACAAAAATAACAAACAAAATAATGGGATATGTTTTCTAGGTTCCATTCTGCCAGCGTTAGATTAAACATTTCAAAAATCTTAAAGGTAATATTCTTTAATGAAAGCTGAATGCACTATTTGGATAAACTATTGCCGATTAATTCATAATACAGCCGATCTAGTTGGTGCTTACATAAATAAGAAATGGTAAATGAATTAATAGTTTCCATGCATATATTCCGTTAAGATAATCTTTTTTTCTCAACTCTTTTACTGAAAACGCGCGCGCGCGCGCGATAAATCTAATATATATATAACCATTAATTAAACATACCGACCACCAAAAAAACCGCGATATATATATATATTAAACTTTCTGTACAAAAATACCATTGAAGGATAATGAAAATGACCAATAATATGAATACATAAACACCACATAATAAATAAATAAATAAATATATATATATATATATATATATATATATATAATGTTTATTATTATTAATGATTATTTGATTATTTTCTATAATATATTTAAATTACTTGTTATTATCTGTATTTGTTTGTTATTAACTATAACATATTTAAAAACGCATTTAATACAAGATTCATAAGTTCAAGCTATTTCTCTAATCACTTGGAAATACTTTTTCACCCTAACACGCCGCCGCAAGGCAAGACCTCTGGGAAAAATGATATTTGTTGCTTTTGTTAATGACCGGTGACTGATTACTGACCAGACTATATTTCCGTTAACTATTCGAGTCGAGCATACAAGGACAGAATGAGTGGAAAACGGGTTTTAAATACATTCTTTCTTTTATCGCAGTATTTCTTCGAACTGTAGGTTCGGTATTTCTAGAACGATTCAGATGGATAAATAAAATGTTATTCGCTTAAGGAAGAAGAAAAAAAAAATCTGTAGGAAATTGAATTTTAACAAATTTATATGCGTTTTTATTTAAAAAACTAATATTCCATTGAATACATTTTATTTTAATTCAAATGTTAATATGTGTTTATAATTCTTTTATTTCTCATTATAAAAAAACGATGTGTTGATAGTTTAAGCTGACAAAACAATGTCAAAGATTTTTAAAAAAGTAACTAATACTTGTGTGTACTAAGTTATATGAATATATACGGTACAAATAAATACACTAATGAAAAGTATTTTTTCACAGAGACTAAGTATAGTATGGTTTCGATTTAAAAAAAAATATCTGAAAATAAAAGATAATTTATAGATTTAAAATTCCTGGAAAGCGATATAAATATTCATGGATGCAAATTTTTAAGTATAAATGTTATATACATAAGATAATGTACTGACGTGGAAAATTGAACAGTGAAATTCTTAAATTTGCAATGCAATTTTTTATAACAATATTAAACAACATAATATGTTTCCATTTATGCTAATTAATTTTATTACATGCTAAATACATTAGCACTTTTTTGGCTCTTAATGTTCCAGTTCAATATGTATAATTAAGTTCAGAATATCTTTCTTATAGAAAAATATGTATTAATAACAATTTTTAATGTTGTTTTTATGTCATTCTGTGCAAAAATGCAAGCAAAAAATTAAAATAAATCCAAACTTTTCTAATAAAAAAAACGTGATTTAAATAATTCTAACATTTTAATCACAATAATACTTTGTTTAAAATTTAAGGTTTAATTGCGTATTCAAATGTAACTCAAAATTAGTTTCTTATATGATTAAAATATACGTTTTCTTACACCAAAAATACTTACGTTAAAATAAAAGTTTTATTTTAAAGTTTATGAGTGTAAAAAAAAGAAAGAAAAAAAAAAGAATCAAACACGTACATACATAAACATGGGATTGGTTTATCAACTGAAAAAAATGTTAAAATCTTATTTGTTTTTCTTTTATATGTGATAAACTTATGAGAAATATTTATCTGTGCCTAAATCCAAAATAGCTACTTTTTGACACATACAGGAAGTTATTTTTAATTTCAGATTAATGTAATGCTAGTGTTCTTATTCACGCACTATGACATTGAATAGCTCAGGAAATGCTTTCAATGTGGATATTTTAAAAAGATTTTTCGCAAAGAACAAACAGCCTTGAGATAGCAGCTGCTTATAATTCAATTAGTAGTAAGGGAATCTTTCAAAAAATGAAAAATGTTATTCGACATCAATTCTTTTCAGTAGTCCAACCTGTCAAGTTTTGTCCATTTATCTTTAGAAATTAAAAACTTCTGTGTTGTTGATAAAAAAAAAGTGTTTTTAAGAACAATAACCTTAAAAAATTATATAGTTTGTTATTTCATTTCTTTACTAAAACAAGCAAAACGGATATATATATATATTTAATTCTGAATTTATAAAATGTTAATTTCAGTGTTATGATGCTAAAGTAATAAAAGAAAGAAAGAAAGGCACACAAGTTAGACAGGTAGCAGTTAGACATAAGTCTAACTGCACTCTCATACGTATTCAAGATTTATCAATTGCTTAAATGCTGCAAATTTGTGTAAATATTTTTCTTTTATATAATATGTATGCAAGGCTTGAAATTCAATTAAATAATTTTCGGAACCGAATGCCTTAAATTTTCGGAAAATTCGGGACAAAATCATTTCTGAATTCGCCACTCGGTCGCGGAAAAAATATCGTAAATTTTAACGATCTTTCGCGGTGAAAAACGCGCAAAATTTGGCAATCGGTCACGAAAATACCACGAAATTCGCTGGGTATTCGCGGGATTTGATTGTAGTTTAAAAATGCAAACTTTCCGGAAAAAGGTGAAATTTTTTTGGACGGGAGCCTCCCGCCCACGATATTCTTTTGGACGGGATTTTAAAATTTTAGGCACGAATCGCTATTTTGTATTACAATATTCTACATGTGCAATTTTTTTGGAGTGAAAATTTATGTTCCTGTAAAAGTAATCGCTGTTTTCTCAGAACACAAAGGAAAACGCCATCCGTCCTCGAGAGAATGTTTTAATTTAAAAAGTTCTGTGTAAATAAAATGTAGGAATATTGATATATAGCTATGGATTTAAATCTAGAAAAATGTTGTTTTTAAGAGAAAATAGTTACGTTTTGCAACAAACGAAGCACAGTTTTAAAAATCTTCATAATTGTAATTACCTCAGAAATAGCATTTTCGGGTAAATAGGATAATATAGTTTTTAGGTTAAGGGTTAATTGAATTGCATATTTTATTTTCTATTTAAATTAAATTGTGCTTTACAATGCATTTTTTATTTTGGTGTTTATTTATCATTTTTTAACTTTTCAGTTTTCAGATCCTCTGAAGCCCCACCAATGGCTGAGAGGTTCTGCTCTCGAAGCTGGTAGACGGGATGTGCTGGGTTCGAACCCAATCGCGCCCGTCGGCCTAATCGTTCGGAGTTTTTGTGGTTTTCTTCGAGCCATGGGTTTCCATGCGTAAATACGGGTTAGGTTCCCTTAGAAAGACCCCCACGAAGGGCACTCCCCCCTGGGCCTATATCCCTCGTGCAGATAATTGGCCGTCAAAAACCAACCAACTAACCAGATCTTCTGAAATACCCCTAATTTGGTTTACTTTACTGCACATTTTGTGTTAACAAAACCTTAATTTTACAATGTTATTTTGCATTTATTTCAAATTTTAGCCTTCACTGCATATTTTAGGCCTTATTACGACTCAACTCTTTCAACCTAAATAAATTTTTCTTTCTTCGCAACATATGAGTTTTGACTGATCCTTTTTCCCCTTCTCTTGCATTTCATGTTATTTTGAAAAAAAAAAAATGATTTTTTTAACTTTAAAAATTAGTACTTTAGTAATACAAGAATGGTTTAATTTCCAATAGAAAAATTTGCATTCGATTTTGTTTTGTAGGCAGAGTGTAAAATATGTGAATATTGAAAATCCCTTCTAAAATGTTTTTTCCAGCATTTTTATCTTTCCAAAACAGTATCTCTGAGAATAGCTGTAGTTGTAAAACCAAAAATATCTTGCTGCATGATGCGCACACAGCTGTGCACACAGAGATCTTTTAATCCCATTTAATACCCATGACTGTATCTTGTAAGGCATGAGAGAAAATAACAAGGATCCCAATCAGGGCCGAATTTCAGGGGGGGGGGGGGGGGGGGGCATGTGCTCCGAGCGCCAGAACGAAGTGGCGCCAAATGAAGGATTATACCTTTGGAAGGGATCATTTTCATTTGATGGACTGATGTCTTCCATTATAATGGCTGTTTCATAGAATGGGGGGGGGGGGGAGCATATTTTTTTTCAGAAAAAAATGGCCATTTTTTTCCTCATTCTGACCAGAAAATCAGAGTTCTAACTTTTTATGGCTGCTCTTAACCTTTCACTTAACACTTCATTTATAATGGCTGTTTCATAATAATGGAAGCCATCAGTCCATCAGAAGAAAATAACTCGGTTAAAAAAAACTCGAACTCGGTTAAGCGGGACTCGGATAATTGGGACTCTACTGTGTATTTAATTTTAATGATCTTTAGAATATTTTTGTTGATGTTCAGAGGGGGTTTAAGACCCCCGTGACCTCCTCCTTGGATCCGCCACTGTAGATTACGTAATTCAGTATTACATATTTTAAAATTTAAAATAAGTCGGCTATTAGAAAATCAGTAAAATTATTTTTTGTAAATATACTTTGCGGAAGAGGGGGGGGGGGGGGTTGGAGCGCCAAAATTCATGTTTTGCACCGGGTGCAAAAAAGGCTAGTTTCGTCCCTGATCCCAATTATCCCATTTCATGAGGGTAATTGGGATCAAACAGGCATTTTTACCTGAAAAAGGCACTTTTACCTGGTAATATGATACATTAAAATAATTATTTACACATTTCAAGAGACAAGTACGCACTGAGTAAACTTATACATATCATTAGTACATATCATTCTCCGGCAATTAATTGCCAAAGTTCAAATTGTCAAAAAAAAGTTATCCTAATCACCCCTGCCTCCCCTAATTGTTTTTGTCATCTAAATTGTTTTCTCAACGTTTAACCGTAATTTAATAGATTTAAACTTCAAAATTTAATAGGGTATTTAACACTCTTTATTTTTTACTTTTATTTACATTTCTACATTTTAGCTTTTGAAATATTTCACTGTTGCAGTTCCCCTATAATGACTGTGAAGATCAAAATAAAAGGAAAAATTTTCTTTTAATAAAATAACGGGAGCTTTCTTATATTATGAGGAGTTTTACTCAGTATGCCTTTTCAGTTGAATCAACTGGATATACAACTTTCATACAAGTTTGCTTATCTTGCAATTCGTGCAGAGATCTGTTGTCTATTACGTTTCGGGGCGGGTTGGTAAAACATGTGCAAAGAGTAAATGGGTTCTAAAGAAAGAGCATGCGCGTATTGGAAACTTGGGGGAAGTTCTATAGAGAGAATCCAAAATTTGAGATTTTAAAAGCATTCTTCTTTTAAAAATTAAGACTATCTAGATTTTTTAATATATGGTTCCTTCAAAGAAATATTTACAATAATATTTGTAATAATCCCAATGTTGCATCTCTTGCTTATATGATCTTTTAAATTTATTCCAATGACATTTTCATTTCATTATAATTATCTCGCAAGACTTGCAATAAAGAAATGATAAAGTATTTTAAATTCGGAAAATAAAGCGATAAATGACTTTTTTTTATTAATATCCTGATCTCACTTCCAAATTTAAATTAATTGCGTTGCAAGTAATTTTGCATTATTATGATTGAAACAATGTGCGTAGATTTTGTGTTGAATTACTCAATTTCTCAATTTATGTATGTATGCTTTCATTATCAAATTAAATTTTTTGAATTCCTGAATTCGACTTGTTTACGATCAAACATTAATTTACACTCTCTCTGTAATAAGGAGAATAATTTTCGAGAAATGAATCGTTTTATTTGATATTTGAGTGGCTTAAAAAAATAGGTCATTACAATAAATAAACTAAATTAAATACTCAAAGAAGAAAAGAAAAAGCCTTAACACATTGCTTAAATGAGAAACTTTTTTAAAAGAAATATTTACGCACATTTTTTTTTTCAATCTATTTTGAACTCTAAATATTTTTCTTTTCCTATAAAACATAGAACTGAGATTGATTAAATTCTATATTGTTTTATGCAGATAAATTTGCATAAGGTGCATTCGGAAATGTTACTTTTTAAAGTATGAAGTATTCAAGTCAGTCAATTTACTATTTGTTAAAATATAACTATACTTGGATTTACGGAACCGGTTTCGGAAGTGAAAGTATCCTAATAATAATTTACAAAAAAACCTCTATACACAATATAAAAAGGGAAAAAAGTTCTTTGTAAAGATCGCCCTCAGCTATCCAACACAAAAAACATTTTAAAATATTGAAATGCAAATGAGATACTTTAAAAAATTGTTACACAGAATTAACTTTAGCGATCGGGTGTTTTAGCACGAGTGAAATAGCCTCTTAAGAGCAGGGCTTAATTTCTAACAAAAAAAGTATCGGAGCCCTTATACTTTGAGGTGCCGGTACTAACAACTCTACCGTTCCCCCTCCCTCCCCTTCCCCTCTCACTCCAATCTGCATATTTATATTTTGTACATTATTTACAAAATTTAAAGCATTTTTTTTCTTTAGCAAAATAACAATTTTATTCCAATCTGCATATTTATATTTTGTACATTATTTGCAAAATTTAAAGATTCTTTTTTTCTTTAGCAAAATAAAAATTTTAAATATATCTGTCAGCATATACTTTAGCTGTCCACTATTCCACTTTTTAGTTATCACTCCTTCCGAATAGCAATCTTTGCCTAGTTATAATTTTAATTGCGATTTTTTGTTAATTCTACGATTAAATATGGTAAGGATTATGACTCGGAAATAGTGTTAACACATGAAAAAAGGGATAGTTTGTAGTTATGCATTTTTATGAAAAAATGAATGAAATTTACAGAAATTAATATTTATATGCTGAAGAATGAAACAATGTTTTTCAATTTCCTATAAAAGGTGCATACGTTAAACTATAATCGATTACTTCCGCATAACAATCTTTTGTGGTGAGTCCCTGAAAATCAGATTAAATTAAAAAATTGACAGAATTATAGGGAAGATTAGATGCTTTTATAGAAAAAGGGGATACACTGCTCGATTGCTTTCTGATAGAATAACAATTATATCTACTTACACATGAAAGTGACTTCGTAAAATGTGCAGCGCAGAGCCTTAGCATGGGCAGCGTTCATGATACAAAGTAAATAGAAAAATCACTAACGTAATTTTTATACTCGTACGTAATAGGAGACAAAAAACCTCAAACAAACAAAAAACTGATGCTCGTTGGGTAAAAACAGAAAATATTCTTTTCAGGTTAGATATCTTAATAATAATAATAATAATAATAATAATAATTATAAATTATAATTAAGAAAAAAACCCAACCAATTAAAAATTATCCTACTGTCATAAAAGAAAATCGAATTGAAAGCAAAATCATTTTTCAGTCTCTTGAGTGGAGCCGTATCAATGCGTCGCCGACATAAATTTGCAGATATCACCAGAATAGAAAAACACGATTTCTGTTTTCCTTTCATTCTGATCTAAATATCCGAAATAGAATATAATACGTAATTTTGAAGGACATTTTTTTTTTCTTCTGTACATGAATAAATAAAATTTCGAATATAAGACAGATTAAGCTTCAAGCCCAAAAACTGATATAAAAATTCAGCACGTTTTATATCCATCTCCTAACATCACGCAGAAGTGCTTTGATAAAAAATAATGCAAAAACTTGGAGATTTGGAAGGAAAGGAAAGGTTAATTTAGGTTTCGGTTTTTCGGAATTACGCGATGGCAAATCATGGCTGGGGTGAAAAATGCGCTCCGGAACCCTGTATTTATGAGCTCTTGTGAATTCCGTCCAATGTTTAAAAAATTACTGAAAACAGAGAAGTGCTGGAGTTTGGCTCCGGTTTGGCTCCGACGCAAATTAAGCCCTGCAAGAGGCTACTTCAGTCAGACGAAAACAGCCGTTCGCTATGTTAATCCAATGGGAGATATTTTTCAATATATCTTGTTTGCATATTTTAATATTTGTGAATGATTTTTTTTCATTGCATAGCTGAGATCGATCGGCCGTTTTTTACTTTTTCGTTTTCAGGTATTTTTAATTAGGACCCTTTCACTTACGGAACTGGCTTCGAAAGTGAAAGCATCCTCATAAAAAAAAAAAAAAAAAAAAAAAAAAAAAAAAAAAAAAAAAAAACAATCTGCAAAGAAAATCGAAAAAGTAAAAAATGGCCTTTGTACAGATCGACCATTATCTATCTATTGAAAAAACACTTAAAAATATTAAAATGCAAACGAAATTATCTTAACTTAAAAAATTTCTCCCATTGAATTAACATTAGCGAACGGGAATTTTCGCCTGACTGAAGTAGCCTCTTAAAGGTTTTCTTCAATGCAGCCATTGAAGAAAAGGGGCTATGTTAAATTTGAAGATTGAGAGGTTTTAAGATATTTGATAAATCGGTAGACGGAGAGACACCTTATATTTGCTCGTCGCAGCTTTTTTTCTTTTTAACTTGTAATAGAAACATTTAAAAAAAAATTAAATTCCTTTTTTTAAAGAACAAAATCACCAATTTCATGAACTTAAAACAATTTTATTTGAGCCTACCTTGCTATGTTAAAAAATCGAATTATAATTCCAACACTGTTTTGTTAACGATGTATTTTGTAATGAATGTTATCACCGGACTCTAGAGATAACGACTATAAAACAATTGAAAATCCTGGTTAGTAATGTCAAAACTATGGGAAGATTTAAAAGAAAAAAAAATTATAGACTTTACGTAACGAAACAAACTGCTGTTTTATAGAATTCTAATTTAAGTTTCATACTTTTCAAATTTGTCAGATTTTAATTTTATTTATTTATATATTTTTATTCCTGTGTAAACAATTATAGATTCTTTAAAGTTACATTAATTTTTGAAAAGGCCGAAAGCCTGTACTACAAACACAAAATACCTCAAGATTTTCCCTTTTCTACGATTTTATTTATTTATTTGTTTCTGTGCATGTCTGTCTGACTCTTTCAGTTTTTTTCGGTGCAAGAATGTTCTAAAAATACCCCCCCCCCCCCCTCATTTGACAAATTTACAGATTTATTTTTAAACATTAAAGCATGACCCGAGTAGGTATATTTATTGAAGTGATTTGGAATGGAGCAGCTTTTTTTTTTTCTTTTTTCTTTTTTTTTTACCTCGGTAAACACCTTGAGTTATAAACGATTGTTTGATCATGGCGACTTTTATCCGCGACTGTCACTTCCGGAAATATAGCTCAAAATGTATGGTAAAACTCTCTGAAAGATTCTCTGCCATTTTATAAAAAATTGCCAAAAAATAAATATAAAATATATAAAATATAAATATAAAATATATAAAATATGCCATTTAATAGTTTCTGTATAATAATGCTTGCCAATATCCTCTTTTATAAATAAAATAGAATTCAAGAATTTGTCATAAATTAAACAGTTTTGATTTGAGATCAACAAAAAATAGGCTGTAATTTCAATCGCCCCACCCCCCAAAAAGGAAAAAAAAAGAACTAACGTAGATATTTATAGGAGGTTGAAAAATTTAGTATGTTCGACTTTCCTTCCTATGGAGGAGGAGGTGGGACAGTTTAGATCTTTTATTAAAGCTTTAACTATACCTCGCCGGTATTAGATTAAACACTTCAAAAATATTAAAGGTAATATTCTGTATAGAAAACTAAATGAACTGTTTAAATAAACTTTTATAATTAATTCTTAATGCATTTTCTGACTCATTTTTAAATTCATTTTTGCTCTCAAAGGCATCCAATTGGTAGATTCTCTTATTCAGAAACTATATAATGTACCGTAATAATCGATTTTTTGATAGAGGCAGAATATATTTCAAAAAATGATGTCAAAGTGGGCATTTTGAACCGAATTTCGCGAAGCGATTGTGTTGAAAATGAAAAATATTATCCTACTTAGAAAATAATTGTTTATAAATCAAGTTTTGATTAATTGAACGAAAAATAAAAACACAGGTTGCTTATAAATCTCTTCAAATATCACGCCAGCAAGTTTTATAATTTTTATATTAAAAATTAATCTGAAAATGTGCCAGAAAATTTCGAGTTGTTGAGCACGGAAAAGTATTTTATTGAATACCGCTTTAACATGATTATGATAAAACCAGAACTTATTTTGAAAATGAAGTAAAAACTCGTCAAAAGCGGCCAAATAAAAAATTTTAAGTGGGTTTTCCCTAGTCCTGATTTAGTTTTTGTTGGTGAAATTAATATGCTTAGCTTCGAAATTTACCTCCACCTGCTGGCCGGGCCGGCAGTGATTTTTTTTTTATTTTGCTTACTATGAAAATGTAATCTTATCGCAAATTTTACTTGGTACTGTGATTGTAAATACATTTTTACCACGCTAATGTTTCATAGAATTAAAGAATTAACATACTGATATTGCATAAAAAAGAACTTTTTCAATTGCTATAAAAAGTTTAAAATTGCTTTTGTACCCATACTCTTGAAAACTCCAATAATAATATGCATTCATTATGTTTATTCATATGTGTATATTAACGTATTCTTATTCATATCGATATTTCCTATTGTTTATGTAAAAAATATTTAACGCATTTCTTATGATAGATAATTAATGATACAAATAAATAATAATAATAAATTATTTAGTGATTTTAAGTAAAAGTTAAATTTTCAATGCAGTATGGAATATTGTTGATGTTGACTATTAAATAAAGAAACGTTATGGGAGTTTATCGTTATTACTTTAATATTTGAATAATTATAGAAAAAAATTACATGCATTTTATAAAAAATTATAGTAGAGTATTAATTCTATTTTATTTTGCTTTCTTTAAAAGAATATCTTCTCTAAAGACACACTTCACAGACGAAAAAGGGAGAATATCATTTTCTTCATTCCAGAAACTTTTTTAACAAGCATTTGTGCCAATCCCTAATCGGTCTTGACGAATTCCCCCCCCTCCTTTGTACATGAACAACATCTGGTCAGTGGCTAAGTGATAAAAGGTGTGAGTTGAAGTTTCGTGGAAATGGTAACTAGCTAATGACTGTACTGTTTTATCGTTACTCTAGTTTAAACTGCAGTTTTTAAAACCGATTGAAGAAAAAACATTTTAATAACATTAATGTATTTTATTATGTCTTAAAAACAGTGGCATATTCAGGAGGAGGGAGGATGAGGCTCCAGCCCCTTCCGAAATTTGTAGAAAATACCAAACGAAAGTTTTGAAAAATGTAAAGAAACATGCTAAGATAAAATTCAAAAGTAAGCAGAAAAATATTCCGGTTTAGACAGGTTTTCATCTTAGAAAATGTGGTATTTCACAAAGACTACGAAATAGCTATTTCAGCTAAGCTTCCGTTACACACAGGCTCTCTTTATACGCGTTTTATTATGTAAAACGTGACATGTGGTGATTAAAAGTGCATTATTAATTTTAATTAGTTTCTAAAACATTAGTAGTAAAAGGCTTACTCTTGCTATTTTTGAGTTGAAAATCTGCGATTTAAGGTAATGCCCAGATTGAGACATCGCAGAATGAACTGCAAAGCCTTGAACCTTTTTAAAAAATTTATTTATGTAAATGCTTATTACGTTATAGTCATGTTATTCAGCTCGTTACAATGATATGAGTGTTATTTTATTTCCATAGGATTACAAAATATTGACAAAAAAGTTTTTTCTATGGTTGTGTAACTTTTTGACAAGGAATAAGCTTTATTTATAACTAAAAATACATCATAAATCTAAATGAGCTATTCTAAATCTCGAATACACAAAAAGCATCCTATCAACAACAATTTACGATTAAAAAGAATTCAGAAAATATTGTTAAATTTGGCAGTTTAAGGCAATTTTCGAGCCGTGGCAATCTAGGAAAAGTTGTCATCAGGGAGCTGCTATTCCAAATGTATCCCATTTATGAGAAATGGAAAACGGTATTCAATATTACAAATGCCATGCATGTATGCTTCAAAATGAATCTTAGAAATTTGTTAAAGGAGGTAGGGGGGGGGGGGGGTGACAGTGTGAAAACGCAGTTGAATATTTTTAAATTTGATGTTTACTTCGATTTTATTTACCATTTATTGAGATACTTTTTAATAGATAATTCTCAGTATTCCGTTCTAAAAAATGTGGTATAACCATAGAATTATACTTCTAAAGACAGAAACCTGCCTATAACAAACCTTTTCACACTCCTATGCGATTTCATATTAGCAGGTTTAATTGTATAATAGATGCTTACATGCTATAATAAAACCTGTTTAAAGCGGAATTTTCTCCGTTTCTTGTGATTTCCTCCTAGAAACTTTTATATATCATCCCCCTCCAAAATGATAAGTCTAGATACGACACTCGTTAAAAGCATTAATATATCTATTAGGTATAAACTATTATTTTCCTTTAATAACAAATACCCATATTCCATTGCAGTGTACGTATAATTGATTTCGGAATATGTTTCCTTTATTTTTTAAATATGCATCAATAACAGTTTTAAATGTTGAGTTAATAACATTCTGCATTAAAATTTAAGCAAATGAATAAATTAGTCTTAAACTTTTCTAATTAACGTCTTATAATATTTATTTTTGTAAAGATTTACTTTTTAACGTTTTCCACCACTTTCCACATGGTTGAAAATTGTTTATGAATTGAGTTTGTCTGTCCGTGCTCTAACTGGTGTAAATATACTCGCCATGTAATTGATATACGTTATTGATGCTCGCTATGGCATGTTCGGTATTGAAAATGAAGTGCGTACGATTTATAGTTCATTTACAGGAGCACTCAAAAATATTCCGCTACATTAAGGTCTATGGAGAAAAATCATTTGCGGTGTATTTTGATAGTGTTAAAATGTGCTAAACATAATGAAATTTATATACATTATTGAGGCGTACTTGAAGATGGTTACTATATAATTACAGTACGTGTACTAGGGGGCTGTAAAGTATTTTGTTATATTATGATCTATGAAGAAAAATCGTTTGCAACGCATTTTAATGATGTTTCTCTGTTACAAACATATTGAAATTGATATGAATTTATGAAGTGCACGAATACATGCTTTCTCTAGAATATGGAGTGCAAAGCATTTATCATTCATTTACAGGGTCACGCAAAAGTGTTCGATTATATAATGGTGACAGGGGAAATACTATTCGCAGCGTATGTAAATTATCTTGCACCATTTCAAATGTGATGAAATATATATACATTACTGATGTTTACGACAAGATGTTTTTCAGTTGAATATGATTTGCGTTCCATTTATCATGCATTGACAGGGACACATAAAAGATTTCGGAGACGAGACTGTAGCGTATGTGTTGTCTATTAGGGATGATTGCTGAAAGTGTCTTCTCAGTTATGATATGCGTTGTTAAGTTTAGCTAAATTTTTGCATAAATTTTGCGTAAATTCCATAGACCATATACAGGTCTACACAAAAGAATTCGTAAGCATTACGGAGAATGAGCGGGAAATTTTATTTTCTTTTTATTTCAGTAATTAATTTTCAATCTCAGCTACATTTAGTATACTAAGATATCTTTGTAGCATATAAATAAAATCATATACAGGGCTATAAAAAATGAAATATTATTTACAATTTTTTTATAAATAAAAAATATGTTCTCATCGTGGCAAAATTTTCGAGACAGCGTAGTGGGGAAAGGTTGCTTTTGGTTAGGCATTATCTCAATATAAAAAGTTATGGGGAAAACACTGCTTGGTATCTAAAACTTTGCATAAATTTCTTATCTGTTAGAAAGATGAGAATTGCCAATTGCAAAAAAAAAAAAAAAAAAGAAAAAAATCACGAGAACACCTTTATGTAACTTTTAATGCCCATATGATAGGATATTCTTTTATTCACAATTTTCATGATCCAACATTACATCGTAAGTCGCGCTTTTTTTTTTTTTTTTTTTTTTTTTTTTTTAAATACATAAATAAGCATATGCGTCCTTGAGACCTAACAACGGTAATTACTGGTTAATTATCTTTGTATTGTACGATATAAAACTATGTAAATAATGAAACTGAACAACCAATTTTTTAAAATTTTGTCTATTGATTCCCCTCCCTCTAATTTATGGGATTATAGAACATGCCTTAATCTCTCCCTCTGACCACTCAGATCCAGTTCAATAGCCTATGTTGATAGGGTTAAAGCATAGAGATTTGAGAGACCTCACGTTTATGAAGACTTTGACCAGGACCCCGATTACCTAGGTCTTAATCTAGCCCTCCCGGGGAATCAGTTTAATTTGCCTGAACAATATTGATAGCGTTAAGAGGCTAATTCAAGCGAAAACACACGCTCATTAATCTTATTCTTATGAGAGAAATTTTTAAAAATATCTCGTTTACATTTCAATATTTTTAAAAGATTTCTTTTTTTACATATGATAACTAAGGTCGATATCTAGAAAGCCCGTTTTTTACTTCTCCGATTTAGTTTGCAGTTCTTTTTTAATAGGATACTTTAACTTTCGAAACTAGTTTGAAAAGTAAAGGTATTCTTAAGAAAAAAAAAACTTCTTTAGTGCTATACAAACTTAAGAAACCAACAACAACCAAAAATATATATATATATACTTTATAGTTCGGGAATTTTTTAACATTTTTCATTTTGTGTCATCTTTAAGCATATTTGACGACACTTTTGAAAACTCCAGTATTTTCACACATGTTTTTTTTTTATTCAGTGCCCCCCCCCCCCCCCCCCGTTTATAAATTAGATATATCTTTGATTATAGAGCTAACTGATGGTTAGCATATTCTTTTGATGGCTCTTTTGACGACTGATTTAAGTGATATTTAATGAATTTTATAAAAACAGGTAATTCTTGTACATATAAATAACAATAATCAAAAATATCTCCAGTTCTCAAAGAATCTGAATTAAATATCTGAAATTTTTATAAGTGTATTTGAAAATTATTTTGTGATTGCGACTGAAAATTTAAGCTTTATTTATAAATAATCACTGCATACATATGCAAAGTTGTTGATATTAGCAATTAAACAGAAAACGTTATAAGGTATTATTATTTATTATTATTACTATTATTATTATTATTAATAATCTGAGTAATTGTAGTAAAATTTACACGCATTTGGAAAAACAAATAAAAGAATATGATTCCTATTTTTATTTTTTTCCCTTAAAAGAAAAGTTAAAGAACATATTCTGTATAGGTAAAAGAAAAAAAAAAACTCTTTATTTGAGACATTTTTTAACAAGCATTTATTGTTAGCTGCATGAAAACAACACCGAATTTTAGCAGATGCTCTTTAATACCCTAAAGGGATGTATATCTTTCACACCCCACCTCTCTGACATCTGGTCAGGCCAGTGGGAGATAAAGAATGTGCCACACATGACAAATTCCACTGAAATGAATGAAAGATACAGCCATTAGAACAGATATGTTCTTACTCCCAGTTTAAAATTCAGTTATGTTTTTAACATTATTAAGCAATAGAAACTTTCTAATATCATTAAAGTATTTTATTATTAATTAGATGCTTTAACGTTTCTCTTTTACTAAATATTCCATTGCTGAACATATAGTTAATTTCAGAATTCCCCCCCCCCCCTTAAATACGCATCAATAATATTTTTAAATTTGATTGTATAATACTCAGTATTAAAATTTAACCAAAAAATTAAAATTAGTCTTAACCTTTTCTAATAAATGTCTTAGACATTTATTTTTATAAAAGATTAAATTTTTATATATAGTAATAAATATTGCAGCTAAACAATGTAATATTTTAACCACAGCGATATTTTGTTTTAAGCTTTATATACATTATTCAAGTTATTTAACGCATTTTTAAATATATAGAGAAACGCAATGAAAATAATAACATTACAAAACCTTTTAAATATATTTTTAATTACAAAGAAAAAAACTTTTTATATAATTTCTTATTTGAAAAATGCCATATGAGATCGTAACATGTTGGTAAAACTCCAATGATAAGCCTTTAAAAATATCAGTATTAAACCAAGTTGGCTTAATGTAATATCGTTGGCTTAACCAACGACATTTACTTGTCAACATCAGAAAAAAATAATAAAAATAATAATAAATATTTTGTCTTAATAACGCAAAAAAGTGTGATGTTAAAAAATGAAATTCTGAAATACAAATGACTTCAAATTTCATTTTTAGGATAAAAAGTTCGATGGTATTTTTCTCAGTAAATAATGACATAAACACATTTAGAATTTAGCAACAGAAATATAAGGGAGAGAAAAAGGGGGTTGCATAAAAAAGATAACTGTGAGCGCCGTAAAAATTGAACCTAATCGACGGCGCCTGGTGCGGGGGTACCGCCGCACCATCCTTGATACGGCGCAGTCTGAACCCAAATTTTGCGCATAACTTGCCCATATTAAAGTAAAATTTCACCAGGCTTGACTTGGATATAAATAAATAAAGTTGAAAGTGAAGTTAAAAATATTTTTTTGTTTATATGACACTGGTTTCTGTGTAAAAACTGTAGTGTACTCTACTAAATTTGCCTTTTTTTTCTTTTTGCAAGGAGGGGGGGGGGGGAATTAACATATAATGTTAAAACGAAAAGTTCGAGTACTGCAACATATCAACTAGCAACGATACCCCCCCCCTCCCCCCCCCCCACACACACACACTACACAAAGTATGAAAATTTGTTTCACAATACGCTAAGACTTTCTACAACTAACTCACAGTATTGAACAAACAACTGTGCACGAAAGCCTTGGCTAAACAATCCTTCTGTTACAGCTAATGGTATATATTTTTTAATTTAAATGCAATTAAATATTTTCCCCAAAGTTTATTTTAAAAATAATTTTATTTTCGACATAATTTAAATAATTTTAATCAGTTGTTAACTAACCACAAATAAACATTTGTCAATTATTTACTATTTTTCAATTAAAATATTCACCAATTGATTAATATTTTTTGATTAATAATAGCCTCAATTAAGTATTATTTTAATTAACTATATCAAATTATTGAGTATGACACTCATAACACTTTCCACTGGAAAAAATACATTTTCGAAAAATTTTCACCAGCTTACAGATATATTATTAATATTAGATTATTAATATTATTTTAAAATCTGACTAATTATAGTAAAATTTTATATGCATTTTATAAAAAATAAAGGGTTATGATTCCTATTTTATTTTTCTTTCTTTAAAAGAATTTCGAATAATATCTTCTGTAAAGGTAGAAAAAGGCAAAATACTATTTTCTCCCGACCAAAACCCTTTTCTTCGGGCTAAAACTAATCACTATTGCCTAGAGCGATTGCCAACATCTGGCCGTGGTCACTCACACCTGGGTAGTAAATAAGTGATAAAAAATGCCAGACTTAAAATTTCGTAGAAATTGGGCAGGAAACGTAGTAAATAGCCATGATAACAGTTGTATCCTTACTCTGTGTTTCAGATAGGGGAGTTGTAATAACATTCAATGTATTGTATTATGAGTTAATGCATTAATGTTTTTGTTATGTATTAACGTATTTTTCTCTCGCAAAGAATGCACACATTCTATTGCAGTACGTATAATTGATTTCAGAATACACTTCCTTTTTTCAAAATATGCACCAATAACAATTGTAAAAGTTGATTTTATAACATTCTGTATTAAAATTTAAGCAAATAATTAAAATTAAACTTAAACTTTCATAATAAGCTTCTGATATATATATACATATTTATATTGTAAAATATTTAACTTTAAAAAACGCGGTTTTTCTAGTGAAAAAAAAAATAAGAAACCTTTTAAATATATTTTTAATTGCAAATTAAAAAATATTTTTAATATAATTTCTTATCTCAAAAATGCCATATGAGTTTGTATTTTGTTGGTAAAAAATCCAATGTTAAACTTTTGAAAGCATCAGTATTTAACCGACGATGTTTATTTAGCCTATACCAGAAAAATAAAATTAAACAATAAAAAGTTTAATTAGCATTTTGTTTTAATAACACATATATGGGTGATATTAAAAGATGAAATTCCGAAATACAAATGACTAAAAATTTGATTTTAGGATAGAAGAATTTGATCGTAATTTTATAATATTA
The DNA here is from genome assembly GCA_963932465.1 of Maratus speciosus. NCBI lineage: Eukaryota > Metazoa > Arthropoda > Arachnida > Araneae > Salticidae > Maratus > Maratus speciosus. The sequence continues at coordinate 433,920,571 of OZ010789.1, read as the reverse complement.
ATGAATAATGACACAAATGCTTTTAAAATTTAACAATATAGATTGATAAAAAAAAAATAATAATAATAATAATAATATCTGGCAAACTTTAAGAAATGGTAGACCACACCACAACAAACAATTTTTTATGTAGGAAGCCAAGGTCAAATAGCATTTTATTTTGTCAAAAATACAGGATGCCTCTCTCCCAGCACCACAGCAACTCGCACCCGGGGCGGAAGAGCTTGTTATACCATTGGCGCATAAAGATAATAACTGACAAAAAAAAAAAGAAAAAAAAAAGTAAATATTTCGGATTGAACATCGGTCAGGTATGGGATTGAAAAATGTATCTTGTTTGTTCTACTTTTTTTTTTTTTTTTTTTTGGGGGGGGGGGTTGTCAATATTTTATTAAGGCTCTCAACTGCTCTGCTCAACAAGTGCAAACAGTTTTGACACATTTACAAATTCATTTTTTAACGGAATGATATAAAATTGGAAGGCCTGTCTATGGAAGCGATTTAGAATCGAACCGTTTTTTCCATTTTTTGATAAATAAATTACCTATTGAGTTATAAGCGATTTTGATCACGTAACAAACACGTTTTTTACCCTTCGCTGACTGGTTTTTATGCTTTCTTCAGGAACTTCGGTTCAAAACGTCCACTTTGACTCTATTTTCTGAAAGATCTATTGCGTTTGCAAAAAAAAAAAAAAAAAAAAGTCCTTCCGGCCAGTGCCGGGAGGAAGAGGTAGCTTTCATAATCCTTATTTTAAAAAAGCCAACTTATATCATGCAAACACACGAAGCTCAATTTAGTGGAAACCGAATATAGGAGATTCAATACTAATTTTTATCAATATAATGAATGAGAATTTCGCGAAATTAGTCAGCTTTATCCAAGCTGCTTTTCTTTAAAGTAACTTATATTTGGCTGCCAAATTCGGCGATTTCTTAAAGTGCCTGTCATTTTAAGACAACATGGTGGATGAGGCTAAGCAGTGAACTTGGACGAGACCTTAGTAATTGCTGTACACATGCTCACTCACATCGGAATCGGTTAATATATAGAAGTGCTGTCGCATGCAAAAAATCAGATTTTTCAAAATGTCACCCACAATAGAAATTGAAACTGCTATGACTGAGCCATTTTTTAAGGTAAAGACAAACAAAAAATGCTCCTGAATCCTTATATCAAGATCAAATACTTAAGAAAGAAACCTTTTTCAATTTCTAATTTTTTTGCACCCCACTTTAAATATATATATTTTTTTTAATTTAATGGCCGCCATTTTGAAACAAGATGGCTGATGAAGCTGGCCAGCGAACTTGGTCGAGGTGTTGATGTATACTATCCACATGCCTTCTTACATCGAAATAGGCGAATACGTGTGTTATCGCGTGACAAATACAAGATCGTTTCAAAATGTTAGCCATGCTAGAAATTCAAAGTGCTATAAATCAACCATTTTTTAAGATATCAACAAAAGAACAAATTTTCAGAAACAAAAACTGCTCCGGAATCTTTGTATCAAGGCCAAACACATAAAAAAAAATCTTTTTCATTTTCCAATTTTTTAATACCTCATTTTGAATTTTAAATTTAATTTTTTTTAAATGGCAACCCTTTTGAAACAAGATGGCGAATGAAGCTGGCCAACGAACTCGATCGAGACATTGGTATGTACTATGTACAGACCAAGTTACATCCAAATAGGTTCATAAATACGCCTGTTATCGCGTGACAAAAATCAGGTCGTTTTAAAATGTCAGCCACACGAGAAATTCAAAATGCTATTACTCAGCCATTTTTTTTTAGATATAGACGAAAGAAAAACTGTTCCGGAATCTTTGTATTAAGGTCAAACACATACAAAAAAAATCTTTTTCATTTTCCAAATTTTTGGTATCTCATTTAATTTTTTTTATTTTTTAATTTTTTTAAATGGCCGCCATTTTGAAACAAGATGGCGGATGAAGCTGGCCAACGAACTCGGTCGAGATATTTGTATGTACTATGTACACACCAAGGTACATCCAAGCCGGTTCATAAATACGCCTGTTATTACGTGAGAAATATCCGGACGTTTCAAAATGTCAGCCACGCTAGAAATTCAAAATGCTATAACTCAGCCATTTCTTAAGATATAGACGAAACAAAAACTGCTCCCGAATCTTTTTATCAAGGTCAAACACATAAGAAGAAAATATTTTTTCAATTTTCAATTTTTGGTACCACATTTCAAATTTAAATTTTTCTTAAAAATTTAAATGGCCGCCATTTTTAAACAAGATGGCGGGTGAAGCTGGCCAACGAACACGGTCGAGACATTGGTCCGTACTATGTATAAACGAAGTTACATCCAAATCGGTTCATAAATACGCCTTTTATCGCGTGACAAAATTCAGGACGTTTCAAAATGTCAGCCACGCTAGAAATTCAAAATGCTATAACTCAGCCATTTTTTAAGATATAGACGAAACAAAAACTGCTCCGAAATCTTTGTATAAAGGTCAAATACATAAGAAAAAAATATTTTTCCATTTTCAATTTTTTGGTACCACATTTCAAATTTTAAATTTTTAAAACATTTTTAAATGGCCGCCATTTTGAAACAAAATGGCGGATGAAGCTGGCCAACGAACTCGGTCTAGAGATTGGCATGTATTATGTACACACCGAATTACATCCAAACCGGTTCATAAATACGCCTTTTATCGCGTGACAAAATTCAGGACGTTTCAAAATGTCAGCCACGCTAAAAATTCAAAATGCTATAACTCAGCCATTTTTTAAGATATAGGCGAAACAAAAACTGCTCCGGAATCTTTGTATAAAGGTCAAATACATAAGAAAAAAATATTTTTCCATTTTTAATTTTTTGGTACCACATTTCAAGTTTTAAATTTTTTTAAAAATTTTAAATGGCCGCCATTTTGAAACAAAACGGCGAATGAAGCTGGCCAACGAACTCGGTCGAGACATTGGTATGTACTATGTACATACCGAATTACAACGAAATCGTTTCATAATTACGGGAGTTACAGTGTGACATAGGTCATATATATATATATACACACATATATATATATATATATATATATATATATATATATATATATATATATATATATATATATATATATATCAATTTTGAACGGAGGGTGGTTTCGGGGTCTGGGGGTCATGATCGATGAAAATATACCAAAATTTTTTGAAATCGCTTTCCTCCGAACGGCTGCAATAGGTAGCTTTTTTGTAAAGAAAGCTACCTAAAAAAAAAAAAAAAACCCGAAAAAAAACGGTTCGATTACATAGTTTCGGATTAACAAAACTTGCTAGTTTCATGCATTTCCGAACAAAAATAAATTAAAACTTATGTCATAAAGTTACCCTTTTGGATTTGAGAACAACCATATGACTTAACTATGATGGTATTGCATTGAGCATTTCAAAAATCTTAAAGGTAATATTCTTTATAGAAATCTAAATAAACATTTTAAATAAGCTTTGATAATTAATGCTTAATGAAGCCGATCTCATTCATACTCACATAAATAAGTGGGAGGGCTACTTCATTCACACGAAAAGACCCGCTCGCTACTGCTAATCCAATGGAAGAAATTTATAAAGATATCTTGTTTGCATTTCAGTATTTTTTAATGATTTTTTTTTTCATTAGATAGCTGAGATCGATCTGTACAAAGGTCGTTTTTTTACTTTTTATTTTATTTTTTATGAGGATGCTTTCATTTTCAAAACCGGCTCCGAAAATGAAAGTGACCTCATTAAAAATACCTGTAAACAAAATCAAAAAGTAAAAATGTGCCTTTGTACAGATTGGTCTCAGCTATCCAATGATAAAAGAAAAAGAAAAAAAAAAAAAAAAAAAAAAAAAAAAAAAAAAAAAAAAAACATTTAAAAATATGCAAATGAGATATCTTTATAAATTTCGCTCATATGATTAGCATTAGCGAGCGGGTCTTTCGCTTGACGGAAGTAGCCTCTTAATGCATCAATTCCATTTCTGATAATCCTTTTATTTCTAAATTTTTTACTGAGAATATGATAAAGCTGAAAATATTCTTACATTTTTTTCAAAGAAAATGAATAAACCTTTAATTGTATTAATAAAAATAATAATAATTTAAAATGTCGTATTCCTTTATCATAATGTTTCGCTTTATCTGTTACACATATTTAAACATTCGTTTGATAATCAATGCATCTCGACAAGAACAAGAAAAAACTGTCGATTTTCTAATATTTATTTTTTTAATTGAAATTTATCTGAATATACATAGAATCATGCATTATTTTAATAAATTGTTTTTTGAAAATATGAATTCTTGTTTTGAATTGCTGTTCTAGTTAGATTCGAAAATCCACTACAAAAAACAATTTTTGTATTGGAAACAAAGGTCGAAAAACATTTTCTTCTGAGAAAAATACAGGGTGTCTCATTCCAGACTAAACACAAATTTTGTCAAAGGTTTAACACTGAATAAACCATATTACAGCAAAATTTCATCATACTCGCCTTGCTATTGTGTGAAATGTAAATATAAAACACCAATTTGTGGAAGATGTTGTCCTTATCTACCTCCAGACAGTATCGAACTACATGCTCCATAATTAGAAATGTAGTTCACATTTCATACGGTGTCACTGACCGAATTACAGCTCATTTCCAGAACTTTTTTTAGCGCCATTATATTTCACATATGAAACATAAATCAGACAAAAAATTCTAAAAATCTTTATTATTCAGTTTTCCCGTTCTTTCAGGCATAGACACTCGCGAGCTAATATTAAAGCTTTGGAAGTTCCTTTTCAAATATTTCGTGTGCATTTTGACTTATATTTATTTATTTATTCATTGGATAATTGAGGTCGATCGCTTTATTCCCCTTTTTTTGATTTTGTGTGCAAATTTTTAAAAATATATAAAGTTAACTTTTACTTTCATAATGGGTTCCGAAAAGAAATGTGCCATCCTTAAAAAAAAAAAAAAAAAAAAAAAAAAAAGAAAGAAAACCTGCAGCAACCAAAATCGAAAAAATAAAAAAAGGGGAGTGTAAGCATCAACCACAGCTATTAAATGCAAGAAAAATTATTTTAAAATATGGAAAGGCAAATGAGATATTTGAAGAGAATCTTCCAGAGGTTTAACATTCGCTCGAGACGGCAGCCTCATTTTATTAAAATATACAATTCATTTTTAAATTATAATAGAATCCGACAAAAAAAGCTGGTTGTGGAATATTTTATTCTTAATTGATAATAAATTTTCACGAAAGACATATTAACTCTATTTTTAGTTTCCAATTCAAAATCTATGAATCTAGGTTTTATGGATAAGATGAAGACTGGTTATCCCGTATTTTAGGCAGAGTGAACGAGCGATTTGAATGAAAGACACTTTTTATAGAAGTTTTACACTTGTTGAATAGCCACATTGCATCCCAGATAAAAATTCTGTTGATTGGATGAATACAGTACATTTTCTGCTGATTTCGAATACTTAATAATCACATTAAACAACCTGAAAAAAATTTTAAAAATCTGGAAAAATGTCTGACAATTATAATCAATGCTGTTAGAATTTGCAGATAAATTCAGTTTTGTAAAATACTTTATAAATATATCTACTGTACATTTTCATTTCATGCAAAAAATCACTTAACAAAAGAAAGAAAGAATATATATATATTTAATTACTAGAAGATCTAATCCGGACATCGCGGTTACAGAATATTGGTAAAAATTTCTAATATATTTCTTAAAATTTATCTTTATATATCTTTAGATTACCCACTAGCAACTCCTAAAAGCATTTTATATGAAAAATACGAAAAATATATTTAAATAAAATTTGAAATTTATTAAAAGAGATACTTTTGTATTAGTAGCACACCAGATGTTAACAGCCTATAAGCAATCGACAATTATTTCGCTTCTTACAGCAGCCTTTTTTAATTCTAATAGATTGATTGGCTTATGCGCGTAGTTGTATTTTAAGTCTATAAAATTTGTAGTTTTTTTTATATTATTTATAATATTTTACTAATTTATTATTTTACTTATTTAAAAGTTTCATTTTCGTTATCGAATACTAGTCTGAAAGAAATGCTGGACTATTTATATTGTTTCTTCTGTAAATGTATACATTGAATGTAAATATTTATGTGTTTCGTAATCTCAAAAGAACAGCGCAATTTTTTTAAAATCTAATTTTTCTATCAATATAACAATATTCTATACATATATTTCCTTCAGTCATTGTTCATTTGGAAAAAAAAAAAAAAAAAAAAAAAAACTATTTGAACCATTTTAGAAACAGAAATTATTTCGACAATTTGAAAACAACCTGTATATACTCCATATAATGATTAATAAATTTTTCCAAAAGTTACTACACATTTCTGTTAACAGCCAAGCTTAAAAAATACTTGAAAAAAAAAATACTTTTTTTTTTTTTCATAATTCAACAATTAAAAAAAAAAAAATAAATAACAGTTTAGAAAATATTAAGAATGTTTAGTGAGTTTCAACATTATCTTTAAATAATCAATACATATGTAGTATTGCTGATATTAGATATTAAATTTAAAAAAAATCATAAGTTATTATTATTATTATTATTATTATTTTATATATATATTTGTAACTGCAGTAAAATTTACATGCAATTTGAAAAATTTATAACAGTTTGATTCCTATTTCATTCTACTTTCTTTAAAAGAAATTTAAAGAACACATTCCGTTAAGGCTCCGCTGCAGTCATTTTTTTTTCGATTCTCATAAAAGATACATCTTGGTAAATGTTGTGTAGGCGTCAACTACGTAGAAATGATCGACAGAAAATCCTCCAATCCGAACAAGGGACATAATAGTAAGGGTAATAAAAATAAAAGGTAATAATTATATTTAAAAATAAAAAAATCCCTCCCGGCCCGGCCTACAGGCAGAGGTAGATTTCGAAGTCAAATATACTAATTTCACAAACAAAAACTAAATCATGATTATAGATAAATCCACTTTAACAATTTTATCTGGCCGCTCTTGATGAGTTTTTATTTCATTTTCATATAATAGCTGGTTTTATCAGAATCATGTTAGAGCGGTATTCAAGAAAATGCTTTTCCATTCTCAACAACTCGAAATTTTCTGGCATAATTCCAGATTCATTTTTAATTAAAGAAAATATGAAACTTGCTGACGTGATTTTTGAAGAGATTTATAAGCGACCTGTGTTTTTATTTTTTGTTCAATTAATTAAAACTTGATACATAAACAATTGTTTTCTCAGAAGGACAATATTTTTCGTTTCTAACACAATCGCTTCGGGAAATTCCGTTCAAAATGTCCACTTTAACATCATTTTTTGAAATATATTCTGCCTCTATCTAAAAATCGATTATTACGGTACATTATATAGTTTCTGAATAAGCGAATCTACCAATTAAATGCGTTTGAGAGCAAAAATGAATTTAAAAACCAGTCAGAAAATAAGCAGTTTGGATTTAAGCGCATCCTTAATACAATGATTTTTCAAACACAATCCGCTTCGGTAAATTCTGTTCAAAATGCCCTTTTTAACAGCATTTAAAAAAATATATTCTGCCCCTATCAGAAAATCGACCATTACGGTACATTATATAGTTTCTGAGTAAGAAAACGTACCAATTGGAAGCCTTTGAGAGCAAAAATGAATTGTAAAATGAGTCAGAAAATAAGCAGTTTGGATTTGAATACACCCTTACTAAGATCATTTTTTACTTCAACCGGTATGTATTTTTAATTTGTTTTTGCTCTAAGAATTGGTCCTATCCAAAAATTGTCTATATAGATGTTGTAGACAATATTAAGAAGATATATCATAAATTCATGGGGATTTTATATCTTTTGAATTGACGGAGTTATAGATTTTTTTCTTCTTCAAACCCCCTTTTTGTTTTCGTTTTTAATTTTTTTTTTGCGGTACGAATTGATCCTATCAAAAACTTGTGATTATAAAAGTTGTAGATAATGTTAAGGAGATTCATGTTAAAATTAATTGGATTTGATATCTTGAGAATTGACGAAGTTATGGATTTTTTTCTTCTTCAAACGCCCTTTTTGTTTTCGTTTTTAATTTTTTTTTGCGGTACGAATTGCTCCTATCAAAAACTTGTGAATATAAAAGTTTTAGATAATGTTAAGGAGATTTATAATAAAATTAATTGAATTTGATATCTTGAGAATTGACGAAGTTATGAATTTTTTTCTCCCAAAAACCCTATTTTTTGCGCCCCTTGAGCCCATTTTTAACTTTATCAAAAATATGTGATACATAAATTTTTGGCCCTATTTTTAGAAGTAATAAAAACTTTAAACTGATTTGATATGTAAAAAAATTAAGAAGTTATGGGGTTTTTTCTGTTTTCACAAAACCCCTCCCTATTTCCCTCCCCTTGGTCCGATTTTGCCCATTAACGAACTTGACCGAGATTTTATGCCCATTGATTTTATGTATCAGTTTGGAAGAGATTGGTGCAGAATTACGAAAGTTATCGTGTCCAGAAGAAAGTGATATAGATAGATAGATAGATTGATAGATAGATAGATAGATAGATAGATAGATAGATAGATATAAAGTTTTTTACTGAGGGTGGTTTTGGGTTCTAGGGGTCATGATCGGTGTAGATCTGCAAAATTTTTTCAGAAATTCCAACATAGGAACGATCCCAATAGGTAGTATTTCATACGAAATCTACCTAAAAAAAAACATGATATTTTTCTTTATTTGAGACCCCCTTCGAACGAGCATTTTTTGTTTACTACATGAAAATATCGTCAAAGTAGTAACAGTAATAGTTTACTTATTATCAAGTTCTTTGAAAAATATCTCAGAATTTTAATAGATGTATTTAAACAGATGCTCTTAATTACTCCTCTTTTTAGTTCTTTAGTATCAGTTTATGTTTTTTGCCTAAACCGGTATTTGCACGTTTCCACACCCCTTTGTCTACGATATCATCAGGCATCTGGTGAAATCAGCGGGAGTTGGTAAAAAAATGTGCGACGCTAGAAATTCCGGTGAAATAAATAAGATACAGCCATTAGGGCACGCGTGTTCTTACTCCGAGTTTAAAATACAGTTTTCTTTTAAACATTATTAAATAATAGCATTTTTTAAACAACATTAAAGTATTTTATTATTAGTTAGATTAGTTAGATACGTTCCTCTCGTTCTTAATATTCCATTGCAAAACGTATAACTAATTTATTTATTTATTTATTTATTTATTTATTTATTTATTTATTTTTAATATGCATCAGAAACAGTTTTAAACTATTATTGCAGTTTAAAAATTGCTCAAAGTGACTTAAAGAAGTGAAAGACTTAGAAAAGTGCCAAGATTCTTGTTGATACAAATATTTTCGCAAATTTTTTTGAAATGTCGCCGTTTGTGTGATGAAACATATGTCGATCTAAATAAAAATATTATGTCTTTTAACTGTATTATTTTTATCACTTTTAAAAATTTGTAAATTAATTCAGTTGACTACAACTGATTTCCATGCTTGCTTTTATAACAGTCTTAAAGTAGATTTTATAATTTTCTGTATTAAAATTGAAGCAAAAAATTAAGATTAGTCTTAAACTTTTCTAATCAAAAATATGAGAATGCTCATTTTATAAAAGATTGAAGTTTTATACATAATAGTAAATATTGCAGCTAAAGATTTATAGTATTTTGTGATATTTTAACCACAAGAATTGTTTTATTTGATTGAATTTGTAAATTATTATTAATACTGGATTTGTATTATATGCATTCAAGCGTGAATTTCCTAAACACATTTTAAAGTATATTCTCTCTGTATACTATTAATAATTTTAAATATACGCGATTCTCCCAGTTTAAAAAACACCTAAGAAACATTTAAAATACATTTTTAATTATTAAAAAAAATCTTATTAATATGATTTCATGTCTGAGAAATGACCTCGTATATTATGTTGGCATCATCAATAAACCAACGATATTTACATTTCTACACCAGAAAAAAAAAACAATTAAATAATAAAAAGTTTAATAATAATTTGTCTTAAGAGCTTATACAAGTCACACAGAGAAACTCGAACGAAAATGTTAAACCTATGGGAGAAAATTAAGCAAAAATCTTTACAGAAGTCGTTATATATACATATATTTAACTTTCTTTTTCTTTTGGGATATCTGAGGTCGATATCCATTTTTGTGCTTCTGTACTTTTTCGATTTTTTTTTTTTTTCTTTATGAGGACAGTTTAATTTTCACAACCGGTTCTAACCACTTCCAAATGTGAATGTATCCGCATATAAAAAAAACTGTGTATCAAATTAGAAAAGTACAAAGCACAACAATGGGATATCATATCAACCTCGGGTTTCCTTAAAAAAAAAAAAAATAATAATAATAATAATAAAATAAAAAATATTGAAATGCGATTGAGAAATCTGTAATGAACACTCCGATAGGATTAACATTAGTTTAGGACCTTCTTTTCGTGACTTACGTAAGCTCTTAATCCCATTTTGCAACACATAAATGGTTATATATATATATATATATATATATATATATATATATAAAAGAAATTCTGAAAGACAAATAATTTCAAATTTTCTTCTAGTATAGGAAGTTTTGACCGTAATTTTCTCATGTTAATGAATAATGACGTAAACACCTTTAGAAGTTAGCAAGATGCAGTGATTAAAAAATAAATAAAAGTAAAATGCAGGAATATAATTAACAGCGCCGGTGAAGACTGCCCTAAATGACGGCTCCTGGTGCGGGGACACTGCCCTAGTCGCTACACTTACAGCAGCATTGCGTCCCTCCAGGCAAAACCCAGATTATACGCATAACTTTAAGTATAAATATTCCATATTATGGTAAAATTTAACCAGTGTTGACTTGCATTGTGTGAAATGTAAATATAAACACTGAAGTAGTGAAAGTTCTGTTAGTGGACATCGTGCCAATATATAACTCCCAAAAACATTGAAGTAGTAGCTTTGTGTTGGAAAATGTAATTCGAAATACACATAATGTCACTGACAGAATGACTTTTCATTTCCAGAATGTTTTGGTGTCGCCGTGACGTTTTTCCCAAAGGAAGATAAATTAAAAAAAATCTCTAAACTCATTACTTTAAAAGTTATGAACAAAAATTTATTTGGGTTAAAGTGATTTTTGTTTATACGACACTAGTTTCCTATAAGACAATTGCTTGTTGTGCGGTACTAAGTTTATCTCATCTTTCTTTTAAAGCGAAAAGTTTTGATACTGCAAGATATCAGCTAGCAGGTCAGCGCACGCGCCCTCCTTCCACTCACCGAAGGTTATGAAATTTTTTTACGCCACATAAGAAGCACACCCTTCTATAATTAACTCACCGAATTAAGCAAATTAAACAAGCAACTGTAAACAAAAGATCTGGCTAAAAAATCATTCTCTTAGATATAATGACATATATTTTACTAATTTTAAAACAAAAGAATATTTTTTACAAAAGTTACTTTATTTATTTATTTTTAGGCGACATAATTTAAATAATATTAATCAATGGTTAACTACTACAGATTAACATTTGTCAATTATTTACTATTTCTCAATTAAAAATATTCATGAATTACTTACAGTTGTCCACGTACCAATAGCGTCAATTAAGTACCATTTCAATCAAATGTAAGCAAATCATTAATCATGAATATCTTTATATCATAACACTTTCGTCTCCATTGCAAATATTATATTTTCGAAAATTTTTCATCAACCAGCAAATCCCCCCCCCCTCCCCCCCCGTATCAAACATCCTTTCATGTCGCATAAAAAATACACCATTCTACAATTATTGCACCGAATTAAACAAACAACCCTGTTCAGAAGACTTACCTAAAGAATTTGTTACAGCCAATGACATATGTTTAAACAAAATTTAATATTTTAAACAAAATTTAATATTTGTTCAGAAAATTTATTAAAAAAAGAGTAAATTTTCTTTTAAAGACGACATTAATTAAATAGTATTAATCAATCATTAACTAACCGCAGTCAATTTGTCAATTATTTACTACTTGTCAATAATAATCATCAATTACTATCCATAACTAATAATAATATCAATTAAGTACTATTTTAATTAACAATAGCAAATGATTAAACATGAACATATCGAAATCATAACGATTTGTTCCCTATTGCTTGAAACATCCTTTCAAAAAATACTCATTGTCCTTCAAACGCTTCAATAAATTTATACACTTTGTCAGGCAATTTATTGAATAATAGAGTAACCACCCAGGACATCTTAGTTCGAGATTAAGTTACTCGGGTTGAGTGTGTAAAATTTCAAAACGAGTAACACCCGAGTTACTCTAAATAATTGTACTTTGCTCCCACAAACTTTTCGTTCTAAAAAATACAAATTTTCTTTGAATGGAAATTTTTTGGTGTTCATATGTATATTTTGCATATCTTAACATTCTATAAAAATATTTAAATGATATTAATAAAATTTCGGTGGGTATTCCAAACGTCGGTAAAAAGTTTAGTTACTGACGAGGGCGGGTAGGACGGTATGTGTGTGTGTGTGTGTGTGTAAAATCAAAAGTTACAGCGAATAGAGGCGCATGTCTTACCAATGTACCTTAACCTTCCTCTTTCGCTTTTATTTTCAAATTTGACTTCAAAAAGGAGCGATGCATCCAGGAATGTGTTTTAAATTAATGTGAATAACATTAAAGGAACAGAAACATGCCACTTTGCAGTTCCATACACCTGTAGATATAATGTGCATATCGAAAACGTGCCCCTTTGTACAATAGTGAAGTCAGCCAGACGCAAGTTAAAAGGACTCCAGTTCAGGATCAAGTCCTGCTTTTTTATCTCATGGTGTACCCAGAGGTTATTTGGGGTTTCGCATCTTACGAAAAATCCCGCATTCCAAGTGATATTTAGGGTCATTACACCGACATAAAGCACTTAAAAAAAAGAGCATTGTAAAAAACCAATGAGAATTCAAAGACGAGGTGAACTGACGCACTTTGTATAATTTACAATAATAGGTAGTAAACACACCAATAACAAAACACCATATGCAAATCATTGCGTTCAGAAAAATTTTATTAAACAGTGTGGGAAGATTGTTTCAATGAGTTGTTGGTACGTGCCAACAAGACGACACTTAAAATAAAACAACGAGGGGAATTGATAAAGCTGTTTTATCTGAACGGGAAAAATGCAGGTAAAGAAGTGCGAGTTTATTGTCGAAATCATAAATTACGACGAAGCCATGACACCGCCATAAAATCTGTGCGTGTTTTGTTAAAAATATTTTTGAAGAAACTTGATACACATGTGATCGACCACGTTCGGACGACCACCTGTTCCTGTTGAAGTGCGTAACAGTGTTACCTCAGATCCATTGAATATTGAAAGATGTATTGAACGCAGATTGGATGTACCGAAAGCAACAGCGCTCAAGATGTGCAACCTGTAGACGAGTAAAGGGTTTGTAATTTGAAAATTATTGTCTCGTCAGATATGACGAAGATAACAGCTGGATATTGCGAATTTTAGGGACCAGTGAGGCAAGTTTCTTTTTAAATGGAAACGTAAGCTCCAAGAACTGCGTTCACTGGGCTGATGAAAATCCTCACTATGTGACACCAACGTCTTTACACGAAGCTAAAGAGACTGTGTCGTGCGGCATCGCAAAAAGATTCGTTCCCGGTCCGTACTTTTTCGAGGGGATCACTTCCACATGTATCAGAACGTGCTCCATCACAAGTGCTCGCTATACAACAGTATTGCAAAATTACGTAATTCAAGAATTGAAGCAGCGAAATGTCGTTAATGATATTGTATGGATGCAAGATGGTGCTCTTTCACACGTCGCCAAATCTGTTCGACAAGTGCTGCAACAGCACTTTGATGATAGAATCATCTCTCGTAACTTTGTAGATTCGTGGCCACCACGATCTCCCGATCTCCCTCCAATGGATTTCTGGTTCTAGGGTTATCTGAAATCAAAGGTGTACACATCAAATCCAAGAAATTTTCCAGAAATGAAATATGCCATAAAAAGTGAAGATGTACAGATTCCTTCTGCGATGTGACGCTCGATATTGTTGTCAACAGTCTCACGCATGGAATGCGTTATTGTCTGCAAAGGTAAGCCTGTTGAAAACTGCTAATTTAAATAAATGTTTTTTTCGCTTTCCTCTCTTGTATTATCATTGCTTCTTTACAATGGTCTTTTTCGCAAGTGTTTTACGTCGGCAATTTCCATCGTACGTGTATCTTTCTAACGCCATTCATGGTTTTTCAATGCGCTGATATATTTGCGAATGAAAAAATGGGTGTTAGCATTCGAAATTTTCGAAATTTTTTCACTGTAACCGTAACCGTCAGAGCTTTACTGTTTTAAATCATCACGATCGCGAGCCCATATTTTCCGATAAGTATATGTAAAATTTCTTTTCGATTGGTTGAGCGGTTAGGCCGCAAGGGTTAACATACCGGGAAATTTTTTTATGACCAATCTGTATATCAATTTCAAAATATTTAATAGAATGTAAGATCATTAAAATACACGGCAACAAATTTTACTCATAGGGCGTAATGAAGGGAATTCTTTTGAATGTACTTGTAAAGGAACTATCAATTCTACACACGTCATTTTCAATTCCAGACATAACATAATAAATATCTGTAACATGTACCAATTACATCGCTAACTGGGTGTATTTACGCGACTAAGAGTGTGTACATATTCCCAGATTGTCAGACAAACTGAAATTTTCAAAAAGAGAATTTTTGGAATTTTGATTGAAAAAAACTATCGAATTTGACATCAAGCACACTTTTACACGATAAAGAGTAAGAAAATTTCAACAAATTTCAGAAAATGACATAATTTTGAATTACAACCGCTTTCTTGTATTCCTTTGAGTTTGCACAACGCCTCCCAGTCTTGCACGCATGGTATAAATATAAAGTAGATACTGAACACTCGGAATATTCTCCCAATTTACATTTATTCCTATCTAGCACCTCCACTAATAGTTAAACTTCGAAATATGATACGAAAAATTCAAAGCTCTACATACATATTTAGAATATTTTTTTTATGTCGAATTTACAATTGGTACTTTAAATGATATTTAAAATTAAATGATTATTAAATTTGTACAAAATTAAACAAAAATAGACAAACTCCAGATTCCCATTATTAAAATGTTCATCCTATTCGTTGTAATTATTGTTTTGTTTATATTAATAATGTACCACATCATTAAATTTAACAGTTTACACACGCAAATAAATTACGTTTGATTTTCAAAAATTCTTTTTCGTTCCCTGCTAAAGTTTAAAGCTTTTGTTAATGAATAGCCAAGGATGTGTATTAATTTAAATAACATTATAAAGGTAGAATATTTAATGGAAATTATCATGCAGTTTTCTAAAAGTAAGCAATTCATTAAATGTTAATTGCAATTATGCTGGGTCAAATAAATTCCATTGCGACTACACATTGGATGTTTTGTACTTTAACAGCCCAAACTTAAGTATTTGCCTTATGTTTTCCTGTAATCAACGGAATGTTTCGGAGATATTAGAAATTAGAAATTCAGTAAATTCATTACACATGGAAATGGGTTGTATTAATTTATTACTGAATAAAAATTGAATGAACAAAAAAAAAGTACGTCATTAGTAAATTCCTTTTCAAGTTTCGTATGAAAATTTCGTACATTAAAATTGAAAGCAATTCGTAAAACTTCCTTATGTACTTAACAGTAAAGAATTCATTAAATATAGTGATTCTTTAAAAGCGGTTTTCTAACTTGTATTGTGTTTAAAATAACGGAAATTTTTTATACCAGTTCAATTAAATATGATTTCCTTTAGAAATTTCTATTGCACTGTTGTACAATATGTATGTGACACACACACACACACATATATATATATATATATTTAAACTTATATTTGTTATTATCTATTAATTATTAATAGTTTAATTTTAAACAACTTCTTATCATTTATTACAGGATCATTATTATCGATTGTAATAATAATTATTATATGGACTATCTGTTGCGGCAACCGTAGCATTAGCTTTTAACTGTGTCAGTACTTAAGCGGGATTTTAAGACAAAGTACGTATTCTGTTTGTGTCAATGTTAATATCTCTTGGCTGTCCTCGTGCTGGGTTTGTCTATGACTTGTTTAATTTTTTAATTGTTTTCATATTTGTGGATATCACATTGTTTAATATTTTACATGGTTGTTTAATAATCTCTGGAGATTAGTCGATAGGGTATATAATGGAATTCAATATTTGCTTATTGCTGAATTCCGTTACAGAAATCCACTATGTTTTTTGCTTATAAATGTACTTTATGTACCCGTTATCAAGTGAAATACCTTATAAGCTTCCGGCTTCATTCAGCCATTTTATCTTTTGTATGTTTATGTTACGGCTTTTTCTGGTTCAACATTATTTAGCTGGATTTATTATCTATTGTCTTTAATCGAACTTTATCAAAAATTGGGTTGTTTTTCTTCCATATGTTTCATATAGATTTATTGCCAGCAATATGCGAGTGAATTAGTTGCATTTAATAAAATTATGTATTATTAGTTACATGTTCCTTCTTTATTCTGTAAAATGTCTGTGTTATGAATATTTGCTAATTTATAAATTTAATTTCAATTATTGGAAATCGATGACGATTTGTTATATATTATGGTTTTATATATATATATATGTGTGTGTGTACATATATATCTATATATATGTGTGCATATATATGTGTGTGCATGGGAGGGAGTATGTGTGTATGAACCGGGTGCCCTAAAATGGACTGACTGTTTTTAAAAATCAATAACTTGGAATCGGTGACAGCTATTAAAAAAATCGTGCAGGAGGGTTATGTATGATATCGAGAGATTTGTTACTTCGATTTTCATTTATTATGAAGATCAAATACAATGTCATCCAACATTGATGGGAAGAAAGGAGGGTAAATATATAATGTGATTTACTAAGAACAAGATTGTAATAGCAAATGAGACTCACTCCATATATTTAACCTCTTTCCTTCGCATCAGTCTTGGGTAACATCGGATTTGTCCTCGATTGGGAACCAGTTACTTTTAGCGCCATCTTCCGCTGCTATTTACAACTAAAACATGGAATCGCAATAAAAAAATCTCCCGACATCATATATCACCTTCAAGTAAGAATTTCTTTTTATAGCTGCTACCATTTGCAAGTTACAGATTTTTTAAATCGGTCAGTCCATTTTAGGACAATCAGTATATGTGTTGGCGTCGTTTGATGATTTTTTTGTCTATCAATTGTACGTAATGCACGTACGCGCTCAAATACATAGCGCTCAAAAGTATTTTGATAATCTTATATTCTCTGTTATATTATTTAATATAAAAATGTAAAAGAAAATATATTCCCTATAATTGAGAACACTATGACTGCAGTTATTCAAATGTATCAAGTTTCAACTTGTTTGTTTACATTCGGCACCACCGAAGAAATATGATTCCTCTTTAGCTCAAAAGTATTTTGACAATTAGTTTGTATTTAATTGTTGAAAGTGCCAGCGGCGCTATAGCTTCGATTAGTGTTTATATTGACTTATTGTGATTATTTTAAATGCCGAAATGTAAAAAATATTGAAGTGATTCTAGAAAAGCCGCTGTAAATGCACTTAAGAAAGATAGACTGCAAGAAGAATTAGCTCGTTCTTTTAACGTGTCTCGGCAACTTGTTATTATATGGAATAAAGTTTTTAATAAACAGAAATACATCGAAAATAAGCATCAAAGTGGCCATAAGAAAAAAAAACAACTTGAAATGTTGACTGTATTATAAAAATGATATCTACAAGTGACTGTCGTAAGTTCGCTGTACTAATAAAAAATGTATTGAAAAAAATTACAGCATAGACATACACGTTTCATCAGTCAAACGACGCCTAAACCTCTATGGTTTACATGGCAGACGAACAGCAAAAACACGTTTGTTATCTACTAAGAATAGGAAGGCTATAGTTGCATTTGTAAAACGGCAAAACCCTTTCAGGAGCAAAGCAATTCCATTGCTAAAGTGTTGAAATTAGTAACTGACACCGTAATTTAAAAACAAATTCATTTGTAAATAAGAAAAAGCTATATTTCACACACATAAGAAACCGAATTTTTTTTAAACCAAAATTCAGGTGTCAATCATTAATTTCAACACTTTAGCAATGGAATTGCTTTGCCTCTGAAAGGGTTATGCCGTTTTACAAATGCAACTCTAGCCTTCCTATTCTTAGTAGATAACAAACATGTTTTTGCTGGTCTTCTGCCATGTAAACCATAGAGGTTTAGGAGTCGTTTGACTAATGAAACGTGTATGTCTATGCCGTAATTTTCTTTCAATTCATTTTTTATTATTACAGCGGACTTACGACAATCACTTGTAGATATCATTTTTATAATACAGTCAACATTGTAAGTTGTATTTTTCGGATGGCCACTTTGAGGCTTATTTTCGATGTATTTCTGTTTATTAAAAACTTTATTCCATGTAATAACGTGTTGCCGAGACGCGTTAAAAGAACGAGCTAATTCTTCTTGCAGTCTACCTTTCTTAAATGCATTTACAGCGGAATTTCTAGAATCACTTCAATATTTTTTACATTTCAGCATTTAAAAATGATCACAATAAGTCAATATAAACACTAATCGAAGCTATAGCGCCACTAACATCTTCAACAATTAAATACAAACCAGTTGTCAAAATACTTTTGAGCTAAGGAGAAATCATATTTCTTCGGTGGCGCCGAATGTAAACAAACAAGTTGAAACTTGATACATTGGAATAACTGCAGTCATAGTGTTCTCAATTATAAGGAATATATTTTCTTACAGAGAATATAAGGTTGTCAAAATACTTTTGAGCGCTACTGTACAATGAGCATCCATCCACAAAGAATTACTGTAGCAGATTTTTTGAAAGGTTAAATCTTACTCAAATGCAAACGTTATTTATAAAACTTCGCACTATAGCAACAATTTTATGTATTCTATTTATTGTATAAATTTTCATTTGCTGTTTTTAGAAATAATTAGAGAAGGATATTTTTTTAGATGTACAAGAAGATTTAAATGGCAATTTTTTTAAAACATTAATTATAAGATGCATTGTTAAAGACAGTATACTTTTAGATATTTTACAATGTTTTGAAAAATCAAATCACGCATGTATATTACTCAGCATTAAATTTAATCGTTATCGTTGCATTCTTATCGTAAATTATTTCAAAATATTGTATAAAAAGTGTCAATCAACAGTAAAATCTCATTACTGGAAAATGCTTCAAAATTAATTACTTTTCAGCATTTAAAATAACAATCGCTTAAATAGTATATGATAAAACATGAAAGCTATTCAAATCAAAATTTTATTGGGGGTTATTTTGAATTAAAGAGTGGGAAAAAGTAAATATTAAATTAAAAAAATCAATAAGCCTGACTGCGTAAAAAGCGAACTAATGAATTATTTCTCATCAATGTGAAACTATTTTTTATATTACTTACATATTTTCTTTATTTACTTGTACTGATGACTTTTAACTTGTGTTTAATTTTTAGTTCCTATCTATAAATACTGTTTTGATAAGGACTATAGCTGTCTATGAAAGTTAGAGTTCAGTAAAGCTAGAGATCTAACCTACATAACTTCCAGGTTCTGTAATATTCAAACGGAGATTCTGACTGTAAAAAAGTCAATGAAACATCGTCCTCATTTTGAAAGACCTGTCCAATGATATGTCAATCAATATGGTGAGTAAAATTTATTTTTCATCTCTACCGCCATTTTGAATTTATAAAAACAAAACCTAGCCTATAACCATCGGACGGTTAAGACGAATCTATAGAGACCTCATTCATTAAAATGCATTTGGCCGTTGTGATGTTTCGAGGGTATAAAGAAGTCCACATACCCAGATACGCGTGAAACACATAACGCTTCTTGGCAGTCGGGTAAAAAATAAGAGGCCTTATTCAGAGTATTTAAGCATCACATCTACTAAGCTTTTTCAAGAAAATCTATATTTTTAATATGTGAGCTGGTGAGATCAAAATTGTGAATTTTATAAAATCATTCGTATTTCAAGCACCAGTATAAATTTATGCATTACTACTCAGGGCTAGATGTGTTTACAGATTTTAGTGGTATTCTAATTATTCATTTCTATATTACCGTAACTTTGAATTCTACATGTCCAGAAGTTCACCCTGTCGTTAAATTAGAACTATTTTATCTACGTATCGTAATTCCCGTGATCCATTTTTGCCGATATTCAGCGCTGCAGTTTTTCCTGTACTATATACTGTATTTCATCTTTATCTTTAGGGTCACTTTTTTTACGTACAATGTCTACATTAGTGAGACAGATATTTAGTTAACTGTTATTTATAAATGGGAGTTTATATATAATCCTAGATTAGTCCGATAATTTTTAGAAATAGTGGTGGAAAATAGTTCTTGATGTTGTCAAATATTAATGTTTCTTTTCAAATTTTTATCCCAACAAATCACCATTACTAAAAAATTACCGAACTTATATTCTAAATTATGAATGATAGCATATACCATATTATGTTCCAAAATATTCGGTACCTCTTTATTTAAATTTTAGAATAGTATTTTGAACTGGAAAAGCTTAGTATAAAATGATTATAGTAAATACTTTATCAAAAACAGAAAACAAGAAAATCTCATTATCACTCACATGCAAAATACTTTATAAAAGAAAAATAAAAAAACTGACATATCGCTTATTATGACAAATTTTGAATTTTATATGCAATTTTTTCCTACTTTACGTATTTACATAAATATACAATAATTTGCATTTATTATATTCTGTGATATCTTACTCATAATTTATTAAATTTTCTAAGAGTTTATTATCCGAAACTGAATGCAGTGTTTTCGGAATGTTCCTTTTCTTTCAAAAGAAAGACTTTTAAAATAAGAATAAATGAATAAATTTATCTAATGAAAATGTAATCTCAAAAACTCCTGAACTGAAGTTCTTCTTTCATTGCTATTGTTTGTTTAAAACCTGAAAGTGTTCGCTTTGATTTGCTCATGTTTTCCCAAAACTCCAAACCTTCACTGATATAACGTAAAAGTTATGTAAAATCTTCCAATCTAATCTGTATTTTATCAAATCACAGCGTTTTTCCAGCAGTTGTGCACACGGTACTTATATGAGGTTGACAAACAGTGAGCTAGGACACTGAGCTCGGACAGTGAGCTAAGACAGTGAACCAAATGAGCTTTCTGAGGATGATTCCTATGCACGAACTTATGCACCTATGTGACTATGTTAACTATGTACCTATGTGAACTTTCTCATTCACATTGATCATAATACGGATACAGAGAGTGATTCTGGAGATGAACCCTTTTTTTCGAACGGTATACTGGCGGTTTTAAAAATAAGTAAAGTATTTAAAGATTTTATTAAATAGTAATTGTACATAATTATTTAATATTCTTTATATTTATAAACAAAAAATGAAATAATAAAAAATAGGTTTCTTTCATATATTTATGTAGATATAGGGTAGAGTAGCCTAATTTGGACCGCTCGCTTATTTTCAGGTGTAACTCACTTAATTTTTGGAATATCTGAAAAATATCACTACACGGGGTCAATCAATTCATCCACTAACTAAATAAAATTTTTAGATAATTTTCTTTTTGAAAATCTTAAATTTTATTTTAATTTGAAAAAATTGTCAAAAGTGGTCCAAATTCAGCAAATGGTCGCCTAAGTTGGACCACCAGTCTCCTAAATTGGACCAAATAAAATCAGGTTGTTTTAATGACTAGGGAATATAACTAATTTTATTAAAAGCAAAGTTTACGGTTACTGAAACAATCAAACTAAATAACAGCAATGAAATATAATGAAATCAAATATCTGAAAATAAGTGTAATTGCTTTAAATCAAAATTTATTCAAAATATAAATCAAAGTTATCAGTAATTAAGAATAGAAATTATGAAACTAATTGCCAGTTACTTGAATATCATTTAAGGAGTGATGCAAAGCTTACACATGAATTTCGTTTATTGATTTTTTTTTTTTTTTTTTTGGCAGCGCACACAACTTGGAACCGTATTTGGCAATGTGAACACTGAATCATTTCTGCTGTTTTATTTTCTTACAAATCAGGCAAACCCAATCATCACTATTTAGATTTTTCTTTTTAGATTCTGAATTTTTATACATTTTTTTGCAACAGAAGTTTTCTTTACATTATGATTGTAGTTCTCCCCTTTCACCATTTCCTTGATAATTGCATTACGCCTATTTTTTTAAAACTTGATGTTCCATTTGCTTTTATGCTGTGATAGTTTCCTTTTAGTCGATTTTTTGTGTTTTTTCATTTCAAGGTTTACTTTATATGGCGAAGATGTTAACACAACTGTTTTTTTGGCTCCCTCTGTACTTTTTAAAACTAAATTTAGCAAAGGATATAATATTTCTAATGATTTTTTGGCTTTTGGGGAGGATTTGTAGCTACAGCCTTATTGCAGGTCAATTTCTTCACAACTTACTCTCTCCTTTTTATTTCCTATATCTTTAACAGCTTTTGTTGTCACCTGTTTTTTTTTTTTCAGACAGCTTGTCCGTGTCTTTTTCAACATTTTTAACATTATATTATAAAAGTGTTAAAAAAATATGCTCTATTGAAAAATACGCTACGATTAATTATACGCAAACATTATATATTCAACAGTATTGAATTCACCTCCCTCCTCCCGGAAGGTTTGAGGTTTTATGAGTTTTAATGGCAAAAAAATGTAATTCCACCCTCCAGAACTGTAAAAAGTCTGCCCTTCCTCGGGGAATCGCAAATATCCTCCACGAAGAAAATGTTTGAATTCAACTCTGTAAACGAAATACGCCGTAGGAATAATGTATTAAAATAATGTAAGAAAATAAATACAAATACATACAAGATAAAAGAAATTGAAAACAAAATTTATTGCATAAACATGTAAAAATATTTTTTTGTTTATATAGGCCTAAACTGTATAAAAAAAATTAATCCAGATATAACCACCCACCACCCCCTCACCCCCCCCCAAAAAAAAAAAAACTTGCATGGAGATAGTAATCCATTATAAATTATAAAAAAATAGTGTACAAAGTGTACCGTCCTCGAAATTCATTACTTAATTTTCAAAATTTATGATCGCATATCTGGTCCAATTTAAGCAACTAAAAATGGTCCAATTATGGCAACTGCGCCATTTTTTAAAACAGATAATTTCAAGACTAAGAACAAAAACGAAATCAAACAAAGCCACGTGGGAAATATGCGCAATTAACAGATGAATTTATATATGTATATGAAAACACAACAACTTACCTTAGTTTTAAGTTATTCACATACGTTTAGTAGGAAAAAAGTAGATCAAAACAGCTAACTTTATGTTTTTTAAAATTGTCTGAAAACACCACGTGTTTGGCGGTTGCATCTTCTCATCGTGAGTGACGTCATTCTGATGAATAGGATTTCAGCGGTAGATTGCGTCTCTTCCTGTAATTAACGACAGAATGGCAACGGTCCAATTAAAGCGGCGGTCCAAATTAGGCTACTCTCCCCTATTAGAAATAATTTCATATAATTTCTTCTTTTGCTATCTCTACTACATTCAAAATGCTTTGAAATTTTATACTTTAAAAAAAAATTAACATTATAATTCATTAATTTAAATTTGGTTTATGTTATTATTAACATCAATTAAAAAATGTATTTAATATTAATTATAATAGCTATTTAGTATTCATTATATTTATAAACAAAACTACTTTTATTTGTCATTTTCCTGTAGATAAATGAAAATAATTTCCTATAATTTATTTTTTTCTATCTCTATTACCCGCGGAAAGCTTACAATTATTTATACGTTCAGAAAGATGAACATTCAGGAACGTATTCAGGAGTTCCTAATTAATCAAATGTATATATATATATATATATATTTAACCATTTGGAAAAATGGTTATTGTCCTCGTCAGGGTAGGAAATCAAAAGCATATCTGAAGAGTTTTATTGGTTTAATCCGTATTTTATACGTTTTCTGATTGGTTTATACACTAACCTTTACTTTCAACAGAGATGAATACTTTTGTTGCCACTATGACAAAAAAAAAAATTGTAAAAACTAAAAAAAAAGTAATAACTCAGAAACGAATTGAGATACAGCTTTCTAACAAATTGCATTTAAAAATACATTTTTTCTCTATAAGACGGTATAAAAAGTAATATTGTGGGATGTTTAGAAGTTTAAGAATGAAATTTCATTTAAAATTGGTCGTCATATTTCTTGGAAATCTGACGATAGAAAAACCTTTTCCCGAACAGCCAATGAAATGCTTGGAATTTCAGGAAATCTGACGAGTCTCAGGCGATTTTTGTCGCTTGCAATTTTTACGTGTAATAACACTATTAATGTTTAACTCATGGCGTACGTAATGTATGATCAACTCCGTGCGATTTTTTATGTCTTAAATTTTAGTCTGTAAAAAAATCATTTTCCAAATGGTCGCTGTAATTTGTTAATTTCATTTTTAATTTCAATTAGGTCCGGTTATTTTCACATTAATTTCTGTACGCATACAATGATAGGCAAATAACTCAAATTTAACGAAAAATTAAAATTCAATAAAAAATAAGACAGTAAAGATTAAAGCTAACAAAAATGTTTTTAAACTCTCAATCAATCTTAAAATTTAACATTATTCAACATTTCTATAAATTCATTTATAATCTTTTATAATAATGTATTACAATTCATTAACTGTTTTTCAGAGTAAATTCACTCTTTACTGGAAATAATTTTAAGACATAACATTTAATAATAAAAAGTTCTTAGAAATTCAACAACATAAATAAAACAGAAGCTGTGTATAAAATATTTACAAAAGTAAAACAAAACATCAAATAAAATCAAACTTGAAATATTTCTTATTTAATTTTCTACTACATACCTCTCACTTTGTGTAAAAAAAAAAAAGCCTTCACAATTTACAGTTACTTTATAATCGAAGGAATGGTTTCTCACTTGAAATACTCCTACGTTGTTGCTATTAATTTTCAAAGTAAGATGTTTCTGTATTTCAATTTACTCACATTTTAAAATAGATCACCGTACAAGGAAATGATATTCACATTAAAATTGTGGCTTGTTTTAGATTCTTACGTATTTAAATAATTCTACAAAGCATATTTCAAATTTAATGAGCATATTTGTGAAAACATAAGAAAAGAAGTACCTAAAGAAAAAAAAAACTAATATTTGTGAATTATAGATTTGCTTCTTTACCTTGTTATTCATATTTCGCATCCAAAATAATTTTAATATAGCATTTTTTTTTTCATTTCTTAAGATTTTATTTACATTTTGAAGAAAACTAAGATAATTTTTTAGTTCCGACAAGTCATTCTTGCAAAATTTAATGTTGTCATACAACTATTTCGTGTTAAACTGAAAAAACATTACATGTGTTCTGAAAAAAAAAAAAAAAAAAATACCGCAATTGTTAAGAAACAAAACATCAGTTTTTTTTTTAATTTTATAAAACAAAAAAATTTAAATATAATTTTCATAAAACAATTTTATGAAATTTTATCACAAAATTTTATGAAAAAAAAGCTTCAGTTTTGTTTCATAAAATTTTCTATCCTGTGTGATAAATAGTAAAAAATCAATATATTATTCTTGTTTTCTAAAAGCTTCCATGTTTGGCTGGTAAAAAGAAATGAAATAAAAGAAGTATTTACCCACTTAATGTATTTTAAAGAAGCTGAAAATACCTGTAATAAATGGAATAAAACTCATTGTGTCTATCATCTCCAAATATTATAAAAGAAATTTAAATATTATAATAATTTTGATTTCTAAATAAAAAAAAGTAATAATAACATTATAAAAATGATAAGTCACTAATAATTTGGAGGTTTTTTTTTAATTTAAATATGTATAGCTGTTTCGATATTGTATTCCTAATAAATAATTAGCAATGGAATTATTTAAATATATACATATATATAAAGCCTTTAAAATCAGAAAACACTTATTCACACTGCGAGAAATAGGATGATACGAAATGAAAACCATCCATTCTTACAAAGGAGAAAAATAGTTTTTGTCTTATATTGCCATTGTCATTCTTTAACAAAAACAGAACTTGAATTTGTACATGACGGTAAGTGACAACATACTTGGGACATTCTCACAATCTTTTAACTTTCATGTCCCTGAATAATATTTTTTTATTTAATACACTTTTTTGTGTCTTTTTTGTTTCATACACTTGGGAACATCCCATTGCATGATTGCACAACAATATTAACGAGATAAATAAGTTTTGGATGATGTTGGTGGTCCAAACACCTGGAAAACTCCTATACCGCCGCGTGTCCCTGATGCTGATTTTTAAGTTTGGAGCTGTCTGGATAAACTTGTTTCAATAAAAATAATCCGATGTATTTTGTTCTGAAACTAGAACTATTGTCTTATATAAATAAGTAGCTAAAAATTAACCGGTACACATTTTTAGGGTTGATATTATTTTTTGAACTCTGTCACTGGGTTTTAGATTTTTTACCGTCCCTCTTCTAAAATTATACGGAAAATCACTTCAGATGCAGCGACAGAATTTTTTTCGAGTTTTTGCTCATGTATGCTAGAGAAAGAATATATAAAATTCTTTGACAGGAAATTTACTGCAGAATATAAATCAGCATTTAAATATCAATTTCAAGCACCGCGTTTTTATTGGTAGTCTTAACGTCCCCAAGGTTTATTCCTGCACTTTTCGAGGTAAATTTAAAAAAAAAAAATTATTTAATCCAATGTTAACAACTGTTTCAAGAAATCAATGAATATTGTGGCTATCACTTAGTCTTAACATGATTTTCCTAAAAATAGGTGGTAATTTTCCTTACCGTTCCATCCTTACAGTCTCTTTTTTTACCATTTCGTCCTTTTTTTTAACTTACCGTCCCTTCTTTAACACCCCTTTAAGACAATGTTATACAAAAATTCTGTATTAAAAGTACTACATTTGTATTATTTCTTATTTGAATCTCCTGTGGGTACTATGCAAATTCATTATAAGTAAAAATTTAGAAGAAAATAAAAATTTATAGGGGTAAAATGGTAAGGAAAATTAAACTCGCAAGTTTAACCTAAACCTCAGTTAAATAAAAAATTTTCGCTGCTCACCATTTTTTCTTTATTTTGAATCATGAAGGCAATCGTCTATCAGATTAAAATGTTATTTTAGCAAGTTTAATTTTGTCTGATTTTTTCCCCCAAAAGTCAAAAGATTGTGAGAATGCCCCACTTACAACTCAAAAGGGGTGAAATGGGTGGAATTACTCATGTAAAATCAAAAAATTATGTAAGAGTTTCTGGCTTTTACTGGCACTGAGGTACATTAAAATACTTATTCGTTCTAATTTTTTTTAAGGACGAGTTTTACGTAGTTAAGTAGTATTTCGAATGGTTAAACGAAATTTTAATAAGAAAAAAAAAACTTAGAATCATTTGAAACTACTTCTTGTTATATAAAACCGAAATTCATCATCATATTTCAACAACGCAAACATCTGAAACATCCCAAACCGAATTGTAGCAGCAGATATTTACAATGGGAGTAGCAATCTTTTATAATAGACCGGAAGAAACACAGACATGCATGCACAGACAATCACTTCATCGAGTTCATTGGTGAAATTCTAGTATTAGATAAAACTTAATTCGCATATTAAAACACAATCCATCTGCCAAGTCACATCTTGGTGGAAAACACCTGGAAACCCGATTTTAGCGTCTGACTCGGAGGTTTACCATTGTGTTTTCTTGCACCCAAACGTATGAAAACAAGGAGGTCTGAGAGGAGGAAAACACAATGGTAAACCTACGAGTTCTCCACTAAAATCCAGTTTTGAGGTGTTTCCACCAAGATATGACTTGGCAGACCGATTACGTTTAAATAAGCGAATCAAGATTTAACTAATCCTAGAATCTCATACGTGAAATTGATGAAGTAATTGTGCTGCAGTTTCCCAGTCTATAATTTAGGAATTTTTTTTCGGCTGATATAATATTAGAAAACTTTTTGAGTTAATGATGTACTGTTTGCATTGCTTACCCGTAATGGGTTTCTTTAGATTAAAAATATTGCATATTAAATTGCATATTAATTATAAAATAAATTAATAAATAATGCAAAATATTAACATATATTTTTGTCCTTCTGTCCTTTCTAGAAAAATGAATACACAGGATATTTTAGAAATTAAAGAACAACAAAAACAAAGCAGAAATAAGATTAAGGCGCAGATTTCAACACCGTTAATCTCCGACATGATATCTATGACAGTGTGTTATTGTGCATATGTTACGGTTAATTTGATAAATTGAGTAATTATTAATAATAACCGCATCTTTCGGTAAATTTGATAAATGTTGTATATTAATCATATTTACCGGTTATTACTAATAATTGCCAATGAAGTTCGGTCAATATGATAAATTAAGCTTAAAAACGAATATGTCCTGTACTAGGTCACGTACTATCATAACTTTGTGAAGCTTATGACAAAAATAATCGTTAAGAGAAAAAAATAATACTCAATTAAAAAATGTGTCTTATTAATACGAAGACGAAAAGCCTAAAGAGTTACAGATAAATATTTTCATAATTACTGAATCAATCAGGTAAACTTTTTAAACACTGAAATAATGAAAGTACAAAATAATTCAGCTTTAATGTGCATACTTTCAGCATTCAGTATTAAGAGAAATGTAGCATAGGTAAAAAGGTTTGCATTTAGACTTCTATTAAATTAATTTTAACATATAGCAAATATATTAAAAGAAGACCACCAACCTACTAGATACCAGACTACTAGAATAAAAAAGGAAGAAAACGAGGTATGTCATATGTCCTTCACCCGTCCAAAAGTACCAAATTAGACGACCATCGAAGAGTCGAAGAAAATACATCTTGTCAAAACGAAAGATGGACTGAGTGTTCCGAATACAATATTATCTTTGTCTTATAACGAACAACAAATTGCACACAAATTGCATTAGAAATACAATATCATTACTTTCCTATTAAATTATTTATTTTGGCAGAAAGGGATATTGTGGCATTTGGAATTACAAAAGGTTTTTGATTTTCATTACATTTTTAATAAATTATATATTTAGAATTGCCTTTACAATTGTAATATTGAAATCATTGACCAATTAGGTTGGAATTCTTTCGAGCAAATTTTACATTTATTCTATTCACTGGAATTTCATTACCAGAAATTAAAGCGTCCTTGTAGACAATAAAATTGTTCCTTGCATACAGTTTCTTTAAAATACCATGTTTTGCACTCAGTTTATATAAGTTTTCATTTTCCTTAGAAATTATAACAGATATAATATTTCGGCTATCAGCATCACCCATATTTGGTATTGCTATTCAAACGGTTTCTCCTACATTTGCACTTGTAAATTTTAACTTCGAAAGCCGTAACATTTTTTCCGCTTGCTTATTTATTTACGGTTTAGTAGATCGTCGAGCTTCTTGAATATTTTTCGAATTTAATCTAGTGAAAAAGAACAGTCTTCCTTGTTTTCTTCAAAATCTTCCATTTTATCATCACCAATTTTTTTTTCTTTTGTTTGCTGTTTCAGAATTATGTTTTCCATTCAATTTGGCCAACACTCTTATTACCATTTTCGACTGCATCTGGAACAGTTACCTTCAAGACGTCGCTGGAATTATCCAGTTTGACGTCCATATTGATCTCATTTCCTGCGCATATATCCTCATCCTCGGTTGAAATTGAATATCATTACTAGATTGATTTCGTATACAAGATCTTTTTTCACATGTGATTCCTGACAAAATTTCGAATGGGAAATAGGTTATTAAACCTACATACGCCATATAGCCAAATAAATCTTCATATGTACTGCAATCTATTCCAGCGTGATATGCTCTATTTTTCGTAAATGTAATGAATTTTATTCTTTCTGACCACTTGTTGTATTGTTACTTTCATGCCAAGTGGATAATGTTTTTCAATGTTTAGCTTTTCTCTTTCAATTGTGCCTTGCGATTGGTTTTCCATAAAAAATTTTAAGTAGATTCCACCTTCTAAAAACTTCTTCAATATTTTTTTTGACAAATTCTTGGCCATTGACTCTTTGCAAGACGCTCGGTGCTCCGAATATTGGGCCCACATCCATTAAGTGATAAGCAACTTCCTCTGGTCGTCTTGCTTTTAACGCTTTTAATTGAATAAATTTCGAACTCACAACAAAAATAACATAAGATTGGCATTACTACTTGGCAAACAATCCAAACTAGCGAATAATAAATATTCATCCTCAAGTGAGCATCCCGGAAAGTACGGACGCCTGCATCTAAAATAAACGATCAACTGATACTGTCAAGTTGTTGCCAACAGACAAAAACAATCTCGCGCGCTTACAAAAGCTGCCATACGATTGCACAATAGTGAGGAATTGACACGGAATAAATATACGTATACGCAATTAAAGTATTAAGCAAAACGAGTTGAAATTTAAAGTTAAAATTATACTATGTGAAAATTACTTAAAATATGAAAAAATATTTAAAAAGATCTTAAATTATTTTAATATCCTTACATCAGCAAATAAATAAATATAATACTAAATTCATCTTTTAAAAGTACATTTTTAAATATTCTTTCATCTTTTAAGTAATTTGCACATAGTGTAGTTTTAAGTTTAACTTTTTAAAGATGAATTTATCATTCTATTTATTTATTTGCTGAGTTGAAATTTATTAAACTGACCGAACTTGATTGGTAATTATTAATAATAACCGGTTAATTTGATAAATTCTCATAAATTAATAATATTAACCGGTTTATGTGGATGTGATTTGGTAATTATTAATAATAACCGGTTATTATTAATAATAGCCGATTGATCAAATTGACCGTAACATATATATTATATCTTCTGTGTTATAACGTATATATTTTGTCTTCTGTGTCATAGTGTGTATATAGTGGATAAGGATTGTATAGGGTAAGCCCGAATGCACTTGAGAATAGAATTTTTCATTTATTGACCATTAGCTGAGATATTATTTAAAAACAAAAACATAGTTAAAAAATACATTGTATTTCTAAAAATGGTGTGTTTCCGCCTTTCCGAAGTTGCCTGACAAAGACGACACAAAGGCGAAAACGTCTCTTTATTTTCGCTTATTTCGAAGCCTGCAACGGCTCAACAAATCAAAATACCCAACAACGGAATATACCAAACTACACTTACGTACCTTTTTCTATCTAGAAGAGTTCATTAAAAAAAACACGAATTTTAACCGGTTCAAAAATTTTAATTTAAGAACTTCGAGTTCGTGATTTTTTCGCAATTTTCGAACAGATCATCGTATTAACTATGCATTAAACGAAAAAAACGCACTTAAATGGCGTACTTTCCCCTTTAAAACGACCTTTTTGTTTTTAAAAATATTACTATTAACTCTTTCCAGAAAATTTGTTCCTGAATGCAGTTTCGAGAATTTCGCTTTTATTCTGCGATGTTTTAAACTCTGCACAGTCTTTGAATATAAAAATATGAAGAAACGAAAAATATAATAACAATATCTACAAATGAATAAATGAATAATAATAAAAAAATATGTACATATGTTTTTTCTTTAAAACAGCTTTGTCTGTTTAAAAAAATATATTATTAAAATTTTCAAATTCTTTTTTCCGAAAGTCATTTTAACGATTTATTTTCTGTAATGTTTAAAAATCTGTATCGGCTTTTGGAATAAAAATAAGAAGAAAAAACTATATCTACGTATATTTTCCTTTAATACTACAACTATAATATGAATATTAACACTTAAAAAATTCAATTACCAAACCCACGCATGCAAATTTCGTTTCTTCTTTTGCAATATTTTAAAATATGCATTCATTTTTTCGAAATGCGATGAGAAATAGCTTAACCACGTTTTATTTACTATTAAAATGACGTGTACGGATTAAATTTGTTTTAATATAATCCTTTTTTTAGTTATTTTCTGAAAATCTTTTTTCTCTTCCTCGCAGTACCTTTGAGGATAGGTTTTTCATGTTAAGGGGATGAGAAATCATCCTTTAAAATCATTCTTTTTTTTTTTTTTGTAAATTTCACATTAAATATTATTCAAGGGTTTCATTATATGCATTATGACATACATTTATCACAAAAAAAATTTAAAAAAAAAATTTTGAGGAAAAAAAAGGAATTTTCCGTAGTATTTTTGAAGTTTTCAAAATGCCCCATGCGAATTGAATATTAAAATTTGATGCTCAACATTTAAAAAAAAATTAGAAAATATTCTTTTTTCTTACCTTTATATTCAAATATATAAAATTCAATCCACAGTATTATTTATATATATGTTACCGTTAAAGTGTATAATCCGTTATTTCATAGAATACCTAGTTATTTCATGAAATAACTAACCAAGTCCGTTAAAGTGTATAATATTATTGGATTCTACGCTTTAACTAGTTATTTTATAGAATAACGATTGCCTAACCGTTAAAGTATTAAAGACGGCAGGCGAAAGCTGTTTGAACCGTTTATAGCTGGTTTTAGTCAGTTTTGAATCGGTTATAGCTGGTTTCAGTCAGTTTTGAATCGGTTATGTCTGGATTTTAATCAGTGTGCATTCTCCATTTTTTCATTTGTCATTCACAGTTCATGTTTTGTCGAATGTGTATTGAACTTGCATAAATTTGTAAGCGGTGTATTTAAGTTAGAGTTTTTTATTTGGTTCATTTCACGAAAAATGAGAAAAATTTTTTAAAAAGTCGTGGCCACATAGTAACCGATTTTAATAAAATTTGATACACAGGTTCAATTCATATTAAAATAGAGCTACGCAAAATATCTTCACAAAAAATAAATAATTTTAGCAGTTTTTGACATTTAAAAAACTTGTGATAAAGAATGACATGTGTGCAATCGTCCAAAGTTGCAAGTTTGAAGTTCTGTATCTTGAAAACTATTTACAGAAATGATTTTTTTTTTTTTTTTGCAATATTGTAACCTCTGAAAATTTTTCTTCCTATTTATTGAGTAATAATAATTTGGTAACAGCATGGTTAATATTTAATTGGTTGTAAAAATAGAAAATTTGTGAACTTTGAGAAAATTAGAAACGTAATAAAAATCAAAGGAAGCTAAAAACATCTGTGAAATTGATGTCTGATGTAGTATTACATATGAAGATTAAAATTCCCCAAGTTTGAAAGTTGCCATTTATTTCCTTTATCTTCAAAAAACTTAGAAACTTTAAAGAAAATTACAAAATCATAATTTTCTCTCTTATGTATGAGCAAAAATATAAATAAAGGAAATGTCCGACTTTAACAATTTTTCACAGACATAAAGATCAATAAGTCCATGATATGCTAAAAAAATTCAAGATTGCCTTTTGATTCCTAACCTAGAAAAAATGTAATAGCTGTGTTCAAAAAGGTAATATCTGTTACATTCCATGAGCTATTCATCTTTGATTTGCGCTCACTTCTTAAAATATTGCACGATTTCAAGGTGAAAAAGAAGAGTGCTGCCATATATTTTTTGTATCGGGATTTAGTATTAGTATGTAATTTTTCTCCAAACTGACTCACTTTTTTCTACTTTAATTAAATATATTCTTGAGGTAAAAATAAACTGAGAGCAAGAATAAAAGTTTCTATGATTAAGATATACAATTTTAACTATAATATCAAATCATTTAAAATATTTAAAAAGCTTCCCCTCACTTTCAAAGAAGTGATAGAAACATTGCATTTTATCCTCAACATTTTTTACTATTTATTTTTTTCTCACTAAGGAATAAAAAGGCAAGAATGAAATTTTTGATATTTAAAATATACACTTTTGGCTATAACGTAAAAAAAAATTAACCTTGTAAGAGCTGTCCTTCATGCTTAATCGAGTAATAGAATGATTGCATTTTTCCCTCAAAATTTTTGAAAAATAATTTTTTTCTCATTACGGAATAAAAATACAATTACTAACTTACGCCAATATGTTACTTATTATTCATTCCTAATTATAAATAATTTTTAATATAGTCTTTCCATTCCTAAGGCTAATAATCAAAATTGAAATTTTAAGCTTTTAGACAAAACCTCGATTTTGCATCCACTTTTAATAAAAATTTTAATACTTACATAAACAATCCTGAAATCTATTATTTTAAATTTACTTATAAATAGGTATGATCTACTTATATACTGATTTTCATTAAAATCTCTGACATATCTGCCACAGCTGATTTGCCCATTTTGCATGGAATGACCCATTTGGGATTATTAACGAATATTTTTCCAATCTTTTTTTTAACGATGAGTTCTACAGAAATGAGAGATAATTTGCTGAAAAAGAAAGACTTAATGCGAGAGCCGTTTGAATCTTTGTTAAATAAGCGTGAGACAAAGAAAAACAGTGTTATACTTACTCAAGGAAAATTATTAAATTGGATAGCAGAAGTAAAAAAGGCTAAAACAGCACAGAAAAAAATACCACGTGACTATTGGTTAATCCAGCATTATGATGTCCTTGAAGTTCAGGGCGTAGAAAAATTAATTGTGCAAGTAACAGATGTAAAACCAGATGTCATATTTTATTGCTCAAGTGATATGCTGTTCGATATTTTATATGAAACTCATATCTATTGGACATGGTGGTAGAGACCGTATGATAAAAGAACTGAATCGGCGATATAAAAACATCACTCAGAATGACATAAAGATTTTTTTGAGTGTTTGTGAACCTTGTAAGAAAAAAAAAAGAAATACGGGAAAGAAAGGAATTGTGGTGAAACCCATGGTGTTTTCTCATCTCAATTCAAGATGTCAAGTAGATCTTATAGATTTCCAGTCTCAACCTGATGGAAGCTATAAATTTATTTTTGTTTACCAAGATCATTTGACGAAGTTTGTGATTTTAAGACCTCTTCAAACAAAGAGAGCAAAAGAAGTCGCCACGCAGTTGCTCGATATATTTCTATTATTTAGTGCTCCATGTATTCTGCAATCCGACAACCGCAAAGAATTCTACAACAAAATAATTGAAGACTTGAAAATAAATTGGCCAGAATTTAAGATCGTACATGGTAAACCCAGACATAGTCAGAGTCAAGGTAGCGTTGAGAGGGCCAACCAAGACATCGAAAATATGTTGACAACTTTGATGCAAGACTACCACGGGCTTAAATTTATCCAATTCATGAAAAACAGAGCACTTCATTCTGGTATAAAGAGAACACCTTACGAGGCTATGTTTGGCTGTGGTCCTAGAGTTGGACTGTTAACAACTCCTATTCCAAGAGAAGTGTTTGATTCAATGGAGATGAACAACAATTTGAAAATGCATTAAATGATATAAGTGCATCTTTTGAACGTGGTCATGGCACCGTCAAGGAAACATCTTTGAATCAAACTGGGAAAGTGTCCTTCGAGCGTTTTGATAATGTTGTTTCCATCGAAGATACACCTTCGAATGAAACTGTAAAATTGTGTGCTGTTTGTTCCGAAAATTGCGAAGACGGCCTATTTTGCTGTAAATGTGAGGAACCTATCCATGCTTTATACCTAGAAGTCTATTACACAGAAGACAAAATGGTACAAAAAGTCTGCAGGTTGTGTCTAAATAAAATAAATATCGAGAAAGAAAGACAAATAGCTAAAGAGTGTTTAGAAATTCAAGCTACGAAAATGAAATTAATGTCTGACAAATCTTATTCTGAGGCATCTATAGGCTTTACAGTCCGTATTCCAGTTCCTGAAGTGGACAGAGGAAGAGAAGGTGCTAGATCGGTTTTAGCTGTCATCATGGAAAAAACTAGCGATGGATTTTTTCGATTAGAATCACGGAATGGTCAAATAAAGCAGCTGTACTCTAGGTCTCAGTTCAGTATATGTGATCAAGAATTAATGTCCATTGAAGATGTTCCAAATGTTGAGACAACTCTGCCATGTATTGCAACAGCTCAAAGTTGCGGCACTGGGCAAGGATTTAAAAAGTGTTCGTGTAAAACACTGTGTGATAGTAAAAAGTGTGCTTGTTTTAAAAATAATATGCAATGTAATTCTAAGTGTCATCACAGCAATCCTTGTTCTAATAAATAATGGAAAATAAAATGAAGGTGTTTAATAAATTTTTAAATTAATATGATCTTACATTATTGTTTTGAAAAAAAAAAAATTATGAATTATTAAATATTTATGTTTTTATTAAATAACATAATTGTTCCCTCGAGCATGTCATTTTTAAACAATATTTAACATTATTATTACTATTTCTTTTGTAAGTATTATTTATATTTTGAGTTTTGGATAAACAAATTTTTTAATATTTTTTAAACAGCTTAACATTTTTTGCCAATAAGACTAAGCAGCCTAATAATTTATGTAATTATAAGTTGTAAACATTTAAATATAACTATTTCCTCACTACATTCCGTTATTTTTTTATTACTATTTAAAAAACATAAAAAATAAAATTATATAATATATTCCGTTTCTATTTATTATTTATAAATTAATCTATCAGTAATATGAAATGTATTTTTCGAGTGACTTTAACTATTTATCATTAGATAATTTATAAAACAACGGATTTGTTTTATTGTCAAATTGTTTGTTTTAAACTTTAACGGTTAGGCAATCGTTATTCTATAAAATAACTAGTTAAAGTGTAGAATCCAATAATATTATACACTTTAACGGATTTGGTTAGTTATTTCATGAAATAACTAGGTATTCTATGAAATAACTGAATTATACACTCTATCGGTAACATATATAAACCATACATGTTTAAAAAATATTGGGGATTTTCATTGATATTCAGTTCGTATGGGGCATTTTGAAATGTTTTAAAATATTACGGAAAATTCCCTTTTTTTTTCCACCACAAAATGTTTTTGGTGATAAATGTATGCCATATTGCATATAATGTACACTTGAATAATATTTAAAGTGAAATTTACAAAAAATAAAAAAATGATTTTAAAGGTTCTTCGTCCCCGTAATTCTTCTTTAGAACAGTTTCGTTTGCTGAATGTTGATGTTGTTGATGTTCTGTGAAAACTACATTTTCAATAGAGAGATATAATATATCTTTATGAGTTTAAAAGAGAAAGTGTATTTTTTTTCTTTTTTTTTTTTTTTTTTTTGCGTTTATTCAAGAACGTTTGGTCAGCATTAAAAGTTTAAAGGGAAGTTTACCGCAAAATTCATTAAAAGAAATCCATTTTTTAGAGTATTGAAAGAAAGTCTGTTTGATTGTGAATAATTTGACACCCATTTTTACCCATACGGCAATTGTATTGCGATATACTGTAAATTTTTTTAATACACCAAGCGCAATTTCGCAGACAAATTAGCCTTCAATTTTTTTGTTGACTTTTATTTAAAAAAAAAAATATATATATAAGTATATGAAGATCGGTTAGATTTTATCTTTTTTACACTATATATATTAAAAAATATATATTAACTGTAATATTAGACGCATCTAAATATCCATGGGTAGTCTTGTGTAATACACATGGGGAAATCGTTAAAACAATTGGGCAAAAATATCAATATTTAAAAAAATAGCAAAAATTTAATAGAAATTATTTTTTTTAAATTTTAATTAAATATGCAGTAAAAAAAAAAAAAAAAAAAAAAAAAAAAAAAATCTGAATGTACTTTTAATTGAACATTGAAATGCAGTGAGTTCACTATTTGAACCAAATTTTTAAAAATAATCAAAATTGTTGAAAATGTAAACTGCCCCCTTAATATATCTAAACATTATAAATTTAATCGACAATCACTACGGCGCTGAAGGCGGTGAGGCCACAAAATTAGGTATGTATAGAAAGGTTTCGTTTAATTAATTTATAAATTCATTCAACACTGATTTTAGGCTTATTTAACCCTTTCGAGGGCGGTGGTCATACAGTCTAGCCACCTAATTTTAATAGCAAAACTGACAAATGACACAAATCATATTTAAACAAAATTTTGCTTTGGTAAGCAAAGTGCAAAGTAGCGTTTTATTTTATAAGAAATTCGTTTAAAACTCTAGTGCCAGTCAATTATTTCATCATTTTACGAACAGAATTCTTCTGCTGCTGAAATGGTCAATCTCATAATTACGGGCTAGCGCTACTCCGATCGTTAATGTGCATATGTATTAAAAAAACAGACCGAGTGTACGCTACTGGATATAGTGAAATTGAACCCCTGTCTCTATCTTCGTCTGGACATATTTTCATTTTAAAAAATTAATTCATACAAATTCGAGAGTACACGGCTGCGGAGACAGAGTGCCACGAGCATTATAATTGTTTGGAAAGATTTTCGTTTAAAAATATAAAATTATTCAACGTTGATTTTAGGTACATTTAAGTTTATATCACAGCCCCGGGCAACGTATGTGTGTCAGCTACTAAGCAACAACAACAACAAAAAAAAAACCCAATAAATATAGACATAATGTATAAACTATCTTAACCTAATGTGTGTTTAAAATAGTTTTAACAATATTAATGTGTCTTATTCAAATGGTTTCACAATTATCCGCACAATATGTATGTGCAAAATCAAAAGTTCAAGTGGAAAAATGGATGATTATGTAGTCGATATTTTGAAGAAATAAAGTCATTTACGGTGTTTCAGTTAAATAAAAAAAATCATGCATTTCTTAGCAACGCACAAGTGTTCAATATGATTTTCGAAGGCCAGCTTTAAAATAAGGGCAATAATAATAAAATTCATAGTGTATATGAATGATAGTATCGAAATTTAAAATCAACATTGTCACTACTTTCATTTTAAAGAAATTGTCACTTATGTAGAAATAAAAAAGAAAAATGTGGAAAAACCAAACATTCCCGACTTTGTGTGTAAGTATTATAAACGATTGTTTATTTTCCTTTAGGAGTATCAATTTTGTTGACAGTACCAAGTAGAGTCTAGTAATTTCTCGGGAAAGTCGTTTACCCGATTCATTAAGGTGGTGGGCGATCAGATGGATAGAAATGTTTATTGTCACAAGCTGATGCTGCTAAGTGTCTCAATTTGTCTCGAAGTGTGGTCCACCGACTGTGGAAACAGCTTACATCAGACGATACTGTGTATAGAAGTTCCAGGTCGACCACCATTTACAACACCTGCGAGAGACCGATTTCTTGTTCTTTGGGACCGATGAACGGGAACCACTACTGGGCGTCAGCTTGTTTCAAATCAATTAATCGCTTCAGAGACAAGAACATCCGCTACATCCGCTACTACGATGCAAAGACGTATTCACAATTTAGGTTTCTGCGCAAGACGGCCTTAACTACAACATACAAGTGGGACATGACTAAATGTGTACCTCATTGAACCGATGACAGAGAGGTGTCTATTTATGTTTTGCAAGACAAGAGGTGTCCGTTTTTGTAAGACAAGGCGTGTCTTATTCCAATCATCAATGGTTTTATTTACTGTTTACAGATTAGTCCGAGTTCACTCTAGTTCACCAAGTTCACTCAGGGCGTCTGCTGATCTGGAGAGATCAAAGTAACAGATACAAAAAATGCAACATTACTAAAAGACACAGTTACAGATGTTGCGGAATCATGTTTTGAGCAGGAATACCTCTAGATAGTCACACTAACCTACATGTGTTCCATAAAGACGTTTTGACTGGTGTCGGATATCAGGACCAACTGATCAATATGTTCCCCATACGCCTTTGTTATTTGTAACGAGTTCATTCTAATTGATGATAATGCGGACATCACCGAGCTCTGCCTGTTGAGGATTATCTTGAGAGTGACGGTTTGGAGCGAATGGTGCGGCCAGTTCACTCGCCAGAAATGAATCCAAAGAAGACGTTTTTTACTACCTAAGTTTACACGCAGCTCCTTGAAGTATTCCTCCATTGTCCGCACATGACTTCGAACAAGGTTTACTCCGTGATTGGTCATTACTTCCCATTTCGGTGTCTAACAACTTAATTGGCAGCATGAAATGTCGGTACCGACATTGCAGCTAGGCGTGGGCATACTTCTTATTTGAAACCATATTTATATTTCATGAAATATTTCTACATAAAACTGTGATATACTGTTTTCTCCAAAATGGAGTCTTTTGCCAAGAGTACTTTTTTACTCTAACTCATATAAATTATGTAAATTTCTTAGTCGCATTTAATGAAGAAATGTTTCGTGCACATTTTCCCCAAATTTATTTTGTCTTTGTTCATTCATTTTTAATTGAGATATCACAAACAGGCTGTACTTTAACTTTTGGAGCGCAGTGTATATCAAATAGAAAAAAGAAAATGTTGCCAATAGTTTGATTCAATATGTTAGGGTAAGTAAGTGAATATATATGGGCAAAAGGGATACAAATGAACTCCAGAGATTTCCTAATAGAAAACTTCAATTTATTTAATCGCAAAACTTCTAAAATTAAATAAGGAGAATTTCAATTTTCGTAAATTGTGGCGTGTAAATATTCTTTTTATAATAACAGTAAGTACAATTGTACTTCAGTTTAGAAAATAGATAAACATATTTTTAAATATATACAGGGAAAATTATTTCAACAAAATATAAATATTCATTCTTAAAAACTGGTTTTGCTTCCCGTATAAATTTTTCTGTAAAATTCCGAAAGTAATA
The DNA here is from genome assembly GCA_963932465.1 of Maratus speciosus. Lineage (NCBI taxonomy): Eukaryota > Metazoa > Arthropoda > Arachnida > Araneae > Salticidae > Maratus > Maratus speciosus. The sequence continues at coordinate 433,879,690 of OZ010789.1, read as the reverse complement.
TTTTGCACACTCAATTTAACTTGTTTTATCGGTAAAACCATCATGTATAAATGCTATATTTTACAACATTTACAAATTACCTCTTACTAGGTATGATATTTTCATTTGTAAAAGTTATAAGCAAATATAATAACGCTATTGCTTTATGAAAACGCAACAATTACCAAAACAATTTCCTATTTCGGTAAAAGCGCAAGCAATTATTTGGTAATGAAGAGACTGAGTAAACGGAAATGTTAAATCTGTAATAAAGATATAGACTAATTTGATAAATGAGCAGTGAAATCTTCTTTAATGTCATATAATTATATCTCATATTCTTCTTTTAGCTTATTAAAAGGTGCAATAAAAACATGTTGTAGTAAATCAATTACTTTAACGATATAGCCATAAATTTTATTGCTTTCATTTATAAAGCAATTTGTTTGAATTCATAAAAAGCCTATTTATTGCTTTATTTGTAACACAAAAAAAAGTAACTTTTAAAATATTGTTTGAATTCTTATGAGAACTTCTTCATTCCGCTCGTTGGTCAAAGAAATTTTAAATTGGAATTCAAATAACAACAAAAATATTAAAAGCCTTAAGAATTATTTGATTCTAATGAATAGTGCATTAGTTTTTAGTAAAATCTTGTAATTTTGTTTAAAGGATCATCGAAAAAATGAAAGAGGAGATTTCTGAAATTAACATCTTCAAAATCACTATAAATCTTCTCCGCTTTTGGCAGATTGAAGCTTTCAATTCTAGAAGTGATGTGTACTGCATCCCATTTGCATAAATAATTCAAAACAGCCATTCCCCAAATGTTTTCAATGGGGTTTAGATCAGAACTAATATGTGGATGATCTAAAAGACCAATATTATGTTCGCCTAACCAATCTTTCATTGCATTTGGAATGTGAATACTTGCATTTTTTTTGCATGGAAATGTAATCTAAGCCATAATGTTGCCATGCAAATGGAAGAAGTGAATTTTATAAAACTAAACTGTAATAAAAAGAAATCTGGCGACCGCTTAAAAATATAATTTCACTTTTGCCATCATAAGCGGTCACTGCCCAAATCATCAAAGTTCCGCCCTCAAAATTTCTGCTGAATGTAGACTTTGGGTTTTTTTTTCGAAGATCCCTCTAATAATACTCCAAACCATCCAAATTAAACCTTTTTTCGTCGGAGAATATGACTTTCTTCCAATTGTCACCCATTTCCATGTACTTCCCGCAATACTGCAAACGTGTCTGCTTGTGACGCAGAAGTAACTTTGGACCAGACTTCATTTTCGACCCTCTCAAGCCCCGTGAAGAAAGTAAAATTTCCCTAACTCTTCTAGAAGTAACAGGAAGGAATAGATTTGCATTGAACTGTGACCGGCTATCGATGCAAGTTAAAGAATTCTCATTTTCTCTCTCTTTCTTAAACGTGGATTACATTTTTTGTTAAAATTTCTGCCATAATTTACTGCATCTTTTTCATAGTTATACCTCAAACCAACTCGTCTTTTAATTTATTTATTAATTTTCGGAACAGGCTTTCCACATTCTAGATATATATCGAAATTAGCTCTTTCTTCCTCAGACAACATCTTTCTTTTAACTATGGTGAAAACTATGACTGAAACGTATTGCTTCCAATATATAACGCTTTTTATGTCCCCTGTGCGTGTCATGTTACTTTGTTTTATTCAAGTTTTTGTCACATTACTTCGTAATAGCCAATGAAATGTGATATTTCATACATCAATTTCCATGTTTGCATTTTACGAAAATCTAATTTTTGACTTTTTGTTTATGTTTAATATTATGTATGAAATTTTATTTTTGTAAATCATTTGTTATACAAACTATGTATACCCGATGAAATTTCATTCATTTTTAATTAATATTATAGAATTTTTGCTAAAAAACCGTGTTTTCATAAATCATTTTCCACCAGTCTAGTCACGTAGTTCGGTTTCCAACCCGCTACTGAATTTATTGGACAGACTTCCATTTCAATTAAATCAAGAACCCTTTGAGCATCGTGACAGAATTTATCAGTTACTTATTAATCTGGTCAACTATTTCAAAAAAATTGATATTGATATTACAAAAATTAAATTCGTGGAACGTCTCAAAGAAAATCGGAATGAAATTACAAATAATAAGCAGTCTACTGCTCTTTCCAGATTTTATACGATTAATATTTTTTTGTAAAAGTTATTCTGTAAATGCTAAAGTTATTGTACCTTGCAATAGAGTGCAAAGGCTATTTAACAGGGAATCGATCGCGATTTTAAAGTGGGGAGGGGGGTGTACGATAATATGCCATATAATATTTAAAGGATTTGGTTCGATTTATTTAAGATGTAAGTGGAAATTTCTCAATTGATGGAGATGATGGAGCAGTTTAAAGACTGCTTTTTACTCAATATGATTTTCAGAATTCTTCAGTATCATTTGAAAATCAGTAAAAGTTTAGACCAATAGATTAAATCTAGGCTAAATTTTTCAGTTTTGTTTGTACTGACTGGTCATATTTCATGTCTTGTGCGCTGAACCATACTGAAGTCGAAAAATACTTTAGTTATGGTTATTGACTTGATATTCTTAAGAGGGTCCCGAATGTAGACTGAGACTTTTTATTTATGTTTTAGTGTAACTCTAATGTTTTAACTTAATACATCATTTAGCAATATGTATTGTGCTTTATCACATTTTTTTATTAAAAATATCTATATATTTTTTTGCAAAATTTTCGATTATTATCCACATTGTGTTGGCATCTTTATACTCACACTGCTTATTTTAATCATGCATTTATTATTTTTATAAACTCTGTCTTTTTTCCATCTACAAATATTTAAGTAAGATACTCAAATAGCTCTTTATCTGAAATTTTATTCATACCTGCAATTGGTAGTTATCTTCTGGATTTCTTCGTGCCATTCTGACATTTTTTGACAAAGGTTTATTAGTAGTATGCCAAGCATAAAGTTATTAAATTTGTTATTGTATAGATAACTTATTTGTAAAAATTTTTAATATGTATCATTGTTTTCTTATGAAAACAAGTTTTGCAATTTTATTTATTGCAGTAAATTTTAATTCATAGTTTTTTTTCATGTAAATGGTTTAGAATATTTCATGATTGTTGTCGCTTATGTATATTTTATTTATTTTTTAATGTCTAGAAATTGTTGTGATGCTAATCTTGTACTGTAAAAGCTATTTTTATACTAGTTTACCAATATGTTATCTCTAATATAGTATTTAACATTTGTAGTCGAAAATATAAAATTTCCTTCAACATATCTCCTTGTGAAGAAAAGTTCCAATGTTTAACGACTTACTGTCTGCGTGTTTGTTACTTTATTTCAATTCAATTCAATTTAGTAAATCATTTTCGAACTTTCATTACATTTCAGAATTGGTATGGCTTCATGAAAACGTTTTAGTGTTTTCAAAAACTTCATTAACCAGAAAAATGTTTAACTTCTACAAAACTGAAGGGAATTAATTTTTTAATACACAACTTTTGTGTATAGATTGGGGACTGTGATCTTTATTTTACTGAATGCAAAACATAATTATGAAATTTTAAATTGTCGAATATTTAAACGACAATAACACTGTTTAAACTTGATAATTATTTCTAAACTAGCTTTAAAACATTCGCGGATAACTTTTGAATAATTCTGAAAGAAACTTTGTGAACAATTACTCATAGACGAAAGAACTGTTGCAACGCTTTTTACACCGCAACTAGAAGCCTCATTTTAAAACATACTTTTATTTATCTAGAAAACCATATATTGTGAAAATTAATATGGACAAGCTATTTTTTCTCAGAATTTTAATGCAATATCCTATTAATATATTATACCTATTTATACAACTTTTGTCTGCCATGAATTGATGTGACTCTTAGATCTTGGGAATAAGATTGAGATTTGTCTGTTTTTAAACTGGAACTAATCAATTCATTTTCATATGTGAGATTTTGTGTGGGAGAAGTGGATATTATTTTTTGCTCTCTGTGAGATACATGTTTAATTCGTATATTTAATAATCAATCTTACTCAAAGGAAAAGTTCAAAAATAATTTCTCTTAAGGGTCACACATATCTCACAGTGAGAAATATCGCTGATTTATTTGGGAAGTGCTATAAAACATATGTCGTCAGATTAAGCAACTGTGAACCCTTCAAGCCTAAGCACATCCATAAATCTGTAAAACACCCTCAGAAACAGATCTCTGGGTGGATTTCTCAGAAAACGGCAATGTAAACATATTTTTTGTTCAAATTATCATGGATTCACGAAAGCACGTAAAAATATTAAAACATAAGTCTGTTCCATTCCTTGAAAGTTTTGGCGGAACTTTTCAACATGACTTCATGACCATGGTGCAATTCAAAATTGCTCAAAACTTTTTTGCTTAAAAGTTGAATTAATTTGCTTGATTGGCCTGGAAATTCATCTGATTTAAATCCTGTAGAAAACTTGAATATTTTGAAGGGACATTTAGGTAAAGTGTATTGTACAACGAAGGAACGCATTGTAACGAATACTATTAAAGCGTCGTTCCAATGAACTCAAACTATAAACTCTGCATTATTGGATTCAATGCCAAAACGGATTCAAGAGGTACTATCTGCTACAGAAGACATAATTAATTCTATCACACGTATTATTCAGTGTATCTAAAGACATAACTTTTTACAAAAATTAAAGTTTTTACTTTGTCCCAATTAATTTGCACAGTATAATATTTTGTACGGGACATAGCTTAAAAAAATTCCTGGGACATTAAAGATTTTTCGGTTAATCACAAATTAATAATAATATTAAAGGAATGTAAAATATTAGTCGCACCTATATCTGAATATTTATGTGTACTCAGTTTTGTAGGATTTCAGATAAATTTCCATTATCAAACCAGGAGCCAGTTTTTACAATTTTGTTTTTTTCTGAAAAATTATCTATAATTGTTTCTTCCTTGAACGAATTTGTCGTCTTTCCATACAAGAATTCTCATTTCATCTGAAATTTTTCATATTTTCCCAAAAGTATTTCGTCATATTTTAGATAAATTACTTCTATCAGGCATGAGAGCGCTCCGACCCAAATGGTTGATTTTCACCACTAAATTTTAATAGTACTCTTTGCTTATTTAAATTTCAGATATTCTGTCATTAAATACGGCAAGAAATACTATTAAAATTTGGTGGTAGCAATCGGTCATTTGGGTCGGAGCGCTCAAATACATGTTCTATATTACAACTATAGATATATAATCGTCTTTTACTCTTTTAAATTGTACATAAATAATTTTTAGCAATTTCCGTTTTAATGTCTGCTCATAAATTTTCAGACATATCGGGTTCTGGGAAAAAAGATAGAAAGAGCGAATAAAACAAAAAATATATAAAACTTGAACCGCATAATAATAATAATATATCATGATTAAAATTTTGAAAAAGTCGACCATTTTCTTTATTTTTAACAAACGTTGGTCGTCCTCTTAATGTCACTTGCGTAAAATATTTCTAACGTCTGCATAAATTGAGTAACGCTAGTGGACTTTCAAATATTATATTGTTCGAATATATTAGTACCATGACTACTACATTGGAACTATGTATACAGTCTAAGAATTCTTAAGAACATATCTAAAATGTATATTTATTAAGGGGTCTCAGGACTCTTAAAATTGGAAAAAATGAAAAAAAAAGAAGACCATTTTCAACATTTAATATCTTAAAATGTATTTGCTTTTAAGACACAATTTTAATTGGAATAAAATATATAAGTTTGTTCTTTCATTTCATGTATTTTAAAAATTATAAGATGCAGAATTAGCATTTACAGGAGGCTCCAAACTGTTAGACATTTGACGAGCCAAAAATCGGCATAACAGTTTACGCGCACGATTACAAAATAAGTATTGCAACTAGAATGAAAATTTTGGTGCCTACTTATATTTTAGATTGTTATAATTACCCTGAACCTAAATAAATTTGTATTTAAAGCTTTTTTATATTTTTAATACAAAGTTGTATATAGATAATGCAAAATTACGAAAATTTCAACAGTATAATCACCTAAAACAATATTGTTTTGAACAGTAAAAAGGAAATTTTAGGTTCAGTTTATACAGAATAACATGAAACATATGTTTTGAAAATCGCATGAAAAAATATTCGTAAGTTTTTGAGATATCGTGCGCGTTATGCCCAAAAACGTCATTTGGAGATAAATGGCTTCAAAGTTTCCGAAACGACGCTTCAGCTATTGAACGTGTATAAATGTAAAAGCCGTAACTTCAGTTCTAATAGGAATTTCAAGGAAACAATTACATCAAAATGTTCAGAAAAGATAGGAGTTTAACATCTAAAAAAATTAAAATTTCGAAAATTTTAAAGCTATATGAGTCCTGAGACCCCTTAATGGACTTATCTGAAATTATTTCAAATCTAGAAAGGAATGCAAATTGCATTTTATCTCTTTTATTTCTTTCCAAAAACAATATTTTACAATTTGCCATCATATTTTCTGATAAATTCAAACAATGGAAATTTTTTCGTTTATCGTGGGAAATAATACAAATAAATTCATGTATTATTACTTTAGCCGATACTAAACCAAATGCTTCTGCGCCTTCTTTATTCACGCAATTTTGCAATAAAATTTGCATTTTATTCTAAATTGTGCAAGATGCATGTCATAAAAAATGAATTTACACGATAAAATATTATTTCTTTTAAAATATATTTCTGTTTCAAAATATTATTTGTCTTCATGTCAGTATTGAAATCGCATTTAGATCTCTATTAAATGTGATTGTGCACTTTAAAAGGTAATAATGCGTGAAATAATTATTCCAAACTGCACGTGCTATGAAATAAACATTTGCATGAAAAATATCTCTTCTTTTGGAGATATCTTTCCATTCTTAGAAATCTATTTATCTTCCTAATATATTATTAAATAAGTATATGTTCAGGTATATTACAAAGTTTTCTTTTTTTTTTTTTTACTGAGTATTATGAAAGACTAGTAGACGTGCCTGTCTTTGACCATGTGAATCATGAGAGGAGGGGCATTCCGGGTAAAATAGTCAAAAAACAATATCCTAAAAATATTGCGGTCATAATAACAGATATATGTACATTCGTTACGCCAAAAACTCGTTAAAACGTCAATCAGTAAAAAGTAAAGTTATTTTGAAGGAATTATAGAAAATCTAACAGTGTTTGAAATTAAAATACAGCTTCTCTTTGGAGCATGTAAAAGAGAAATATGCAATATTCCTGACAACGCTGGAGGAAAAATAATACAAATGGTGCAACTACTACTTAAATTTTAACTTTGAGACTGTGGTAGGTGATAAATAAAATATCAATGTAATTCGGAATTTTCCAGGAGATACGAACCCCACCAGTGGCCGAGAGGTTCTGCTCTCGAAGCTGGTAGACGGGAGGTGCTGGGTTCGAACCCAATCGCCCCCCGTCGGCCTAACCGTTTCAGAGTTTTCGTGGTTTTCTTCGAAACCTAGGATTTCTAAGCATAAATAAGGGTTAGATTCCCTTAGAACGACCCCCAAGAAGAGCACTCCTCCCCCCTCAGGGCTCATATTCCTCGTGTTGATGATTGACCGTCATAAATACAACCAACCAGGAGATACGAGTAATAGGAGTTGAGTTATTAAGATAACGCCCAGTTAAGCAAAAATATACGGTCTTCAACAAATGATTAATTAAGATTACTTGGGTTCTTGTTAAAAAAAAATGTAGATTGGAGCCTGAGCCAGAAACCTAATTTAAGAAATTGCTGAAATTGGTACTCGGAAATAGTGGTAACTACTACTCATAAACTAACTTTAAGAAAGTGGGAGGTGATAATTAATTTATTAATGTAATTTGGAATTAGTTTTAAAGTGATATGAGTAATACTGGTTAAGATATTGAAGGGCTGAGTTAAGCAAAAATCTATGAGAGGTGGGGAGGGTGTAGGGGAGGGAAGATGCAAGTGCTCTTTCAGAAATGACTAATTAAGACTACTGGAGTCCTTGGTCAAAAATTTGGACCTGATCCTGAGCTAGGAAACTAATTTAATAAATTTGCTAAAAGTACTATCGGGAAATAGTGGTAACCACTGCTCATAAATTAACTTAAAAACTGTGGTAGGTGATAATAAAGATATTAATGTAATTTGCATTCGAAGATATATGAGTAATAGGTGCTTAGTTATGGCACAAAGTAGATTAGTTTAGGTTGAGTAATAGGAGTTGTGTTATTAAAATAGGGATCACTAAGGCAAAAATCGATCGAAAACCAAGTTGAATGAGTAAAACCCTGTTGAAATCTGGCCAATAGAACTCGAAATAAAAACGTAACCTGGTCCCCTGGCGCTGGAAGGAGGCACTAAAACTGCAAAGAAAGCCGTAATCTAAGTTTAGTGAATCAATTCCCGATAAAATCAGACCCACAGATCCCTGGTAATGAATGCGCTATTAATGTTTGAAAATGGTCGTGTCTGAATTCTACAATTAGGAAAACGTATATTTAAATTTAAATAAAGGGAGAGAAACCCTTATCGGCAAGCTCTTAACTCATACCAAGGGCCTCTTACCACAGAACACACTAGGGCGATTTTCAAAAGGTGGGCACTGGACACAAGTCATAACTTTTAGCCTTTCAAACATAACTTTAATTATAATTGACTTTATTTATTTATTTTTTACACTGAGTTTTTAATTCTATTCAGAGACAGAAAATGACATAATTTATTGTAAAAGCTTTGTATAAATATCTTACAATTTTATTATTTTATGCAAAAGAGGCCAATTTCGGACATTCATAACGTTAACTGCTCCAATGTACCACCAAGAAAAAAGAGTTTTAACTTTTTTTCAGGTGGTTCTAATGGTAAACAACGAATGCATAAAGGAAACGGGTGATTGCGAAACAGCACCGAAAACTGGCGATATGAAGCAATTAAAATAATAAAACTTTGTAAAAAATCACCATAAAATTAAAACAAAACACAGGACGCGTTTCGAGCTAAAAACATAACAGCTCGTCATCAGCTACAGCATACACGTGTCCGTAAAAGAACAAGTTCAAAAATGAACTGGAGATAAAGAATGTTGCGAAGAATGCGACAGATGGCGCTACCTGATAGAGGGATATGCAAAAGGGAAATGTGTTGAAAAAAGATAGAAGAGAAAATGAAATGGAAAAAATGGAAATAAAAGAAAAAATAAAAATAAAAGAAGTAAATTAAAAATATAAATAAAAATAATAAATAATTAACTATAAAAGAACAAGAAAAAAAATCCAAATTATTATTTTTATTTATTTTTTATTTATTTTTTTTTTTACAAAATAAAAAGAAAAGAGACAAGAGAAAAGGGAAAAGAATTACAAAATTAATTTCCACGCTGGAGATAGGAAAGGAGATGATTGGAGATCATTGACAAGATTAGCAGAATTTTTAGAAATAAAATATGCTTCATGAAAATCCAAGTGAGAGGGAGAGGCAGGGGAAGAAATAATTTTGGCCATGGAGAAATTGAAACAATGACTGGAAGACCAACAGTGAGAAGCAATCGAAGATTTAGAGATTTCTTGATTTGCAATATATCTCTGATGCTCGCCTAATCTGAATTTTAAAGCTCTCTTTGTTTGACCAATATAACCTAAATTGCAAGAGCAAGGAATGAAATAAACACCCCACCGGTTCTCAGTAGGAACAGGATCTTTTAGAGAAGAGAATTTAATTTTATTCATAGGTTTGAAGATAACTTTAAAGTTAAAACGAGAAAGTATTTAAGCAATTTTGAAACACAGAAGAGAATAAAAGGGCAGAACTATTATAGAATTAAAATTAGGAGTATTATTTGAATCAGAAAAAGGACGTTTAGGCTTATTAAATTTATACAAAGCTTTATCAATCAAAGAGGGATTATAACCACGAGCAAGGGCAAGAGATTTCAGATAATTAATTTCTTTATTCAGAGCAGAAGAGTCAGAACAAATGCGTAACGCCCTAAAAACAAAAGTATAAAAGGACGCCACTTTTTGTTGAGGAGGATGATTTGAAAGGGCATGAGGAGGAAGGGAGACAGCGAAAGGTTTTCTATAAACGGAGGTAGAGAACCGATCTGGGAGTTTTGAAACCAAGACGTCAAGGAAAGGAAGAGAATTGTTCTCTTCGACTTCGAGAGTAAATTGAATACAAGGGTCACAGAATTAACAAGAGAAAGGAGATTAGAAAGATCAAGGTCAGATGGAATTAAAATGAAAGTGTCATCAACATACCTAAGCCAGAAAGGAAATTTATATAAACTGAAGAGTTTTTCTTCAACAAAATGCATATGAATATCACATAAAAGAGGAGACAATGGATTACCCATGGCCAGACCCTCAGTTTGAGAATAGAAAGAATTGTTAAACTGAAAAGCAGTTTGCCTGACACAAATACTAACTAAATGCAGGATTTCATCAATCTCAATGGAAGAGTAATGAAATTCGCGCAACCTTCTTTTCAAACAATCAATTGCCCCTTGAACAGGCACGTTAGTGAAAAGGGATTTAACATCTAAGGAAACTATTATATAATTGCAAGGAGAAAGGCGCTTAATTTTATCAACAAAGTCAAAAGAGTTTTTCACGGTATGAAAGTTAGTGGAAGATAAAGGAGCGAGTAACTTAGAAAGGAACTTGGCAAGTTTATAAGAAGCAGTACCAATATTGGAAACGATAGGGCGAAAGGAAAGAGTAGGTTTATGGACCTTAGGAAGAGCATAGAAACGAGCACAATTAGCGATAGTAGGGGTGACCAAACGTTTAGTGTTATCATTAAGAAAGACAGAATTTTTAATGACATGCTTGATGTCAGATAAATGCTTAGTAGAAGGATCCTTTTTTAATTTGGAATATGGACCAGAGTTTAACGTAGATTCAACGTGGGATATATAATCATATTTATTGAGAAGAACTGTTTGGCCGCCTTTATCAGCCTTAGTAATAAGAAGGTTAGGAACGGAATTAAGTTCACTGAGAGCAGATTTCTGAGAAGAAGAAAGATTAGACTTATTAAAAGATTTATTAGAAGAAATGACATTAGCCAAAAGGTAGCGAAGAGAATCAAGTTGACCAGAAGAAATTTTACTGTTTTTGAAAGAATGTTAAATGGGAGCAATTAAGTTCGGAATAGAAGGCTTAGAAATGCACGAAAAATTCAAGCCAAGTGAGAGAACATCACGCTGAGAATCAGTAAGAGAGTGAGAAGATAGATTGACAACATAATTTTGCTCAATAGGAGAAATACTAGGAGCAGAAGAATTAGAAGTCAGAAGAGAAGAAAACTTTTTATCCAAAATAGCATTGTGACACCTAGATTTGAAATCGACGTAAGCAAAAATCCGTTTCTCAAGGAAAGGGAAATAAATTACAGTTTTACTTAACTGTAAATGCAAAGAATATAATTCATATTCAATGCAAGAAAGAGAGTAACGAACAACTTGAATAATGGCTCTAAGAATAGCAAACTTACTCCTAGTTAAGGCATTTTGAACACGAATGGAAGAAGGAAGCTTGAAAATAGTATTAATGAACTTAGGAATAACCCTTGAAAGTTTACACCTTAAAAGAAAATTAAGCCTAAGGCTTTAAAAGAAAATTAAGCCTAAGCCTTTTCTTTTAAGGTGTAAACGTTCAAGGGTTATTCCTAAGTTCATTAATATTATTTTCAAGCTTCCTTCTTCCATTCGTGTTCAAAATGCCTTAACTAGGAGTAAGTTTGCTATTCTTAGAGCCATCATTCAAGTTGTTCGTTACTCTCTTTCTTGCATCGAATATGAATTATATTCTTTGCATTTACAGTTAAGGAAAACTGTAATTTATTTCCCTTTCCTTGAGAAACGGATTTTTGCTTACGTCGATTTCAAATCTAGGTGTCACAATGCTATTTTGGATAAAAAGTTTCCTTCTCTTCTGACTTCTAATTCTTCTGCTCCTAGTATTTCTCCTCTTGAGAAAAATTATGTTGTCAATTTACCTTCTCACTCTCTTACTGATTCTCAGCGTGATGTTCTCTCACTTGGCTTGAATTTTTCGTGCATTTCTAAGCCTTCTATTCCGAACTTAATTGCTCCCATTGAACATTCTTTCAAAAACAGTAAAATTTCTTCTGGTCAACTTGATTCTCTTCGCTACCTTTTGGCTAATGTCATTTCTTCTAATAAATCTTTTAATAAGTCTAATCTTTCTTCTTCTCAGAAATCTGCTCTCAGTGAACTTAATTCCGTTCCTAACGTTCTTATTACTAAGGCTGATAAAGGCGGTCAAACATTTCTTCTCAATAAATCTGATTATATATCCCACGTTGAATCTATGTTAAACTCTGGTCCATATTCCAAATTAAAAAAGGATCCTTCTACTAAGCATTTATCTGACATCAAGCATGTCATTAAAAATTCTGTCTTTCTTAATGATAACACTAAACGTTTGGTCACCCCTACTATCACTAATTGTGCTCGTTTCTATGCTCTTCCTAAGGTCCATAAACCTACTCTTTCCTTTCGCCCTATCGTTTCCAATATTGGTACTGCTTCTTATAAACTTGCCAAGTTCCTTTCTAAGTTACTCGCTCCTTTATCTTCCACTAACTTTCATACCGTGAAAAACTCTTTTGATTTTGTTGATAAAATTAAACGCCTTTCTCCTTGCAATTATATAATGGTTTCCTTAGATGTTAAATCCCTTTTCACTAACGTGCCTGTTCAAGGGGCAATTGATTGTTTGAAAAGAAGGTTGCGCGAATTTCATTACTCTTCCATTGAGATTGATGAAATCCTGCATTTAGTTAGTATTTGTGTCAGGCAAACTGCTTTTCAGTTTAACAATTCTTTCTATTCTCTAACTGAGGGTCTGGCCATGGGTAATCCATTGTCTCCTCTTTTATGTGATATTTATATGCATTTTGTTGAAGAAAATCTCTTCAGTTTATATAAATTTTCTTTCTGGTTTAGGTATGTTGATACACTTTCATTTTAATTCCATCTGACCTTGATCTTTCTAATCTCCTTTCTCTTGTTAATTCTGTTGACCCTTGTATTCAATTTACTCTCGAAGTCGAAGAGAACAATTCTCTTCCTTTCCTTGACGTCTTGGTTTCAAAACTCCCAGATCGGTTCTCTACCTCCGTTTATAGAAAACCTTTCGCTGTCTCCCTTCCTCCTCATGCCCTTTCAAATCATCCTCCTCAACAAAAAGTGGCGTCCTTTTATACTTTTGTTTTTAGGGCGTTACGCATTTGTTCTGACTCTTCTGCTCTGAATAAAGAAATTAATTATCTGAAATCTCTTGCCCTTGCTCGTGGTTATAATCCCTCTTTGATTGATAAAGCTTTGTATAAATTTAATAAGCCTAAACGTCCTTTTTCTGATTCAAATAATACTCCTAATTTTAATTCTATAATAGTTCTGCCCTTTTATTCTCTTCTGTGTTTCAAAATTGCTAAAATACTTTCTCGTTTTAACTTTAAAGTTATCTTCAAACCTATGAATAAAATTAAATTCTCTTCTCTAAAAGATCCTGTTCCTACTGAGAACCGGTGGGGTGTTTATTTCATTCCTTGCTCTTGCAATTTAGGTTATATTGGTCAAACAAAGAGAGCTTTAAAATTCAGATTAGGCGAGCATCAGAGATATATTGCAAATCAAGAAATCTCTAAATCTTCGATTGCTTCTCACTGTTGGTCTTCCAGTCATTGTTTCAATTTCTCCATGGCCAAAATTATTTCTTCCCCTGCCTCTCCCTCTCACTTGGATTTTCATGAAGCATATTTTATTTCTAAAAATTCTGCTAATCTTGTCAATGATCTCCAATCATCTCCTTTCCTATCTCCAGCGTGGAAATTAATTTTGTAATTCTTTTCCCTTTTCTCTTGTTTCTTTTCTTTTTATTTTATAAAATAATAATAATAATAATAATAATAATAATAATAATAATAATAATAATAATTTGGATTTTTTTCTTGTTCTTTTATAATTCTTTATTTATTATTTTTATTTATATTTTTAATTTACTTCTTTTATTTTTATTTTTTCTTTTATTTCCATTTTTTCCATTTCATTTCCATTTTTTCCATTTCATTTTCTCTTCTATCTTTTTTCAACACATTTCCCTTTTGCATATCCCTCTATCAGGTAGCGCCATCTGTCGTATTCTTCTCAACATTCTTTATCTTCAGTTCATTTTTGAACTTGTTCGTTTACGGACACGTGTATGCTGTAGCTGATGACGAGCTGTTATGTTTTTAGCTCGAAACGCGTCCTGTGTTTTGTTTTAATTTTATGGTGATTTTTTACAAAGTTTTATTATTTTAATTGAAACGGGTGATTTTTTCATAATTTCGTTAAGGGATGGCAGGCTGATTTATTGCTTTTTTGAAGATAGAAGGACTTTTCTATAAAGAATTTTTCTGTATTTTCTTATGTCCGAAAGTAACGTACGTAACAAAGCATTTGATTTTATTATTATTATTACTGGCAAACAAAAAGTTAATTATGCATATATATATGTATACAGACACATTTACTACATTCTTAGTCTTAAGAATTTTTTAAATACTAAGAGCAACGTCCAAAATCTGTAACTTACGTGCGAAAAAATGTCCAAAATTTGTAACGTACACAGCTGCTAATTAAATGCTTTAATCATTAATTTTCCAGAATAGTTGCTGTCTTTTAATGTTTATGTATAATTTTGTAGACATACTATTAAAAATATTTATATATTATATTCATAGACAAAATACTATACTATTAAAAAAATTGGCCTTAAATTTGAAAATTTGAAAAATTACATATAGTTAACGTTTAATGGTCCCACCTTTTGAGAATCTCCCACTAATAATCTTAAATTAAGGTGCTTTTAAATCTTGTTTTTAGAATTTGGCAATGTTGAATTCCCTGTCTGTTTCTTTTTCGGATATTTTGTATTATTGCCGACAGTTTTTTACAAAAAATAAGAAAAACATATGGATACTCAGATATGTCTACATTTGCTCTGAAATTTTAAAATCTATATCTTGATTATTTTTTTTTTAATTTCAGCCCATTTATGAAAATTGTTATTAACTTTCATTTTCACTTTGAAATCAAGTACAGTTCATACGTCATTTTCGGGAGAAAAAGAAATTTTTTTGGTGTGATTTTAAGGATTTGTTTAATCAAGATCTCGATTAATTACTGGAAGATATTTAAGAAATAAACATTATTGAAAGGAGAATGAAAATTACTATATTGGGCTTAAAGGTTGAATTCGGATTATTTTTATTAAAATGGAAATGTTGATTCAAAACAAGAAAAATATCTAAAAATCGCTTAAAAAATTTAATTAAACAATCGAATAAAAAAATCCCAAATTGAGCTTTGAAGTGCAAAACTATATATAGAGAGGTATCTTTTTACCATATTTTGTAGTTCTACGTGCAGATGTTTCTTCAGAACTCAGCCGACAAACATACATGCAGACACAACCTCCTTTATTTAGTATTATGGATTTAACTCTATTTCCATATATTATTGTAGTACAGGTTTTGGACACTGAATGTTATTTTTCCAATAGTTGTTAATTTGTTTTTATTTAATATGAAATCCTTTTATT
Organism: Maratus speciosus; assembly: GCA_963932465.1. Lineage (NCBI taxonomy): Eukaryota > Metazoa > Arthropoda > Arachnida > Araneae > Salticidae > Maratus > Maratus speciosus. Next base: position 433,864,029 of record OZ010789.1, on the reverse strand, counting down.
TAATATGAAATCAATTTTAACCATAATGCCAATATTCATGTATCAATTGAATTGCAAACTACAGGTTGTTAAGAAATGTAAGTACATTTATGAAAATTTCTAACATTTCATTGCTGTTAACCAGGTATTTTTTGCCTCAGAAATGTCTAAATAAATGCTGTTGTATTTTGACCACACTTTGTACATATATATATATATATATATATATACCCTATATATATAAAATCCTAATGAATCGAATTGAAACGAATTTATGTAACGATTCTATGACACGACTGATTAAACAACTGATTACGTTTCACGGTGATTTCTCCTAAAATATGGAATACTTTGCGATGAAATTAAAACCAAAAATCCGTATTGATCCACAGGTCTCAAAACCGGTATTAGAATTTTAAAATTCGAATTACTTTTCGAAATATTAATTTTTTTCTAATTTTAAATACTTTTTTCTAATGATGGTAACTCAAATTTTAATCATAGCAGATATTTTTTTTCATATTTTAGAAAAAGGTTATTTTAAATTAATTTGGCGACGAGTTTGGCCTCCCATAAATGCATGCTGAGAAATGCATCATGTTACTTTTATCCAGAATTAAATTTGTATTTCATTATCATTTATTTAATACAAAACTTTCATTTAAAATTGAAACCTTTAAAATAAATGGCTTTTACTTCATCCTTTTTTTTTAAACGAAACGAAAAGAAAAATATTAGACACAGATGTCATATACGCAACGGGGTACCTAATTGGCGCCAAAATGGTGTTATATTGCCTGACATGGTAACCCGGCTATTGTTGCTTATTTATTAATAAATGTTTATTTGAATTTATTTTCTTTTTATTTACGAAAAAATGTTATAAATCGTTTTGTTCTATAGTTAATAATTAATTTTTTTTTTATTTATTGTTATTTCATTTTAAAAATAACAGAAAATAATTTAAAAATACTTATGTAACAAGTACTTAAAAACGAGGTTTTCGCCAAATTCTCGTAAAAAAAAAAAAAAATCACGCCAAACCCGGTGCGTATGTGACAATGTAACAAATCATGAGATTTAATTTCCACTTCAAAGCAACGTTTTAATGTTATTACTTCTCTTGTTGACTAATTTCGCCAAATTATATAAATAGCCAAATTATACAAATTGACATTTTTTTTTTTTTTAAATAACAAAAGAACAAATAAATTAGTATAACATTAATAAAAATACAAATAAAACGTCGAAATAAAAATCACTTGATGGCGTGAACATGTGTAACTTCCTTAAAGTCAAGTGAATGTGACATTTACGATCAACCATTATTAGCATTTAATCTTATAGTTTGGCGACAGATTTTTGGTCGATGGGATAACCAAGTAGCACCGATTTAATTTACCTCTCGAAAAATAAAAAAATGCTAACTGGCGAGTTAAAAAAAAGCTATTGGCGAGTTAAAAAAAAAAAAAAAGCTATTGGCGAGATTTTCACCCGCCTAACATAAAAGTACTAGGAATTCTTTGTGATCATGGCAACTTTTATGTAGTTTTATTCGAAAAAATAATTTTGATTCTTTAATCAAAATGGAAACCTTTCTTATGAAAAGCGAAGGAATCAGCCCGTTGTTTATGGCAGTTACATGACTTGGACTATTATAATATCAACGAAATAATGGGGATAGAATAATATTCGGCGACTTATCACACCTCTGGTTGGCTAACATTAAAGTACCACAATGGCCGCCTGGAATATATAAAGCGAAGGGATCCGCCTGGAGCTGGTTGATGATAGTCACATGACTTAGGCTATTATTATAGAGATTGTTTTCAATTTTAAAAACAGCGCGAAGAATAATATTTCCTAACGATTAAAAATTTATTTTCACGTGACTATTAAAAACAGAAAAAAACCTTTAAAATTACTATTAAATGAGTACGTGTTAAAAGCAGGAAATTATTGAAAATTATGTCCTGAAAATTGTATTTACACGTGAATATTACAAAGGAAAGGAAACTTTGAAATAATAAATACATTGATATGCGTTTAACCCATTCACGGACAAGGCTCTTCTATTCGTAAAATCAAGAAATCAGTGAATGGCACCAGAATTTACAAACAAATTTCGAAATTCAAAAATGCTTTTGTTCACTTACTTAATAAAAGGGAAATTTTCATCCCAATATTCTGATGCTAATGTGGCATTTAAGAATTAAAATTAAGTGGTCCAAAAACGAACCACCACCCTTGAAGGGGTTAAAGCAGCAAATTTTAGTAATTGTATTATGTCAATCGTTTTATAACGCTGTTAAGAAATACCGAAAGACAAAGACTCTGTTCACTTAATTCATTTTATTTTAGCTTCTTTTCAAATGTTTAACTGATCTTCTTTAACCAAACACGAAAACAATCATTGGATGTCTTAACAGCAACTGATTCTACCTTAAATTTTTGCAATCAAAGGGAAATGCATGGAAACCCGTTTACAGGGAGATCGCTACAGGTTTTTTCAGTATAATTCAATCTTCTCTAATCTTTTTAAAGCCGATCAGATTAGCGTGCTTTTAGATTCTACAATGTCTGAACGGGGGTTGGCGAGCGTAGCTTGCAGGGGGCTGAGCCCCCTAGTATATATATATATATATATATATACAAGGTGGCCATAAATAAACTGGCGGTACTCATAGCGTTCTGTAGCGCGATCTAATTGAGAGAATGATGTCAAATTTTGTAAGATAATTAAACAAGACGGGGTGACGAAGGAAAAAATAGTTCCAAAAGTCACCGCTAGGGGAATATGTGGCGCTGTGTAACGCAAAAGAGAGTGTTATTGCCGTATTGAACTTGAATTAAATCGTTAAATGTGCTTAATCAGAAGTAATTTTATTTCAGTATAGATTCTGCATTTTTTTAAACTCTCTTTTTTGTTACACAGCGCCACATATTCTCCTAGCGGTGAATTTTGGAACTATTTTTTTCGCGGAATCCTTCGTCCCCCGTCTTGTTTAATCTTCTTACAAAATTTGGCGTCATTCTCTCAATTAGATCGCGCTACAGAACATTCTGAGTACCGTCAGTTTAATTATGGCCACGTTGTATTTGAAAAAAATATAGCTGGGAATAAATAGGTTTCGATAAATTACTCATGCTTGAAAGATGTATTTATTATCTTATTTAAATCAATTTAATATTTCCAAATTTAAGTCTTTAATAATACTTTGATTATTGAATCTCTGTAATGATTTCTAACTTAATTTGTATATATATATATAAAATATTTGATAGGGTTTAAAGTTTTAATATTTCATGCTTATTTCATTATTTCTTCTTTAACCATAATAAAAAAAATTACTTTATATTTCCTTTCGGATGTATTTTTATGAGATTTAAACGTGAATGTACAGTTTCTTAATTTATGATAGATAGATTTCCAATTACATAATTATACATTTCCTTATGTTTTAAATATTTTATTCTCTAATAAAATTGAAATACTTTTCCCTAAACTTTACAATAAAAAAATGGTTATTTTGAATTTATATATGAATAAAACATTTCTACATTTTTTTATTGTGAAGATATATCCGTTCTTTTTTAATTCCTCACGTATTTATTTTACAACAAATATTGCTTCTGTAAAAATATCTGATGAATATTTTTATCCGTAATGAGGTTAATTTCTTTATAATAACACTACATAGTTTAGTTATACAAAGTATTGGTATACATGATAGGATTTCGCTTAATACTCATTAAACATGGATTGCTATTCGGAAGTAAAAAACGTGAGTGGCACTTTTGAATTATTCATTTGACGACAATTTTTTGTAATGTGATGTGATAAACCCAAGAAAAAAATTCTATTCTTTTTAAAGTGAGATAACTGCTATTGAGAGACAGTAAAGTTATCATCGAAGAAGTTTCTTCTCGTATAACTGAATGAGATTGTTTGATATACAATTGAACTGGACATTCAAATTACATCCCTCTAAATTTCTGTAGATTATAAAACATAACAAATTCTTTACTTTAATGGCAAAAACTATTTTTTCAATGATACATTTTATTCCATATCTTAACTTGAATAATTTAGTAAAGTCACAATTAATTCAGGTGAACAAAATATGGAATATTTCGAAATAATAAAATAGATTCCATATTTTTAGAGCTAAATACGGTATTCCAATCCTTCTTATATACATATAAATGTAACGAATTGGAACTGTACCAATGAAAATCTGCGTAGATACCGCAAAACGCACATGAATGGTCACAGATTTCTGACTTTGTTATCGGGAATTGTGCTTGACGAAAACCATGAAAGTAGATAATTTAGATACAATGTCCAGGGAAAGGGAAGAATCTTCTGCATTTCGATAGACTTTTTAAGGTGTCTATTGCATAAGTTACTTTTACAGAAATAATATAATTTTTATTAACTAATGAGAAGGGGGGGAGGGTCGTCTGCTTTTTTAATCTGAAAATTCAATGCATAGAAAATAAGTAAAATCCAAAATGGACTCGAAAAACAATTACGTCTGGGGTTGGCTAGAAAATAGGGATTGCTTATCAATTATGTGGGAGTTTGGTGAGCATAGCGGGCTGGGTGAATCGGAGCCCCCCTAGTGTTACAAATAATAACTATAAATAATTATTTCTTTATTCAAACTTTTACGACAATAGCAATTTTATAAAAAAAAATAAACTCATAAATAAATAAATAATATTTTATTAACTTTTAATAATTACGTCTCAGGATTTTTCTATTTTTTGTATTTTTTTTTCTAATTTACTGAAAGCTAATAAATAATTTAGATAAATTTCTGAGGGTATTTGTTTATACTTTATACATTATCTTGCATATCGCATTAAAAAGAAAGATTTTTTATTATCTAATAACGATATTAAACATAAATTTATTCATCTAATAAAATATCTAATGTAATTTTTCTATGCAAATATGGCGCTACAGTCAGGATATTATTAGATAGTTCTTATACGTGATTCTGAACGCCTGACTACATTACACAGATGGAAGTTTAAGATTTTGCTAATTGATAATCAAATCTAAAAGTTCACTTAATAATAGAAGGTATGACATTCTCAAAAGATTCGTTCGACAGTGATTGGCATGTGATGTGAAGTCTTTACATTTTGAAAGCAATATAAATGAAAATGATTATGTGAAATACTCTTATCATCGCAAAACTTTGTTCACGTATATCTGATTCGGATCATGGATGAGTAAGTTTACGCAGTTAGATTGAACTTTCTAAAATTAAATTCCTCTGAAAATTTTGAGATTAGAAAACTCAATTAAATGTTTATTATAATAAAGACGATTAAAGTTAATGCTTTTAATGATAAATTCTGTTCTGCTTCAGAATTCGAAAAATTTAGGGACGCTCTAGTCTTTGATTTGATATTTTACAGTTATTCGTGAATAACCTTGATATCTTTCGATTTCAGTTTGGCAATAGAGTTTTATATATTTGTATATATTCGTATAAAATATATCAATATATTGTATAGTCAAATAATTCATATTCTCAAATAATCAAAGTATTTTTACGCTGTTCTATTCATGCAAAGTTAAATAAATGTAATGCTGAGAAGTGTAAGACATACATAATAAAGAAAAGATTACATGATGGATTCAGTAGAGCAGAGGCAAGCATTCAACATTCAAGGTCTAGAATATTTTTATAGATAGGAAATCTACATTAATAAAAGAAATACGCCTAACTAAATATAGAGTGTTGGCAGTGGGATACTTTATTTTACTCCAGTTTCCTCGATTGGTACCATTTTTATGAAATGGTAAAATTCCCTTGATTTCGCGTTAATTAATATGTCATTAAACAAGACGAATTTTACGATTTTTAAAAAAGTGGTGCCAACCTAGAAATCTGAATTTTTTTTTTTTTTTAAGTAGCCCACTGGTAACACTGGAAATATACATATTTTCAGAATCTATATTCATCTTATTTTTGACACAGTTGGGGACGTATGATTCGCTAATAAGTCCATTAATGAGAAATTTACTATGTTTAATAAAAAATGGAAAATCTCATTCGGGATTTTCTTTCTTCAAATTGTATAAAGACACTTAGATTTTTTTTTTTTTTTTTTTTTTTTTTTTTTTTTTTTTTTTTTTTACATTTATAAAAGTTTAGATAATCTCCATGATTTTTGTCAATTTGAAATATTTGAAATAATCATTAATATGACAAGAGAATTAAGCACATTTTTCAATAACTGGGTGGCCACTTATTAAATGTATTAATTAATCGACCGATCGTCTTTTTTAAAATCAAAGTTGAAAAGCATTTCTGAATTCGGTTTGTCTGTCCGTCCGCCCTCCGTGCTCTCACTAGCGTAAATATTATGCAATCGCCATGTACTTGATATATGATAGTGTGGATTACAATGTCATTGTCGCTATACAAATGTTGTTTGAAGTACTTATAGTTCATTTATTGTTAGTCGGCAGAGGCTGTCAAAATAATGTCTTTACATTAACTTCAATTGAAAAAAGCATTTGTAATGCATTTAGTTATGCTACACTATTTCAAAAGTATTGCAATTTATATACATCCCTAAACTGCATTACACGGTAGGGTGGGTCGAAAAAACCGAAATATTTTTAATCGAAATGTAATAGAGCGGTAAAGTTGCCTTTTGTAATAAAGAATAAATTCGTAAAATATTCCATCGATCGGGTAATATCTTTTACCGCCGCAAAGGGGCTAAAGTTTCCAAAAATCGCAAAAAACATGTTTTTTTTTCAATATATTTTTTTAATTATCCAAGCGTACGAATACTATTTCTAATAGGACGCAATAGCTACATAAAGATATAAGAAATGTCCCAGTAAATGTTCATTATGATAAAGTCATATCTTTTATTGACACAAAGGGACCATATTTTTAAAAAGAATGTAAAAATTTCAAAATTTCATTTTTTTTCTAAATTTTTATAATTTTCATAATATGTCTAGAAGTAAATAAATTTACTTCATATCTATTAATATGTCATAAATTTTGTTAAGAATTTGTAATAGATTGGAAAATAAAAACGGTAATCATTCATTTTTCTTGACGATCGCTTCATCTACCGCTGTTTTGCTGCATATCAACAGTTCATATACCACAAATCACAAAAAGGATATAAAATGAGCAAAATATTTTAGTATTTTATTAATTAAAATACAGAGATTGTTAACTGAAACGGATTAAATAAACTTAAAATGAAGAAGTATTTAAAGTAATTGAATTTTATAATATGACGTGCTTCCAAATAAAGCCATTGTTCCTCAAGAGGCCGAAATTGATCATATGTGATCCTCCCTCCTGTTCTGGTCCACAAACTTTACCGGCACTTCAGAGGCTAATTTCACGCATCTTTCTACTGATTGAGTGGGACAAGGAAAATTATAAAAGCTGGTATCTTTAATCGAACATTCTAAATTCACCAGAGTTGTTAGAACGTCAGTCGATAGACAAACCGTAACAGGTGGTTTCGTTAGTTTACAGTTTCGCAACTCGATTAAATCCATACAATTTTAAGCTACAAAGTTCAAGTCTGGAATGACGAAGTGACGGATGGCACTATTCGTACCCACAGAACTTCGTGTTTTGGCAATTTTGTTTATGGCTGGGGCCTGATGCCCTCTCCTTCATATGCTATCATTTCAATGAGGCGATTTTCATGATTTGCGAAACAGGAATTTCGTGAAATTACGGGAACTACAATCTTTCGTAGATGATATGGCAAGTAACGGAAGTTACTAATTAAAGTCCACAAAACCTGAAAAACATGATGGATTCATTTTAATTGTGAACCAATTCATGCAGTACACTTTCAGGATGTACTCTTGAAAGTGTACTGCATCAGCCGATTGCCAAAGCACGAAGTTCTGTGGACACGAATAGTACCATCCGTCATTTCGTTATTTCAGACTTGAAGTTTGAAGCTTAAAATTGTATGGCTTTAGTCGAAAGGTAAAATTGTAAACTAACGAAACCACCTGTTACGGTTATTCTATCGACTGATGATCTAACAACGCTGGTGAGTTTAGAATGTTCGATTAAATATACCAGATATTATTACTTCCCTTGTCCCACTCAATCAGTAGAAAGATGCGTGAAATTAGTCATTGAAGTTCTGGTAAAATTTGTGTATCAGAACAGACTGAGGATCACATATGATCATCTTCGGTCTCCCGAGTAAGAGTGGCTTTATTTGAAAGCAAGTTATATTATAAAACTCATTTACTATAAATACTTCTTCATTTTAGGTTTATTCAATACGTTTAGATTAAACATTTCTGTATATTAAATAATAAAATGCTAAAATATTTTGTTCATTTTATAACATTTTTGTGATTTGTGGTATATGAACTGTTGATATGCAGTAAAACAGCAGTAGGTAGAGCGATCGTCAAGAACAATGAATGATTATCGTTTTCATTTTCCAATCTTTGACAAATAGTTAACAAAATTTATGACATATTAATAGATATAAAGAAAATTTATTTACTTCTAGACATATTATAAAAATTATGAAAATTTAGAAAAACTGAAAATTTGAAATTTTTACATTTTTTTTTTAAATATGGTCCCTTTGTGTCAATAAAAGATATGACTTTATCATAATGAACATTTACCGGGACATTTCTTATATCTGCATGTAGCTATTGCGTCCTATTAGAAATAGTATTCGTACGCTTGGATAATTAAAAAAATATATTGAAAAAAACATGTTTTTTGCGATTTTTGGAAACTTTGGCCCCTTTGCGGTGGTAAAAGATATTAACCGATCGGTATAATATTTTACGAATTTATTATTTATTACAAAAGGCAACTTTTCCGCTCTATTACATTTCAATTGTAAATATTTTGGTTTTTTCGACCCACCCTATTACACGGCCCTTACGGTGAATACGGTGTGCAAAAAATTTATCGCTCATTTACAGGAACACACAAAATAATTAGACTACAGCACTGTTTAAGATCAATAATTGCCTGCAGTACGTTTTCAATTATGTTATAATGTATATGTAATATTTTCAGTTATGCTATATATTATTAATTTTAAACTTAAGTAATATTGGTTTGTGTTTGTATTGCTTTGCGATTATAAATTATATGGATCATGTACAGTGCTGCGCAAAAGAATGAACGCTAGACGTCTAGAAATGTGTTCTACATTTTATTTCTAAACTTTTTTGATTCCATGTTCGTATTTCGATAGTCGGCCAGCAGTTTTTTTTACAACAAAATATAATACATTTTTTATATATTGAAACAACTACTTAATAAATATTTGAAAACTTTCAGTGATTTTATATAAAGTGTGGTAGACTCTTTAATATCAGACCTAGGTTACGTTAGAGTTACATTACATACACTTTTGAATTTTTTTAAACTAGTAGACATAACCAGTCTTTCAAAATAAGACACATTAAAATATAATGTGTTTAAACACATTCATATATTTCTGTTGTTAACACATTAATGTATTTATATAGTTCTTGAAGTTGATATTTTTTGAGGCGTAATTATGACCTTATTTATTGATGAAGTATGTGTTTTTTTTAAATTATTATTTAATGATATTCGATATTTATAGTACAACCTAGTGAAGAATTCATAATTAATTTTAATCAAAGTCCAATTGTGTATTTTTATTAAAAAGTTTTAGTATGGAATAGCTTGAATTATTGAGATACTTTTCTTGAATTGCTCTGACAGTGTACAGAAATTAATTTATTAAATGTTGTAGAAGAATCAAAATTTAGTATGCGGATTTCTGGTACTATACGAGAATATTTTACTCTTAACCGGCAACGTGAAAATCCCATGCACAAACAGAACACTTAACAATTTACCAAATAGTGAATTTAAACATTTAATCTTTAATAGTAATGCATTAACAGGACTAATTTTTTAATATAACATAATAAAAATAATTTTGGAATGTCGGAGAAAGAAAATATTAAGGGCAAATATGTAGAGGCAAACATCTCACAGACGTACGTTTCCGGTTAAGGATTAACTTCCATTTTGTATGAATTCTTATGTTTCTTATTCTTCTCACTTGCTACCTCCCACTGGGCAACCACACAAATTGAATGCCAATCTACAACTCCTGATCCTTTGAGATACAGTGGTTAAATCATTAGTTTAATCGTTACAAATATTTTAGAAAAAGCTTTTTGTACCAAAAATACATTCGTTAACTATAACTATCTATCTTGCTATAATTTTAAATTGTAGTTCGGAAGCAAATTTCTCTTTTATTTTATATTTTATTTCTTATTCTATTTTATTCATGTTTTAGTTTCCTTATGTATTATTTCTACTTCATTCATCAAGATTTTTATTCATTATGATTTGGTGCATTTTTTTTCGGGAACTGATTCTCTATTTTCTTATTCATTTTGAAAACTTTCTAATCAATATTTATATTTTAAAAGGGTTTAATCAAAGAAATAGAATGCGAAATGTAAACAAACAAAATAAGAGTTTTAGTAAAGTTGCTGTTATAATGTCTGATTCGAAGTAGTATAAATTATTATTCGAAAGCAGGAGAGTGTTGTTACTTGGTTACTGTCTGATATACAATATGGGAGATAAATTAAATACATTATAAGTATAGATATTTTTAAATACGGAAACAGGTTCTTTAAACTGCCAAAATTTGACAAAGTTCATCGTTGATGGCGTACCTCATATATGTGACGAAAAAAACTTTGCATGTGGCAATTTCTTAATGTCTTATCCTATTTAATATTCTTTGTCTTATAAGAAAGCTCCAATTTACTATAACAAGTATCATATACTATATTGTGCAGTTAAAACAAAATTGGTTTATGTATAAGTTTACATTTTATGTTAATTTAATTGTATTACTTAAGTTTTTATCACATTAAGAAATGTTCGAATATTTGTTTTGCTAAATTACTTATTAGGTAGATTTCGTATAAAATACTACCTATTACATTCTCCCCTATGTTGGAATTCGGAAATATATTTGCAGATCTACACCGATCGTGAGCCCTAGAACACAAAACCACCCTCAGTAAAATACTTTATATATATATATATATATATATATATATATAACTTTTTATGGACACGATAACTTCAGTAATTCTGCACTAATCTCTTCAAAACTGATACATTCAAGGGGCATAAAACCTCGGTCAAGTTCGTTAATGGGTAAAATTGGACCAAGGGGATAGGAATAGGGAGGGGTTTGTGAAGACCGAAAAAACCCCCCATAACATCTTAATTTTTGTACATATCAAATAAGTTTAAAGTTTTTATTACTTCTAAAAATAGGGCTAAAAATTTATGCATCACAGATTTTTAATAAAATTGAAAATGGACTCAAGGGGTGCAAAAATAGGATTTTAAGGGGGAAAAACTCATAACTTCGTTAATTCTCAAGATATCAAATCCAATTAAATTTATTATAAATCTTCTTAACATTATCTAAAACTTTTATATTGACAAGTTTTTGATAAGACCAATTCTTACCGCAAAAATATTTAAAACGAAAACAAAAAAGGGGTGGGGGATGAAAAAGAAAAGATCCATAACTTCGTCAATTCACAAGATATAAAATACACATAAATTTATTACATATCTTCTTAATATTATCTACAACATTTATACTGACAAGCTTTTGATAGGACCAATTCTTACAACAACAACAAAAAATAATATTAAAAGTACATAGCGGTTGAAGAAAAGTATCATCGTATTAAGCGTGTATTCAAATCCAAACTGCTTATTTTCTGACTCATTTTTAAATTCATTTTTGCTCTCAAACGCATCCAATTGGTAGATTATCTTATTCAGAAACTATATAATGTCCCGTAATGGTCGATTTTTTTATAGAGGCAAAATATATTTCAAAAAATGATGTCAAAGTGGGCATTTGGAACCGAATTTCCCGAAGCGATTGTTTGGAAACGAAAAATATTCTCCTACTGAGAAAATAATTGTTTATAAATCAAGTTTTAATTAATTGAACGAAAAATAAAACCACAGGTGCACATATACTGGGTTTTTGATATGACCTACATTGAAAAACTTGTAGATCCCAAGATTTCTTTTTTTTTTTTTTTTTTCCTAAGGAACTCGAAATATCAAGATTTTTTTTTCTTTACAAACATAGTCGTGAGTTTTAAACTTCTTGCTTCAGAAACACTATAATAGGTCATTTTAAACATCTATACGTTTAATACATTCAACGAAAATTTCCTGAAATTCTAGGTAACCATTTTTCAGAATGATCAAAATCACAAACATTGATCAAAATCGTTGTTTTGAGAAAACTGACATTATATATTAAATCACCCTTGATCGTATGAAAAAAAAACTTAAATTATTTCAGACATAACTTCTCTTATAAAGCGAATTTTTCTATAGAGTTTGTTTTTAAATGTACCTAAAGAATTATATTTAATTAAAAGCCATTTACAAAAAATCGATTTTAGGACGCTTTAAAGAATACCTGACCCTTTAAAACGGTTGTAATTGTAATTACTATTTAATTTTATATATAAAATTAAAATTAAAAGAAATTAGATTAATAAAGTGGTTTATAGTAGTGCAAGTATATACATTAGAGTACTAAATATTGTTGCTGTAAATAACAGAATCCTTAAATATTGTATCTAATCGCACTGAAAGAATTTTTTAATGAACCTTGAAAATATTTAAAAAGTATCCGTCTACACTTTATGACATCTTAAATTAATTCAGGCATACTGAAGTCTAGTGTTCTTGTAATATGTTGTGAAGTAAGTTTCACAGATGTTTTGTATACATCTGTGAAACTTACTACATACCATATTACAAGAAAACTTATAAAACACCTTTTAGAATTTTATCTAGGTAATACCCATTACTATTAATGCTCTCGTATCGAATAAAGTGATAAACTTGTTTAAAACTGTTTTATCATGTCGATTGTTAGCCTACAATGTCGAAATAGCAATTTACGGTCTTTATGTGGCACGTCTGAAATCACTGTAGCTACATAATGAACACACGTTTTCGCTGTAAATTCTAGAATGAGGTAGATAATTTAAATTAAGCGTCATCAAATCTATGACGATTGAAAGTTGTATAAGAAAAGATATACATTCGTGTTCAATTACAGTTAGAATTTTTAGTTTGTTTGAATATGAAAATTTTCGATTACATACTATTAAATAAACCATAGTAACATTTAAATGAGGTAAAGCAATTATTGGTTTCCGTTTATGGAATTGTATTTTAGAATTAGACCGATTATTCTTCAAATCAGATATCTTGAAACTGGATACAAATGTAAAACAAATAAATGTCTTTTAGAAAAACCTGGCATTCAAAGAAAGCTGTCATAAACAGACTATAATGGGATTGTACAGGCTAACAGGTTCACAGGATTTGAAATGTTTTACAGCTCTAACAGTTCTGGCATATGCTTTTTTAACTTTCAAAGATTTTTGCAAATAATTTATCATTTCGTTATTATGTCTGCAGCAAACTGTCAGCCATTGAACTGTTTTTATAGAAAATTGCCACATAACGTTAATTTAACTTTATTCTGATCATATTATTTCCAATATTATGGTAATAATGGATTGTGTTTCGGAACCAATAAATTTTGGAAATGATCTTGGCCGGCGCGTCCCGGACGGGGTCAGGTAGTCGATGCATCTCCACTTCCGGCCCAACCATTGGCCACTTAGCAACACAGAGGTTTCCGTCAATGGCGTGATCCTGTGGAACTGGCGCGATCCTGTGGAACATTGACCCCTCATGGATGGAACGGTGGTAGCTCGTTTTGTTTTGAAGAAAGCACGCAGGGGTGAAAGATGTGTGTTTTATAGAACCATTGTTTTTTCTTAATGAACAGGATGTCATTAAAGTACTTCTGAAAAAAAAAAATTTTTTTATTATTTATGAAAAACAGTATGTTCCCGAAATGGGAGCAATGGCGCTTAATGGGGGGTAATGTTTTTTACAAAAATATACTTTTGCCTCCGTGTAGTTCTGACCGTTATTTTTCAATTCTTTAGAAATAAAAAGGACTATATCATTCTGAAACATATATTTTAGGAAAAATTGAGATAAATTACATCTACAATTATAATAAACATCTACAGTTATAATAAATTAAAGAAAATCAAATTACCTGTTCATAAGCATTTTCATTATATATCTCTTTATGTTTCATCATTACATTATCATTTCTCTCAATTTTACATGAAAGACGACTGAACAATTTTTATCCAGCACTACATTGCACTTTTTTACAGGAAACTAGAGTATTTTTTTTAAATACTTTACACCTAGATTGTTTCCCAGAATTTTCTAGAAAGCGGTTCACGCCATCAAAACGCACGTCATTTAATAGAAATCCCAGAAGGGTCCTAACGGCGACGTTATTATATTTTCTGTTCTACGTTCATCAAAGACGAAACAATTTCACGGAGAAAATCTATCTGAGTAAGTTTTCCTTTACATTCCTAATGGATTCGTCAAGCTGCTGCAAGTCCCATATTTAGTGTGTTGGTGAGAAATGGCCACAACCATTTCTTCACCTTTATTTTTGGGCGATAAATAATCAAAAAACGATCAAGCAAATCGACACCTCCCATGTTTTTGTTCTAAGATGCTATAGCATGGGGCTGCGGTATATAATTTTTTTTTTTTATCCGCCATGCTCCATCGTTTTGCCGAACGTACTGGTTCTATCGGTTCAAAATTTAAAGCCAGAAAAAAAAAAAACGATTGTCTTTCCAATGCTAATTGATTCGTAGAAATAGAGTCAAATGTTCCTCTGTGTTTTTTCTTGTAATCTATCAAAGGACAATTTTATAACCTGTTTTTCTGAATTGATCCAGTGGTCCGAAAATGCCGATTCGTCTGAAATATTCATCTATAATAGCATGTCTGCGTTTAATTTTCTTCTTTTTTTAATCAGTAAATCACATACTTCTCCGTGGACTTTTGATTTGGAATTTACGGAATGCTCAACCTCACCAGGTATATCACGGGTAAATCGTCGCATAAATTGTTTTTTCTATTACATCTTCTTCGTATGTTACTATTCCGGGATCAGGTGGCACAGAAACGATTTCCGGATCATCCGAATAATCATCTGAATCTATTTGTTCAAAATAATCGAAAACTTGAGACGCAGTTAAAAATTTCACAGGCATCTTTTCCTTAAAATTGAAATATATGATATGATAAAATAGAAAAGCCTGCTAAAAATATATCTGTCAGCAAACATAAGAAATCTAATAAAGTAAGAAACAGATTTTAACAGTAACACTTCCAAGAAAAGTTTGCTAGGAATGAAAAAAAGCATTTCCAAAACTTCTATACAGATTGTTTTCGTGCGCATAATAGAAGCTCCGTATTTGGTATTCCTAATTTGGGGCGTCCATCTGGCCGTGAAAACTAACTAAAGCTCCATGGCTTCCGTTACGGGAGCAACACGTTCGATCAATCTATTATACTTATTAACTACGGATTTATGTAGTGCCAGACCATAGACAGTTATAAACATATATTTTAAATAAAAAATATAATTTTTATTAGTAAGTTTTTTTTTTATTTATTTCTTGCGAAAGTTGCCATAAAGCTAAATTTCGTCTTTTTAAATAGGTTTTAAAAATGGAAAACACAAATGAAACTTTTTAAAAAAATTACAGAAGTCATCTCATATATTCAAAATATAAATAACATAAACTTTTTGACAATATATAAAATACCCATTTTAGAAAATAATCATAAAGTAATGTTTCCAAAATGGGAGCAATGGCGCTTAATCTGTTAAAATTATTTTTATTTGCTTTAATACACTATATTTATTTGTTCATTTTATGACTATAAATAGAGTTAAAATACAGGCATTTCTGCATTTTAATTTACATTTTTATCAATAACCTGATCGTTTTTCTCCAAATATGCAGAATTTGAGAACGTAATTCAATATGACACTATGATCTTCCAATGGAATTAAAAGTATCATTTATATCAATATATCATTATTCTTTTCATTTTGCATAGTAATAGTGAAAAAAAAAAAAATCAGTGAAGAATAAGTTTTAATAAAAAAAAAAAAAAAAAAAAAAAAAAAAAAACAGTTTTCACTCTCATAAATTATGTTTGGAAACAACAAGTACACTTGGTAAGTGTATTTCTTCCTTTTGAAACTATTTTATAAAAATAATGAATAGATAAAGCCAAAAAACTATTTTCTATTATGCTATCATGGCTTCTCTCTTTTTTTGAGTATTTTTTCAGTTTCAGTATTGTTTTCAGAAATTATTCAACTTAAAGTTTAAGATATATTTATGCAATATTATATTGCAACTATAACAAAATATGTACTAATATTTTTACTGACAAAATATCTTATTTGTATACTAATCTATAATAATAAGGAAAGACGTTTGTGTGATTGTCGACGATGTTCTCAAGAGACGGCTGCAAGTAGAACTACAAAATTCGGTAGAAAGATACCTTTATGTATGCATTGTTGTACCTTGAGGCTTGATTTTGGATTATGTGAGTAGATTAGATTTTAAATTAATTTTTGTGTGATTTTTAGCAATTTTTCGAGATTCCAGGCGATTTTTCTGCATTACTAAAAATAATCCAGTTTCAATATTTTAGCCTAATATAGTAAAAGTTGTCCACTTTTCAATAATGTTTTTTTTAATATAAAACTCACACCGTAATTAATCCAGATATTAATTAAAAATTCATTTAAAGCCTCATATAAACAAGCATTTTGTCCCGAACGGCAAAAGAATCGCACATCCGCTGAACTCGATTTCCAAGTGAAAATGAAAGATAATGACAAATTTCCCTAATCAGCTAAAACGAAAAAAAAAACTAATCAACATATCGATTTGAAAATTTCAGAGCAAATGTATAAATTGTTTTACATCAGTATATCCAATTTTCTGTAATTCTTCTTAATGTTCGCAAAAATCTGCCGGCGACAACATAAAGATTCTGAGAAAAACCAAGACAGGAACAAGCATTCATTAAAAACTGAACTAAAAACAGATCTTTTTTTAGCAGATAAGTTGACCCATATCTGCTCTGGAATATGAAAGGAAATTAATTATTAAACATTGTCAAATGCTACAAATATAATTTACAGTGTTTTTAAGAATTTAATCGGAGATTGTTAGTGTGATCTGAGGCAAAGTTCTTTGATATGAGTTAAGAGAGTGTCCATAAGGATTTCTGACTCTTTATTTAAATTTAACCACATGTTTTCCTAACTATAGGCTTCAGTTATCAGAATTTTCGAACATTAATAGCGTATTATTTTCTCGGGTTTTATGGGTCCAATTTCAATGGGATATGATTCTTTCTACGTGATTTATGATTGCCTCACATGTTTTAATTCCATCTCCCACTTCCAGGTGGTGCATTGTTATTTTGTATTCTATGGGGCCAATGTTAACGTGATTTAGTTCATTCAACTTGGTTTTTGACTGTCTTACAGTTTTTAGTTCCTCCTACTACCCCAAGGGGGCCAGGGGCTCATTATTAGTTCGAGTTCTATGGTCCAAGTCTCGGATCTATTCCAAGGGAGTTTGGCTCATTCAGCTTGATTTTCGATTGTCTTACGGTTTATAGATCCATGTATCCCCGCCATCCGTCGCATTCTTACCTCGAGTTTTATAAGAAATTCTTTATTATTATTATTATTAATATGAATCTAAATTTTAATCCTTCGCGGCTCGTTTAAAAGAATTTTCGTTCTCGGGCAACCCAGGGCAAGCTAGGTAGTAAGAAATAAAAAAATTATTTTCTTGTTCAGTTTGTTCAATTCATTAAAGTTTTACAGGAAGTTAAACATTTGTTTAATTAAATATTTAATATGAAAATTGTATCCATTTTTGTACTTTATTTGTATTTTTATTTATGTTTACTAAAGGTTTTCGATAATTAATCATTTTGTAGTGTTCAAATATAATCCCCTGTTACAGAAATGTTTAATATTATGTTTGAACTTAAAAACGTAAAATATAACAGATTAATTACTAAAAATTTTTAATACTGCTTTATTTTGGTTACATAGGCCAAAATATCGTCAAATGAAAATTTTAGGAACAACAAAAATATATTATCTAATCAATCATTCTCGAGACTTTCATTTACCTCTCATTGGTGGAAAACAAGTGCTTTAAATATTTTAATGACAAAAAATCCTTAATGTTTAGTCCCAAGAAGAGCTGCGAACCATGCTGTACAGTGTATGTCAGATTTTATAGACTTTTAAGTTGCACTTCAATTATTTTATGCATAATCAATTGAATATATCAATTAAGTATAATCAATCAGATTGGTAAATTAAAGCCTTAGTAAGAGTTGCAAAGTTTTCCAGACACGCTGATTATAGGAGATTCATCAATTATAGTATATTAATTAAGTTACCATTGAAGCGAGGTTTTAAAAAACAAAAATTTTCCCCCAAAACACCAAATCCAAATTTTGAATAAAATTTGTTTTTAATTCTAGTTATAAGACATGTTTTAATACTGTTTGCGGGAGAAAATAGTAGACCTCTTCAAAAATAGTAGTTAATGTCCACTAACCACACAACAATCCAGACACCTCATAAGACAATCTGCATTCATCCCCTCATATTCTTATGATAATAAAATGATTTGGTCTGAAGCATGTTAATTGTAGTGATAAAAAAAAAACACCTGGTTAGACTGTGTGTAATACAATAATTACCCTTACCATGCGGAGGATATTAGCCCTTACCGGAATTACGTTTAGTTATTTTCGAAAGTAGTGGAGCTTATAAAATCTAAGTAAAAAAAAAAAAACCACAGAAACTAAAAACTAACGTATACTATGTTAACAATCAACTCAAATTACCATAAATAAGCGAATATAGGCTCATTACGAAAAACAAAGGATCCGTAGTTAAATTATCAAAAATAAATTATTTACGAACGTATATATACAAACCTACAGAAATAATTAGAAAATGATCTCTCATCTGAGAGCGTTCACTAATCATTATTATTATCTTTTCAATTTAAATTTATAATAATTATTTAAGTGATAATAATAATTACTATTATTTCAATAATTTGTTATTCCTTAAAATTAGCCTCTCTTCACTAAACGAAAACAACTGAGTCTACAAATTCCTACCATAAAAGTTATAACAAAAAAAGAACAATAAAGCAATAATATCAAATACTTCTTTCCATTCACCATGGTATAGTACGGACACAGTATAGGATGAATATAGGATATAAACACGGACAGTGTCATTTTACATAATCCACAAACACTAAGCACATTCAAAAGTCAAATGGATTTCTTTTCAAGTCTCTAATTGTGTGGACTTTGAACATACTTATTTTTTTTTCTTTACGTAAAGATGAACAAAAAGTAAAAAAAATGTATTTTTTTTTACTTCACTCTGCTGGTTTAACCGAGTGTCGGTGAACTCATTCCACACTGCAAAATCAGAGATGATTCTCGCTTGAGGACAACTATTTGAATGCCCAAGGAACAGGGAACACTCGCTAAGTACCCCATAAAAGTATTACTTTTAGAGAAAGGGAGGCATACCTCTGAATAATTTTATCCTTTCCCAGGACCACTCCGAAGTGCCATTTAAATATGACCCTGAGCTCCATCCTCTGATTAGAAACTGTAGCCCGATAAATTCCCGCATCATACTAGCGGAACACCTCTCTTCCCAGACCCGCGTCCAACGTGTGCGGTCGAATTTACAACCGATTTATAAATAAAGAACTCTCTCGTAAAATATTCTTGACAGAAACTGCCAAGGCAATTGTGAAAGGCATAGACAATTACAAGCCAGCAGTATTGTTTGTCAAATTGATAGAAACAATTTATTTCCTCTTAAGACGCTACCTGTCACTTATCTACTATTAAATAAATCTACTAAATAAATGTATTAAATAAATCTACTATAAATTAAATTCTTTAAAAAAATCATAATGCTTTTCTACATAATAATACAAATTACAAAACAACATGTGAATATGCAATATATACATACATACATACATATATATATATATATATATATATATATATATGACACTATAATTAATTTCCATTAGTATACAAAATATATCTTTGATGTGTTGAGCGGGATCCACCGCTCCAATACTTTCATTAAGATTTGTTCTGTTTCTCCCCGATTTTGAAAACAGAACACTATAATTGATACAGATACCTTTAATGCAAATATTAAAGTATACTGTGCAAACATGCAAATATTATTGAGGAAAAAAATAACAACTACAAAAAAGTATTTGAAAAACTTGTAAAAGACGCCATGTTCTTTTTAGAATGATCTCAAAACAACAACAACAAAAGCAACAAAAAAGAAATGAAATCTAAGATAATGCTGAATTTATTTTATGAACTGAACACCTGGACGGGGAAATGTATTGAAAAACTACTGAGGTTCGAACTTCGCATTGTATTTTTCCACTTGAAAGTCATACAAAATTTCTTCGCATGTTCTGTAGTCAAAGTAATAGCCAAATTATGTATTCCAATGCCATTTGACGGGAGGTGTGTTTTTATGAAAGCTATTTAATATTAGTTGTGTGTTGATTTCAATATTGTGACCATGTTCATTTTAACAATATTGTGAATGTCACTATGTACTCTAGGTTTACGATGGGGAAGGTGTAGCAATATTCAGAATGCCGAAAGAAATGCGCCAGACATTCTGTGATGATTAAACAAACTGCTTAACCCCTTCACGGTCGCTAAATATTTGGAAAAACCATCAAAAAAGTACCTATTTATTTTATTACAGAAATTGAATAATTATAAGGTCTCTAAATAAAATATTCAATTAGTTTTTTTAAGGCGAAATATAAAGATGTTATAGAACAAATTCACATTTGTAGAAAAGCCATCATGAGAGAATTCCGTGTCTTAATTTATGTTTTACACCAAACAAATTAATGCGAATAAGATCTTTATTTTTTACATATTAGATCTTTATTTATCATCATCACACAAATTTTTACAAATAATATTTGAAATAATATGTGTACATTAAATTTTGATCATTAATAATTTTTTGAGTGTTATATATTTCGAAACATACAATACAAATCCCAGCATTACAATCAGCGCCAAAAGCTAAATCCTAACGGTGATATTCAAAAACTTCAAACGGAAATGCCAGCTAATATTTTCTGGTTTCAGAAGTTTTTTCCAGCAATTAAATCTCCAGCCTGGAAGTATGACGGGCTGGAGAAATAACGAACGACACCTCAGCCCGTGACATTGACGGGAGCGAGAATTAAGGGGTTAATGTAAACGGTGACGAGTATATTTGAGAGAAATTACAAGTACTTTAGGTCCAGTAGCTATTTCGATCCATACAGATGCTTCTAAAATCTGTATTCGCTGTTATTTGATAGCAATGCTTCACTGTGGACAGAATTACAGAACACTATTTTTTCAAACAATTAATAAAAAAAAAAATTCCAAGTTCGAACTTGAATAGATTTTCCAATAAATTGTATCCAATTTCTAATAAAACACGCAATTTGGACGTGCAATTGAGAAAATAAACTTGCTATTCTTTTAGATTTCTATTCCGCTTTTTTTGTGATTGTTGTTTTTTAGACATCGTTATAAAGATAACTGGATCCCTTTATCACTTGAAGGTTTTCATCTGAATTTCACATTAAAAAAAAAAAAAAAAAAAAAAATGTATATATATATATGCCCTTGTTTAAAAAAAAAAAAAAAAAAAAAAAAAAAAAAAAAAAAAAAAGATGCAAAACCTTTTATGCAGTTTATTTACACTATGCTATATAGTCTCTGGAAAAAATACATTACCTTCTTTTTTAACTTTATTTGAAAAACGAAATGAGAAAAAGAAAAAGAAAAGTTCTTTTAAATATGCAAAAGAGAAACTCCTCTCAACAAAATACAAAGGTCAAAAGAAACCGTTTGCGAGAATCCAGCCAAAATAAAGATTTTTTTAAAGTTCTGCTTTCAAAGTAACCTTATAATTTTTATAAATATCATTTTCTTTTACTTCATGGGGACATTTTTTTAATTGTAGAGCATTCAAAGTAACGTTAAAGTTGCAGTTAGCAATTTTTATAGCAGAAATCGTGTTTTATTTTTTTTACGATATTCCAGGGAAGAAAATATATATTAGCATTTTTAAGGAAGAAAAGGGGTATGAAAAATGATTATGGGGATATTTTTATATATTCCATATTATTGAACGTAGCATTTATTTGAGATTTTAATTAGGTGTTTTTCTTAGGGATTATAAAATTGCTGCATGCCATCATTTAAAAGATCGGTCAATAAGAAAACATTGCTGTCACCTTTATCATTGTGTAGTCTAAATCAAAACAATCACAGGAAGTGTAGAAATCCTGCTGTTTCCCCGAGAAATAAAAAGGATTACACAACTGCAGCTCAACATGTTTATTACACGATTGTTACTGATATCAATAAAGCACTATCAAATTATGAATATTTTATAAAATGTTAGGATAAGAAATTCCATAATTCGAATTTCATTGTTCTTCCGATATCGTAGTTAATTTTTAACAAGTGAAATCACTGACAAAAAAGTTCATCTGAGCTAGGGCAAAAAATATTTGAAGTGGGTATGTATGAATCCAAATAACTACAGTATGGCAAACTGAATAACTAATAATAAACATTGAAAGTTCGGATTGAACGAATCGTTGTGCATCGGTTTCTTTTTGCTTGAAAAACATTCCAGAACAAATCAGACAGAGAAATTTGAACGGAAAAATTAAAAGGGAAGATTTTTGAAAAAAAAAAAAGCTTTTACTGGCGCAACGTCAGAATGAAAATAAAGACGCGTACATTCGATTGGATTATTGGAACGAGAAAGTAAATAATCATATTTTAAGGGGAAAATGGCGAAATTAAAAGGCAATAAGTGAAGAATATTCTTCAGTTATTAAAATAATTTTGTATAATAATCATGCGTATATAGTATATATAGATAGATATATTGCACCATAGCTGATATGTATGTTCAGAAAAGACAAAATATATAATATATAAACAATATCTTAAAACTAGAATGCAATGTTATTTAACATATATCACAATTTCATTATATTGATAAACAAAAATCACATTAAAATTCTAAAAAAAAAAAAAAAAAAAAAAAAAAAAAAAAAAAAAAAAGAACAGGAATAGACCATAACACGTCCAACATAGATTATGATATTATGAAACACTTTCGAACCCATTCAAAAAACTGAAACAAAACTTTATATTTTATTAATGTAAAAATTTAGAAAATGCATAACACATTTGAAAACCCAGTTTCTGAAATTGTCATCAATACTCGGAAAAACATCAGAATTTGTTTTTGCAGCCCTGTATAAGATCTATAGATTTATAGATATACTACATAGAACGCTAAAAATTAGTTCAACTAAACACATAACACACTTAAAAATTATATTTAGCAATTTCCGTCAATAAATGGAAATGTACTTCGAATCGTTTGTGTAGAACTTTATAAGATCTACAGAATTTATCAACACCAATTATGATTCAAAAAACATTTAAATTTACTCGGGCTGCAAATGAAAACGCCAGGAATTATTCTTCATACTCAGTACTGTAGCCAAATAATTTTGTGTGTCCTTGTATATGATCAATAAATTATCTACACCAGATTCTACAGTAAACGCCTTGTAGTTCACTTCAGTGATATTTCTAAATTTCAAAATGTTTAAAATAGCGTAATATAATTAAAATACACAGACATCTTTTCCCCCATAGGCCGTAATATAAGAGATTTCGTTTTAGTGTCCGTATGAATGAACCGTAAATTTCATTTTCAGTACCGAATATGCCATAGTAAATACCAACAACATATATCAATTTCATGACGATCTGCTTATATTTGCGTGACTTAGAACATGGACAGGCGACAGGCAGACAGAGAAATGGACAGACAGACGCACAGATCGCCTAACGAAATTTATTAACAGTTTTCAACTATGTTGGGAAAAAAAAGTTAATTCATCTGGAGTCAATACACTGAACATTATGAACACTGGAGTAGGTTGTCCGAAAATGTAACCCTTAAATGCCTGAGTTTTCAAAAATCATTTTAAAATGTTTTTCGGCTTTTTTTTTTTTTTTTAATAAATCATGCGAAAAATATTTTAAAAAATCATATTTTGTTTTAAGTATGATTTACGGCTAAAAAATTGTTTGTTACTAATCGGCAATATTGGTGTTTAATTGAAAAAATAATTCTCCTTGATAAAATTCTATAATATTAAACACAAAAGAATTTTGAGAATTACGATAAGAAATAAATTTTACTTGCTCACTGCAGAACAAAATAGGGTATACCGCAAGCTTCCAAACAAAAGAAAAAGAACATGCATCAGCAATTGAACAAATAAATCTATCTTTATTCTTAAACAGAACAAGTGTTGCCATTTAGATGTTGAAAATCGATTTAATAATATTTTCAGAATGTATTTTATTGGCAACATTAGGCATTATAGCTTCAATATTATTCTAATAGTATTTATAAGCCTAAATTGGGTATGTTGCTGAAAGGCAACACCCGGCATTTAAGGGTTAAACAAACCCGAAGTTGTACGTGAAACGTCGCAAATGAAGTGCATTCTTACTATAACTAGTTTTATAAATATTTAGTTCTTCGTGCAATAGCTGTAGCACTCTTATGCAAAAATGTATGAATACAAAATTTATTACAATTATACATACGAGGGTGGATCAAATATAAACCGGAATTTCTCGTTTTTAATTTATTGGTACAGGATACGAAATAGAAAGTTACATATTATTTTTCTATATAATCTCCTGATTTCAAAACACATTTTTTCCAACGGGTTGGAAGTTTTTCGATGCCGTCATCATAGAAAGAGGAGGGGTGTGTCTCCAGCCAATTACGCACAAACGCTCCAACAGCAGTGTCATATGGCGAATTGTTCACCTCCTATTGCTCCTTTCAAAGACCCAAACCTGTGATAATCATAGAGAGACTATAGAGAGGGTATTCCAGTGATGGTCAATGCATTTCCTCCAACTTTTCACGAGACAGGTTGGCTGTATGGGGACGGGCACTGTCATGAAGCAAAATCACTTCTTTTATCGGAAATTCACATCTTTTCCGCCGATATGCATGTTTTGTTTCATCCAACAGCTGGCAATAGTAGGCAGAACCCCTGAGAATGTCCCGAATGGCGCTAATGTTTTCCTCTGTCAATCTTGTTCGAGGGCTGGGAGAGAGTGTGTGTGTGTCTGGGGGGGGGGTCAACTTCTGCTCGTCCTTCCACCAACTTTCTGTGCCAGTCATACACTTGGGATTTATTCAGGCATGTCTCCTGAAACTGTGCTTGAAGTGTTTGTAAGATTTCAGCCGGTCTTACGCCTTCATTTGTGAGAAATTTAACGATAATGCGTTGCGCAACGTTGGGGTGAACCTCGCCCTCATTCATTCTGATGCCAACTGAAGAACGGAGAGAGTATCGCATACCGGCGCATAGATGGTCATGTGACATCCCCACCTACCATGCGCAGAGGTTTGAGCGCCCTCGCGACAACCTTCATGCCTCTCTGCAGAAATTCCGGTTAATATTTGATTCACCCTCGTATATTAAATTCAGTGATACAGAAATACAATGACTCCATCTTAAGTAGGACGTAAACAACATGGCAACTCAGAATCATTTCCTATCATGGGATATCGTTCAATTAATTACATATGATGTGATTTAACAGAATGAAAAGAACTTTTAATAATATCGTTTTAAGTTTTGATTTGATTTTCATAAAAGTTTAAATGACAGGACAAAATTCTGCAACGATTATAAAAATTAAATTTCAAACCATTCGGGTGGGAAGTTTTTGCTTTGTTATATGCGGACAGACGGACAGGCGGTCGGACGGAACAGAAGACAACTATAGGTGCTATGGGTTTTTGTGATTGCGATCGCACCTACAAAAGAAGTTATATTTTTTTAATAAATTTCTAACAAAATTGAACACGTTCGATTCGAACGGTGTATGTCCCACTTTGAAACTAGCGACATTGCTGCCGCACTACTAATGCTTAATTGTATAGCCATAATATTTATCACTACTTAGTTCCTTGGTGGTTTTCCATATAAAATAAGCCAAAAAAATGTTTGGAAGGGGTTATCTTTACAAAAATATTTACAGTTTTTTTTTTCGATTTAACGTTGTTTCTATCAATCGGTAGAACTGTTTGAGAGAATGGTTTTCTGTTTTCTCTCACTCACACATGAAAAAACGGATTGCAAATAAATGCAAGTGAAATGTTTCGTTTCGTTTAATTATTCATGCTGACGCATCAAACTTTGATGATGAGAGATTCTGAATTTCTCCAAATTACAGCGCCGTTGATGAAATAATCCCTTTAGTACATATCTATTCTCTACAATTTGGAAATTGCATGTCAAATGGGATGCGTTCGTACTATAAATAGTTTCAGAAATATTTTTTGCACCGCATATTGTACTGAATGTATAATTTAGTGCATTTCATATGTTCATATCAATTTCATTCAGTTCGAAAGGATGTAACATCATTAAAATGCACTTGAAATATTTTTTTTTCTTTGGCCGTAGTGTAACGGAAAACTTTTGACTGTCTCAGTAATTAAACTATACATCCGATGTTCATAAAATTTGAAATGACTCGATAAAAGTTTGCGAAAGTTATATATTTAAAATTTCAGATCATTCGGTTTAGTAGTTTTTGCTCTGTTATATACGGGAAGACGGACAGACAGACAGACGGGCCGAACAACAACTATAGTACTACGTATTTACATAATTACGAGAGCACCTAAAAAAGTAACTAATGCTGTCACCGCCTTAAATGAATTTTTTAACCGGAGGCCTTCATTTGAAAATATTGAGAAAACTATTGCATACAAAATTATTAAAATTGGTACCATTATAGAGAAATGTTTGAGAAACACACCAAAGAAGACTGTCGTTAAATCTACGGATATACTACAAAAGTTTGCGGTTGGTAGACTATACGTATTTTTTTTACTTCTTTTTTAGTTGTTTTTTTCTGAATTTTTATTCAAATTTTCTTTATTTCAAGAGGTACATTTTTCCATATATAGAAAAGTTCATTATTTTAAATTGTTGACTAATTGTAAAAACATCTGATAGAATAATATTTCCTTTAAATAACAAAAAAAATATATTTACACGTCACTATTATTAACAGAAAGAAAACTTTAAAATAATAATTAAATGGTAACGTGCGACAAAAAATAGGACAAAATACGGCATGAAAAATTTATTTACACATGAACATTGAAAAAGTACATTTCAAAACTTTTTTTTTTTTGCTTATCTTTTATATTATAGTGTTTCGATTTTCATTTTTAACAATCTGAACTCATAAAAATTTATAACATTATACACTCAAAAGTAGAATAAGATAAAAAAAAAGCAGGAAGCAGGAATTTTGTTTTTTCAGAATTTAGTGTCACTATATAGTGTATATCATCATCATCATCATCAACCGTTTTCAATTCACTACTCGATGTAGGTCTACTCCAGATTTCTCCTATGTTTCCTGCTTTAGTCATCCAATTTACACCGGCTACTTTTCTGATTTCATCACTCCATCTTACGTCGTTTTTCAACCCTGGGATACCACTGTACGGTGTTTGTGCTCCATCTATTGTGTTGTCGTCTTGCAATGTGTCCAGTCCATTTCCATTTTAGCCGTTTAATTATTTCAATGATGTCAAAAACTTTCGTTTGACTTCTTATCAAGGTTATTCTTTTTCTGTATCTTCTAGTTATACCAAGCATATATCTTTTCATACTTATTGTGTTGTTTGTAATCTTTGTACCATCCATTTTGCTAGCGTCCATGTTTCTGCTCCATAAGTTAGCACAGGCAAAACACATTCTTTCTTTTCAAACAAACAGGCATGTTATTCTTCAGAATAATATTGTTCTTCCGAAAACCACTCCATCCATTTCTTATTCCTCTATTGATTTCATTCATGATACTATTATCCGATGATATTTCCTGTCCAAGGTACTCATAACTTTGCACTTCTTTAATTTCAGTGTTGTTGTAGACGATTTTCTTTTTTGATGTAAATGAATTGAACACCACCTTAGTCTTTTTCAACTTTATTTTTAATCCCACATTAATTCTAGCTTCTACCAAATCTTTTAGCATATTTTCCAATTCTTCAGGACTGTTACTGAAAATTAAACTGTCGTCAGCGAATCAGAGATGACTTAAATTTTCCCTATTTATTCTAATCCCTTTGTTTTTTCAATCCAACTTCTTGAAAATATTTCTAAGACAGCAGTAAAAAGCTTAGTCGAAATAGTGTCTCCTTGTCTTACCCCTCTTCCAAGCTTTATATTTGCTTTTCCTTTGTCCAAGCGGATGGTTGCTGTTGTTTTCTTGTAAATTTTCTTTAGGATATTGATATAAGGTTTGTCTATACCAATGTCTTCCAAAAATTCTACTACTGCTGATGTGTAGACTGAATCAAATGCTTTTTCATAAACAATAAAGGAAAGGCAAAGAAGTAATTTATATTCCTTATGTTTTTCTATGAGTTCTCTTACCGTTTGGATATGATGCATTGTACTGAATCCAGATAATATATCATTATATATATATATATATCCAAAAACCAAACCAAAAATTCGAAACTACGGAACTAATCCAACAATAAATAAACTAAACCAAATGACAACAACAAAATAACTAAAAACAACTAACTTCAAAAACAACATACTTTAAAAACGGCAAACTTTAAAAACATTCAAACTAAAACCAGAAGAAATTGAATCCATGGAGACAGGCGGCATGCACTTGCGACATGCAACTGCGGGGTTAAAACCAGTTTTTATGTGAACAACGCTCCCCAAACAACCTGTCAAAACCAAAAAGAAAAAACTAACAAATCGAATGAGCTGCCTAGACCCATCGAAAACCAACAACTGAACATGAAACCCCAAACAATCGTGTACGCAAACCCTGAACAGTCAAAGCCACAGTTACTCCTCTCTTCGCATCCACATTACCTCTAAATCTCTGCAATAAGTCTTACACTTTACGAAATTTCGCAGCAGACTCTTCAAAAATCTCTCAGGATAGCCATGGTGCAATGCCAGAATATACCATTTGTAAAGTTCTTCAAATTTTTCCCCAGTATTTGATGTCAATCTATCTATACGGTTTAACCCGTTAATAAAAATATTTCCATATATTGAGATATGCACATTTAATCCAAAATTTAAGATTTTTATAGTTTCAAAGTTAAAGCTTTTTCGTTTATCATATATATCTGTTTTTATCTCACCATTTTTTTATCTCGATATTAATGTCTAAATAATTGACCATGTTTTTACTTTTTGTATATATATATATATATATATATATATATAGTAGTGCATCTTTTACTGTGTTCCAGGTGAGGCATTCATTTAATAATGTGGTGCAGGGTCGGGTCCGGTGGGAGAACATGTGATAATAGCCATCGAATGTTTAACATTTGATTTTGCTACTCACTGTTCTGGCCGAAACCCACTGCCACTAATGCATATTTATATACATTTTTTGAATGCTCGGCTGCTTTTGAAATATGACCCACTGCCGATGAGGCCGCAGCCTGTTTTTTCCTAGTTTTTGTTAAAATTTTAATTTTTTACAAACAGTTATATTCTTCTTGTTCTGTGAGGGGGTGCGCTAGTTCAGGCTAAATATAATCCTTTACTGGTTTATATATAGTAGAAAATATATTTCAGTTTTAAGACTTAAAATAAGCGATTTTCAATTTTATATAAAATTGAGTGATTTACATCTGTTGAAGGATTTCACATTTACGTTCCAGACTTAAGAAACATCTATAGGAAAGTATGCACATGAAGTCACTATTGCGGAATTATACATAAAACCAGCAAAAAGTAATGTCGACATTCAAGAAACTCAACAAAAAATTTTGTATCTAATAATTCATATGCCTTCATTTCCTTGTAACATTATTATGAATACTGAAAATTAAATATAGTTTATAATAGCTCCATGTTTTTTCAGAAATGATCCATTTAAATTTCTTCAAAATTCGGAAAATGTTATTACACACGGATTAAAAAATTATATTTTTTCAGCTTTGTGATAGGAATTAACTAAATGTAGAGAAAATATTCTTTAAAATACATTTTATATCAGACTATATTCTTGTCATAATACGTATTTTAATTACAATTTTATTTCAGTTGTTATGAGAAAATGACAAACAAAAAGATATAGTATTTTACTATTTTCCTTTACTTTCTAAAGAAATAGACTACTTCAGTTGCCTCCATTACAGAAATGGCGTTAAAAGCAATAAAAAAGTAACATCTCAAAGATAAGTTGAGATGGACATTTCAAAAAATTGTCATTTAAAAGTGCTTTCTTTCCTTTTACGACAGTGTAAAAATTGGAAATGTGCGATGATTCGAAGTTAAAAAAATTGCAGTAGATTAACAGCATTTAACAGTACAACGAAACACCTTCTTCGATTTACGGGTGGCTTATGGTTAGGTGTAACGTTATTCTTTAGTGATGGCAGTTTAATTGTTGCCTGAAAGAAACATGATATCATGGGCTCAAAAAGCAAATAATGCTTTTTTTATGATGTACATTTAAGACAAAAATATTTTTTCTTTATAGTAATCCGTTGCATACAAAGTAGTTTTTACAGAAGATTTTCAAAACATATATAGATAGAAAAAGTCATTTAAAATTTTTGCTTTTTTAAAAAGCTTTTTTGCTTAAATCTTTTTTTAGAAAGCCATCTAATACAATTTAATATTCTTTTTAGAAGTGAGTCCTGGAATCTTTATCTTGAATGTAAGTAAAAATACTTTCTCAAGTTAAGATTAGATGGAAACATATAGTATTCTATTTACGAAAATTTCGAAATTGTTATTTTTAAACGATAACGTAAAATTCAGTCTTTGTTATTTCTCTTGCGTGTACATTTTTAGATTTCTATTAAATTATTTTGCTAGGAACTTATAATTCAATTTATTTTCGAGTAGAATAGAGATGTAAAAGAAATGCGAAACATTCTGTACAATTTTAACGAATAATTTATAAAAAAAAAAAAAAAAAAAAAAAAAAAAAAAAAAAAAGTTGATACAATTAAAGTTGTAAAAATTTATATATAATCATAAAAAAGATACAACCTATAAGCATTTGTTGTGAAACTCCAATGTATGTACAAAAATGTCGTGCATGGTCGTCTTTATGGGGACATGGTATCAAATGCTGTCGTTTTTAATACATTTGACATCATATGTGGAATTTTTGATAAGTTTGGACTAGAAAATTAAACGGAAGTCATTCTGTTAAATAGTTTAATAATTATGCACGTTTAAAATAATTTCGAACTTGCAATGTTAAATTTCTTTTTAACGCGTTCACCTCCACGTGAAGGGGAGGCCATATGGTCTCATGCGTGATTTCCATTCTACACAATGTGAGACCATACGATCTCATGGCCTAATATTATGACAGAAGATTGCCGTACTCACGTACAATTCGGAAGCGAAAGTTGCTCATCGTGGAAAAGAAAATGCAGAGTTGGTAGTTCGTGTGGTTACGAAAGAGTAAAAAAATTCAGGATGTGCAGTCAACGTATTAAACGTTGTAAAACAGAACACAATGTCTGTAAAAATAACAGAATAAATGTGTGTAAATTGCTCATCGCGGGAAAAGAAAATGCAAAGTTTGTAGTTCTTGTTGATACGAAAGAGTAAAAAATTTCAGGCTGCGCAGTCAATCTATTAATTGTTGTAAAACAGAGTAAAATTCGTGTAAAAATAGCATAGTAATGGGTGTAAATTGCTCATCGTTGAAAAGAAAATGCAAAGTTGGTAGTTCGTGCGGTTACAAAAGAGTAAAT
The DNA here is from genome assembly GCA_963932465.1 of Maratus speciosus. Classification (NCBI taxonomy): domain Eukaryota; kingdom Metazoa; phylum Arthropoda; class Arachnida; order Araneae; family Salticidae; genus Maratus; species Maratus speciosus. The sequence goes on along the minus strand of OZ010789.1, from coordinate 433,832,013 downwards.
AATTTCTGACTGCGCAGTCAACGTATTAATCGTTGTAAAACAGGGTACAATGCGTGTAGTTTTAAAGCATATCTATCTCAATAACTACTTGGCGGAAGGAGCTGTAACTTTAGTTTCTCTTTGCGAAAGCTTATAGAAAAGCATTCCAATTAAAAAATTCACAGGTTACAATTTATATTTTATTCGAAATTTGCTTTCGGCAATATACATAATGTGTAAGGGATTTTCAAACCAAATATGAAAAATAACTTAGAATTATTTTACAGAAATCCAATTCTAAAAGATGAAATCTTGGAAATCCAAAATTACAGCTTCTTTGACCAAGCAGTTTATGAGTTATGCTTTAAAAACTACATTCTTTGAAATATGTCTCCCAAAGATTAAAAAGAAACTTGACATTTCGGGTTCCTAACTTTAATCCTTCATAATTCCTGAAATATTTCACCGAATGACTTTCTGTTGGGCATCGTTTTGTGAGCTTTTCTGCAAAATCCAAATATGGTGTCAAATGTCAAAATTGGATATTCGATATGGAAAGTGTCAGAGTGTAGTGAAATTTTTAAATTGAGACGATACCTTTAGAATTCCTTTAAAAATTAAATTGAAAGAAGACATAATTTCCGATAGATTGGCTTTTTTTTCTCTATTATGATTGGGGTATTGAATTTCATGGTGAATATCGTATTCTTTCGTAATAGGGAGTAAGGACAATTATATGAATCTAGCTGAATAGAAGAATAAATTCATCAATTAAGCAAAAAATTTCGATAATTAAAAGCATATGTAATTAACCTTTTATCATATTTTATAGTACAAAAGCTTCTAATGATCCCAATTTGCTTATTTTTGTTTTTATATACAGGATCATTTAAATTTCTATCGTGGTCTTCAAATTTCATACTCGTTTTCTAAGATTAAGTGAAGAATAAACTTACATCTTTGCTATTCTATTTTATTATTTATATTTATTCTATTTTATACTTATTCCGTTCATGGATATTGATGTATGTTTTTGAGACAAAGAATATTATTTAAAGAGATACATTAGTAAATAGTGATTATTAACAGATCACTTCAGACGCGTCTTTGAATTGATTAGAATAATCGAAAAATAAGCATATAACATTATGTTTCTATTCCAAAAATTTACATCTTGGAAAAGAAAAAAGGATAAATGGTATTCAAAAAATCAGACTTGGTGAAGCATCAAAAGTCAAAAATAAATAATAAAAGTATGAGAAATTTCTTTAACTTTCAAATATATATATTACATTTTTATTTCATGGTATCATATTTTTAACAGCTGTACATATACCAGTAGACATGCCAAAATGTTTATCACGCTCCAAATGCCTCACGCCTAAATGCTTATTTTTTAAGCAATAGAGTTCCTTATTGCTTTCAATCGCGGAAGATATCTATTTATGGGAAAAGCAGTCCAGTTACGGCTAAATGTTTTCATATCGATTGTTGTGTTGTAATTTTGGATTATGGAGGCTTGGCTATTTGTAGGAATATGCTCCAATGTGGGACAGAGATTGTGTTTCAGAGATTTTTTAACTATAGATTTAGTTTTTTTAATTGAAAGAAAATTTCCCTTCTTCTCTATCGCTTTTCGTTAATCATGGCGCCTTTAAAAATTAGAGGGATGTGAGGTGAAGTGTGAATTTATATCTTAATTAGTGATTTCACCTCTTATTTACATGTAAACGTCGTGACATGTGAAGCCTAATCTCTAATTAAAATTACTTGTTAAGCTTTCTTACATCGAATTTCTGGGAGATTTTAAGGTAAAAGGATGTTAATCATGTATTTTCTGGAAAGTCTGTGGAAATCAAACTATTTGGTATAAGTGATATAAAAATGCTAATATTTTCTGAAAGAAAACTGGTCAATGATTTAAAATATGATGACGTCGCTTGGTTAGTTTTTCGTACGGAATAATACTTGTCGAGATAATATATATATTCTTTCACTTCATGAATCATGTAAAACTATGCCATTTTACTTAATTAAAACATGAAATCGTTTAATAAAGTCCTATATTATTGTACATGCACATTTAGAAAAAATATTGAATTTCATTTTTAATAAATTTTAAATTTCAAGTAAGAAAATGTAGGATAAATCGGGTGAAGATGCAGTAGTTAGTGACTTTATTGATTTAAAAATCACCTGTTGTTTTTATATGTTATTCATTGATTGCTTTTAGAAGTTTGCACCCTTATGTAATATTTAAAATCTTATTTAATTTTATAGATATTATATAAAGCATAAAAAATTATGCTTTTGTAAGCACTTGCATTTCGGCATCTTACCCATACCTATGAGTAAGATGGCCAACTATCTAGGGGTAAGATGCCTTGTGGAGTTTCAATGTAAACAATATTTTTTGTGAAGCAGTATAAAACATAATGGGACAAATAAAAGTAACTTTAATATTTTAGACATACTAAAGTTGTTAACTTACTTACTATTAAAAAATTACAAAAATATGACTGTAACAAACGTTGGCAATTTAATAAAAAGACAAACTAATATTTGAAAAAAAAAGTTATGTTCTATTTAACATTTAAAATAATTATGGCTCTTAAGTATGCCTATTTTTAAATATTATAATAAGTTTAAATACGATGAAGCCACTGTGAGTAAGTGCTTTAGAGTGCAGATTTTTTGTTGGTTTTTTCATATGGCCCTTTATTCTATTAAGCTATTACTCAGATCTGACACGGACTGCACATTTGTTTAGGCACTTTGAGGAACTTGTATATAACCAACAGTTTCACTGAATGCATTTGATCCAATCACATTTTTCAGAGGTTTTGTTGCCCTTTGCTATACACTCTTAACACTGATTCTCACTCACTTAAAAAAAATCCTCATCTTCTGAATGTTGGTGGAAAATTTAATCCGTTATCTTTTCAAAGCAGATCAAATTAACATGTTTTTAGAGTCTGTGGTGTCTGGATTGAGGTTGGCGAGCGTAGCTCGTAGGGGGCAGCAGACCCTAATTATCTGAAACTATATTATATACTACCGATAGTTACATTTATTAAAATTATTTATAACTGCATTTAACATCAAAGTTTTAACAATGGTTAAAATTAAAAATTATGAAATAATTATTTATAAGGCCAATAAAGTTTATTTATAACTCAGAATACATATAGAAATCTTTCAACTTATATTCACCTTAGATTTTAGTATTTATTTATGTCATTTTAAACATTTACAAAATTTATAATTTTAACTAATGCTTTTTTTAATCAGTTGATTAAAATCACGATTTAATCATTGATTTAAAGTATCTGATTAAAATTGTTGACAAATTAGTTAATATACAAGAGTAATTCATACAATGAAGACACAACCAGGCATTTGAATGCAACGGAAAATAACCGGCATCTTACCCCCCCAAAATTTTCGTAGACTTACCCCAAAGTATTGGGTAAGACTCCGGCGTACCCCACTGACGTGAAAAAGCGGGAACTGGCCACCATTTATGCTTTGTAGAAAGGCCAGGTATCAGTACTTTCTAAAAACATCAGATTTATTTTTCTGGTGTTTAAACTAAGACTTATATAGGCAACTAGAGAAGTCACGTAAATGATTTTTTGACACTTACCAGAAGTGTTTTGACGAATCGCAATAAAAAAGTACCACTTAAGTTTTTAAAAGAGCGCAGACAGAAATTAAAATATCAGTAGGGAACCATCTTCCTTACAATTGAGCGTCGTTTCCCTACAGCGCCAGTGCATATGAAAACTACATTATTCGGCATCTTGTACAGCACGGCGTCTCACGTCAAGTTACCCTATTTAAAATGTTAGCTAAAGTTACATTTTGAAATAATGCGACTTTGGATGCAAAACATTATTTTTGAAATATATATTGTTATTTAATGGTTTCATTTTTAATTTCGAAGCTTGTGAAATGAAAATGACATCAATTTGACGAAATTAAAATAAATATATACAAAAGTTTTCCAATTAAAATTAATACTTTAATTGAAAAAATATTACATCATTTTTATCCGATAAAACCTTTTACTAAATTCGCCTTTTTGATATGTTTTAATTGCCATCTGTTAAAAATAATTAATTAAAATAGCATACGGTTTTTTAAAATTCAATTCGTAGGGACAATAGCAATCCACTTAAATGTACCGAAGTTTAATTTACATCCTTGGTTTAAATGCCAATATGCTCAGACGATTTTTGCTTCTGTGGAATAAATTCATTCATAAAGCTTCAATGTGTGAAAATTTGTTTTTAGTTTTAGGAAAATTTACTTTAATCATCTTTTTGTACCATCTATAGAAATTGAAATTAAATTCTTTTTAATTTTAAAGAGAAAATAGCGTAAAAAAATATATTAATCAATTTTATTTCCCTTTTTTCCACAAATAATGTCTTCTACTGATAATCATAGCATGAATTTTGAATGCAAACTCTCATATGTATGTAACTTATATTCAAACTTATTAATCAGTATTAGTAAAAAATATTTCTCATTCATTTTAAATATGACGTCATTTTTTATATATTTTCATTAGTTTATGACATTCATGCTCCTTGTATTTTTAACGAATACTTGAAAATACCTGTTTTATTTCAAGTATGACGTCATTTTTTTGCAAGTTAAATATTTTATCAATAATATAATTCTTTTTCATTCTTTTTCCTTCTAATTATATGGCCATTTTTGACAGAAAAACCCTTATTAAAGTAACCGATATCCATGTTTTATATATAATAAAAAATACTTCATTTTGTTTCGTTTCAAATATGACGTCATATTTATTTTCTTTTTATTCTCATTTTTTACGCAGAAATTGTTCAGTTAAAAATTAATTGCCGAGGAGAAATTTTTATACCAGACTTTGATTTTCTTGGCAACGGGAATGAAAGATGGTTAAATTTATCGGGAAAATGTCAATTGATTCTGTATGAAAATGAATGAAATTTTGAATTATTAAGCAAAATATTTGAATAAAATAAATTAAACATAGCCTATGTTCATTTCCGGGTTGTAATCCATCTATATTCAGAAAATACAAAAGCATTAATTCATCCGTTTAGACGCTGACTTCATTCAAACATTCGGACACACATTGACATTTATAATATTATATATAAGGATTACCATAAATCTTCCCGACACTTTGTGCTAAAGAATGAGCAATATTTTCCCCCTTATTATTTCAATAATCATAGTCCGACATGGGCATCCAAATACATAAACATTTCTTTGCAGAATAAATCTTGAATCTAATTGAACTTCTAATACATCAGGTTTTAGAACAAAAATATCGAGCTTTTGTCAGTAAGATGCAGTAATCAGTATATCTATCAAACTACTGACAGTTTAAATTCAAACGACACTGCATTGCTTTTCCAAACGTTGCCTTAACGGAGATCTTGTATATATGACACATTTTCTGAAGCATACAGTCTCATAATTCAGCATCATTTGAGAACTTACATCACTCTTTTAGATAGTATTTACTATTCTAGCTTAAAAATTCAACTTGTCTTGCTTTATAGTTGGTATATTCGTTTGAATTATGAAAATCTAATTTAAAATAAAAGCACTCGACAGCTTTTCTCACAAACATTCTTCACAGTGAAAAATTTAAAAAGATGAAATCAAAAAGGATTGTCTTCTTTAAATATAATCTACTAAAAAACAACTTTTCAAAAGTAAAAAAAAAAAAAAAAAAAAAAAAAAAAAAAGGAAAAGAAAAAAGGGGAAAGTTGTGGCTAAAAAATAGTGTGATATCAAATTTCCAAGCTTATATTATGGTACTTATTTAACATGTTTTATTAAAAATTTACCATACGTAAGTCGAGTACCTAAATATGCGTTGATAGAAAGCCTTTTCTCCTTTACTAAATACATCATAACGTGTTTCTGAAAATTAATTTTTTTTTAATTATGCATGATGGGCTTGGCGGCCATCTTTCCATATTTTACACAAATTTCTAAGCACACAAGTACATTGTTAAGATCGGAAATTCGAAATTGTTGGTAAAGCAAACATTTTATGCTTTTAATTTGTGGAAATGAGTGCCTAGAAATTTGTGTCTTAAAATAAAGTTGAAGTAACTTCAGGTTTCATCTTATGATTCTTTTTTTTCGGAGGGGTTAATTAATTAGTTAAAGCAGTAAAAATCAATTTGTTTTTTTTCAAAATAAAAGACTTTCTTAATTTATCTGTCTGTAGACAAAACTAGAAGTTCAAAAGTCTTAATAATGCAAACATATTACGAGCTTGTCTGCTTAGTTATTTGTGTAAAATATGGAAAGACGGCCGCCAAGCCATTCATGCATAATTAAAAAAAATTAATTTTCAGAAACACATTATGATGTATTTAGTAAAGGAGAAAAGGCTTTCTATCAACGCATACTTAGGTACTCGACTTACGTATGGTAAATTTTTAATAAAAAATGTTAAATAAGTACCATAATATAAGTTTGGAAATTTGATATCACACTATTTTTTACCCACAACTTTCCCCTTTTTTCTTTTCCTTTTTTTTTTTTTTTTTTTTTTTTTTTTTTTTTTTTTTTTTTTACTTTTGAAAAGTTGTTTTTTAGTAGATATCAGTTCTTTTTTTAAACAAATTATATATAATTGAAATAATTCTACTCGCAGAAATTAGTCTTTGTATAGCCTTTATAAGCAGGGAACAAACACAGTAGTATACATTTTGTTTACCTATCATTCATTTTTTAGAGTAACCAATAATTTAAATGTAAGGAAAGTCAATTTCTTCTTTCAAAGTATCAGACTTTCTCAATTTATATCTCCTTAAAATTTTCTATGAAGGATGAAAATTTAGTAAAAAACAAATAGAGTCAAAATAAAATATATATTTACAGTTAGTCTGTCAGTTAATTGTTCGTTCTAACTTTTTTTTGCTGACGGTTTTGTAAAATAAATTTACCTTTACAAATACCTACGGATAATCCGAGTATGAAGCCCCGCAGGCATCTAAAGAATCGAAGATCTGTCTAAAGAATTTAATCTAGCAATTCTAGACATGATGATGAAACATTTTTGATAAAAAAAATCTAAAAATTTAAAGATATAAACTGTACATGTAACTTCATCTTCATTTAGATCGTGTTATAGAGAAGAAAGAATAAATATGTAATTTTACTCAAGTCTGTTTATCCATACCTATTTGCATAAATGTGAGAATATAATTTCGTATAAAAATGCCCGTAAATTGATTATCTTTAATAGTCTATTATTAAAGCCGCATAAACATTAGAATTAAATTTTTTCCAGTTAAAAATTGCCTGAAATCTATAGTCTTATCGTTCGTCAAATTTGTTTTATGTTTTTTTAATACCCAGACACCTTTTCTAAACTCTGACAAAAGGTCACAGAAATTACTTATATCTTTCTATCGTTTTTTTTTTTTTTTGAGTGGGAGGAGGGTTGAGGAAGAGCGCTTAAGAACTTCGTTTTGTTCTAAGAATTCTGAATTAATCATTGAAAAGATCTATCTACATAAGTCTTGTTGCAAAATTTTCATTAGCTAAAAGTTGCATCAACTTATACATCATGTGAATATATTAAATTACTTTTGTAAAATACTAGATGGGAGCCATTGATATTTTCAGAGCATTTGCCTACATTTTAAACTTAAGTCATTTACAACTATTCATTAAATTTCTTTACGAGTTAAAGAAGTCGTTGTTTCCATGGCAACTCTACCTTTCACTATTGCTTGTTTGTTTGTTTGTTTGTTTTATTATACACGTATATATCAGATCACGTAGGGATCACGGCGGGATTCGAACCCGCCCCCATCTACACTCTCAAGCTATTAGCGGCGTGGTGTCTTATCCACTCAGCCACGGTGGGCCACTATTGCTTTCTCTAATACCCAGATACTCAAATTTAACTAGCTGCGCTAGGAATCATACTCATAACAGAATACATTTATATGTAAGAGTGGTGACATTTGCACAAGTCGTGTACTCATATTCAAGTTTTTGTCCAAAGTACAGTAACTCAGTACTCAGTAATAGACGTGGAAGATTTCGATTAAACTAACCAGAAAAGTTAAAAAACATTGGCTTCCTGATTTGATTCTATTCAAAGTCGTCTTAACCAACCAAAGTTAATGTCCGGGATCTAGATAAATTTTTCTCTGTTAGTAAAATTAGATTGACCAATCAGTAGCCCCCATCCTTGCTGGCTTTTCGGTGTTTACTGCATACATTAAAAATGCAGACTTCTGATTGATCAATCTCATCTCGCTAATAGCGTAAAATCTATCTTGATCCCGGCCTATTCAACGCCCTTTAAATATTAGAGAAAGCCTTCACAGGTGTCAGGAAAATATCACAAAAAGCAGGCAAAACAAAGAAGAAAAATCATTCATTGGCTCGTGGATATGAACGAGCCAATGAATGATTTTGTTTCTTTGCTTTGCCTGCTTTGTGTGATGCTTTCGTGTCGCGTGTCAAGACTTTCTCAAATATCTAGGGGGGGGTTGGCTTATATCACCACCATGAAGCTATGAAAGGAGAGGAGCAGACATGTCAATCTTCCCGTGTGAAAAACTACATACCAAAAAAAAGAGTTCTTTCCCCCTCTTCTGCCCTTTTCTCTCTTGATTTTCACCGATAGCAGCCCATTTGGCAGTCTCTAGTGCAGGATGCCGCTATATATGGCGGTCGCAGGAGAGAGGCTGTTAGCGCGACCAATGACATAATAGGCCAGTTCATGACGTTTAAAAGTCACACGGAGTTTGATCATCTTTACACGATGATTAGTACAAAGCGGTGCTCCGATTTTTTTTGTGTCCATTGCCGTGTACAGATAATCAACTCCGTGTAACGTGATGAGCTGGCCACACTTTAGGAACAGCTTCAAATAACGTCATCTATATCTACTTCGAGGCAAACGAAAAACACAGGCTACCGCGGTGCTACAGAGTCTAGAATATATAGTGTAGAAATTGGCTATCCCTGTAATACTTAAAAATGTGCTAAAGTATTTTGTCTCTTAAATTTCAAACGATGCTGAAATCCAATTAGTCGATCACAGCGATATCTGTAGGATATTTCCCAAAACTCCATGACGATTTGGTCTAGATGCTGTAACTTTTTTTTTTTTTTTTACTTTTTATTAACATACATCTGACCTGTGTGCTTGGCGTCAAACCCGCTGTAATAATACGATGTTTACTTAGAAATTTGAAAATATATCGCAGATCTCCCTGGATTTCAGCGTCAGTGCACATTTAAGGAATACACATTTTTAGAGGTTCTTTGATAGCAAATTTCCACATTATGTATTCTAGATGCTGTAGCGGTGCATTACACATGTCTCTTTCTTTTTTAAAAAATATCCTGCAGATGTCGATGCAAATGACTGTTTGGAATTCGACATCGTTGTATATTTAAGGGATTCAATACTTCCGCGCTTTTTTAAGTATTGCTCGGATAGTCGATTTCTACAACATATAATCTAGACGCTATAATGGAGCTATAGTTTCTAGAAGATATATAAAAATTGGCTTATTAAAAAGGTGCTAAAAATTGTATCCCATAAATGTTGAACGAGGCTGAACGACGAATGTCGATTATAGCGACATATGGGAATTCCAACGTAACTATTTCAAAAGAAAACGTTTCGCTCAGAGAAGATCTAGAAAATGTTGCTCCTATCGACATTTGTCATTCAGTATTTTTCAATATTTATGGGATGCAATTTTTAGCACTTTTTAAAGCATTACTGGAAAAGCAGGTTTCCACACTATGACCGTGATCTAGGTAGATTTTTCTCTGTTAGCGTAACGAGATTGACCAATCAGAAGCCAGAATTTTTGATAACTTGTCATTGTTTGCAAAATGTACCTGGATCCCGGCCTATATTTCTAGACGCTATAACTGAGCTCAGTAATAGTACAGAAAGCAAGCTCCGTATTTTGATACATTAAGGCCGGGATCTAATTAGGAACAAGTGTGTCTCTATAACGAAGTAGCGACAGACGGCCAATAAATGTTTATTGGTAAAAGTGATAAAAAACAAGTTCTTTGCGAGCATGCCATTATCGTCAGGCTAATGCATGTTGAATTATTTCCCTAGTCTAATAGAGATCGTCCACGCGCGTATCGTCTAATGGAGGATATTCCAAATATGGGTTCGAGGCTGATAAAGTCTCGTGGTACCGGTAATGGAGGATATTCCAAATATGGGTTCGAGGCTGAAAAAAGTCACGTGATACCGGTAATTTTCCCAGGGAACTTCTAACTGATAAGAAGGGAAGATGCTACTGCTTTGCCTGATAAACTGTTTCATTGGCTAGCGGGGATTTACATTACACGTCTACGGTGCCTTCCCTTCTTTACGCTAGACGTTTTTACCTTGATCACGTGATCAAAACACAGATGGAATATCCTCCATTTACCCAAAGAATTTCTAACTGATAAGAAGGGAAACAGGAAACTACACTGTTAAAAATATCGTGAAAAATTACCTCTGTTCTTAAAGGTTCTCTATTTTCTGACCAATGAAAACGCTACATAAACGCCTATGAAGCGTTCTCATTGGTCAGAATACAGATAGCCTTTAAAAACAGAGGTAATTTTTCATGATATTTTTAATAGTGTACTACTGCTTTCTCCCATGAACTGTTTCTTTGGCTAGCGGGGATTTACATTACGTAGACTGAGCCTTCCCTTCTTTACGCTAGACGTTCTTGCCTTGACCATGTGATCATAACGTAGATAGAATATCCTCTATTCAAGAAAGAGGATTGCCGTATTTTCGACAAAAACTTGAAATGAGCATGCCTCCTGTGCATATATCGCCACTCTTATGTATAAAGGCTCTCTGTTATGGTGTTGTTTCTGATACAGCGCCTGGAATACCTAGTGTGGAAATATGCTATCCAAACAGTTCTAAAAATTTGTATCCCTTAAATGTGCGACGATACTGGTAAAATTTCAAGTGTCGATCGCAGCGACATCTGCGGGATTTTCGTATTACTACTATTACATTGTATAGACTAGCAATTTCTTGAAGTTGTAGAAAATATCCTGCAGATGTCGCTGCGATCTGCATATTGCAGCAGTATCATTGCACATTTAAGGGATACAATATTTTAGCGCTTTTTTAAGTATTACGGGTTTAGCCGACTTCCACACCATATATTCTAGGCGTTATACACTGTTAAAAATATCGTGAAAAAATACCCCTGTTCTTAAAGATTCTCTATTTTCTGACCAATGAGAACGCTACATAAACGCCTATGAAGCGTTCTCATTGGTCAGAATACAGATAGCCTTTAAAAACAGAGGTAATTTTTCACGATATTTTTAACAATGTAGATTCTGAGCGATGTTGGTTAAATTTCGATATTTGTGTTTTAGAGTGAGCAATAGAGAAAAGTACTAAAACTATTGAAACAACAACTTCTTTAATATTGAAAAGTATAGCAAAGGAGTTCAGAATCAATGCCTTAAATAGTTTCGAATATTCACTGTTGTTATGACATCAATACCCTTCCTGGATGTGGAAATGCAAAATTGTGTTCAACATAATTGGGCGCAATCTAGATAGATTTTTCGCTGTTAGGGAACGAGATTCATCAATCAGAAGCTTGCACTTTTGCGAACTTTTCGCTGTTTGCAGCAATGCAGGTTATTGATTGGTGAATCTCGTTTCGCTAACAGCGAAAAATCTATCTCTATCTCAGCCTAGATTTCTATAAGCATTGCACTTCATCCATGGCACTAAGAAAATGACTCAAAACTTTTATGACATAGGCAAGGATCCAGAAACAGCAAAAATTCTCAAACATTCAGGCCTCTGATTCGTCAAACTCATTTGGCTAACAGCGAAAAATCTATCTGGATCTCGGCTATAGCTTTCTTCGATGAAATCAATGCAAAAGGATAATATAAAAGAATAGTATAAAACTTCTAATATGCTTTGGCGGGTTTATCGCTGTTTGGCATAATTTGTAAACTTTAGAATTAATTAACAGTTTTTCGCTAATTAAGAATAGAAAATTTGTGTTTTTAAAGCTGAAATTTGTAAAAGCACGTAGATTGAGTAAATATCTGTCCAAAAATGCAATCCTTACTTCTTTATGTCCATTATTTAAGTCTCTACCTCGATTGAAACATAAGGTGTGACGAAGAAAATAAATCTGTCATTTTCAGTATCTCGACGTTATTTAAAAAAATCTATATCTCTGTTTATAATTAATTTATGAGGATGTATTTGGTCTCAAATTGAAGATCATTTCCATTTGGTCCTTCTGATTTTGGGTTTATTTTTCTGCGATGATTGGTTCTTTTGATATGGGAAAATTTACGCTTGCATGTTTGGTCGATTTAACATGGAGAAGTTGTCTTCAGTATAATAAGCAGTTACGGTGTCTTGCCGTTTTATTCTTTGCATTTGTTTGTTTGGCGAGGTTAGCATTTTTTTCAGCTTGGCTTGGCAGAACGACCGTCCTGCTTGATAGTAAAAGCTTTGAAGAAAGTGAAAGTGATAAAACATGGGAGTCGAAAGCCTTAACCCATATTGTGCCAAGCACCTAAAAAATCATATCGTTTTATAAAATCTTAAATATGCGTTTTTCTAGCCTATGTATACACATAAACTAAAAAATTTACAAAACCTTTATTAGTTTGACCGGTACACGTTAACCTAAAAATAGGACAATTGTACAATCCGCTGACATTCGTTGTTACTTAGGTGGAATGGGAAAAAGTATCATAGACACAGTTCAACGTTACATTTTTACAGATAGTTGTTGGATTTGCTATGCATGATTCTAGCTGGCATCTTCTTTGTCCATTTTCTGAGTTTTTTACAATCATTGTACATTTTTAAGCTTTAGAAAACATTCATAAATTTTTTGAACACCCAATGTTCTTCAAGATACTTTATTTGGAATAGAAAGTCCCAGTTAGACAACTGTTATATGTTTTCGAAGATCAAACAGGCTCAGATTGGCGTCGCTCAATAGCTGATTGAGCTTCCATGAATCAACGAATGCTGTTTTAAACGCATTAACAAATAAAGGCCAGCGCCATTTCCCCCCTGAATTGTAGTAAAATAAGCTGCTGCGGATTCGCATTTTTTTTTCATTTGGGATTAACGTCATTTTCTTCGTTGCTATTAGAAACTAAAATTTCAATCATGTCCGCAACCGCTTTCGGACGTACTTCATCATACACTGTTCCTTCTATCTTCCTTGTAGATGAATCATCAGTCTGCTTAGTGTCACTCAGTGCATAAGGATCTGGAGGTAAAATCACTAATTCATCGTCTATGTCGACTAAATCACTTTCATCATTGTCATATAAATTCCGCAAAGAAATCTAAGGCTTTCAAAAATTTCTTGGCATTTTAAAATACTAACATCAAAATAATTTTCCAAAATTCAAGATTGCAAAAACGGGAGAAAGTATGTTTGCCCCGATAATTTCAGAATAAATACTGCCGCTGTGGCTTAAAAACAAATTACTCGCTCCCCTGCACAACTGTCTAGCACGTGATGTGCACCAGTCAGGCAGACTGTTAGGTAGGTGCCTGTGTTAGTTGTAGTGTAGCAATGTTTGGAAATTAACAGAGGAAGAAAGGACTATCTTGATAACTAACTGATGAGGATCAGGTAGCACTGGATTGTTCCTTCGTCCTATTTTCATTACAGTTGAAAATGAAATGAAAATTTACCTTCTAGACAATTTTTGACAATGTTTTCTTATTAGTATCAATGTATGAAATAATACCTTAATGAATTTACATGTGTATTTTTCTCGGAGCTCAAAACTATAAAAACTTGTATGTTGAAAAAAAAATATTTAAAAATCGGCTCTTAATTTTAAAAACTTAATAAAAAATATCCAGCATTAATTTAAATTTGCGATAAAGACAAATATATCGTTTAATTTGAATTAAAATACTCAAAATATTTTATATAGAATCTGCTTACGTGTGCTGTAATATTTTTAGAAAGATGAAGAAATATGGGTTAATATATGACGCATTTGTGAACTTAAGGCCCACTTTCTCCATAAAAAGAGAAATCGCTCTTGAAGAATAAGACAGAAGTTCTATTTCAAAACTAAAAGTGAACAATAGATGGACCTAATTAGAACGAAGATGCATGACAAAGGAGAAAGCCCGGCCTTTATTTGACATGTAGAATCCCCTGAGATGTCTGTATAGAAGCTAGAAAGTGTATATAAAAAGCGATGACAAGATGAAATGCCCATTTTTCTTCTGGAAGTAAGCAGTGGTATATTCGACGAACATGGCAACGCAAACGCTGCGTCCGACTTTAGAAGTCAATCAAAACAGCATATCTTAAAGGACAAGCTCTTAGATTTTAAAAACATCCGAGAGAGTTTCTTATGCCTCTGCTAAAAATGGGTTGCGGCGTTAAAAGTCAACACTAGTTAGGCGACGAGACTCGTACACTAATGTTTTGCCTATGGTAGTGTGCTTTTCAAATTTATCACTTGCATTTAATATTTTTTTATTTTTATTGTAGAATTGATCTAGGGTTAAGTTTGATCTATAACTGGGTTCGTTTATACTTTTTATATTTTGGTTGCAGTTTTTTTTTATAAAGATACTTTCGCTTTAGGAACCGGTTCGGAAAGTGAAAGAAGCCTCATGAAAATACTGAAAGAATCATCATTAAATTATGATAGGAAGATTGCCATAACTTGCATCAAGAACATGCAAATGTGTCACAAATAATTTCAATATTATTCAAAAGAATTTATTCAGCAAAGCAGTCATACATAAGATAATTATTATAAGCTTATCTGTAGGCATATTGTAAATGTATTGAAATAATACCCTTCAACTTGTGTCATTTACATATATAGATATAAGAATATCAGTGCTACGCCATTCAAGAAAAAGATTTAACAAAGTCCCATTTGGATACATAATCTTAATTTTACACTACAGAATGCACAACCTTACTGAATAAAGAAATAAGCAAATTTGAATTTTATCTAATTACTGGAGTTTACTGTCTTCCTTTTCCATAACGATCCAGTTAGACCGCCTACACATAAATTTACATCTGTACCAGACAAACAATTCTGAGAAAATTGGATTCGTTTAATAACTTAACTAGTGTGAAGTGCCGGCATCCTGAATGACCAAACCACCGAATGTGGTCATTGATGTGATATGTGAAAGCTCTATATATTAGAGCTATAAATTTTAGCCCTTGCCTTTCGTGTTAATTCCAATAGTGGGTAGCTCAATTGTTCTGATCTAATTTGGGTAACAGAAGTCACTGTTTCTCTTCCATGAGAAAAGCCCATGCACAGTTTAAAAAAATAACCTACATATAATCAATAAAACTACAAATAATATATATATATATTTTAACGTAAAATACTTGAAAATACATATAAACAGTTAATAATACAAGAAACAAAATTAGTTTGCAAAAATTAATTATCGAAAGATTTTGGCACCATTTGATAAATTGAATATATATTGAATTGATATTAAATTGAATTGATATATTGAATTTAAGTGCAAAAGTTATGAAAAAAATGAATAAAAATAATTAATATGAAATGAAATGTTTTTTTTTCTTTAAATAGTAATCCTTTTGAAAAGATCAGTATTATACACATTTTTTCTTTATTTAAAAAAATAAGGCTCAAAGGAGGTCGGATACCTTAAAATAATTATATCACGTTATGAACAATTGCAGTTAAAAAAGAATGCTTTTAGAATTTGAACAAATGACGACAACACATTGTATCTGATGGTAAATTCCAGATACATACTACTTTTATAAAAAGATACATATTTTCTGTGTTACATAGAAATAATTTTTTCTTACCATTGAAATTCTATGGATTGTAAATTATTTTCAAATGGGAAAAAATTATTTTTACGCTTGCTTATAAAAACAAATTTTTGAAACATCAACAGTAAAAGTATATTATATTTTGTTTCCAAGCTATTGCAATTCACCCACTAAGTAAAAAAAATCTTCAGAAAAAACTTCCTTTTTTATTTTTAAATGATGCGAAAATATTTTTGATACATCTGTTGATAGCAAAATTTTATATAAAAACATGTTTTTATTGATTATTCTCCCTCGGAAATTTATCTCCGATCTTTTAAACAGGGTAAAAATGTTTTTTAACCCTTTCATACTACAGACAAAGCATGTTTGGGATATTCGCAAACTAATTGAATTTCACAAAGAAAAATATATTCACGAAATCTCAGAATATTTCAAGAAAAGATTGTGGGAACACATACATAACAGGTCACATTCTTTTGTGCTATTTTGTTTTTCAGAACAATAAAAATGTATTTACTTTTTCTAGAATGAGCAATAAACAAAAAGGAAAGGCAAGTGTGTATTAACCTTTTATTTATAAGGTTTCGAGAATAAAAAATGTGTCTCAAATAAAATTTTCTTTAAAATAAAATAGTCACATTTAAAGGATTTCTATCTGAAAAAATCAATTTATTTATAATAGAAGTTGCGTTAAAAATATTTGACGAAAAAAGGGAGAGTTTATGCTGCCGTGTAAAAAATAAACAAATATTGTGCCACGGCATTATTAGTAACAACTGTTTAGTTGAAATTGTTAAAAAATTAAATTTGATAATAACGTTTTCAGTGTCACCAATTGTTAATAGTAATTCGAATAGAATAAAGTGATTTACATACTGTTGCATGTAGTACTAGGTTGAGCAAAAAGTTCTTGGAAATTTGTGAAATTTGTGAAATTTCTGTTATTATGCGTAAATTAACAATAAAAGCAACAAGGACTAGTCTTTAAAGTAGAGACCATCATAGTCCACGACTTTCTGCCACCGTTCTTCCAGATTCCGGATTTTCTGGCCAAGTTTGTCGCCGTTACGAGCACCTTCAACCTCATTAATCTCATCGACGGCTTACAAATTTGATAGGCCTTTTCTCCAATAATGCCTGGTCAACACACGCAAATCTTACTGTTCATTTTTTTTTTTTTTTTTTGCCAAAGTTTCCGAATTCCTGTAAATATACCACTACTGCTCCTATATACAATACAAATTCTGGTAACTATTAGATTAAAAATATCCTAGAACTTATTGTTCAACCTAATATCATCCGTAATTTTTAATACAAATTTGAGTTTTATATATTAGCAGACCTGTTTTTTTTTTTTTTTTTTTTTTTTTTTTTTTTTTTTTTTTTTTTTTTTTTACATTTGCTGAAAGAAAGTTATTAGTATCGTCAACGATAATCGTTTGCAAAATTCAAAGATAAATTTCTATGTAAAAATTAATTAAAAAGACCACACAGAAGCCAGGTTATTACTTCTTATAAGCTATCAAATTAAGCAAATAATTCAAATCTAAGATGCTTTTGACTCTTCTTTCCCTTTTTTAGATAACTGTGTCAAGGCATAAAAAATGACAAGTCCTTCACATTTTGAAATTATGAAAAGAAATGTAAGATCTGAGATACATTTCCTAGTAAAAAAAAAAAAAAAAATCACCGAGCTTGTTTTCGTATATTTTAAGATAAAGTGATATTTCCTGAATTTTACTCTTACAAACGGTGAAATTCTTTACAAAGTATGTTTATAATTGCTCTGGTGATATTTTATTCATTGGATTCAAGTTATGAAATAGCTTGTATTTATAATAACGTAACTATTGTGCGAATAAAATACTTGGCGTTAGTGCAAGTGCAAAGCATGTAAGAACACCCGCAGAAATTTTATAATTCATGCATACATATAATCATAAATTTATTGGTTAACCTAAAATTATACATGCATATGTTAAACAATTTCTAAATTTTTATTTATTTCTCTGAATTTTTTTTAAATCCCGATATAATTCATCTAAAGAATTTTAAAAATATGAGTCTTCTGAGTATAATTAATTTAGTGCGAGAAAGAAAAAAACATGAACGATATTTTTCCAAAATTAAACCAGTCGGATGTGGCAATCAAAAATTTCTTTTATCTCATGCAAATCTTTTCTTACATTCATTTTTATCTACTTCAAAATTTGCTACCACAGTGCCAAAACTAACTAATAATCTATGCTAATCTCGATCATGAGATATACAGATATATGTACAGATATATTTTTCTACAGATATATATTTCGACAGATATAGGTTCACTGAATTGCGTGCATTCTAAACGGAGATATAAGCATCGCCTCTTCAAACAAATAATTGAATTTCGGCATCGACTTTATTCTAGATTAATTTAGGTTAGCTCGGTGAAAAAGTTCCACCAGGTTCGTCCGGGATAGCTCAGATGGTAGAGCACTGGCGGCTTCAGCCAGGAGATCCCTGGTTCGAATCTTGGTCCGGACATTTTTCGCCCAATTGGAAATTTACATGTAATACCAACTTTACTGTCTGTAACAAAAATTCCCATCCCAAAGAGCATAAAAGTGACAACTGTCGCGCTGTATATACCCAAAACTAATAAATATTTATTTATATGAAAGTATAAGAGAATATGAAATTTGATTAAATTCTGTGACTTGGTTTTTGATATATAGCTATCGCGAAAATCGTGAAACATGCGGCATAGGAGCACAGTCTGTTATGTAATTTACAGGAAAACCTTATCAGCACCAACTTATGAAGAGTTCCAACAGAATATGAAGTTTGAAGACCTTCCGTGCATTAGTTCTTAAGATTTCAGTGGTATCATTAAATACGTGCAATTGCTAAGAAAGCAGCATAGCAGTAGGGAAATTTACATAAAAAATAACCAGCACCAATTTATATCAGGGATTAACTGTATCAGAAGTTTGATGAAAATTCGTATATTATTTCTTGAGATATGGCTATTGAAGAAATCGTTAAAAATGTCGCATAGCAGATCCACCTATTGGGTGATTTACGCCAAAACTTAAAAAAACACCAAACTAAATTAAGGTATAACATAAACTTTTATGAAAATCTGAGCATTTGTTCTTGAGATATATCACCTGCAGAAATCATGAATAATGCCTCATAGCAGTGCCACCTATTTGGTGATTTGTATCAAAAAGTAATCCGCACCAAGTTATATCAGAGACTAACTGAATCTAAAGTTTTATTTAATTCTGTGTACTAGTTCTTGAGATAGAGGACTCACAAAGTTTGGGTCACATAACGACAGACTCAAAGATAGACATTTTGTATAAACATGCTTTTCGGGATCTCTGACCCCTAAAACGCGTAAATCCTTCGAAAACTGGAATTAAAAAATCTTCATGAATCTAATACTTTCTTCCTGTAAAGATAGAAGAAAGTATTAAAAGCGAGATTTCTTTTAGTTCAGACTGGATAGCTAATTTAAGAAAAAATCTTAATTAATTTTATTTTCTCTTGTTATTTAGATCTGCATATTAGTTCAAAACTAATATAAGAATTTGTTCATCTCCATAAATATTTCTGCTAAATTATGGTTTATATTTTTTCTATTTTTAATCCTTTTTGTCCAAATTACGTAAATAACAAAAAATGAAATTACATAAATAATGTGAAAAAAATTACACCCTTTCAGATTCGCATTATACAACCAAATGTTAGTGTAGTGTATTAGAGAAAATCCACCTGTTTAACAATAAATGATGAATACATTTTTTGATCCATAAAATTATAAAATGTATAAAATCTTAAAATTTTATATTTTTAAAGTTCGATAACAACTTTAATTATTTATTGGTGAAATACGATTTCCTTAATGCATTAAAATATTAAATGATTTTTCTTTTCATATTATTTTATTTTTTTCAATATAAATAAAAAAATATATATAATTTGCCTAACAATGTATTATTATCTTTTTTTTTTTTAATTTTAAATAGCATGAAATATAATGTTATCCCAACTAGGAAAATTTAATTTAAATTAAACTAGTAGTTACTTAAAATTAAATATTAATGTATTTCTATTGCACGTTATTTCCTTATTCACAAATGTTGTAACAAAAGTAAAATTATATACAAATGTATATATTAATAGAATAAAGGTGCACTATTTTCTGTTGTCATAAATATCCTATAAAAACTTTAAAATTTTAATCAATTAAAGGATTAAAGCGAAAATCATATAACATTTATAATAATAGTAGAAAAAAATACTGTCACTGTAATAAAACTTTAGACTTTATGCATAACCCTCCTGCAAGAATTTTTTTAATATCTGTCACCGTTTGGAAGTTATTGAATTTTAAAATCAGTCAGTCCTTTTTGGGACACCCGGTAGTTAACTTAAATACTTCTTTAACGGAAAAACATATATTTATAATAGAATGTTCTTTACAATCCTTAATATTAGGTATACAAATATTAACGAAAAAAGAAATTTGCTTAAATTCTAAATGAATTTTACGGACTCCCAATTTCTTCCATATTTACGCAAATAGTAGTGTAATTTTTTTTTTTTTTTACAACTTAATAACAAACAAAATTACACTTTAATTAAAAAGTGGAAAAAGAGTATAAAAATCAATTGATGGCAGTATTTCATGAGAAAATTAGATTTATAGCAAGAACATTGCACTAAGCTAAAATATTTCAAGTACATTTTTTAAATACATTTCTTCACATATTTACTTATTTCTTTCATTCAGCTTTATGAGCTTTCATTTTATTAACACTACATCCCTTAAGAAAAATTTATTAGGTTTTTATTACCCATATTCACACATTTACTTTCGTTAATAAAACTTCTTGCATTCATTAAACTACTCATTTCCCTATTTGTCAAATTATTTAAATAGTTTTGCCAACTCCATAGGCAGTGAAATGTGGATAAATTTTGCATAGAAAGAGATAATTACATCAGTTATATCAGTGTAAATTATACCATTATATAAATTAAATTACTCCATAAAACTGGAAGCAATATGATACATATTTGTTTTATATGTATTTTGTTTTTACAGTGGGGCTTCTATTAGATTATAACAATGCACAATGCACATTGCATTTAAAAAATAAAAATCAAGATGTTTACGTCGTAATGATTTTTTTTTAAATTTTGTTTTAATAAATCATACTTAATCTTTAAACAATATCATTTCTATAAAAGGGAGTAAATGGGAAACTGTTAAGCACATTTATAAATACCCAAGTAAGTTGGAATACATTTCATTTTATTTTTTACTGCGCTATTTTTTTTTAACTATTTATAATTCGTTTCGCAATAGAATTCCCAGTTTCAATAATTTTCTATGCAAATATAATGTTTTACATAAGTGAATAAAACTGTTAATAATTTTTACAAAATTCAATTTTTTATTTGATTTCTTATTACAATTCTTGAATAAAGTTAAAATATTTAAATTGTTGCAATGTTCGAAAAATATACTGTTGTTATCTTTAAATGAGCTGGTGCATGGTACTGAATAAAGTTTTAGCGATTCTTTTAATTATGTAATGAAATTTATAAAGTGCTAAATAAAGATTGGTTGCATTTTATATTTATTTTAATCTTTCATTAATATGTGACATATTGTCAAGCATTCATTGTTAAAGATAGTTAGATTAAATGTTTCTCTAATTGAAAAGAAAATACTAGAATGTGCTTTATAATCCTCAATATTAGACATCTTAGTCTTATTAACAACAACAACAAAATTGTTAATATTCTGCAAGGGAATTTTACGGAATTCAAATTTCTTGCATATTTATACAATAAAATAGTCATAATGGTTCAGCATAAAAAAAAGACACTGAATTAAAAACTAGAAAAATTATATGAAAAAAAAAGGTTGGCTGTATTTCATGTGAAGATTAAGTTTATATCACGAACATTCTATTAATTACAATATTTTAAGTTTTTTATTCAAAGATTTTTCTTCACATATATGCTTTTTCCTCTCATACAGCTTTATGGGATTTCATTTTATTATCGATACATCCCTAAAGAACAATTTATTAGGATGTCATTATTCATATTCTCACATTTTATTTAATTTATCAAACTTCTTTCGTTCATCACACTATTTCATTTCACTATTTGTCTAATGATTTAAGGGATATCATAACTTTTAAAATCTCTTTCGCCAGTGCAAAAGTGACGTGGTTTCGATTTTTCATAACTTTTTAAATACTTATAGAAATTATATAAAACTTTGCAATATATTCAAATGATGATACCATTTTTAAGGCTTTATAAAATGTAAAAATAAACACTTATAATAAATATAATTATTATATTGCGTAAGTTTTTTATAAGACCCTTTATATATCTATCATAAAGATAATATTAAGTAAGAGCAAATTCAGCTTACCTTCTCATAGTAGTAATCCAATTTCTTCACGATGATGTAACTTCAGATCGGTGTCTTTGTGTATTATATTTTATTATATTAATTTGTGTGTCTTGGACGGTTCACAATGGTCAGAATCTTAATTCTTGAATACTGGAGTTTTAATGAAATAATATAGAGATATAATTATTAATAAAACATTAAACTTGGTTATTAAGATAAGTAATATACATTTAAAATTTAAAATTTGAACAAGGGCGTTAATATTATGAGAGCTGTGAGCAAAGCTTCTCAATTGAATTTTTGAACCAAGTTAACAAGGGTCCTTACAGCTTAATTGCTGACGCCCATCTGCAAGGATTCAAATATAAAGTTCAGGGCTTGAATTCAAAATTAAAATTAGTTTGCACGGACAAAGGGATATTGATGAGTTGACAGTTTAGTCTCTGTATATCACTGTTTTGCCTATTACAAAACGCTGAAGAAATTATGTGGTATCGCCATCTCACGGAATCAGTTAGAGATGATATGAAAGTCAGTCTTGCGAAGTTACGATGAAGTTCAATGGAAACGATGATCCACAGGTAGAGACATCTATGGACGGCATTCACAATCAGTTTCGTCATATTAAACGAGTGTTCACAACCAATTGATTTGGACATATCTCACAAATGGAAAACGAAGATGAAACTATACTTTAAAAACTATTCCCTACGTTTCCCCTTGTCACCTGAGCCTTGTGGTGGTAATAGTTGAAGTTAACTTCTCAGATCCTTAAAAGGAGTTTTGGGGATGGGATTCGTAAAAATGTCATCGATCATCCTTTTGGAAGTGCAGTATTTTAATGCGACACCTTTTTCTTTTAGATGTTTTACGTAATGAAATTTGGTATCAATATGTTTTACCCGAGATTAGTGTTTGTCGTTGTCACTTAGATTTATGCAAGTGGTATTATTTTCATAGATGACAAATGGTAATTCTTGGAATAACTCTAAGTCCTTCAACAAACTCAGCATCCACTGGCTTTCTTGAGTTGCGTTAGAGAATGAAATGAATTCTGCTTCGGCGGTGGACAACGCGACACTGTTCTGCTTTTTCGATGTCCAAGACAGGAGTTTCTTCCTAGTTTTAGTACATTTCCGGTAGGGGACTTTCAGTCTTCCCGGTTGACAGCCCTATCCGAGTCACAATATGCGGTTAGTACAGGTGGTTTTACTTTATTTCTAGTAATGTCAGGTGTTTTGTAGTGCGCAGATATCTGATCGCCTTCTCCACTACTTCCCAGTCCACCTTTCTGGGATATTAGTTTTTTCTTCCCAGTATGTTGACTGTAGCGGCTAAGTCCGGTCTGGCCAACGTCGCGTTATGAAAGTGCCCCCACTGTCTGCCTATACTCTGTATTGACTCTCAATGGTTTATTGTGTCGGTTTATGTTGAAATAGTTTGTGCACATATGTGTATATGTGGGTTTTGAGTAAATTTAAATTTTTCTACTATTTCATCTCCTGCTACCATCTACTAATTCTATTCCCTTGATCGAGCTCAAGGTTTCCGTTATCTTATTCCTTAATGTCAATCCCGAGAAACTGTGATACCTTGCCAAGATTTTGATCCCGTACTCCTTAGATAATTCCGCGTGTACATTGTGCGTGTTTTCTTTGCTTGCAGCGACTAACACGTCGTCTAGATAAACAATTATATAAGAAATATTCTCATTTTCATCTAAATTAAAGATTTTAATGGCTTATTGATTTTTATGTACCAAGATCTTGCGGTTTGTTTAAGCCCATATATTGCTTTCTTTAATTTGCACACTTCGTCCTCTTCGCCCTCTACAACATATTCTTTGGGTTGTGTCATTAAATCTTCCCCATGTTAGTTCCCGTGCAAAAACGCTGTCTTCATATCAAGGTGAGTAATATCTAAATTTTTTGTACACGGCGACATTTAAGAAACTTCTAATCGTGGTCAGTGCTACTACTGGCACGTATGTTTCGTTGTAGTCGCACAAGAATTTCTGAGAACATTCTTTTGCGACAAGTTTCACCTTATATCGCTCCACCTGTCCACGGGCATTAAATTTTGTCTTAAAAATCCACCTTCATCTGATAATATGTTTTTCTGGAGGTGATTTGATTAAATCCCATTTATTGTTTTCTTTTAGGGATTTAATTTCATTGTCTGTTGCCGCTATCCAATAATTTTTTAACTTTTGGATCCTTGATATTTTGTATATCTTCCCAGGTTTTCGGCCTCTTGTATCTTACACATATTTGCGCTAATTCCGAAGCGGTCAGGGGGGGGGGGGGGCACCTTTGTTGTTTCTTTGCGATCTCCGCGGTTCAGCGGTGCCTTGCTGCGGAGCTTTATTTTGATATTGTTCCTCATTATTTAATTCAATTTCTACGGTTTCAGCAGGTGTTTGCGCGTCATTTATGTTTTCGTAAATTTCGTTTGTCCCGTTCTCAAAACATTTTACGGTTCGCGATATTATTACGTTGTTTCCCCCTATGTGTATTCTGTATTCTTTACTTCTGTTATCGTAGCCTTCAATAGATTTTTGTCGAATTTGGATTTCTTCGATTTTTCACGTAGGCATATGCCTTACATCCGAAGGTCCGTATGTTTGATAAATTCGGTTTTCTATTATTCCATAGCTCGTAAGGCGTTTTGTTGTTTTCATTTGTCTTAGTGGGTAACCGATTTATGGGGTACGTCGCTGTCAGGACAGCCTCACCCAAGAAATGTTTCGTTAAGTTTACGTCGGATAACATAGTGCGCACAATGTCAAATATAGTACGGTTTTCGCGCTTGGAGACACCGTTCTGGGGGTTGCAATACGGGACGTTTAATTCGTGTTCAATCCCGTTTTCCGTTAGATAATTTTCGAAGCTATCCCCTAGGTTTTCCTTAGCGTTATTGGATTTAATTGTTTTTATCACTTTTCAAAATTTATTCTTGGTTAAGGCTATGAATTCTTTAAGTTTTCTTATAGCTTTTGATTTGTGTGAAATTAAATCTAACAAAAACATAGTTGTGAAAAAAGGGAGCCAAGTTCTGTAAAGACAATGGCAAGAAAAAAAGTGATATCTAAGTGGGTGCCAAGTTCAAATAAAATTCACTCAAACTTACCTACTGAAGTATTATAGCATTTTTAAAATTGTTTAGAAATAAAAATTATTGATAGCATATTAATAATAAATCTAGAATTTGGCAAGTTTTTACCTACGAGTCCTTTATTTTTAATAATGACCTTATTATATCAAATCTTGTTGTTTCATGATTGGAAGCCTTAATTTGAGTGAGCTCCTTCCACTTGAAGGTCGGTGGGATAAAATATATCCCACCTAATTTACCTGCAAAATGCCACATTGACACCAGAATTCAGAACTAAAAAGTTTAATTTTATTAAATACGTGAAAAGAAGCTTTTACCCATTTTGAAATAAATTTGGTTTTAAATTCTGGTGTGATTCAATCATTTCAGCATTTCACGAATAAAAGTTATTTGCCCCTGAAAGGGTTAAAGGGATGCAGTCTTTAGAGTGATGACCAAGAACAAGCGTAAGTATATCTGTCACTTTGTCAGGCATCTTAGTCTGTTTGCATTGAGGTTTCTGGAGGGTGAATGCTAGAGTGATAACCAAAGACGAGCGGGAGTGTATTTGTGTATTTATTGGTTTATCAAATCTTTAACATGAGTCATTTGTTTATAATAATAACTATATTAATTTTTTTTTTTGTAATGTCATTGAAATTAATATCAACATCACCATTTTTTTAAGACATGAAATCGATAGACATAACATTTATCAAAAACTTGCCAAGTTCTAGATTTATTATTAATATGCTATCAATAATTTTTATTTCTAAACAATTTAAAAAATGCTATAATACTTCAGTAGGTAAGTTTGAGTGAATTTTATTTGAACTTGGCACCCACTTAGATATCACTTCTTTTCTTGCCATTGTCTTTACAGAACTTGGCTCCCTTTTTTCACAGCTATGTTTTTGTTAGATATCATTACTTTTTGTAAAGTTACAATATATTTAGACACTTTACATAATGCTTTTTAATGTGTTTACATGTGACTATTTTATTCACCAAGCAACATTCAATTTTAATTTAAATTTCCTACAACAAACTATTTGGCTGCCAATTTGCGGTAGAAATCTATATTTTAATACTGCTACATTGAATGCATGTTTTGAAACGAAATGATTCGAAATTTTTATTGTTTCTGAAACAACAATTCCTATTAAATTGCTATATTAAATTTTCCTATTAAATTTTCCAATTAAATATCCTGTAGCTGGGCCTGCTTTTTTGTACTGAAAGTGAAAAATAAAGTTATGTGCTTATGCCACACTAAGTATCATTCATCCATGGGTGCCGGCAAAGAGGCAGTGCAGAGAAAGGCCATTGCCCCTCCCTGGATTTTCAAATTTAATTAACTAAATATCCTTTTCTCTGATGATTTTGAAAATAGCAAGTGGGTATGTGTGATCACAGATCGCACAGAGGTTTTCGTTTAATATTCCTATCAAAACACATTATCGTTTTGAAAAATCTGTTAGTTTCACATTTCTCAACCAGGGGCGCACTCTATTCTAAACAAACCTCTATCCGAACAAACTCCGTTTTACATACTATCCGTAGATATATTAGTCGAGGGGATTGAGCCCATAGCCCCCGAGATAAGTAGGAACCCCTGGTGGTAAAAAGTGGAACTAAAATATGTAAGGCTATGGTACATAGTATGAAAGAGTGGTCAAAGGGGTGTCGGCAAAAATTGGAAAATTGCTCCCCGAGTGAAAAGGGCGGAAGTTAGAAAAATTGCTTAAAATACACAAGTTAGAGCCCGGAGGAGTAAATAATATAAGACTTTTTGAAAATTTTATGATTTGTCGTGTGGTCTGAGGTATTCAGCTATACGTATGCAAAAAGTCATGTCTCCAACTTAATTAGGGGCTCCCTTAGAAAGAATTGCTTAAAATACATATGTGGTAGCTCAAAGGATTAAGCGTAAGACTTTTTCTAGATTTTATGATTTGTCGCCTGGCCTCAGGTGTTCTGCTATATGTATGCAAAATTTCAAATCTGCAATTTAATAAGGGGCTCAGATTGAAGGAATTGATTAAAATACGCATGTGGAAGCCCAAAGGGTTAAATGTACGACTTCTTCAAAACTTTATGATTTGTCGCATGACGGTGTTCCGCTATAAGTATGCAAAATTTCACGTCTCCAATCTGAATATGGTCTCACTTAGAAAGAATTGTTTAAAATACACATGTGGGAGCCCAAAGGGTTAAATGTATGACTTTTCAAAATTTTATTGTTTGTCGTTTGATGTGAGGTATTCAGCTATAAGTATGCAAAATTTCACGTCTCCAACCTAATTAGAGGCTCACTTTGAAAGAATTGTTTAAAATACACATGTGGGAGCGCAAAGGGTTAAATGTACGACTTTTTCAAAATTTTATGATTTGTCGTTTGATGTGAGGTGTTCAGCTATAAGTATGCAAAATTTCACTCCTCCAACCTAATTAGAGGCTCACTTAGAAAGAATTGTTTAAAATACACATGTGGGAGCCCAAAGGGTTAAATGTACGACTTTTTCAAAATTTTATAGGTTGTCGTTTCATGTGAGGTGTTCAGCTATGAGTATGTACAATTTCACGCCTCCAACCTAATTAGGGGCTCATTTAGAAAGGATTGTTTAAAATACACATGTGAGGCCCCAAAGGGTTAAATTTACAACTTTTTCAAAATTTTATGATTTGTCATTTGATGTGAGGGGTTCAGCTATAAGTATGCAATATTTCACGCCTCCAACCTAGTTAGAGGCTCACATAGAAAGAATTGTTTAAAATACACATGTGGGAGCCCAAATGGTTAAATGTACCACTTTATCAAAATTTTATGATTTGTCGTATGATGTTTGGTTTTCAGTTGTAAGTACGCGAAATTTCAAATCTCCAGCATGTATAGTTTCTGAGAACAGGCTCTGTGACGGACAGAATATCTCAATTTGTTGATTTTCTGTAAGCAAGTAAACCCAGATAAACCCCCAGTAAGTAGATAAGTTTACAATGGAAGTCTATGGGAATTTGGCGAAATATTAGAGATATCACCAAGGTGGCGTCACTTTTGGCGACTAATTTTGGTCGCCAAATTTGACGATATATCGCCATGTTGGCGAGAAACTTGGAGGTATTTGGCGACAGAACAGCGTCCCCTCCTACGGTAAATTATAATTTCGCCTAGTAGACGTAATGTTCAAGTAAAAATGGACGCCCCTAGGTGGGTAATTCATCGATTTTCACATTTTTTTTAATTTTTTTCCTTAGTTTTATAGTGTAAACGAACTTCACATCGAATTTGAAGTCTGTAGCTGCAGTAGATATACGAGATCTTTTTGATGAGTGAGTGAGTCAGTCAGTGGTAAAATTATCGATTATCAGACATTTTCAAATGTCATTATCTCGGAAACTAATTATGCGTTATTTATAAAATTTTGGATTTTAGGTAATTAGGGTGGCCTTACTACACATTTCGTATAACAAGTACGTAGGTCTCATAGATTTTCAGTAGTAGAGCATCGAAATTTGACAAAAACAGCTCGAAATGGTTCGTGTAAATAACACACGGCTATGTCAGGCGAACTTGGCTGACACACTGCCGTGTGTCTAGATATATCATGGTGAATCGACTACAGTTATAAATGAACGTTATAAAATATCTTATTCCACTGTTTCCGTTTTCATGGGGCCACATAAAACTAAATAGATCAGATTTAACGCTTCCTTAGATCGGTTAGTAGCTGTTTTAGGGTAGGGTGTAATTGACATTTTAGCCTCAATACATTTAGTACAGATCTTTTCATGTCTGCAGATATTTATTTCTATACCTTCGGCTAGTTTATGCGATATATAAGATATCTAATTGCTTCGAAGTTTTTGTCTGCCAGTCTCTTGTGCCAAATGGATATGCAGTTCTTATTGTCGCAAGATATTTCTGTTTGTGCCTGTATGCTATATCGATAGTCATCTTTGGGTTCTAATTCATACAGGTTATTGTTTAATTTTGCTGTCAAAATTGTTTGGTTGTCTTTAATAAATCAGCATGTCTGTTTTTCAAATATAACTTTAATGTCAATTTCTGTGGCCATTTTGACCGGTAAACGATTGCTCTGCAAATCGGGACAGTACAGAACATTTTAAAGTGTTATGCCGTGTTGTAAGTCTGTGTTTATTTTGACGTCTCCGAGACCTTGTTACCATAGCCTTTTTTCCAATTGCGATAGTTATTTCGCCAAAATTTCCTGGTGTAAATTTGCATAAATTTTGTTTTGTTGCCAAAGCGTGCCTTGTGCATACTGAATCTACAATGTATTTAACTGTTGCTGATGTCTGTTCTCTGTTCGCAGAGACCGGTTCATTGTCATCGATTGTCTCTTCTAATATTTTATTTTCATTGGGGGGGGGGGGGGGAGCAAGTCATTCGTTTCAGCTTTGCTCCCGAAACAAAAATTTGAGGATTGTCCTGTATTGCTGTGGCTGTTTCTGTGACTGGATGCGTTATTTCTGAAGTTTTTAGGATTGCTACATGCTCTGCTTTTATTCCATTCATTTCTAGCGTAATTGCTCTGCTGGTTTTTATTCTTTAAATGGTAACACTTGGCTGTCGTGTGATTAGCGCGTTTTCAAAAATTACAATATTTCTTATTTTTGTTCGCTTTATTTGTTAAATTGTAGGCTGTTTCACGAGTTTTCGGAGTCATTTGCTTATTTTCGCATCTACGCCTGTAGTTATCGGAGAGTTTATCTTTTATAAACTCTAATGCTAATTCACTTTCTTTTCAGGCCTTAATACCGATGATGAGCTGATCGTATGATTTTGGTAAACTTCACAATAAGAGTGCAACGATGTGTGATTTAGGTATTTCTTCCCCTATGGCATATAATTTATCTTTTATAGTTAATATTCCATTTATGTGATGATTCTTATCCCCGCTGTCGCATAGTTAATGAGAATACAATCTTCTTAACAGAAATAGTTTCGAAGATAATGTCGATCGCTGATGCACTGATTTAAGTGTATCCCAGATAGCTTTAGCTGTTTTTAAATGCTTAATATGAACTATCTGTGAATCATTAATGCATAAGTTTATCGTTGCTCTCGTTTGCGCACCGTCTTTCGTCAGTTTTCATCAGGACTCGACGGAGGATCTTGAATGACATAATTAAATAGATCGTTCTTTATGAGCAAGATTTCAAACCTGAAAGCCCAATTGTCATAATTACTGATGTTTAATTTTTCAATTAGGGAGATGTCTTTGCTAGAAGTAGGCATATTTAAATGCTAAGTGCTATTTTGTACACTTTTAATTTGTACAGTCAATTCTAGCTGTCTTTAAAAACTGTTTGACTTTTTTGGCTATTTATTAATTACACACACATATATATATATATATATATATATATATATATATTAAGGCGTATCGACAAATTCGAAATTTTTCAAATCTTTTAGAGGTAGTGCGGAAAATTTGTGAATTCCCTTCATTAAAAAGTTTGCGGAATCTTAAAGCAGTGGGTTGATATCTTCTGTCACCCCAGTGGGCCAAAAGTTACGAAAATTTGACTAAAAATGATTAAAATACAAAAATTAATAAATGATCACAGATTTCCTTGATCGGGTTGAGATAGTGCTTAAAATGTACTATGTTTGAACAACAACAACCAAAAAGTTTTTTAGAATTATAGGTTAATATCTTCTGCCGCCTCATCGGCATTTTGACGCATTTTGATACTTTTCTGCATAACGGTTTACTGCTTGCTTAATACACAATCCAGACAGACTGTGTTTGGCACTCTGCCAAAAAAGTGGAAGACCCCTATTTTCATGCCGAGAAACAAATCAGAGCTACCAGTAAAGTACCTGACCACTCTCTTTCGTCCGGCTAAGCGCAGTAGGAAGACGCTACCAGCATCTGCGAGTAGCAACCGATTTTAACTCGTTTAAAGCAGTATACTTTGAATTACTGTGCGGTCTTTATAGTTGCTTGCAATGTAGTCGATTTTAAAAGAATTTATGCATTTCGTTATCATTTTCTAATATGAGATATTGGTAACTATTTGAAATGCCAAAATCTTCGCAGTGAAAATTTTCAAGTCGACGAACATTGCAATGCCAAATTTTGGGGACACCGGAGGATTTTTCACGCATGCTGTCAACGCATGAATACGTCATAAGCTGTTGCGCTGATGCGAAACTGGTGGAAACAAAGAACCATGTTTTTCAGTTATTTCAGAAACTGTTGGTTTGAAGATGGAAAATTTATACATCGATACATCCGTTGCTTCAGTTTTACATAAACGTGTTAGTGATATGATACACGCATTCCATGGAAAATATCGACGAATCATGTAAATATAAAACTTCTTGGAAAAAGCAAGACTACTCTCGACAATATTGAAAACTTTAAAATGGAAACAAAGTAATTTTTTTTATATCTGCCTGTAAATGCGCGATATTTAAGGAGTGTATCTGTCCGAAAGGAAGCAAAGTTTCTGCAAAAGAACAGGTGTTCCTCATTGACAAAGAATGGAAAGAAAAATATTCGTTTGAAGTGTTGATGTTCCAGAAACAAAGCGGCTCTAGAAACGTCAAATGCGAAAGGAACAGGGCACTATTCGATCTGCAAAACAAGCGCCTCCTGCTTATGCTTGAAGCTTTTCAGTGGAGAATGAATAGGAAAATGAAATTCAAGATATGATGGAAGTGGAGATAGGGAAAAAGATGGGCACTAAACACAGGTCTTATACAGCGTCTCTTCAGTATTCAACTAGAAGTGTTCAAATGCATTTAGAACTGGATAACTTGTCGGTAAAAGAGATGGTGTATCCAACAGTTCCACGGCTGCTATTGCATTGAGTTTTATGCAAGATTTGGGTTTAATATCGGAATCAGTTACCAGCCTCGTCACAGGCAAAAATAAAATATGAAGGGAAAAATCGAGAATTTACAAAAAATTAGTCTCAAAATAAAACGAAAATCGTTCCATTCCATCTGGCCTTTTATAGTTATAATAATTGTACATAAATTTTATTCAAAATACTTGTGGTTTTATCGAGTTTTGTGGAGTAAATCATGCATTTTAATAATTCTAATAGTTTACCAAATCCCTTAACCCCTTAACGGTCGCATTAAACTACGGTTTAAAAATTCAAATTGCTTATTGGTAACCCTTTTTTGATAAAGAAATATTCAGCTTATTTAATGACAGGTAAAATGATACCATAATAAAGCCAATTACAGTATTTTATAAAATTGGTGGGAATCTAACAATCTCAAGAAAAGACCCAGCCGGTGAATATCAGGGAAGCGAGAACTAAGGGGTTAAAACTGTTTAGAAAAGTATTCAATAACCTATTCAGTGGTACTCGCGGTTCAAAAAAGACTTCTTTATGAAAAGAAACCTCACAAACGAATCTGTTTTCGAGACTTAAAGAGTCTTTTAGAAAAACAAGGTTTTGTTTTTGCTGCTACTGATTTTCAATAAAGTTTCTGAGTAGATGTATAGTGTATTAATCAATTTCTCAAACATGAATGTCAGTTTTTAGGATACTTTTCAGTCTCAATTAAAGATTTTTAGCTAGGCAATGTAATTTCTATATAAGAGTAACAAAATTGTACTCATGTTAATGTTAATGATATTACTGTTGATATATATTTTTTGTCCGAAAAACATGTGTTTGAACATGTAAATGTTTACTTGAAAACCAAAGTTGTTTAACCACTCTATTCATATACTCGGTATGTGAAAAGATAAAGTAGGGTTACAAGCCTTTGAACCCCTTAAATAAATTGTCATGGAATCCTTTATAAATAAATAACTGTAAATAAAAATTAGACCTATGAATCAAACACGCATTAAATAATCTGTTAATATTTTCTTTTTTATTCAATCTTGACAAAGCTGTATTTCCTCTGTTATATTTTATATCCGCAATATGCTCCTTACATCTGATACTGAATGCTTTGTGTGTCATACCTGCATAATGATTTCTTACCCTCCCCTCCCTCATAAATGGAAATTGTGGTTTTTTTTTATATTCTGATGACGACTAAATGAAAGAGTCAAAACATGTAAATTTAATATTTTTAACGTGTTGTTATTGAAATGGACGTCTTTTAAGCAAATAATTGTATTTTTTAATATATATTTTGACAGTTGTTTGGAATATATATTTTATGGTATTCTTAATAGTGGGCCTAATTAAGACTATTTTATTTATATTTGTATTTGTATATTCGCTATAATAATAATTAATGTTACAACTGGGTTTGGATCCGATCACGGAAATTTTACCCAGGAAAACAACTGCAAAAGGCGTTTTCTCAAATTTTTTTTCGTTTGAAACCAGGTAATTTTATTTATAAAAGAGCAATTTTTTTCTTGATATAAAAGTCTATATAACAACAGTGAATATCTTAAATAGTCCTATATTTATGTGAATGTCTTATAAGTATGCATTAATTTTTGTGTAACTCGGGTCGCACAAAAATGGTTTGCAGAACGTAGATTGCGTGTGGCTGCTTTATGGTAATCTTCGACCAGTTAAGCTATTTTCATTACATGAGATAGTCAGAGCAAATATTCTATTATTTTATAAAATCGAATTAACGCTGGTGCAGTAGACCATTTTAAATAAGTATCAGAATAATATGGTGGATAACCTATGCTGCATGACAGGATATCTCATATTTAAAATAAATATTTATATTAATATACATTTAAACAAATAGTAATATATTTTAACAGAGTTTTACTTATAAAAGAAATATACTTTTCAGCATTTGAGATATAGGAAATCTAATTCCGGAGATAATAACTTTTATCGGTCGGTTTGATACTCAGAAACAAAAATATATAAACATCGGATACATAACTAGATTCCAGTATCTTTGAACTCATAAAAGTGTCAACGTAATGTCTGATCTATATAACATTGTATCTCAATCTATTAATGCTTATCACCGAAAAACTATTTTAAGAATACCATATTTTAAGAATTATTTTATCTTGGAAACAAACACAATTTTCTTTGTCTCAAGTGAATGGCAAAAAGCTTTCTTAGTGAATAATTATGCTTATTATGTGTCAACCAACAATGATAAGAAATGTGTTATATATAAGCGCAGTGTGAAGTCAAATTCGTGAAAAAAGGCATTTTTATTTTATTTTTCATATTTTGAATCCCTTATTTTCCCCCTTTCGAATAGCATATTACTTTTGTTTCTACTACAGCAAATTTAAGAAAAAATAAGTAATTCAGTTTCTTTAGATCATACAAAAACATTACATACGTGAACTTTAAACACAATTTTCTAAAAATGTTGCTTTTTGAACTTTGATGTACCCTTTTATAGAAACTGCGACATATTATTGTTTGTAATCTTGCCAAAATATTTCACACATATCCCTTATTAATCTAAAGTGAACATTTGTTACAAACTTTTGTACAAAATCAAATAAAAAATTTCTTTGGAGAAATGCAAGTTTTTATTATTTAAAAGTAGTGTTTATTTCAGATTTAAAAATAAATAACTAAAGAATAGCTGTTTATAATGTTAACTTAATTTTATTAGGAATTACTCATATTATGTATAAAAAATTTACTCATATTAAAAATTTCAAATGAATACGCTTGGTAATTTCTGAGAAAATGTGCATTAATTTAACATGATAGGTTGGTTGTGTTTATGACGGCCAATTATCATCACGAGGGATATAGGCCCAAATGAGGGTGAGGAGGGCTCTCCGTGGGGGTCTTTCTAAGGGAACCTAACCCGTATTTACGCTTGGAAAACCAAGGTTTGAAGAAAACCACGAAAACTGCGAACGATTAGGACGACGGCCGCGATTGGGATCAAACCCAGCACCTCCCGTCTACCAGCTTCGAGAGCAGGACCTCTCGGCCACTGGTATATGCTAACAAGATAGGTATTGGGATTTCCAACTGCCAAAATATGCAAGGCATAAATAGGAATTTAAAATATTTTTTTCTGATTTCAAGTTTGCATTATTCGTAGATTACGATACGTTGGTTCTGACATGGAATAGTTAAGAAAATAGCTAAAAGTACTTAACTGATACAGGGAATCGTATATACGTGTGTGGTTCAATAATTATTGTCCCTGGTGTATATAAAATATATGTACTGCGACGGTTGTTGTGGAATATCGAAGCCTAATGTCTTAGATGCCTATATGCTCAATTTCAGAACCGTAGCTGCTATATTCACATAGTTTAGGAGGTAGGAGTGAAAAAGGAGAAGTGGGGGTGTAAGGCTGATTTTTAGCTTATGCGGCTAGATTTGCGACAGTGGATGAGACGTTACTACTGTCGTTTGGACTTCGGATCATAGTGATGTAACCATATCTCATCCACTCTGACAAATGTAGCCTTATAAGACCCAAACCAGCATTTCACCTTCATCTCCCTCCTTAAAAACCCCCTCAAAAGTAGGTCTTTAAAACTGCACCCCTTTCTCCAAAACTATGTTAATACAGCAGCTACGGTTCTGAAATTGAGCATGTAGGCATTTAAGACATTAGGATTCAATATTCCACATCAACCATTGCAGTACAAATATTTTATGTACAGTAGGGACAATAATTATTGAACCACCCACATACAATAATATCTATGCTCTGTTAGACTCTTTCTAGTTGACACAATATGCAACGAATACATGTAGTCAAAATTGTTTGTTTTATAAGCGAAATTGCCGATAATGAACAGCACTTGCCTTTGCTATTTTGATATCAAAATTTTCCCTAATATACTACTCAAAACAATTAAAGGATACTGTAAGTTTTATGTAAAATTACGATATAAGGGAAATTTTTTGCAGAAATAGAAAAAGCCAGACACGAATGCAAATTTTTCTCATTTTCAAACTTCAGAGTATGGAAATTTTGAGTTTGACGTTAAGAACGAATAAAAATTGGCGAATTCGGCGAATAAAATTTGGCTTTCAACTTACTGAAAGTCAAATCGGAAAACAATGATTTACATCCAGAAAGTGCTTTGTTTCAATGAGTGAGATGTTTTAACGAAGTCATTTAACCGAATCCAAAGCTTGGAAAGTTGTTTGTCGGTTAGGAGCAACACAACCCGAAGGAGCAGAAGCCTCTGGATTTTCACAAAATGTGATTTCCAGGATCTGGAACGATTTTCTTTTGGAGACTGGAAATCCAAGCCGAACATTTGGTCAAGGTCCTACGCGTACAACAATGCCCAATGAAGATCGATCTTTAACACTAACTACAATATCGATATCAAATTAATAATACTGCTTCATTTATCAGAAAAGGGAAATAGCTACAAGTATTATTAGTGTTGCATAAGAGTGCACAACCTGTGGCCCGCGGGCCACCAAGTGTACCAGTATTTTTATCCAGAAAATTTTTCCTAATAAAATGACAGAAAATTTGCTATTAAATAATTCAGATGTTACTTTTAAATTTTTTGTGGTGGCAAACAATTTTCTGGCAAAAAGGTTGTGCAGCACTAGTGTAGCAGATATTCCCTATTATTTTTCATTTTCATCAATCTAATTTGTATATATGATAATAACTACGATTTTTAAAATGTACGTTAAATAGATGAAATTTTTTTTAAATATAAGGACATTGTGCTCTCAACTTTTCTTAGATATGGTCCTGAAACCTCAAATATAAACTAAAGTCCTTAGTGAATATGTAGCCGTCCTTTAATATATTTGTTTTTCAAATAATTTTTAATTATAAAAATGCATATATATTTCCTTTTCTTGCATGCAATGCATTTTAAAGTTACTAAAATTTTCCATTTAATATGCTTATTAAATTGTTTTAACAGACTGAATAAATAACCGAATTATGATTGTAGTACATATGTCGCATTATTTATCATGTTCTTCAATTTAATATGCATAAATGAAAGTTATAAATAATTTTTATATGCACACTAAATAAATGAAAACTTTTAAAATGTAAGGAACTTATATTCCCAGCTTTATTAGATATCGTCCTCAAACGTCAATTACATCTAGCTCTCTTGATGGATATGCAGGTGGTTCTTATATACGTACAGTTTTTTAAAAAATAATCTTGAATTTAAAAAATTCTTTACTTACATACAGTGTATTTTGAAATTGCAAAAACAGTTCATCTAGTGTGTAATCTTAATTATCTTAAAAATCTTAATAAATGTGTCATATTATTAACTATACTCATCTCATAGATAAATAATTAGCATTGTTTCTAAGAATGCTCAATTTTAGAATAAATGTATAATTCTATATACTCGTGATTTTAAAATATATTTTATGTTAAAAGTAATGCTGCAATACATGATAAGAAAGTATACAATTGAGAACTTTCGAATAACTTTTTGAGAACAAATGTATTTTATTAATATTCAGTATTCATTCCTGTCCCAAACATAAAAATTAAAAATAACTATAATTATTCTTCGGAATTTTAATATTAAATAAACTACATAAAAAAATCATTGCTTAGAAAATTTCCGATTTGTAAATATGTTTCGGCAATAAATATTCAAAGTAACACAGTTATTACACAACTTAATTTAAATTACATCTACACATTCAAAAAATAGCTCCCTTAGCTAATATTGTATTCTTATTTTGATTTACATTTTTGCGCATAAGATGTAAAATTTATGACACAGTTTGGAATGCTTCCAACTCATATCTTTACAATTTTAGCTGAAAATTATTGAAAAAAAGGCAAAATCATTTTATTGATAACTATGTATACTTGGATAAAGATAAGAAATTAAGTAAAAGTAGATACGTAATATAAACATGTAAAAAAGTTTATAAATAATATACAGGGTGTCCGAAAAGTCCTTGATACATTTTAAAATTCTATAAAAATCAAGTAATCGTCGTACAGGAGTATGGTGTGGACTGAAATGTTTCTCACGATGAAAAGTTTTTTCAAGCGAATAGACAAATTAGTTCTTATCATCTCCCATAGATGACGCTGTACCTTAACCAAGCATACGGAAAAGTAGCGCCATTTATGATCGAAATTTGGAACTAATTATTTTAATTCACTTGAAGAAACTCTTCATCTTGAGAAGCATTTTAGTCCAAACCGCACTCTTGTAGGACAATTATTAGATTTTACATGGAATTTTAAAATATGTCAAGGACTTTTGAGAGATCATGTAGAATTTTCAGACTCATTTTACTATGCTATATTAAGTTGCTCATTAACAGAAATAACTGAATTGACTTCTATAAACACTTGCTGTTTTAAATTGATAAGCGAAATAAATTTTGTTTCGTTTCAAGTTTTAAAATAATATCATATATGACTATGACTATTACGTGGTAATGACTTACGTTTGACAACATTGGCACAATTGATTTATACGTCAGTTTGCTGCTTACGGGAATTAATGTAGGATTAGGAATATAACATTCCTCTAAAAAAATAACGATATATTTTAACTATAACTCTTTAACTTTGTTGATATCTCCAACTTTTTCTATTGCCTCTTTATATTCCGAATTATGAATTAACCCTTTGTGATTCAACAACGCCGATTTAAAAAAAAATATTTACACAGATGTTAAAATTCATAATTTAAAAAACTTAGCAGTTTCATTTGTTTGACACAATAAACTAAAAATAAGTGGGAACTTGTACGTGAAACGTGGCAGATGACGTGCGTTCGTACTCTAACTAGTTTTATAAATATTCAGATCAACCACCTCCATATCCTTTAATAGTTTTGAGCTGTGTATTCATACAATATCGAAATCAAATTAATAATACTGATTGATTTATCAGAAAAGGGAAATAGCCACAAGTATTATTAGTGTAGCAGATATTCCCTATTATTTTTCATTTTCATCAGTCTAATTTGTATATATGATAATAACTACGATTTTTAAAATGTACGTTAAATACATGCAATATTTTTTAAATATAAGGACATTGTGCTCTCAACTTTTCTTAGACATGGGCCTGAAACATAAAATATAAACTAACGTCCTTAGTGCATATGTAGCTGTCCTTTAATATATTTGTTTTTCAAATAATTTTTAATTATATAAATGCATATATATTTCCTTTTCTTGAACGCAATGCATTTTAAATTTACTAAAATTTTCCATTTAATATGCTTATTAAATTGTTTTAACAGACTGGATAAATAACCGAATAGTGATTGTAGTGCATATATCCCGTTATTTATTATGTTTTTCAATTTAATATGCATAAATGAATGTTATAAATAATTTCTATATGCACATTAAATAAATGAAAACTTTTAAAATGTAAGGAACTTATATTAACAGCTTTATTAGATATCGTCATCAAACCTCAATTATATCTAGCTCTCTTGATGGATATGCAGGTGGTTCTTAAATACGTGTAATTTTTTTAAAAATAATCTTGAATTTAAAAAATTCTTTACTTGCATACAGTGTATTTTGAAATTACAAAAACTGTTCATCTAGTGTATAATCTTAATAATCTTAAAAATCTTAAGAAATATGTCATATTACTAACTATACTCATCTCATAGATAAATAATTAGCATTGTTTTCTAAGAATGCTCAATTTTAGAATAAATGTATAATGCTATATACTCGTGATTTTAAAATACATTTTATGTTAAAAGTAATGCTGCAATACACGATAAGAAAGAATACAATAAAGAACTTTGGAATAACTTTTTCAGAACTAATGTATTCTTTAAATATTCAGTATTCATTCCTGTCCCAAACATAAAAATAAAAAATAACTGTAATTATTCTCGGAATTTTAATATTAAATAAACTACCTAAAAAAATCATTGCTTAGAAAATTTCCGATTTGTAAATATGTTTCGGCAATAAATATTAAATGTAAGACAGTTATTACACAACTTAATATAAATTACATCTACACATTCAAAAAATAGCTCCCTTAGCGAATATTGTATTCTTAT
Organism: Maratus speciosus; assembly: GCA_963932465.1. Taxonomy (NCBI): domain Eukaryota; kingdom Metazoa; phylum Arthropoda; class Arachnida; order Araneae; family Salticidae; genus Maratus; species Maratus speciosus. The sequence continues at coordinate 433,791,724 of OZ010789.1, read as the reverse complement.
ATTGATTTACATTTATGCGCATAAGATGTAAAATTTATGACACAGTTTGGAATGTTTCCAACTCGTATCTTTACACTTTTAGCTGAAAATTATTGAAAAAAAAAATGCAAAATCATTTTATTGATAACTATGTATACTTGGATAAAGCTAAGAAATTAAGTAAACGTAGATACGTAATATAAACATGTAAAAAAGTTTATAAATAATATACAGGGTGTCCGAAAGGTCCTTGATATATTTTAAAATTAAATAAAAATCAAGTAATCGTCGTATAGGAGTATGGTTTGGACTGAAATGTTTCTCACGATGAAAAGTTTTTTCAAGAGAATAGACAAATTAGTTCTTATCATCTCCCATAGATGACGCTCTACCTTAACCAAGCATACGGAAAAGTAGCGCCATCTATGATCGAAATTTGGAACTAATTATTTTAATTCACTTGAAGAAACTCTTCATCTTGAGAAGCATTTTAGTCCAAACTGCACTCTTGTAGGACAATTATTGGATTTTACATTGAATTTTAAAATATGTCAAGGACTTTTGAGAGATCATGTAGAATTTTCAGACGCATTTTACTATGCTATAGTAAGTTGCTCATTAACAAAAATAACTGAATTGACTTCTATAAACACTTGCTGTTTTAAATTGATAAGCGAAATATATTTTGTTTCGTTTCAAGTTTTAAAATAATATCATATATGACTATGACTATTACGTTTGACAACATTGGCATAATTGATTTATAGGTCAGTTTGCTGCTTACGGGAATTAATGTACGATTAGGAATATAACATTCCTCTAAAAAAATAATGATATATTTTAACTATAACTCTTTAACTGTGTTGATATCTCCAACTTTTTCTATTGTCTCTTTATATTCCGAATTATGAATTAACCCTTTGTGATTCAACAACGCCGATTTAAAAAATATTTACACAGATGTTAGAATTCATAATTTAAACATCTTAGCAGTTTCATTTGTTTGACACAATAGACTAAAAATAAGTGGGAACTTGTACGTGAAACGTGGCAGATGAGGTGCGTTTGTACTCTAACTAGTTTTATAAATATTCAGATCTTGGTGCAATAGCTGTTGCACTCTTATGAAAAAATGCATGAATTGAAAATTTATTATGATTATATATATCATTTTCAGTAATACGGAAACGATATGACTCCATCTTAATTACGATGTAATCTCCATGAAAACCTAGAATCTTCACCCATCATGTGATATGATTGAATTGATTACATATAATAGGATTTAATGCAATAAAGAGAAATTTATTAAAACCTTTTTAAGTTTTGATTCGATTTTCAAAAAAATTTAAATGGCTGGACAAAATTCTGCAACCATTATATATATTAAATATCAAAACATTTGGTTGAGTAGTTTTTGTGCTGTTATATGCGGACAGACGGACGTACCAGACGACGACTATAGATGCTACGTATTTATATAATTGCGATCGCACCTAATAATGACAAATCACTGCTTCTTCCTTAATAAAATATCTGCTTTGCATAATCCTAAAATGTCCGCCAATTAATAAAGCAAGAATTATAATTCAAAATTAATGGTGCCCAAATGATTTAGTAACCAAGTAAGCAAACTCTTCTTGTCCGAGAGGCGTTCCGGCAAAATTATTAAGGGATTAAACATAAAAGAAACATGCAAAAACATAAAAATAAAAATATATATTGACTTAATAGTAATTTTTGCACAACCGCAATAAGCAAAAAATTGCATACTTATATATATTTCCTTTTATCTAATGCAAAATTACAAACTGTACGAAATTACGTTTACGAAAAATCTACTTTTGGACATCGCAAGCTTTTTTTAATTTTACAAATGTTTACGAAGTTCATTAACGCGTCAAAACTGGTGAAATGATAAATAAAACTTTAGCGTGAAAAATAAACTAAGTATCGCCGTTTTGTTTATAATTGCATGGGCAATGTATATTAAGTGCTATGTTAGGAGATAGCATGAACAAATAAAATCGTATTTTAAATACCGCTGTATTGGTAACATTGATTTCATGTTGCAGATGTGCAACACTGTGATACAAAGAATTAGATACATTTTCAATTTTAAAAGAATATTTTTGAAATTTTTCAAAAAATGTTATAAGATTTTTTCCATCATTCACTGTAAGAAAAAGTAGTAACTTTCCATTTTAAATCCAGGAACGTTTAGCCTTTTCTCAGGTTTTCAGAATAATTTAGCTCTTTCCTGTGAAATTCAAGTTTTCATATCTGAAACGTTCAACAACAAGTTGTCAACAAAAGTTGTCACCAACAAAACGCTTCGGCCGCCATTTTATTATTTTTTTGTTGTCCGCCGGTCGCGCTCGACTGTCGAAAACGAATTCCTTATACGAATGTCAAAAAATCATTGTGGAATACAAATAAATGAATAGAGGACATAATAATTTCCGTGTCTATTGTCAAGGTATTTCAGATGAAAATGCAATATCTCTGTGACATCACTAACAAGGAGAGGGCCCGAGGTTGGTCCCACCGAATGCGATGATCATTTGTATTTCGATAGAGTATAGTTAGTATATAAATATATGACTGTCATAAAGCGCAACCCACAAGGGATCTTTAGAAAATAAGTCGCAAATTTAAGCTATAGTTTATAGCCGGAAAATTTCAGTCTTTCGTAAGCGGCTACGTGGCATGTTTGGCAGGATGCTGGATTTGAGTTTTTTCTACTCGGGATCAAACCCGGCTCGGACTTGTTTTTTGGAACAAAATTTTTTATCAATCATTTTCGAACCGCAATTGAAAAAAATGTGTATAATAATTGAAATTTAGGAAAAATACGAATTAAATGTATCTTTTGTAGCATATAAGTGTTTTTTTAACTACGGAATTTTGCATGTTTAAATATATAATGAAAAAAAAACGCATATTTAATGTCTATAGACCAGAATATTTTTGTTGTTATTTAAAATTATTTACAGTTATTTCAATGAATATCTACAATTTTTAACAGAGAAATAAATTAAAATAAGTGAACAAATATATTATTTTCATTTTGTTTCCTCATTGAAATATTTCATGGTTTATTCAAAATATGCTTTTATATTTTTAATGTGATTTTTTAAAGTCTGTGATTCTTTATTTTTAATTAGAATAAGTGTCTACCTAGTAATTTCTTTCGGAAATCATTTTTTTTTCTTGTTTGACATTTTTATATAATACACTTTAATTACATAAATAAAATTTTAAGTTTGAATCTTTGCATGTTTATATATTTAATGAAAAGTAAAGATAACATAAATAAATAATAATAATAACAAACTAAAAATAAGGCAATTAGAACTTCATAGACCATAAAATTAAGCTAATTTTAAAATTTATTTACTGTTATTTACATAAATAAGCTACTATTGTTCACAGTGAAATAAAGGTATCATTTTTTACCAACTAGCTTTTTAACTTTTTATTTTTTAAATCTTGGATTCTTATGATTATAGTTAGAATAACTGTCTTTTTTATTAAAAATAAGTTCTAAAAAGATATTGAGCTGCTGAAATTGTTATTACGTAGGTAATAATTACAAAACCAAATATCCGAAATAAAAAAAAGTCAAATTAAGAATTTTAAAAAGGGTATTAAAAAAATCATGAAATATTCGAAATACTTTCATATAAAAATAAAATTAAAGTAATATAATTATTCATGCATTTATATCACGTGTTTTAATTTATTTCTCTGTGTGAAAAATAGTAGATTATTCATTGAAATAACTGTAAATAATTTTAAATAACAACAAAAATTTTCTGGTCTATAGACATTAAATATGCGTTTTTTATTTCATTATATATTTAAGCATGCAAAATATCGTAGTTAAAAAGGACTTATATGCTACACAAAACATACATTTAAATCATATTTTTCGTAAATGTCAATTATTATACACATTTTTTCAACTGCGGCTGAAAATATTTTATAAAATTTTTCGTTCCGAAAAACTAGTCCGAGCCGGGTTTGATAACGGGTAGATAAAACTCAAATCCAGCATGCTACTGAACATGCCACGGAGCTGCTTGCAAAAGAAGGAAATTTATCCGAATATAAACTATAGCTTAAACTTTGCGACTTATTTCCTCAAGACCCCCTGGGGGTTGCGCTTTATGGCGGTCATATATTCATATACTAACTATACTCTATTGAAACACAAATGTTCATCGTATTCGGTGAGACCAACCTCGGACCCTCTCCTTGTAAGATATTATCCGCCGTAACTGTCTGTGGAATGTTTAGCCAGCAGCACAAGTAGAAAAATATGCCTAGTATTTGGATTGCATATTCATTCTAAAACTTCAATCTAACTGGGGATTCTATGATAGCTTGGTTAATTTAAATGAAAAAAGAAATTAATCAATTATCCAGAACATCCTTGTTGGACATAAGAAGTCCCCCTCCCCCCCCCACTTTAAAGGATTATAAATTAAAAGAAAAGGATAATCGCAATAGAGTAAGTGGCTATAAATATAACATTTTATCTTGTTCCTCTGATATTTTTAATATGCTATATTATTTTTATAACAAATTTTGTTTTAAAAAATATGTGTATTAATATTATTTATGTTTTAATGAGTTTCCATTTAAGAATTATACATTATGTCTAAGATTTAAAATTAATATTAATCTATATTTATGCTATTGATTTCTGTTTTTTTTTTCTCATTTTTACTCTATCTATATAACATACAGTTGTACAGTTTTATATGTGTTTCTCAGCAAGCTCTTCTTTTTTACGCAGTTTATTTGCTTATAAAAATAAACTTTAATAATATTTATTCATTTATATTTTATGAGAAATAAATAATGGTGTAATTTTTTAAAGTAAAATTTTTACTATTGTAACAGCCATACATATTGATTTTATTGTCACTTCTGACAATATTGAACAGACCTTATTGAACACTTCTGAAACGTTCCATAGAAAATAAAGTAAGCTTTTTGCGAAATATCAGTAATGTTTTGTTTTTAACAGAAACATTCCAGGTATTTCGCAGGAAGCTTACTGGCATTTCTGTGGAAATTTTAAAAGTTATACAGTAAAGTTCCAGTCATTTTCAAGAAATGTTTCTTGGAAGTAATGGGCAACTCAGCTGCACATTTTTTCCCAGGAACGTTACGGATTTTTTTTTTTTTTTTTTTTACAGTGTTGTATATATTTCTTTAAAATATGCTGTGATTATATATATATGAAAATATACGTTTATTAAAATTAATAAACAAATCGGAAATTTATAAGGGTTTTATGAAATATTTACAATTATACTCAAATCCTTTCTCTGATTTATCTGTTGATTTATTACAAATAAACAATACATTACTATAAATATAAATGTTTTCCAAAATAAAAAATCTCGAGTACATGCATTTGTGCATTGAGAAAGCAGAATATCTGAATAATAAATTTTCAATTTAAAAAATATTTCTGCTTTTTACAACGAATGATGCATTTTGGAACATGAGGAAGTAAGTATTGTGGAGCTTATCATAAAGTGAATCATTGTCAATCGATATGTTAAATAAATTTAATAGCAAGTTTATTTATGGTGCTTTACAGTATCGTGGGAGCAAAAAGGATTAATGCATATCCAGTGTCCGTTTCCACCATCCATATAGTAGAGGATATACGAAAGTTTAGGCGGTATAAGTTCTAGAATTTTTAAGAAGCTCCGTATACGGGGCATTCTCACAATCTTTTCATTTTCGGGAATAAGAATCTGGTGATATTAAACTTGCTAAAATAACATTTTAATCTGATACGAATGCCTTAATTATTAAAAAAAGAAAAAAAGAAAAAATGGTTAGCAGCGAAAATATTTTTATTTAACTGAGGTTTATATTAAACTTGCGACTTTAATTTTTCCTACCATTTTACCAATATAACTTTCTATTTTCTTCTAAATTTTTACTTATAATGAATTTGCATAGTATCCACAGGACATTCAAATCCCAACAAAAAGGTTTCGGTAAAAAAAAAAAGGGTCAAGTTCTCCTTAATGTTTCGGCCAGAAAAAGTGGTGATATCTGAAGTTCGCAGAAGTTAAAAGCCAAACATCCCAAATCTTTCATTGAAAATGGCTTCCTGCGACTTGGCCGTTAATGCCTTCTACAGCATTTGAAAATTAATGATTAGAAATTACGCATTTTTGAATTATTTAAATATTAAAAGTAATATTAAAATGCAAAGAGGCAAATTCACATAAAGACATTATAAGTAAAAGATTTCTGATAAATTCCATTCAGTTACAACAAACATTATTTTTAATTACAGATCATTTAGCCCACTTGTGGTTTAATTGCCATTTTGTACGATCTAAAGCTAAACTCATTAACATAAAACCCAAGAAATAAAACAAAATTTACTTACTTCTAATCTCACAAAATGTTATATTATATTTTATTGTATAATATTGAAATCTTGTGCATTGACGAAAGAGATTTTATTCGTTTGAACATTTATTATAGTTTGTTTGCAGACATTAAGAGGTATTCGATTTATAAACTGTTAAAAGCTGATACTAATTATGTTTTAGCAATTAGGGATATTATCTTCTGAATACAAGTGTTTTGTTATTTTTAACTTCTGAGCATTTAAATAGACTGAAGTGGTTTAAATGCATTTTTTTAAATGTGTATTTTATTTCTGTACTTTGTGCCACAAAATGCCTAAAATAATCAAAAAATGTTGTTGGCATGTAGCTCATTTGCACATAACTTTAAAATTTGAAAAAAACCTCTCGAAGGCATTAACGGCCAAGTCGCAGGAAGCCATTTTCAATGAAAGATTTGGGATGTTTGGCTTTTAACTTCTGCGAACTTCAGATATCACCACTTTTTCTGGCCGAAACATTAAGGAGAACTTGACCCTTTTTTTTTTACCGAAACCTTTTTGTTGGGATATCACTACTTTTTGTATGTTTTTTCCAATTTGTTTTTCTAAACTATATTAATATATAAAAAACTTAAATTTCGGTGCTTTTATGGGGAGCCGGGAGCAAATCTCCTCATTAGCATTTTGTTTTTTCGGCAATAGCAGATTTCATTATTCACATGTGAAAAATTAGAAATAATGCATTGATTTTCCAATAAAATATTTTGGTTTATGTTATTATTTCTTATTTATTCATTTATTTATTTCTATGTTAAATATTCTATTAAATAAAATGAGGGAAATGCATCTATTTTGAATGAGATGACTGAAAAGTTTATATTTTTAAATGAAATGAATGCAATATGAACAATGGAGTTGGGAGCAGTATTTGGCGATTTGCCACTTGCGCCCGGCTAACGTAAAAATACCTAAATTTATTTTATTGAGCTTTACAAATTTGTACTTTATTTCTTTTTAAATTAAAGTACTAGCCACCTCTAGCAAGCAGTATTTACTCTATTAATTGCATGTTAAACGTTGCATCATGTTATTGTTATTCATAATTTAATTTAATTGCTCATTCTTTCGCCAAGTCGGAAGCTTTTGATAGAGAAATCAAGAACTCTTTACGATCATGGAAGCACATCATATATTTTGTGCTGTTATGTATTTCATCTTTCGTGATAAATATCTCTTAACTCACTTATGCATGTTTCCTTATCAGTTACGATTCGTTTTATAATGCGGAAATTTTTAATCCTATTGAGAAATCTTTTCTAGTTGGGATCACTGCCAATTGTTGTATTTTAACTGATACGATTGGGTACAAGTGAAATGGTTCTTATGAAATCCTTTGACAATATCTGCATTTACATTAAACCATATCGATGCTAATAACTTTTTGTTTCACGTTAACCTTTTCATAGACTCGATTACGGAAGAATAGAAGGTCTAAGGGCTCACTGCCATGATCCATTTGAAAATCTATCATTCTTCTTATCTGATCGTGTTGAAGAATTAGCCAATAATGTGCTATGGTTTTAAGATTTTAGCTAATTTTATTCGAAACCTGAAAACTAAAATGCGAGGAACTGCATTATGGAAGATTCATTCTAACGTACATATCGATTAACAGGTTACATATTATATAATTATATAATTATAATAATCATAAGGAGAACTGGCAGTTTCGGTGCTTTAATAGTTGCCGTAAATTCAGAGGTTTTGTGCGGTGACGAAACTATTGGCACTTTGGAAATATTCGTACGTTATACAATATAACTATACAGATGATATGCGGAAAACTATAAATAGATGGCTCGCATTAATAATTAACTCATTGAAAAATACCAATAGCGTCAAATACTCGCAAAGCTTGGCAACATTTAGCGAAGTGTCGCCAAACTTGGTAATATATCATGTCAATTCTCAAATTTGGCGACAAAAATGTTTTCTTTATTCTGACATCATAATGATGCTTATGTATTATGTATTATACACATACTTATAATATGTATGATGCAAATGTATTACGTATTATATGCATATGTATAATATGTATGATGCATATGCATAAAGTTCATAACATCATTAAAGCGCACTTAACGGAATAGTGTTCCATAAATAGTACGGATATTTACCAGATTTACCAGAGTGCTATTGAGATTGATTCCGACATTTATAACAGACCGGGAGGCGTCTGCACACACCATCACCTCATCGAGTTTACACCTGAAATTTTAGGATTGGTTAAAACTAGATTAGCATATTAAAATGAAACTGGCCTGTTAAGTCATATCTTGGTAGAAACCACTTGAAGACCTAATTTTAGTGGTTGACTGATAGGTTTACTATTGTATTTTCCTGCATCCAAAAGTATGAAAACATGGAGGAATGGGTGCAGGAAAACACAATGGAAAATCCACCAATTAACTGGTAAAATCGGGTCTGTAGATGGTTTTCACAAAGATATGGCTTGGCAGGCGAGTTACATTTTAATACGCTGATCGATTTTTAACTAATCCTAAAATTTCAGCCGTCAACTCGATGGGGTGATGATCTGTGCAGACGCCTCCCGGTCTTTAATAAAATTTGTTTTAAGGATGTAAAAGATAGAAAGATGATCAGATAAACTGAAAGATTTGCCTTATTAAGATTTTTGTAAAAGCATATAAAAATTCATTCAGCTTGAAATCATGTAACCAGGGGCGTGCCTAGCGGGGGAGGTGTTGGGAGTGTAACACCCCCCCCCCCCCACACACACACACACTTATTTGGAAGAGTTGGTAAAATTTAGAATAGTCGGGAAGTTAAGAATACATCCTGCAAAAAGTCCCCTCTGCCGTCGTCAGTATCATTTCAATTCTCTGTTGCGATCGTCATTGAGTGAATAAATTAGTATTCTTCATCTGCGTTTTTATTTTTAACCAGATTAAGAATCGTTTAATTTTTAAAAACTACACTGAAAAGACAGAACCGTTTTAAAATTAAATATGAGTGTGGAAGCATTTTTAATTATAACTACAGAAAACAACACAACAGGAAGTACCATTTGGATGACATTAACAGACAGAAACATGTAAAATATCAGGCTTTGGATGCTGTTGCTAATCCATTTGAAGTAGCGGCAAAGCGACTTAAAAGAACTGAAGAACAGACGACATCTAAGAATAAGGTTAGTAAGTACCGATATTCAGTAGTCTAAATTTGTTTACTTTTAACCCTTTCCGGCACAGTGGTCCTACTCCGGGTACACCTAATTTTAATTCCAAACTTACATTCGGCACCAAGATTATTTTAATAAAATTTTGCTTCTACAATGAAAGCTTAAACTAGGGAGTTCTTATTTTCTAAAAAACTTACGAAAGCATTCAGAAACTCCGGAATGATGACGCGGCGGCAATAATGAACATCCTTAATGAAGCTGACAACATCTGCGAGACACATGAACTAAATCAAGATTATGAGTTCAATTTGCGGCACAGGCGACGGAGGCCTCTATCGAAGATCGACAAAAATCCTGAAACTGCAGTTATATTTACACGAGAGAATTATTTTAAAGCAGAAATTTTGAAAGTGGTAGATTGGCTTACAACTGCATTTGGACACATTCATAAGTTGGTACTTGAGAAAGTTAAACCACTGGGCCTGTCTCCTTCCATCTAGGATCAAGTATAGCTCTACCGAGGACATTTCTAAACTATGTCAATTATCCCCTGATAATCTCAAAGATGTAGATGACTTGCAATGTGAAATTGATCTCATGTCCTCAGAAATAGCTAGTTCTGAATCGGATACAATTGGCGCAGCAGCGCAAAAACTTGTGGGGAAGGCTCATTTGTATCCTAACCTTTCTTTGGCCTACAAGTTGGCCTTATTCCAGTAACTGTGGCAAGTAATGAAAGAAGTTTCAGCAGATTAAAGTTAGTAAAAAATTACTTGCGTACCACCATGCCGCACAGTGGATCAAAGTATAGGCAATGTCGAACATAGGATTATCACGATAGAATAAACCTATATATATGATGTGTTTTGTTATATTTAGGTATAAATGAGTAAAATAAATTATACTGAAAGCATCTGCATGGTTTTTACGAACAATTTCGCACTCTTTTGTCGCAAACAGGAAGTTTAGGGAGATGATGAATATTTAAAATAAACTGGAAAGACAAAGCATGCATTTTTTGCTTATATACAAATGACATTTGTGGAATATTTAAAACATTTGTTTAATTTTAAATTGGCAACATATGCGATATTTACATATCCCTTTAAAATCTTTCTAAAAAACTGCAACATTCTACTGCAACATTTTAGAACTTATTTCAGTGCATATTTGTTATTATTGGTTTTGATTTTTTTTAATTATCTTGTGGTAATATTAATTTTAGCATATTTCTTTTTTATTTGAAAGGAGATTATTTAATTTGTGTTTTTTCTTATATTCTTTTTAATTATGATAACAAACAGAGATTTGTTTCCGTTTTTGAAGAATTTAAATGATGGTTTTAGTTATGAAAAATCAATGCTTAGTTTTGTAAGTGAACTGTACTAATTGCCTCAGAAAATGATGAAGAAAATTTAAAGGAGCGTTTACGTATGTTTTGTGTAAATGCAAAAGATAGCTGGCTGAAATCTGAACGAAAGTTAGATCGTTTCAATAATAGAAACTATTCTTCACTTCAGTGTTCCTTTAAAGTTGGTAATGAGCTTAAACCATTTGCAGTTGAAAATTTGCAGAAATCAACATCACGAAAATCTTTTTCAGACGTAACCGAAACTCATGAAAGAAGACTAACTCAAAGGTTCAGAGAGGATAACCCTGGAGAAGCTAAATTAAGAAGAATCAAAAAGAGAAATTCAACGCGAATTCAGAAAAGAATTAGGTTTGCTAATAGGTGTTGTTAAACGGGGAAGTGGTTTGACACACGATGGAAACACTGTAATGACATTTTTTGCTGAGTTTGAAAAGACAGATGAGATCACTGGATTGGATAAAGAACATATTAAACGTTTTGCAATTATAATGCAAGTGATCGCCTGTGACGAAGTAATTAATGCCCAAAAATTTGACAATTTCGCACTGGGTCGAGCTAAACAATGTGCCTCAAAGTATGGTTAGTATTATATGCCAGCTTCTGTACATAAATTACTAACTCATGGAAAGGATATGATTACAAATTTTGCTGCTGCAATTGGATAATAATAGGAAGAATCTAGCGAAGCTCGAAATAAACAGTTTCGAAGGTACCGGGAGTCACATAAGAGAAAAATAAGTTGAAGAGTATATAACGAAGACTTATTGCACCATTTGCTAATAACATCTGAAGTTTTGATTTCAAATATTAGACACAAAATAAAATACATTCAAAGGAACCAAAATTTTCTAGAATCATTGGAACTTTTACTTTAAAATATGACATTTTATCACTGACATAGCAGCGCATCCATTTATTAGAGTACATTTAACCCTCTGAGAACCTTTGAGCTTTTCAGCATTTTCATGTAAACATTTATATAACCAGAAATACGAGTATATTAACTTTAATTTCGCAATTTAATGTTAAATTAGTTTTTTACATCATTTCGTTCTAGAAATTTCTTACAGCATAATCTTCTTTAAAAAATATTTTTGTGTACAACCAATTTAACATGCTTTCTGGAAACGGAAAATTACGGAATAACCGCTTCAAGTCCATTTATTTCGAAAACGCGTAGGTTTGCGCAAAAAAATCCTCTATACCACATTAAAATATAGGCTTTCAGGAATACCAGCATGTGTTTGAAATTTTAAACAACTTTAAACAAGTTGTTTAAAATTGTTTGTCAAAATAAGTTGTCAAAGTTATGTAACTTTGAAGTTTACGATACCATTAATTCTATATGTGTTGTTCATAATGTAGAATGAGACATAAAATTCAATCAAAAAATAGTGAGTAGTGGTTTAAAATGTGTTTTAAGAAATTAATAATTATATTTTAAATGAGTTATTAGTAGAGGTTATTTAGGTTCCATTTCTGAGCATAGCAAAAAGTCACTAAAATTCGCTGAAAAATTCCTCTGCTCAAAGGTGTATATATTCCGAGCTATACAAATACGGTATAATTTTGTATAATTTAAAAAATAAATATTCGTATTTTGTAGATATTCTTTTAAAATATTTCATTGTAAATAATTACTTATTTAATGATTATTTTTTGGCTCTATGTTCACATTTTCTTAAGGATTGATCCACTGTGTGTCGGAAGAGCGACTGGACTATCTAATGCTATTAACCTGTGAAACAGACATAACTGACATGTTGAGTTTCGCCAGTGTAGCTGGAAGAAGGGCTATTCTGAAGAATAGGCAGGTGATAATTTAAAAATGTAGAAGGATAATTTTTAGTCTCTTATATTAATATATATCTTATTTTTAGCAAGCAAGATTTGTCTTTTTTATGTATTTTAAAATTTATATACTTACATTACACAACAGCATGCGGTTTTATTTATAGAAACATAAATTCCGAAGTACTTCAACATTCTTAAATTCTTACTTTTGAGAACTGGTTATTGTACGGTACATCCGTACACATTTCCTTTTAAATCGTAAACAGAATCCTAATTAATAACAGGATTCTCAACTCTACTTATATAATAAAATAATTTTAAAAAATTTTTCACATACTGAATAACAGCATTTAATTTCGACTGTGGTTAAGGAGAATGCAGGTGAACACTTAAGACTTTTAGTGATTTTTATAAATTCACAGTATTGTAGAACAGTTGACTCGGTCGCTGGGGGGGGGGGGGATCACAAAGCCTTTCTCACCCCCGATCTCGCAGTCGGCAAATTTCAGTTCACCCCCCCCCCACTAAAACAGCCTTCGGCACGCCCCTGCATGTAACGCCTTTATAACTCATGCTAATTTTCTGTAATCGGGTTTTGGCGACCAACATATCTTATCTATAACTGTAATCTTTCTTTTACAGGTTTAAAATTAACAATAAATTAACAGTAAGTATGCTAATAATACAATAAAATAACATTAGCAGCGGACTTCGGACGCCGCATCTGTCGCACATCGTTAAAGACAGTTTATTAGTTACACCATTTAATTAAAAGGAGATTTTTAAACTTTCATATGGAATTAGGATATTTTTCCACTACAGGGAACTTGGCATTTTAAAAAAATCTTGGTGCAATTCGGACTCCAGAAACTGAGATATGTTGCCAAATGATATAAACAACTACGAAAACAAATCTGATGAACTTTTATGCTATTTACATATGTATTTATATACATGTAAACATTTTATTTATACATGTATAAAATATTGTTTTTTATATACAAATTATTTATGTTGGTATATAAAAATAAATAAACGGGTTCCTTAGATTAGATAAATTGTATACATATGGAAAAAATTGCTTGTGTATATGACACAGTAAATAGGTTGCCAGAAAATACGTTATTATCAAATTTATTTTCTCGTCAAGGCTACTATATCGCAAACGTACCGAATTGCGGTTATATTTTGTTAAATGTTTTATTGTTTTAATATCGTAAATATATCATAACCTATACTGATTAAAATTTTTAGGTATATTCATTTTTTCTATTTAACAAACATGTTTGGAAAAGCATATACATAAAATTTTATTCTGCTTGAAATTACGTGACCCCTTCAAAACTCTGTAATCGAGTTTTGGCGACCAACATTGGTACAATTGAATGTGTTAAGGAACTGTTTACGGCCAAATCAACACCCCCTGTTTGAAGGGTTTAGAGGCGGAAATTCTGTGTTTTCAGATTTTTCTGGTTAATTGTGCTACAAACCCGACTTGCTTGTGAAATTTCAAGATTCTACGACTTTTAGAAGTACATTAGTTATTTGATGATGCGAAGTGAGTCAGTGACAAAAAAGCGCTTTTTCGAAATTTAATATTTCGAAAACTACTAAATATAGAAACATGAAATCGTTGAACCTTAGTTCAGTTTGATCATACGAACATGTGTATAAAAGAAAAATTTCTATATCTCTCCCTAAAACGACGTTATGAAGGAGTGAAAAGTATGCCAAAATGGTTCAGGAAAAGGTAGCTTACGGCTTGTGCGAACTTGGCGGGTGCGAACTTGGCGGACGCACTGCCGTGCTTCCAGATAAGAAATAATAGCAATGTAGTATTTTTAGTAAAAAAAGTTTGGTATAACATTGTCTTAAAGGGATGTTAAGGGGTCTCAGCACTCTTAAAGCTCTAAAATTTTCGAAATTTTATTTTTTTTAGATGTTAAACTTCTATGTTTTCTGAACATTTTGATATAATTGTTATCTTGAAATTCCCATTAGAACAGAAGTTATGGCATTTAGAATTATACTCGCTCAATAGCTGAAGCGGTGTTTCCAAAACTTTGAAGCCATTTTTCTCCAAATGACGTTTTTGGGCATAACGCGCACGATATCTCAAAAACTTCTGAATATTTTTTCATGAAATTTTCAAAACATATATTTTATGTTAGTCTGTATAAACTGAACCTAAAATTACCTTTTTATTGTAAAAAGAAAATATTTTTTAGCGGTTTATATTGTTGAAATTTTCTAATCTTTGTATTAAAAATATAAAAATGCTTTAAATACAAATTTATTTAGGTTCAGTGTCATTATTATAATCTGAGGTATAAGTAGGCATCAAAATGTTCATTCTAGTTGTACAATTTATTTTGTAATCGTGCGTATAAGCTCATCAAATGTCTGACAGTTTGAAGTCCCCTGTAAATGCTAATTCTGCATCTTGCAATTTTTCAAATATTTGAAATGAAAGAACATACTTGTATCTTTCATTCCCATTTAAAATTGTGTCTTAATATCAAATATATTTTAAGATATTAAATGTTGAAAATGGTCCTTTTTTTTTTCATTTTTTCCAATTTTAAGAGTCCTGAGACCCCTTAAAGAAGGGACGGAAGGAGAAAAAGGAAATGGCATAGGAAAAAAAGGACGGTAATGGAAAAAAGGTATGGTAAGGAAAATACCGCTATTTTTAGGCAAATAATGTTAAGATTAAGTGATAGCCACAATGTTCATTGTTTTTTAAAAGCAGTTATATAGATTGGATTTAAAAAAAACAGTTTACGTCGAAAAGAGCAAGAATAAACTCTAAGGACAGTGAGACAACCAATAAAGCCACGATGCTTGAAATTGATACTTAAATGCTGATTTAAATTCTGCAGTAAATTTCTTGTCAAAGAATTTTAGACATCCTTTCTCTAGCATACGTCTGCATGAAAAAAAAACTTGAAAAAAATTCTGTGCTGCATCTGAAGTGATTATCTGTATAAGTTTAGCAAGAGGGATGATAAGGAATCAAAAACCCATGGACAGACTTTAAAAAATAATATCAACCGTAAAAATGTGTGCAGGTTAATTTTTTCGTACATATTTATATAAAAAAATTGTCTCAGTTTCGGAAAAAAAATTGCATCGAATTATTTTCATTCAGACAATTTTATACAGACAGCTCAAAACATCAGGGACATGGGACGGTAATGGAGTTTTACTTTTATTTGGGTCCCCAACATCATCCAGAACTTATTTAACTCGTTAATATTGTTATGCAATCATGCAATGGGATGTTCCCCACTGTATGAAAAAAAAAACACAAGAATATGTACTAAAATAAAAATAATTATTCAGGAACTTAAAAGTGAAAATATTGTGAGAATGCCCTTTACCCTCAACTAAAGCTATGCCATGTACTCTAGCTAAGAACGTTCATGATTCTAGTCTATCCCTTTAAGAACTGAAGGTTTTTGGTAGAAATCAAAAGTCTTGGTTGTTATCCCTACTTAATAAGATCATATTTGATTGAAAAAAAAAAAAAAAACAAGAAAAAAATTCAAATGTTAGGTTAAGTCAAAGGAGAATTTACACAATTAGGTGCAGGATTGGCTTTAAGTCACAAAAAAGAGGATTTTTGTTTTTCTTTTTCCTTAGGATCACCTACACAATTGTGTATGTCGGGGTCTTAAAGTGGTATACCATGTGCCGATAGCGTATACCCTCTGCTTTTTTTTTTTTTTTTTTTACGCAAAACTTAACATACTTGCTGATGCAACCATGATGATACTTGCAACCTTAGAATATTTTTAAATCGCCTTTAAATCCTAACCTATAGGCATTATTGTTTATTTTAGCTCAGATCATCGTGATATGAAAATTTTGAAAATTTATGATTTTCCAGTTGTTCATACGATACCTAGAAAATTATGCTTTTCTGGAAAAACTTGTTTGTTGCTTTTTTTATAGACTGTGTTGCCGAAAATATATATAAGTAAGTTTTCTTCTGAAGCCATTACGAATTTTTGAAAAAGAAACAACATAAAGATCAATCTATAAAAAAAGTTTGACTCTCAATCGAATATAGTGTAATTTATAGTTAGAGAAAATGTTTTTAATCTTTCAATCTATAAAAAACAGTTTGATACTCAATCGAATATACTGTAATTTATAGTTAGGGAAAAAATTTCAATCTTACTTTTACATCATGACTATTTTTAATTGATAATTTATTTCAGTTTCGGAAGCAATTGTTGCTTTATCTATATATATAAAAGAAAGTCTGAATTTCGTATTAATCAACGCGCAGCCCAAACTACTGAACCTAATGTCTTGAAATTTGGGGTAAAAATTCTTCTTATGACATTGAGTGCCGCTAAGAAACGATTTTCTAGAATTCCACCCCTAAGGGGGGTAAAAAATCGAACGAACTTTAAAAAAATTCCTTAAAAATCTGATTTTATAGCTATTTTTCAACTGATAACATATTTTGGTGTATTTTTGTATGCTGAATCGAATGGTACTAACTAAATTCTTTTAAGCTCAGTAGTTTCCGAGATATTTCATATATTTCTAATTTGGCGATGTCTTTGGGGCCAAAACCTCGAAATACCTAACATTATGTGATAATTCATCCATATTCATTCATCTTATACATCCGTTACTGTAGCAACGGAAGGAATTCAAATTAAATCTTTTTGTTAAATCTTTTGGTTAAAGATTGAACCGTCTATATGAGTTTGAAAAAAATAAATAAATACAAAAGCCTTGAAAAAAAGAAGAAAAAATATTGAATTTATTTAAAATACAAGGAAGCGATCGACTTAGAAATTAACATTATAAAACGAAAATATTTAAAAAATGAAAGCAATGTTTGTACGACTTTGAAAATTTTGTGGTACTTACATCCGGGCCATGTCAGATACAACTACGCCAAGCATGGCAATTACATTAATTACAGCAACCCTTATTTTTTGCCTATTTGATAGTTTATTTAGTATAGTTTTAAATTAATTTTATTATTATAATTTTTATTTATTATAGTTTATAGTATGTAGTTTTATGTTATATATTTTATTTATGTATTTACTTAAAACAATTAGCCATTTTTAACAAGGTTATGTATTTAAGAATGTTAAGTTACTTTTTTGAACGTAACTGGCAAACGATAAACAAGATTGGCTATTGTCAACCATTTTTGGCGATCTATCTCATGGTCCGAATAAGCGTAAGTATTACTTTTTTTAATGGAAGAAATTGGAATTGAAATAATACATCGCGATTTATCACTTGCTCCTGGATACGAAGAAAAAATGGGTACTTTTATGTCAGCCGTATCCGTATGTAAATATCGCCATTAGCATTTTTAAAATTGCCAATATCAGTAGTTACATTTCGCGTATGTAAATTAAAAACAATTCTTTGTTTTAAGTTATGGCATTATTTCCTATTGTTTTACTTTTCATCTTTTTCAATGATATTAGTGTAAAGCATGTATTATAAATGAAATGAGTGAAATGTTTTTATTTTGAATGAAAATAATAAAATAAGAATAAGATATGGAAACAATCTTTGTTGATTTATTACTTGCGCCTGGCTAACATAAAAGTATCACAGAAGCCATATATTCACCTTTCTTTGGGTAGTTGATCATGGAATTTCTGGTTAATCTTCCGTAATCGGATACTTCTTCAATCGCTGTATTATTTACAATGTTGAAAGCATCGTTTATGTATGAAGCGAAAACTTCATGATGAATTCTATTACAGAAAATCGTATCATCATCATCTACTACATATTTCAAACGGAAATTTGCATTTTATTCCTATTCTTTATAATATTTTGATAGTATATGCCACTATTAGTTAGGTAATGTTTTTGGAACTTTTTTTTTTTTTTTTTTTTTTTTTTTTTACTACGTTGCTTAGTTTAGTTATAGAGCTATTGAAAAAGCTATACAGAAAGGTGAACGCAATTATGAAAGATACATCTACTGTAATTATATAAAAGATGCAAATTTACTTTTCCTTCCACCCGTTTATAATTTGAGTTTTCCTGGATGTATTTTGATGGGACGTACACTGTTAGTAAGATTATTTTTTGTGGATGATTGGTACTTCTTGCATGGATGGTACTTCTCTGTAGCAAAGTTTTCTTCTGGGTTATTGCTTTTCTAAAGCACAAACTTGGCAACAAATCAGATTGCAGAAAATTAGATTGCAAGAGAAAGTTCCAAAACTAGGTGAACCCGAATGTAAAAGATTACCTTTTATTTAAAGTTCTACTGAACGTATTTTGGTTGGAGTTGCATAGTTAGGTAATAGTAGGGATTGTTGCAATATTTGAAATGTCATTCTACATTGTTAGTTATGGAACTATGAGGAAAGTTCTCAGTGGTGTAGTTGAAAAAAAAATTAGGATAAAATCTACAGGCAGAGAGTATATATTAGAAAGTATATATGTTATAGCTATGGAGTGCAGAGTTTCTAAAAAACACCAGAAGGTCTACGGCGTATAGTCTATGTTACATTCCTAAAAATTCTACAATCACGTTAACTTGATTATGAAAGATATATTTAACTATCAACTTCAAATATAAAATAAAAAGGGCAATTTCGGTCCGACCGCTTATAACTTGAGTTCTTTTCAATGGATTTTGAGAAGATTTGCATTGTTAGATAAATATTCAAGCAAGTGTTTCATATATAACACATATTATTCTACGTTGCTCAGGTATAGAATTATGTGCGAAAGTTCTTTAATAAGTGAACCCTATTTTGAAGTATTAGCCTTTTTAAAAGGTTCCACTGAGTTAATTAGCACTGTTGTTAGATATTTTTTCCGGAAAGATTTTAGTATATAACACATATTGTTCTACATTGCTTTGCTATAGAATTATGGCTGAATGTTGTATTATCTGGTGAACCCGATTATGAAAAATTAGTCTTATTAGAAGGTTTTACTGAACGGATTTTGATGAGATTTGAATTTTTTAATTTTCAAGGATGATTTTAATATGCTACATATTATTCTTCCGTTCTTTATTTATATTGAATTATAAAT
This sequence comes from Maratus speciosus, assembly GCA_963932465.1. Lineage (NCBI taxonomy): Eukaryota > Metazoa > Arthropoda > Arachnida > Araneae > Salticidae > Maratus > Maratus speciosus. Next base: position 433,771,930 of record OZ010789.1, on the reverse strand, counting down.
AATCAACTAAAAGATTTGCTTCATAACAGTCCAAATTTTGTCTGAGACATTAGAAGATATAAAACTGTAATGGCGTTCACATTGTTTTCAGCAACGCGGATGATCATTAGAGATAAATGTATTTATTGCTATAAAATACAAGATCAAATACACTGATATATTTCGTTTGATTAAAGTTTCTCTTGGAGAAACCGACCAGTGTAGCGGGCGAAGGCTTCTATTACTATATGTAAAGCGTAAATTCCTATTTCATTCCGATTGATTATAACTCAGATTCTACTGAACATAATTTTGCAGAACATACACTATTAGATAGTAAATTTGGTTTATAAATAGTTTAATCTAAAAACCATCGTTCCAAGTTACTTAGTAATAGTTACGGGAGTTCTAAAATTAGGTGAACTCGATTAGGAAAGATTTTTAGTTTTACTGAACGGATTTTAATGACAGTTGCACAGTTAGTTAGATAATATTTCAGGGATTTTTTCAATATTTATCATATCTTTCAAAATTGTTTAGTTACGAAGATATGCGGAAAAAGTTCTGTGTGGTATAGTAAAGAAAATTGGAGGATAATACGCTACAGACAAAGGATGTATACTAGAATGCTATGGTTATGGAAGTTGTGCAGAGTTTCTTTAAAAATCCAGAAATGATGCGACGTATACCTACCCCTACATCCCTGAGAGTTCTATATAATCAGGTTAACGCGATTATGATAGCTATATTTAACTATCTCAATGTATATAAAATGCAAAGAAAAATTTCATTCCGGCCGCTTTTACATTTACTTCTACTGAATTGATTTTGATGGTGCTTACATTGTTAGTTAGATAATTTACAGAAAAGATGTTAGTATAAAATATAATGTTCTACGTTGCTTAATTAAATAATTATGGGCAAAGATCTAAATCAGATGAACCCAATTTCGAAAGATTGGCTTTTTTTTAAGGTTCCGCTGAATGAATTTTCACGGGATTTAAACTGTTAATTAGATTATTTTTATGAAATGTTTCGGTACATTTTCCAGTTTAAAAGATCCTGATAAGTGGATTTCGACGGAACTTGCTCGGTTAGTTAATTTTTCAGTGAATGTTTTAGTATAAAGCACATATCATTCGCTTTGTGTTGCTTGGTCGTCAGGTTGCTTGATTATAGAATTAAGACTGAATGTTCTAGAAGCAGGCGAACCAAATTATGAACGATTAGCCTTTTCAGTATGTCCAATTAACAGATTCTGATGAGATTTGCATTGATAATTTTTCATGAATCCTTTTAGTATATTACATATTGTTCTATCGTTCTTCACCGAATACTACACTAAATGATCAAAGAAAGAAGTTGGCCCTTAACAGCCTAAATTTTGTATGGCTCAAACGATATAATAGCGTAATAACGTTCATATTGTTTTCACCAATTAGATTGGGCATTCCAGGTAAATGTCCATATTGCTTTAAAACGCATGATCAAATTCACAGATATATTTCGTTTGATTCAAGGTTTCTTTAAAAAAAAACTGACCAGCGTAGCGGGCGTTAGGCTGCTAGTTATTTATATTTTTCAATTAATAAATGAACGAAATAGCCTGAATTTTGCAGTGAGATTTATACAGTTATAAAAACTGGCATTCATTAACTCTGCGTATCAAAATATAGATTCGGAAGTTATTACGTAACGCAACTGTCTACTCAGAACAGTTAACTTGTTTTCGATGAAAAATAAGAAAAGCAAGACGTGATTACAGTTTTTACCACGATTTCTGAGACATTCGCCTATGTGCTTCCGGGTAGTTCCTTCTTTTCGTAAAGATTTTAATTATAAATATAAAATTACTTTGGGCATTGAAGTAAAATGATTACAAATTATCAGTTTATAAATGCTTTTCATTTTTCATTTTTTTTTTTAAATAATTTCTTAGAATGTTTCAAATTTTTAATGAATTTGATATTTTTTTTCTACATGTAACTTCTAAACAGTTTCATTAATACATTTATTTACGGAAGCTTTTCATGAAGTTTGTGCATGTGCACTACTTAATTTATATCTTAAAGAGAGAAGCCCTCTATGCAAATAAACAAACTTTTAAAGTTTGGATGACTAAGTTTAAAAGAATTTGCAACATTATGTAAACGGTGCGCTACTGAAATGTTTATATGTAAAATAATCTATTCGTAAAATAGCTTTATATATATCCGATGTGCTAATTTAAAATTGAAAATAATTAAGTTTCGATAAACTCAAAGTCCTTATAGAACATATGGAGCGATTACTAGGGTTAAGGTACGAAGATATGTTACCATGAAACATTTCCAGTGCTATTTTCAGTTCAAACATTTTCAGTGCTATTAAATTTTGCTATTTTAAATCATATACAAATAAAATTTAATTATAATTTCTGGAACGTCATGTACACCTGCTGTTGTATAAAATATTTAAAAATTAAAACTTATGATTTATTTTACTGAACAGGCGCTAAAAAATACATTAAATAGGTTTTTTAAAAGTGTAAAAAACCGTCGAAGATGTTAAAACCCGTCCCTTAAGCGCTTTCAACTATTTCAAACAGTCGTCATCATGGGAAAATTTCTCAGGTGTGCTTATTCATGAATGACCGTTGGTTAAATATCTAGAGGCACGTTTGGGAATGGCCGTTTTTAAATATCTGGAGACGTCGTCTAAGCTCGTCTCGAAATATTTAACCAACAATTTTTCACGAGCAATCACGCCTCAGAAATTTCACGTGATGATAGATGACTATTTGAAACAGTTGAAATCGCTCGGGAATAGCGTTTTAAGATCTTCGACGGGTTTTCATGTTTTCATGTGCTTTTTTTGGTTTTTAAAAACCTATTTCACTAGTAAAATAAATCATAAGTTTTGATTATTAAAATTGCTTCTTAAAATATATCATATTTCCACCCTATATATATAAAATCCTAATGAAACGAATTTATGAAACGATTCTTTGAAACGACTGATTAAACGACGGATTCAGTTTCACGGCTATTTCTCCTAAAATATGGAATACTTTGCGATGAAATTAACACTAAAAATCCGTATTAATCTGCAGATTTCAAAACTGGTATTAGAATTTTTAAATTTGAATTAGTTTTCGAAATATTAATTTTTTTCTAATTTTATATACATTTTTCTAATGATGGCAACTCAAATTTTAATCAAACAGATATTTTTTTTTTCAGATTTTAGAAAAGGTTACTATTTTAAACTAATTTAGCAAGAAGTTTGGCCTCCCTTAAATGTATGTTAAGAAAGTATCATGTTACTTTTATTCATAATTCAATTTGTATTTCATTATCATTTCATTTAATACAAACAGAAACATTTAAAGTAAATGGCTTTCACTTCTTTATTTTTTTAAACGAAATGAAAAGAAAAATATTATGTACAGATGTCATACACGCATCGGGGTACCTAATTGGCTCCAAAATGGCATTATTTTGGTTGACATGGTAACCCGGCTATTGTTGTCTATTTAATAATAAATGTTTATTTACTTTATTATCTTTTTTTAATTACATAAATTGTTTTGTTCTATAGTAAATTATTTTTTTGGTTATTTTCCTTTACAAATAAAAAATAATTAAAAAATACGGTACTACTTAGTTATTCCATCGACCCATTTCACCAAATTATATAAATCGCCAAAGCACTCGCCAAATTATACAAATTGACATAATTTTTATTTTAAATAACGAAAGAACAAAGAAAATAGTATAACATTAATAAATATACAAATAAAACGTCGAAATAAAAATCACTTGGCGACGTAAAGACGTGTAACTTGCTTAAAGTCAAGTGAATGTGACCTTTACGATCAACCATTATTGGCATTTAATCTTATAGTTTGGTGATAGATTTTTGGTCGACGGGATAACTAAGTAGTACCAAATATACATATGTAGCTGGTATTGGAAAACGAGAATTTCGCCAAATTTTCTTTAAAAAAATCACGCCAATCCGGGTGCGTATATATGGCATCTGGCCAAATATTAAATGATGTAACAAACGATGATATTTAATTTCAACTTCAAAGAAATGTTTTAATTTACCACTCGAAAAAAAAAATGCTAACTGGCGAGTTGAAAAATAGTTATTGGCGAGATTTGCACCCGGCTAACGTAACAGTACCAAGAATTCTTTGCGACAATGGTTTTATGTAGTATTATTCGAAAAAAAATTGATTTTTTTTTAATCGAAATGGAAAACTTTCGGCACAGATGCCACATACGCCCCCATATTGGCGCTATTTTTTTCTGCCGCTAATGTCATATACGCAACGGGTACTTAATTGGCGCCATAGTATCGTTATTTTGCGTGATTTGATAAGCCGGATGTTGTTGTTTATGCTGTTGATGTTTTCCCCAAATTAGCGCCTGAAAAACATCGAGCCAATATCGGGGCGTATATGATGTCTGGGCCAAATTTTCATATGAAAAGCGAAGGGATCAGAGCGTATTTATTTATGGCAGTTACATGACTTGGACTATTATAATATAGATGAAATGATGGCGATAGAATAATATTTGGCGACTTATCACCTGTACCTGTCTAATATTAAAGTACCAAAATGGCACCAGGAATATAAAAAGCGAAGTGGTTCGCCCGGAACTGTTGATGATAGTCACATGACTATTTGGCTATTGTTATAGAAATTGTTTTAAAATACCGAGAGACAAAGACTCTGTACACTTAATTCCTTTTATTTTAGCTTCTTTTCAAATGTTTAACTGATCCTCTTTAATCAAACACGAAAACAACCATTGGATGTCTTAACAGCAACTGATTCGTCCTTAAATTTTTGAAATCGAAGAAAGTGCATGGAAGCCCGTTTACAGGGAGATCTGCACAGCATTTTTCAGTATAATTCAATCTTCTATAATATTTTTTAAACCGATCACATTAGCGCGTTTTTAGATTCTGCGGTGTCTAAACGGGGGTTGGCGAGCGTAGCGCGCAGGGGGCAGAGCCCCCTAATCTTGTAAATTATTAATTAAAAGAGTGTAATTGCTGAGTGTCTGTAGCGACACATTGTACTTATGGGGAAAATCTCAATATACATATATCAATAAATAAGACTTTTGGGAAACATGAGAAAAGGCTTTAAAATGCCATGAAGTAAATGTATGTGTTCCAGTTGAGAATAGGGATACGACGATCCGAATTTTTAGTGTTGGGGCATTTCTAAGTAAAGAAAGTTTTAACAATCCTTCGAAAATGATAGAAACACATAGATATGAACAGTTTAAATAATTTTAAATCACTTCGTAGAATTAAATGCTATTTTCTGCGATCACTGAATAGTTTTATGCATTTTATTAAGTTCGTATATAATTACCTTTTAAATTCTAGAAATTAATCAAATTTTCTATGCCAGAAGCCTTTCAGGGTCAAAACTCAGATTATATTTGAGAATTGCTAAAAAGGTGATTTAATGTTCAATCATACTATATTTTTTTATTAAAAAAATATCTAATAAAAATATTCTTAAAATTTAACTGATTATAAACTTAATTTAATTACACGAACGTTGTACGATAATAACACTTTGAATTTTTGAAAAAAAAATATTTTTTTTCTATTCGTCCATTTAAAGAAATATATATTTGGTTCAATGTGGAAATAAAAGTTTTTTATGCCATTTAATGCAAAAATGCTATTTTTTAAACTACTTACTACTCGGTACAAACTTACAGTTTAATTAATTTTATATTTTAAAATGCATTTTGTTTGTTCGAAAATATTTTCAACTCGTTGATTTAAAAATTATTGTAACTGCCGCAAATAGAGATGCACACTCTGCTTATTTTATTGGTAAAAAACGTGGAATAGCATTTTTACCGATGACATTTAAAAACATTATGAATCACGACTTTCGTTTACAGAAAGATATTCACTCCTAAGGCCTCGTCAGTCTTAATAATAACATTTAAAAAATATTTTTTTTTCTTCTCTTACGATTGGTGCATTTTTTAAATGGAAGTGATATTATTCTTGAATGTATTGCAAACATTATGTTTTTTGTTCAAACAACCAACATCTAATTAATTCTTAAAATGAATTAATTTGATGCAGTATTATGTTATATTTGTCAATTACATGTTATTTAAAGTTTAAATACTACTTACATTCTAAATTCTATACCTTAAAAAGTTAAAAGTTTCAGCTCTGCCTTCTGTCGTAAGTGCTAATCTTAAACATGACACTAGATGACCTGCATTATCGCATATCGTTACGTGACACCAAGAATAACGAATTGTGTACTTCTTTACAATAAAAGAATGAATAGCTTGAAATGTAGGGCACTCTTGCTGCGTAGAGTCATAATGTTACGCCAAAACTGCTGTTAAACATAAAGGAAAATCAAAATATAGGTTTAAAAAAATCCCTGCTGCTCTTCCTTACATGCGCCAATTGTTCCGAGTAGATAAATGTATGTATGCACTTTTACACACACACAAACAGATGTGAATGATTTTGACAAAAAATAGGGGTTCTTTCGTAATCGGCATACATTTCTAAATAGCATATTTTATATATTTTGGTGAAAATAGGTTCATAAATCTAATGCTGGAACATAATTTAAATCGATTCTTGTTTATTCTTACCTTTTTTATTAATGTCTATAAGCATTAAGAAACATGTGTCTAACTCTTACAAAGTCGTAATTCTTATACTGGCTAATGTTATAGTTTATTACATATGAAATTTCCATGAAAAATAGCATTATCAGAATAAGTGAGAATAATCTACTACGCATAAATACATATTGCAATACATTTTACACTGTTGGGATACAAATACAGTACTTTTATAGTTATTTTCATATTTTGCACGAAAAAAGGAATAATAGTAAAAACAAGTTGGAAATTGTACACGAAACGTGGCAAATGAGTGCGTTTTTGCTATAACTAATTTTATAAATATTTGTTGCATGAATGTATATTTTAGTGGACTTCATAAGTGCATATTAATTTCGTTCTGTTCGAGATGTTGTAACATCATTAAAATACACTTGAAATAATTTTTTCCCATTGGCCGTAATGTAACGGAAAAATTTTGACTGTCCCTGAAATAAACTAGATATCCGAATTTCATAACATTAGAAATGGCTCGACAACATTATACAACAATTATATATTTCAAATTACAAACGATTCGGATGGGCAGTTTTTGCGCTGTTATATGCGGACGGACGGATTGACGAAGTGAACGACGACTATAGGTGCTACATATTTATATAATTACGTACGCACCTATAAACGTTGAAGGATTTAGAAGGATTAATTAAATTTGAATTTATAGGGATTTTGTGCAATATTTATAACCCCACTCAAATATTTTATTTTAAATATTTTTCTTAGTATTTTGTAGCATGAGGAAATGTGCAAATATAATCTTACAATAGAAATATAGAAATATTTCAGAATTGAAAAATCTCCCCCCTTCCCCACCACAAACGTCAAGAAAGTTGAAATGATGCAAAAGCAAAACAAATCACCTTTTTAAAAATATTTTTGTTTTGTGTAACCAATAATGCTTTTGGTACAAGATAAAGTAATGTATCTATAACTCTTTCTAAACTGTATTACAACTAATCGATGTATTAAATGAATTTTACAACAAGTTATTTTATTGGTACATATAAGTACTGTCAGTAGATAAAGGGTTAAACATAGATTATTTTCAGAAAGGATTTTATAATAATTTTTGTAATCCCTTTTGCACAGTAAAAACAAATATAAATGTAAAGGAAAATATAAAGATAGGTAACTCTCTCTTCAGTTAAAATATGTAAACAATTCACATTGCTTTCTTTAAAAATAATTATTTCATTTATTTTAGCATTACTGAACGCAAAGAATTGTCAAAAGTTGATAATTATTTGTTGAAAAACAATATTTAATTGTATAACTCGTATTTAAATGTGAAAAGTATTGTTTGTACTTGTAAACGTCGGACTCTTTTGTATTAATTTAAAAAGTTTTCAAAAGTTTGTAACAAACTATTTATAAAAAATGAAAAAACTTTTAAATATCTTTGTAACAACAACATGATGTTAAAATTTTAACATTATTATACGTCTTTGTGTTTGGAAAATAAATTTAACTTGAAAACAAGTGTTAGAAGTTATAATTTTTTATAATGTGTTTTCAAAACTTATTTTTGCGTTTTAATTTAAAACAATTAATACTACAGGAACAATTCTTATGTTTAAAAACTAATATGGTGATTTATTGAATAATTAATAACATGTGATGATATCTATAACCGATATTTAAAATCTAGAAAATTAGCAAATATTTTCATTTTAATATGTGTAGTATTACTAAGAAAGCCATGTGTTGTATTCAATATAGAAAATTATTATTGTTGCATTACAGTCATACAGGGTAACTTTGATCCGCATTTTCTCTATTTTTACATGCCACACTCATATTTTAAGAATATTGTTGCAATTAAGGGCATAAAAGAGAAGAAATGATCCTAAATTATCGTATGACTATAAAAAAATTAAGGAATAATAATGATAAAAGCAATAGAAAAAGAATTTTTAACCTGGTTCAAAGTTACCCAGCCATTTAGGGTATCTTTGTACCATATGATAAATATTATCTAAAATAATTCATTATAAAAAAAGTATTATAGTTAGTACAACTTTGAACCCCAAAAAATGTTTTCAGATTTGTAAAGACTCCAAATTTACATTTCCCAACATCACAAGATTTGTATAATTTATGATATTACAACAAATATTATGCATAAGAAAAGTGGAAGAAGATAACCATGAGTAGTTAGAAATAAAAATAAAACCTGTTTATTGTCCATATAAAACATAAAAATGCAGTGAAAAACATTTTTCAATGTTTTAACTCAATAATATATCCATAGTTACAGTAATACATACTGGTACTAGTATTATTCAAACAAGAATAAAAAATGTTGAACGTATGAAATGTCAAATTTGACTAGCTCCACCCCTATTCGCGCCTCTAAATGAATTTTGTGTATTTTACACATACTTGTGAAAATATTTACATGTTATATCCAATGCAAACTTTCTTCATTTATATAAAATATACGTGCAAATATGGGAAATTTTTGACAGTAACTCCTATAATCAGTAAATTATAAACATCAGTATAACTTTGAGCCGGCTCAAAGTTACCCTGAAAATGCAGTAAAATGCTAGTGCCTTCTTATTTTACATTTTATTAACTATTAATAAATAAATAATCACAAAATATTAACACATTTACAACATTTAGATAATAATATGTCTGATAAATGAGTATATTGTTACTTACTATGAAAATTTAATTGGATTACAACAACTTCAAAACAGAATTCAAAATTAACTTGAAAACAGTACTTCCCAAAAATAGTTAGATGATGCAATTAATTGCGCATAATGTTGCTAATTTATTTTCTAAAATAAAGAGTAGAAATCCCAATTTAGAACCTTGCCAACATATCACAGTTCTGGAGTTTATTTAGTCTTTTGGAGTCAAAAATATTGAAAAATAGGAGGTGGTGCAAAGTTACACCCCATGTTTCAAAGTTACCCCGAAGGACTGTATTTCTTTTTCTTTTTTGGTTATACAGTTTTTTATAAGACAAAACATACATTAGCAATGGCCGCCTCAATATTGAACCTCCAGCGTTCTCTGTTCCGAATCAGTGTTGACCAGCCTCTTGCAAAAACAAGTAAGTCTCTTTACACATTGTCAACATATATGATGGAAAGGGGGTGGGGGGGGGGACATGATCTCCTTTTAGAACCTTCTGGTCTTCCAAAGATCAACTTCTTAAAGGATTAGTGTCTTCCATAGAACTGCAGAATATTCGGCTATCCTTGTCGAAAAATTCACTGTCCTGTTCATCGCATCTCCTAGATGGCCAGCGAGCGCATCTAAGTTATATTCTCTGCAGATGACAGTCAAGAAATTTAATGTTCCACGCCTATAAAGGGATCATGCATCTTATTACATCGCATGCTCCCATTCTCAGTTCTATTTACTTGCTACGTCTTCTGGGTAGTTTTTGTCCTGTAGTTACATTTTGATGTTTCTGAAATGGAAAGTTTTTGCGGATTAAGGTAGTTCACTTTATGTCCAATACCCACCCTAAATACAAAGACCTACTTTAGTCGCCTGTTCGGGCATGCATGTGCTATGTAGGAAATATCCATTCACACCCGGGTGTACGCTAGTGCTATATTGCTAAAATAATTATTGCTATTTATTTCAAAAGTGCGTAAATAATTATTTTTTAAAATATTTAATCAAAATTGATGTGAGAATCTACTTACCATTTTATATGCTGTTTGGGAAATCTGTGATAAAAAAGTTTCTGAAATATATTCTGCTCTTTTTGAGAAATTTAAAAAAGCGAACAGAAACAAAACAACATTCAAAAAATTATTCATTTAGTATGTATATTTCCATAACTTAACCATAACAGTTCTTACATTTTTCAAGTCCGTAGGGTATTTTGTGTAATATATATTTCAAAGAATGCATGCATAAAATTTTAAGAAAAATTATGATAATAAATAAATAAATACATACATAAACATAAAAGCATTTGTTGGGGAACATGCATTGAAATATTATTTTAATTTTAAATTCACTTATGTATATATATATTTAAAAATAATCGACAACAAAACTTTTTATGAACAAATTTAAATTTAAAGATTGTCATAGTTTACGGTGCCCACTTAAGAAAAAATGTTCTGATACTAGATATTATACTTAAAGTTAAATTTTGTTTATAATTTACAATTGCAAAAACAGATTAGATTACACTGGCTTTACATGATTTAAGTGTACGTTTCTTGTCAGCATGTAAAAATATAAAAGTTGTATATGCTGTAACAACATTTTACAAAAGTGGAAAATACAGATTAAATAAAGGAAAGATTTTAGGAAAAAACAGAATAAAAGTAACGTTTGTATGCAAGGCAATTTTTGTACAATATGCATGGAGATTTATTTCAAAGGAATTTGGTAACCAGACTTTATTTTCTGTTTTTTGTACAGAATATAAATGACTATTACCTATAAAATAACATGATTAACAGTTTTGTGAAAAGAGGATATTTATCCAAATAAAAATAAGTGTAAGAGTAAGTCAAAAGTACGTCCATTACTAATCATATCATAATATTAAAATATTTATTTGCTTAAAAGAGGTTATAAAAACATTAAAAGTAAATTAAAAATCTACATTTACATGTTTCAACTCATTTTCTGAGTCGTCATCACAATGTATAACAGAAAATTACAAATGCATATGAAAAATGGAAAAAATCATCGAAAATAAACAAGTAATCATATGACGCGCCCTACATTTTCGCGATTGCTCGTGTTCCCTCTATGTCGCGATGCCGTAATTTGACCAACCATTCAACCCATAAATTCGAAATACGAAAAGATGATGAATCATTACAAACTCCTGAACCTCTTAAATAAATTTTAATGGCTCTCTTATGAATAATTGTAAATAAAAATTAGACCTGTAGATTATTTTATTCTCGTTAAAAAGTATGATGTTAATGTTCTCTATTTGATTTAACCGGAATAAAGCAGCATTACCTCTATTGAATTTTATGTCCGCTATATGCTCTTTAAATCTGGTATTGAATTTTCGTTGGGTTATACCTATATAAGGATTTTTAATTCCTCCCTCCCTGATAAATGAAATTATATAAACTCCTGAGAGGTCATCTCAATTAATAGGATCAATTTTAGTATTTAAAAGCATCTTTAATTTCGGAGGCGGCTTCGCGATCAAACATACTTGATACTTCTAAAAATAAAAATAAAAATAAAACTATTAATGAAGTTAGTATGAAAAGGGTTGTAGAAAATTATTTCCCGGGTTTCTTTGAACATAAATCATTTAAGAAATTTTGGCTTATGCTTGATTGTGAAGCCGCCTCCGAAATTAAAGATGCTTTTAAATACTAAAATTGATTCTATTAATAGAGATGACCTCTGAGGAGTTTATAAGATTCCATTTATTAGGGAGGAAGGAATCAAAAATCATTATATCGGTATAACCCAAAGAAAATTCAATATCAGATGTAAAGAACATATAGCGGACATAAAATACAATGGAGGTAATGCTGCTTTATCCCGGCTAAATCAAGTAAAGAACATTAACATACTTTTTGAACGAGAGTAAAATAATCTACAAGTCTAATTTTTATTTACAATTGTTCATAAGAGAGTCCATTGAAATTTATTTAAGATGTTCAGGAGTTTGTAAAGATGCATTATCTTTTCGTATCTTGAACTTATAGGTTGGATGGTTGGACAAATTACGGCATCGCGACAAAGAGGGAACTCGAGCAATCGCGAAAATGTAGGGCGCGATATATGATTACTTGTTTATATTCGATGATTTTTCCATTTTTCATATGCATTTGTAATTTTTGTTATACATTCTGACGACGACTCAGAAAATGAGTTGAAACATGTAAATGTAGATTTTTAATTTACTTTAAATGCTTTTATAACGTCTTTTAAGCAAATAAATATTTTAATATTATGATAGGATATTTATCTACATAAATTACTAAAACATGCTATAAAAATTACATCTGTTTTAAGAACATTTTTCTGAATATTATTCATCCAAACTTAATAAATTGGTAGGTGTGTCTTATCTTATATAAAAATATATGTTTATATTTGATATTCGATTTTCCAGTTGATCATATATTTACTTTTTTTATTACAAATACAGTTAGGTCTATAAACAAGATTTTTCTTCTTCTTTTTTTAATAACAATGTATCCAGTTATCGCGAGATTTCAAAAAATCATATGCCCTTCTCAAAAAAACATAATGCAGATAATTATAAAAATTCAAGCAAACGCTTTGTATCTAAAAAGTGTCTTCATATCTAAAAAGTAAATATAAAATATCTAAAATATCTAAAATACTTTAATATATTTATATCTTAAAGTGTCTAAAAGTGCGTTTATATCTAAAAAGTGTCTAAACACTTTATATCTAAAAATATAAATTTATATCTAAATCTTATGTTTAATTTTTTTATTCTTCAGAAGTTTTAACTTTTCATTTAAGCAAAAGGTTATAAGTATTTATTATTTCATTTGGAGATGCTTTAAAACAAAAATACATCACAGTGCACTGAAATAATATCCATTAAGTCATAATAATCTGCAGCGTAAAGTCAGCTCGAAACATGGCTTATGTTTATAAGAAAACATTGTAATGGAAATAAATTATGAGATGGGTTAGAGATTGATGGAAAAAGGTATTTTAATACTCAATTCAATTTTTGGGCAAGGAAAATACTTTATTCTTAAACCGGAAAAAGTTGTTCAGTTTAAAAATGTTTGCTATATTTATGGCTTCGAAAATATGCATGGTGGCGTTGTGATTGTTTTTGTGAAGTGACAGTGTGGCCAATTTATGGAAAGTTTGACATTTGTTATGATTGTCCATTTACTCTTGTGACCAGATTGGACCCCAAATTGAACCGACCATATCAGGTCTGCTGTTTTTCTTTCTAAGAAGAATTTCTTTCCTACTCGGGTCGAGTGACTAGATTTTAGAAGAACTCTACCCGGCCTTATTGTGTTCGCTATTTTTGCCCAACTGAAAAGAAGGGTTATGTGTTTCACGTGTATCTCGGAAAGTGGATTTTTTTATGCCCTTGAAACATCCCAACGGTTGGATGGATTTTAATCAATGAGGTATCTATCAATTCGTCTTAATCGTCCGACGGTTATAGGCTAGGCTTTGTATTTATAAATTCAAAATGGCGGTAGAGACGAAAAAAAATGTACGCACCCTATTGAGTTGCATATCATTGGATAGGTCTTTTAAAATGAAGACTTTCATTGACTATTTTACAGTCAGAAGCTCCGTTTAAATATTACACAACCTGGAAGTAGTGTAGATAGGATCTCCAGCTTTACTGCAACTCTAACCATCATAGACATCTATAGACCTCATCAAAACAGTGTTTATAGATAGGAATTAACAATTAAACGCAACTTAAAAGTCATCAATACAAATAAATAAAAAAAATAGGTATGTAATATAAAAAAAAAAATAGTTTGACATTGGTGAGAAATAATTAATTTGTTCGTTTTCTACGCAGCCGTGTTTTTTGATTTTTTAAATTTAATTTTTATCTTTTCTTTTCTCTTTTTGGCTGTAGGTTGGATTTCGATTATAATCTTCATCGGGTCTAGTACTCAGGTTTTATATGAACCCGACCAGGTTCCAGTCATGATAAAATCCATTTACTTGATTGGATGAAATATTCTAATCTGAATACAACATGCAGCGAAAAAAAAAAAAAAAGATCTCACTTAATAAGTTTGAATCAGATCTAGATTCGAATAAAAAATGGTATTCAATCCGATTCAGAATTGTAAAAATGTCGCATTTTTAAAAAATATGATAAGGCCTAAAATGCATTTTTGTATTTTCTAAAACTCTATCAATATCATTAAGCGTAGTTAAAGTAGGGTAAATGTGTCTTTTATTAATTTTTACAAGTCTTCCTTAAAAATTTTATAATCTGATTGATTGTTAACAATCATAATCAAACCAATACGTAAACCGTAAATAGTGTTTCAGATTTTCTATATAACTTTTACTGAGCAAGATGGATTTATTTAAATCATTTATATATTATTCTTGCAAAAATTACATGTTATTCTTTAATTATTATTATGATATTAAAATCTGAAGTTTATACAACAATGGCCATTTACAAAATTTCTTTCATTTAATCTTTTGGAATGCCTAATCAGTCAATTTTCATTATTGGTTATTTTCTTTGTTAAAAGAAATATTTCATTAATATTCACAGATTATAGACTATTCTGATTTAAGTAAAAAGATAAATAATTATATATACATATGCAATATCATAATCTGTTTAAGCAATTAATTTTCTTAAGCAAAATGGTTAAAAGCAAATAGCGCTATATGCATTTTCGCATAGTTTACAGTCGTTATATATTACATATACAGTAAAAAGAAAACACTTATCTGCTTAAAAAGTATTTAACAGGATATTTATGATTTCGCATTTTTTCCCTTTTCTCAAAAAGATATAAAAGTACATAAACCAGACGATCATTAAGAGGAGGTTCATTTTTTCTCACTATGTATTTTTCATATCAGGATCTATTTATTCATGACGACTAAATCGTATATCTTCCATTATTTATTTGAAACATTTTTTTTTCATACATCATTATTTATACGAATGAAATACATTTGAAATGAAAGACATTTCTTTCGAAAGAGGTAGCAAATATGAATTCTCATATCAGCTGATGTAATAAACGTCTTGTATTTTAAAATTTGCTGACTGAGAAACAGAAATAAGCATATTTATTTATAGACATTAATAAATTTATACAAATAATTTAGAATGATTAAAAATTAAGGATTATTTTGAAAATCCACCATTTCATTAATTAATAGTATTAGAAAGAGTAAAACAAAACACTGGAATTAAGCTGTCTATTTAAGAAGAGTATGAAATTATAGTGGTAAAACATCTATAAGTGCAGTTGAGTGTGGTTTTATGAATTTCTCGATTTTTTAAATTAAATATTTCACATTTTACCATAATAAAAGCATTTAATCTTTACAAAGTTTCCATCGTTTTTAAAACCATTTAATACTATGTCAAAAGGGTTAAAAAAAATTCAAAGTGTACCAATTCCCCTTAATAAATGTATCTTAATTAATGAAACTTTTATTAATCTAGATTTACTTTTTCTCTTCTCTATTTATTTCAGTTTATCTGAACTCTCAGCATTGTTTCTCACTGGTTTCGAAGCAAATACTTTCTTACTTACTATCATATTAGGCAATTTAAAATTAGATATACAGGGTAAGGAAGGTATTTGAGAACAAAATAATGCCTGCTTTCAAACCTAACTAGACACTACACATGGAGCCTTTTTTACATTTTAACGCTTTGCACAGGTGGCCGCATACATACACAATGGATTGCATCATGCAATCAAACAACCGTCAGCCACAATATCAGCATCTACATCCTGTCGAAACTAACTGTAGGCTATAATGAGATGTTTATTGGGAACAATGGCCTTTGAATACAAATGGCTGCACTGAGATCCTCAATAATGTGGTGTGGATGCCTATTGGTCTCCTCCTAATAGCGCGTAATTCACAAAATATAAGTAATAGCCCGCCGGGATAACACCTGGAGAGCTAGGTGGCTGCAAGTTGAGAACGATATGTTCCGGAAGTTTTTGGACATCCATTATAGGGTTTTATGGGCAGTATGGGATGATTTTGAGTCTTGTTGAAGAACATACGACCTCCCACATGTAACTGAAGAAATCCAGAGCTTTAACACCTCGGCATAAACAATGACTTTGGCAACTTTAAGAAAGACACGTGGAGGCATCAGGTCGTCTTCGCTGCTCAGGACCACTCAGAATCATGAGAGAAAGTGGAAATATTCTGTGCATGACTGTCGGAACCTTTTCAGGGATTTTATACAGGCACCGATCTTTTTGCGGTTCTCTTCCTAAACTTTTAAACTAAAGTTTTCCTCATCCGAGGAAAACAACAGCATTTCTGGCTCCTCTTCATGCTTGAGCTTGTTAAGGCGGCATTTGGCTTTCGTCAGGTGGTCATCCCTGGCTCTCTCGTACAAGAACTGATGTTCTCTCCTCATGAGGTACGACTTCTAAAGAAGGTCCTCATTAACTGCACACCGTACGAAGGCCTAATGAACCTGCAGTGCTTCCCTAGCAACTGCCTTCATCGATTTCCTGGGATTTTCATCGACACGAATGACGAATTCCGGCGTCTTGTTAACTTCATATCGCCAACAATGCCATTCCCTTTATGAAACGGTTGCCACATCAAACCTGCTAGCCTTCAGTTCCCTCTTTACTTAAAAGACGAATGACAGTCTCTAACTCGTTTTCAGCGAATGAGACAATGGCAGCATGCCTCTCCATTCTCGCAGTTAGTCTAGGTCCTGACATGTTTGCATGTAACAGCAAAGGATTTTTAACCATGATGTGCAGAATGAAATTTCATATATAATGTTTGTTTTCAAACACCTGCCGCACCCTGTATAAATATATATATATAAATATCAGTTATTCGCAGTACTTTACAAATTTGATAAAATCTTATTATCCATCAAAATATTATAGTCGCTAGTTAAAAATATTTACCCCACTAAATCCCTGTCATTGATTTGGTAAAAGAAAAGAGGTTTTTGTGAATTAATTGAGAAAAAACTAAACAAAGCATAGGTTAAAAATATTACTTACATACGTAGCTTAGAATAGTAGATAATTATAATCAGTTTTCTAATGAAACTTACCAAAATTGTGTATTGCTAAAAAAAGAAAAATATTTTAAAGGCTGAATTGTTCGGGAACTGACATGTTCGGGAAATGCAGATTGCCAAGTGTTTGAAATGTGCGCTTCTAATGTATATCTGATGAGGGATACATTAGGCATCAATAAAATAGGAAAACAGAAAAGTAATTTTTTGCCTACTTTCTTGTAGAAGTCAGTCAAATAATTCTGATTTTATTATTACTTTCTTTTTTCTAAGGAAGAAAGTATTAACAATGGAATTTTTTTTTGGAATACTGGCTTTCGACGGATTTACATGTTTTAGGGGTCAGAGATCTAGAAAAAAAATGTTTAAACAAAATGTCTGTCTGCCCATTCAAGTTTTCCTAATGTCCGTGTGTCATCTTTGTATTTTCAAAAAGTGTATGAAGTTAAGCATAGAATTGAACCAATTTTTTGTGTATGTTTTTGGCTGTAGCCAGCAGTTCCTCATTGATTTTGGAAATATTCCTCCAGAAAAGGGCACTGTAATAGCGATTTCTGTGTCATTTCGTTCTATTTCATTCTATACCATTCCATAATATGAAATAAAATTTCATGTGTATGTTTTTGGCTATTGTCAGCAGTTCTACGTGAATTTGGCACCAATCCGCCTGAAGAGGCGGTGTAATAGCAATTTTTCTCGATTTTTCATAATTCTATCGTAGATCGGCTGTTCTTTATTTCTTTCTTTCTAACCGATGATCAGGCCCCTACCTGCCGGGTAGCCTCAGCTAAACTGGTTTGATACCTAGTATCAAGGGGGAGACCACCTAATCACCGCGAAACGGCAATTAACCTATCGAGCGCATAGATTGTTATCAGCAGTGCCTATTACTTAGTTGTGAACGGTGCTATGTTGGTTGCTTAACATTTACATCCTGTTGTTTAGGACCAGCATATTGCTACTTATCTTGATATCGTAATTAGGAACCTTATTCAGGTAACGAGACCTTCATCTGGCAAGGCACCTCCAGAGGTATAATTCAAAGATAACTTGGACGAATTTGCACCCACAACGGATTTTACAAGCACCAGGCGTCATTTGCGCACACGGCGGATTTTAGCTAGTAGTAAGCCTCGATCCTGCGGGCTTCACCTGCAGGTGCGCCGTTCTGCCAACTGCGCCACCACTGCCCGATCTACTTCTGATTTACCTGGAGTTTTGAAGCCAAGTTGTTGGTGCAGACTTGCCATATGAAAATGGTGCTTTGGAGGGATGAAAGCAAAGAATGGGGTGTCGCAGATAGACAAGTTGCACCGTAAGTTAATTTTAGGCTTAGATGATTGGCAAACACAGTGATGCAGGGGAATGTGACCCCGCCTTTAAATCGTACCCCACCATGTATGCAGCGACAGGCAATTTGCATCCAGCTAAACCGTCGATTCTCAAGCAGCTAATGTACAACAGAGTAACAAAAATATTAATTTTACTAAAAAATATGATTGAGATTAAATCGTTATTACTCCGATTAGTAAAATGAAGCAAAAACTTAAGATGAAAATCAAAGTTGGTATAGTATTGAAGTAATAACATTGAAGCATAAACATGTGTAACAACTTTTTGAAATATTAACAGGTATGCGAAAAAAGAAAGTTTTGTGACTGGCACATTTAAACGAATTTGACGAATTTATTTTTGTCAAATTAAAAATTAAAGTAAAAAATATTTTTATTTTATTACTTAAGTTTAATTGTCTAGAAGTTATTTTACGTATATTTCTTAAAATTTTGTAACTTTTGAACATCTTTAATGAATCATCTTACAAAAGTTTGAATTTAATATTGTCACTGAGAAGAGTAACAGATGCTTCTCTTGATAGAAATTGCAGGCAAGTACTATATCGATTATGAAAAAATAAGCTTTTTCATGTACATAAGTAGGTTTGAATAATAAAAATCTTTACATGCTTATAAAATAAATTCCAATATGAGAAATATGAAATTTAGTTAAGTTTACAAAATAACTCAAAAGATATTCTGTAATACACATTGCTAAAACAAAGCTCTGAACCGCGCTTGCATTACATAATCCGAATCAGGGGGAGGTTTATTTTATTCAAATAGCTCATGATGAGAATTCGAGGATAAATAACGAAATAAAAGTTGAGTTGCCGCGATTTTTTTTAATTAAAGCAGATGATTACTTAGACAGATATAATAATAAATTATCTTGAGTAAATAATGTAATTATCTAGGAACAAAAATCGTGAGCAAAATAATGATCTATGTTAAATAATTTATCAAATAATTATTTGTCATTCTTAATTAAGCAATGTCCCGCATCCTGGATAACTGAGTGTTTAATGTATTTATTAAAAAGTCCGGATGAATAAATGCACAGTGTTATAAGAAAAGCAGTTTTTCGCTATTGAAATGAACTATTTTTGAAAAATGATTTTGAAAGACATTAATTGTATGAATATTTTTCGATTATTTATCTCTTTTAAAAAGAAGCCACAAAGAAGGAATATCCTCAAATTTTACTGCATATCGACAAAATTGCTAGCGGTCATGGAATTAAATATTTCCTTTCACGCATCACTCCTACCAAAAGTTTCTAGAAATCTGGAATCCGAACCCTCTCACGAAAAACAAGGCTAAACAGCACAATACTAAACACCTGTCTTCAAACCTTGTGGTATTTAAATATTCTGCAAAGTGTGAAGTGCATACAGTGGCCATAGTAATAAAGGCTCCAAGTATTTTAAGTGATGTAGCAATTCAGAAATATATATATATTATTCTTTAATTTTATTAAAATTATAACTATTCTTAATATTTTAATTAAGTTTTATAGATGTACTTTAATTGAATTACTTATAATCACTTATATGTTCTTATTCTTTAAAATGAATAAGAAAGATTAATACAAATTTATCAGGAACATCTCCCCTCTCCCTAAATTCTAATCACGTGACTTTCTAACTGACTAGAGTAGAGATGGCGAACCTATGACACGCGTGCCGAACATATGGCATGTAAGAAACCTTCTCTGGTACGCTAAAAAACGTATAGATTATATTCAGTTTATGAAGAACAATTCATTTTATTTATTTATTTATTTTTACAAAAAGTGTTGTTTTGTGTAACAGGTATATACAATTTACTTAAAAATAATCCGTTACTTTTGAATGAATTAAAGACCCAAGCTCGCATTTTTCGCACACATTTTACCATTTTTAGAAATAAGGTTCTTTATGGTGCTGGAAAACTTTATATATATTTATTTATTTTTTAAACTAAAAAATATATACATTTTTGGCATGTCCAATATAATGGACATTGGGTTTTAGTCCTGAAAAACCATATTATTGAATTACATGATTATGAATGGAAAATTCTTAATTGAAAAATTTTCTTTCAGTATAAATGTGTTTTTATTGTTCATACATCACCTTTAAATATTGCACAATTTTAATTTTTTCATTATCAAAGAGAAAAAGTATTTTTGAATGAAATTTATTTGAAAACTACAAATCAATTTAGGGACCTTTTAAACAGTTTTAAAAAAGAATTAAAAAAAAATCTATCTCATCAATAAAAGTTCTTTAAAAAAAAATTTTGTAAATAGTTAGTGGAACGGTTACCATAATTGGCATTTGGATACCAAAACGAAATTAAAAAAAATAAATGCAGTTTATGTATAATCTTAAATTATTATCTTCAGTTATATTTTCTTTAAATTTTCATTTCTGTTTAAATTCGATTAAATTAACTAATTTAATTCTAAACAACATACGAACTGTAAAATAATATAAAAGGCTTGCAATTATTTTTTATAGTTAAAAGAACATACAAATACAAGTTGCATTTCATGCGCACAACCCTATTTTATTTTATACTTATCAAGTAAGATAAGATATCTACATAGGCTTCAAAAACCAGATTTTTAGCATTAAGTTCTAATTTCTTTCACTACAAACCTTGCTGTCATCAGAAGTGTGTTTTTATCGTTCATAAGTCACTTCCAGATATCGTATATATTCAATTTTTTAATCATCAAATAGAAAAAGTGTACTTTTACAAAGCAACGTGTTGATTAATTTAGTAATTTTCAAAAACATTTTAATAACATTTTGTTTGTATTTTAACTCTTCTCAATACAAGTAATTTGTTTGGTAGAATAATGATAATAATTGTTATCAACTAGAAAAAGTGTAATTTAACTAAGAAATGCGGTGATCAGTTTAGTAATTTACAAAAAAATTTTAATAATGCTTTGTTTTGTTTTTTTAACTCTTCTCAACCCAGTCATTCGTTTGTTAGAATAATTATAATAATTAGTGGCACAGCTACCACAATTGGCAAGTAAGTGCCAAGAAGAAATTTAAAAAGAAATCAATATGAGTTTATGTAGAATATTATACTGTCTATAATTATATTTTCTTACTTATTTTGTTGCTAATTATATATGATTAAATTTATTAATTCACTTATAAATAGCATACTAACAAAAGAATAATACCACAAATAGTTACAATGAATAAGAATAAAACACAATAAAAACTTAATTAGCTATATTTACCAAATGCTGAAAAAAAATCACTGAAATAAAAAAATTAACAATGTGTTGATTTAGAACAAGGATTTTATGAGTAAAACAATACATTTTTAGAATAACATTTATTTAAAAAAAAAAATTTCATAAGAAAATATGTTATCTACTTCTGTATCTATTATTTGTTTCAATACTGTGTTGATTTTTACATAAAAACTAAAGCCTCTCTTCAGCATTCAAATAGAATCTAATATGAATAAAAACAACTGACGAAGACCCAACGTCCAATAGAATGGACATTTAAATAAAAATTGTTTA
This sequence comes from Maratus speciosus, assembly GCA_963932465.1. NCBI lineage: Eukaryota > Metazoa > Arthropoda > Arachnida > Araneae > Salticidae > Maratus > Maratus speciosus. The sequence continues at coordinate 433,749,694 of OZ010789.1, read as the reverse complement.
TTCATTAAAATATACATTAGATTACTTAAACTGCGACGTCATTTCATTGATTCAACACTTAAAATTAGATGTCTGTAGCATTAATATAAAAATACTTTTAAAAAATTCATGAAATTAGCATTAAAACTGTCTGCTTTCCAGCAGAAGTCTTTCTCTTGTTCCTTGCCACTTTCAAATGGTTAAAATACATATTTAATTGCAATGTTTTTATTATTTTGGCGTACAGATAGCAGCACTAGACTATCTAGTATAATGGACAGCAAGTATTTACAAGTTCCAACTGAAATTAAATATTTTACATAAAAAATAAAAATGTCCAATAGAATGGGCGCGGGGTCTCAGGAGGATTTAAGATATTATACATTTTTATATAAAACCTCCCCGAAGCATCATTTTCTCGTCAACTATTCAACATGCAGTGTTCTCCAAATCATTTTGCTTCTCTATCAAATTTCAAAAATTTTGTTTTTGAAAATGTTGTTTTAAGAGATAGTTTGCATAGTAATTACAACTGACACGTTTTTCTACTTCAGATTAGGTTTTATTTTATTTAGACTTATTGTTTTTATTATATTTTAGGATTTATTCTATTTAGGTTTTAATTATGAAAATTGAATTTTAACTGTCAGTGTAAATAATTATGTGCCCATTGAACTTCCGTCTGCCTGAAAAACTGAAAATGATCCGATTCGGAAGTATACAATAAAATAAAAACTCATTTATAGATTATTAATACGGAATGCGATGCGACATGGCTATGTTATTGAATAAATACAGCATAATAAATAAGTTAGGAATCGAATTTAGTATAAGTTTTAAAATATTTAAGTAAAAGTTCTATAAAAATTAAGTATTGGATTTTATCTAATTTAAAATTTTTTAGCACGTTAGAATGTTGATACATAATAATTTTGAAATTTCCGGCACGCATACTCAAAAAGCTTCGCCATCCCTGGACTATACATCACATTTCATGTACACACACAAAATTCATGTAACATACACAATTTTGTGCCAAAATTCCAAAAATATGTAAGGTTACTAAGAATTTTTTAGGAAACCGGGATGCCTAGAACATTTCATGTAACTGCAACCAGGGTTACAGATAAAATTTTAGTAAGATTACTGTAATTTTAGCAGATTCATTTGTAAAGTTACACATTTATGTAGTTTTACAAAAACAAGTTTTGTAGATTTACAGCTTTTTTTGTACAGTTACTAATGAAAGTTCAGTAAGCATGCAACTTTATCTCTGTAAAACTACATATTTTTTTACAGTGTACATCAGTGGCATTCTCTGTGCATGAGATGGACAATACCTTTTAAACTTTGTTCTGCAATTAAAAGTAAGAGAGATCAGCTGCTTGCCACGCACGAGCAGTGGTGTCGGGATAGACAAATTGCAGTTTTTGCTCGTTTCTTAGTTAAATTTTTGAAAAAGAAGAAAAAGAAGAGAAGGAAGAAGCTGTATTAAATACCTTGGTTGTCAGATAAAATACACTGTGAAAAAAATCTTTAGTTCTATGGATGTAAAGTTACATGCTTAGTAAACTTTCATCTGTAACTGTACAATAAAAGCTGCAAATAAACAAATCTAATTTTTGTAACATTACAGAAATCTGTAACTTTACAAATGAATCTGCAAAAATTACAGTAATCTTACTAAATTTTTATCTGTAACACTGTTTGCAGTTACATGAAAAACTCTAGGCTACCCAGTTTCCTAAAAAATTCTTAGTAACCTTACAGATCCTTTTATTTTCGGCGCAAAACTGTGTTTGTTACATGAATTTTTGTTCTTGCCGATACATAAAAAGTTCTAGGAATCCCAGTTGACTAGAAAAACTTTAGTAACTTTACACATTTTTTTACAGTGTACCTGGTCGCCAGTGCAGGCCTCGGAGCGGTCTCTTTTGTTCATCACCACTAAATCTGTAAAATTATTTTTGAGGCAGATTAATACAATAATTGCAAGGAAAACTAATCACGAATCGGTTTTCTACGGCCTTAGCAGTATAAATCCAAACCATAAGGCAACAGTCGTGGGTAAAATTTTGATTTGGTCTCTTTAATGACTGCTCCAAGGTCTGCCAGTGGTGCCCTGACAATTGTATTCGTCCATCCCTGTTTATTCCTATACGCGAAAAACAGAAAATTCTCAGAATAAAATAAAAATATTTTTGACATCAGAGTTTAGTTTTTTAGATGTATCACCGATGCAAAACATGTTTGAGTATGTAATTATAAGAAGACACGAGTTTAAAACTTTTAAAAATCTAAATATTTTCTTCTTCGAAAATAATAATAATAGCTTATAGTGTCTAGAATTTGGTAGAAATATTTTTCACATAAGATTATTACAAAAGTTACAGTGATTAAACCAAATTTTAAATTTTAATCTTTTCTTTAACTGTTAAGCTTGCATTGTTTAACTACCACCCGATTGAATTGTCTATATCGGTATGAAAGTTTTTTTTTTATATATAAATATTTTTAATTATTTTGCATGCATTATAAGTCCAGTTTCTGGGGTAAAATTAAATTCTATATTACCATTAAAAAATAATTATAAAGTTTGAAAAAGCGCCTAAACTGACGCTGCAATTTAAGAACTCCCATTCAGATGGATGCCAACAACGAAGTATGAAGTTTGTTAATGGAAAAAATTGCAATACAATCTCTATCGATGATATACTACAAAGATCCCCAACAGCTTACGTTTTTATCCACAAAAGTTCCTTAACCCATTGACTACGATTTTTTTTTATTTATTTTTTTTTTGGGGGGGGGGGGGGGGGCGGGGAATGGTTTATATTAAATTTAGCACAATGTTTTTATAAGGTCTAAAAGCCAAAAGTGCCAAACAATACGACGTGAGAGACGAGTGGGACAAGCAGACATGGTTTTCCAAGTGTTTCAGGGACTGCTGTGTCCAGTCGTAATTTTTTGAAGTTGCACTGGGACATAGTGTCCCACTGTGAGTCTAAGGGTTAAGTATAACCTATCCTTAGATAATCATATCAAACTGCTATTCCTTCCCCTAATCATTTGAAGAAACATACCGTTACGTGTAATATATTTTCTAAACCATATATCACTCAAAGAATTATAACTAATCCATATAGTTTTTCTAAAACAATGAAATTTATACAAATGCATAATATAAGAAACTAATTATTCGCACAAAAATACAAATATCTAACACTATTTTTACACGATTTTTGATTTATAGGTTTACGGGCATCGTATACCAATACTTTTAAATATCACTATTCAACCTTATTAATCGCAGATTTCTGAGATTAAATAAGATGAATATTATTGTTAAAAACAGTTGTATTCAATGCCCATACACCACTAAAGTTATCGACGCATAAAACAGAAATAGGTTTAAATTTTAAGATTATTTTTTACAGCACTTTTACAATTGTGTTTTTCTCTCTGGATTTACGGCCAAGAAATTAAATTCTGGAATAATACATTATAAATGTGACTAAATGCTGTTTTTATTCATTTAATGTGCGACAGTCAAATTTGGTACTTTTACATCAAGGATACATGTAGATTACGATCTTGTCAGAATCACAATTGTTTAGTTCTATCGCTTTCTCCTTCACTACATATTTCAGTAATTCCATCAATGATTTTTAAATAAATGTTTCCTTACCGACTACTTTCTTACTACATTGTTTTCATTAAATAAACTTTCTATAGGAAATAAATAGAAAATTATCACAAAAAGGAAAATTACTTTCACACATCATGTGTGATTTCGGTTACTCTTATCGTATAATAGTAAAGACTGTCACATAAATAATTATCTGAAAAAGCAAAACCCTATTCTAAATTTAAAAAAAAAAAAAAATCTGTTACAGTAAAAACAATGACTAATTTACATCGTTTTTCTGAAACTGCCAAACATGCACTAATGCGTACAAGAACAAAATACTGATTGGCACATGAATACTAAAATAATTGCATATTACTTAATCTTGATTATATCTGACATATCTGTTTGCACACAGTTTATTCAAATGAAAACTATCGTAAGTGTAAGGATGCTAAAATGTTTTCATATAAACGATCATATAATAGCGCCTTATGTGATTCTAATAAAAGGTATGTGATGAATAATCAGTTCTCTAGTAAATATATAATTGCATATATATATCTCATTTAAAACGGATATGCACTAAATGTGAGTTTTGATATTTTTGGCAATTGAAACTGTGAAATTGACTATGAAATATTTCAGTTAAAATATTTACCTAAACGGATTTAGAGTTTCATGTTAAAGTATATATTATATACTGCGTTATATATCGGTATATTTTTTCATGAAAAAAAATGCTTGTTATCTGAACTTAATTTAAATTTTGTAATTTAAATTTTGCATTCATAATTGCTTAGCACATTTCAATATATAATGAGGGATACAATCTTTATAAAAATGTAATTGGTGAAATAATTACAAATATGTTTACGTTAAAAATTATATTTAGAGTATTTTGAATTTTTTAACAATAGTAGTTTTTGATACGTTTCAGCTAATATAAATTTTGTTGAATATAATAATCTAGTTCCTAAATGTAAAAGTTGTGAAATTATATATTTTTTATATTCCTGAAGAAAATCCAGCAATAAATTTTAGAAGTTTGAAAAAAGAATTTGCCTTATTTTTTTAATTTCGCGATATTTATTAATTTGGCAATCCTAAGTGCGCTTTCTAATAAAACTAGTGATTTATGCCTTTTTTTGTACATTCTGCTTTAATCATTAAATGATTTTCATTAGATAAATATTGTACTGAAATTTGTATGATTGACTTAATAGTACAAAATAAAGAAATAGTTTTATATATATATATGCAATGGATTATGTTACATTTTTAAGACGATTTCTGTTATACTGCTCAAAGTTATAAAAATGAAATAAATGAAAAATGTTTTAAGAGGCTGTTTAAGAAAATTAAGAGCCATTAAGCTGTATCTTATATTTATAAAATGGGCCTGAATAATACAACTTAAAAACATTATCAGACGCTTTATTTAATATATAATTTAATATGTTATGTCATAATTTTTGTTCCGTTTTAAACTTTAAAAAGTTAAAAATAAACTTTAACTGATGTCACGCGGACTCACACACCCTGCGACCCACACCTACACACACTTCCACCCTTAAAAGTGCAAATATTACATGTCCGTACCAGTACCGTCTTCTCCCAGCATGACAAGGTCATACACAAAGCGATAATTCTGTAGGTTGATTTTAAACGTATTATTTGTTAAGCTGGGCGCATCACATCAGTTGTGTGATTATTTGAAACTGTAGTACAATAGTCGTGATTAGTTGTACTTTATTATTATTTTTTTTTCATTTCTTTGGTGTCTTTTTTTGTGATATGATGATGTCGCAACCTCGAAAACGTTATGTATTCCTCAGCCAGAAGGAAATAGGAGATATTATGAACAACTGGTCACATCAAGAATTTTCCGATATTGAAAGTTCTGACAGTGCAGATTTTACTGACGGAAGAGATCACGATACGAATTCTGAAATTTCCGATGTTAAAAACGTAAATATTTCTGATGGAGTTAACCCTTAACTACTGTGACAGAAATTGTCCCATAACTACTGTGAGCGGTCTCTCAGACCGCTAAATCAAAACATGGATAAAATATCAACTAAGTGGTAAAAAATGGTTTGTTTACCAATACTTATCTACTTAATTGATTTATAAATCATTTTTTGAAACTTGAAGTTTATTTTTGAAGACTAAAGACTGGTATCCCGTTATATGGGAATAGTAAGCAAAAGCGATTTATTGTAGGACATCGAGGAAAAGAAATGTGTAATTTTAAACTCATCTAATAATCGTTCAAAATAAAAATGCATTTTTTTGTAAAAAATGTACAAATATATAATAAAAGTATAGTTAAATATTAAAATTTAGATTATATTTGCATAAAAATATCTTTATATAAATAAAAAAAAACCGTTCGTAAATTAAAGTATACATACATATCTGCATTCTTTTTTAAAAACGGAAATAAATACATGAGAATTTATACATCACCATAGAAATAAAATAAGTAAAAACAATACTTTTTTACTACACAGTACAAAATGTTCAGTTGCAGTCAATGTCTTGAATTCTCGAACATTGAATGCAGACTCTCGATTTGATATGAAAACTGCTGAGTACAATAATAATCCAAGAAATGCTTTTATTTCAATATATTCTGTATCAAATTAAGTTCGTGTCTCGTCTGATCAGAATAACTCAATTTACTTACTTTAATTTTTATATTAGCCCGTTTAACTATAATTTCTATAACATTTTTAGCAAATTGTAAATTCCAAGTTTCTTCTGGTTCTGCTTTATGCCCAGTTTTTGCAGGACCTTTTAAACTTGGCAGCAGCACCACAATATTATGTTTCTGAATTCGAAAAACACGATTTGGTTCTTTTGTAGTCCATATAAAATTAATTTTCCCATAAAAATACTCTGAGTTACTCAAAATATTTTCTTCCTCATCCAGTGATAATTCCGAACGGGAATCGTGATCACTTTCAATAAATTCATTTTCAAAATATTCAGAATCTGAATATTCTATATCCAGCTAATTTTTAACAGGCCCCTCAATTTCAGTTTGTTTAGGTACACTGGACGTTTTCTCGAATAATTAGATTCCACTTTTCCCATAATATCATGAAAAAAGTATAAAATTATCCACAAAATAAAAAGTTCCTTCTCGGACAAAAACAGAATCACAACTACTGTGAGCGGTCTGACAGACAGCTTTCGCAATGAAATGAGTAAAAAAAAAATAACAAAAGCAGTTAGTAGAATGACAGGCGGAATGTGACCTTGGGGTGCCGTTTCAGGAAGGTAGAGGTAAGGGTGAGGATCATTATCCACTCTGAGGGGTGGCAATGCATACGGGAAAATCTGGAGCGGTCTGTCAGACCGCTCACAGTAGTTATGGGTTAAACATAATTTTTATTAACGAAAGAACAGTTTAGAGAAAAACATCATATAAGTGCAATTTATGCCAAAAGTCAGTATACATTGCATGTTCACAAAAAATATGTATTGACTGCAATAATGATGTACTTTGACTCTTGCACATTCGTAGGGTAAATATTATTTTTTTTTTAAAATAAACACTGCATTTCAATTTTCATACTTTGTTGCAACGATAATTTGTAAAAAAATTTGTACATGATTAATTTTTATATTAAATTAGCAAAATTGACAAACTACGGTTTATTTATTTTTTTAAAGTACTTTTTTCTGTACAGAAGTTAAATAATATGAATAAAATACTTTTTTCATGCAATTCAGTTCATATGCTCCTAAGAGAAGTACAACGACATTGTTAGGACAAAATTTAAGAAAGTAAATTCAACCATTTAAGTTATTTTTTATTCATTTTATTCGAGTGGTCTGAGAGACCGCATCACAGCAATTGTGTGACAAATTTTAGTCACATCAGTTAAAGGATAAAAAATCTCGGAGCTATGCCATCGGACAATTGTGTGCTTTAAGTCGTAGAATACCACAGGGCGAATAAAAATTAATTTTTTATTAGATAATTTCAAAAAAGTTAATTTCCAGTGGATTAAATGTCAACTCAAGTGGTTTTCTAGTACTACATATGACACATATACGATTTCGGAATACACTAAATTGTGATAATATTATAAAAGAGAAAGATGTGAAGCAATTTCAGGATAATTATTAAATTTTTTTTTTCGTTAAAAAATCATAATTTTAAATTTCAAGGCGCATTATGCAAATATTAAGAAATGCTTGACTGGTATCAAGAAAGCAACCGTTACAAAAAAAAAAAAAAAATCGAGAAAATTTTAAAGATATTTAAGGTGAAATTAAAAATAAGCTCGTTTTTGAACTTTCTATAGTATTAAATAGTTCAAAGTTAGGAATATATGGAGAATTTTCTTTAAAGAACTCTTTCGAAGAAAATAAATATAAGGGTGGCCACATGTAAAAGTTGTCCAGACTGTTTAAAAAATTAGAAGATTAGTTTAAGAAAAAAATTTGTCCTCAAAACAACTTAAAAATAATATCCTTGTCAATTTCTGCAAGGACACAATATATAAACGTTTGAGAGACTTGAAGAATATTATTTTAAATAATTCTATTTGGTATAGTTTAACCTGTGAAGTATACAACAATGTAAAGAAACATTGCTCTACTAAAGAACCTAAAGTATTACTTAAAAGAGCAAAGTATTTCTGACAAAAATAATATTCCAAAACTAATTGATTCAGAGGAAACGCTATTATTTGAAGTTATACGAAACCAGAAAAATACGAGGTATAGTTGGGATGTCAGTACCGGAATGTAGTAATTTCAGCATCCGACAGATGGTACTAAACTGCTTATGCGGTTTAGGTGTTATGGTGTTATTTTGTGGCGCAATAAGGCGAGGAGGCCACATGTTGCTCGTGTGATTAACGATCTCGTCGAGTCTTACGAATGGGAAGAAAAGAATCATCTACATTATAATCCTGGAATAGCGATAGTCGTTGAGCCAGGGGCTCGTGTGGTTTCATGTCAGCGGACTTGGTAACCTATATATTTTTGGATTCAAAACAAGAAATCATGATCAACATGAAATTTATCCATGATACTCTCAAAATCAAGGTAGCTAATTAGCGTCATATTGGAAAATGGCCACCGTCGTTGAGACATGAGTTCGTGTGGTTTCCTGTCAGCGGACTTGGTAAACCATACATTTTTGGATTTCACCACAACATCAGCATGCCATTTATCCCTGATAGTTTCAAAACCAGGGTAGCCAATGGGCGCCATATCGGACAATGGTCGCAGTCGTTGCGCCAGGGCCTACGTGGGGTTTCGTGTCAGTGGAATTTGTAAACAATACATTTTTTGTATTCAATACAACGTCAGCACGAAATTTATCCACGATACTTTCAAAACCAGGGTAGCTAATAGGCGCCATATTGAAAAGGCCGCCGTTGTTGCGCCAAGGGCTCGTGTGGTTTCTTGTCAGCGGACTTGTTAAACCATACATTTTTGGATTCATTACAACATCAGAATTACATTTATCCATTATATTTTCAAAAACAGGGTAGCTAATAGACGCCATATTGGAAAATGGCCGCCTATAAACAGGGTGATCGGAAAGCTTTTCTTGGTTTTGCATGCTATTAAATTAATAAGGCGATAGGAGTGACAATAAATATAGACACACAAGTATCAAAAAGTACAAAGAAGTTCAGTCAAAGACCTGCCGCAGTTGGGAGATATTTCAAGCATGAGGGAAGCATTTCTTCCCAAGATTCGCGAAAGAACCAAAATCAGTTCTTCAGAAAAATCTGTTCTACATCCAGATCTCTCTTGAGCAGGATCCAGAAAGACGAACGTGATAACTCAAATTTAAAGTGCATGATTATAATTAATGAACAAATTTAGACATGGTAATAAAATCAAACGGAGCAATACCAAATATAGAAATTGTCGCAGACATTATCAAAACTCATGAGGTGGGTGAAGAAGCTTACCAAGCCTACAAGAGAGAATATCTGTCTGAAGACTCAAATCCAGTAGGCTTTTTTAAACCTCCAGAGAAGAAGAATCTAAATACATTTTCTGAAAAGAAGAAGAAACAGGGTGTAAAGTTTAATAAATTTAATAATAAAGAGTTTGTTGTCAAAACAGAAAGAAATCTGTTTGCTCAGATGACGATCATTGCTGAGCAAAGAAATTTGGATATGAGAACTGTTTTTTCCTACCATCTACATCTAGGACCTCTTCAATAGCCATTAGCAACACCTGATGGTTCAATGCAAAAAACTACGAAATCAAACTGATTTGTAACAAAAGACTGCGACTGCTGAAAGAATTCCAAATGATGGTGTTGCTAACATCATTGGCGGAATGTGTTTTATTTAAAAAGCTATCGTAGGAACTACAAACATTTGGACAACTAGCAAAGAACCTTTTTTTCTAAAATAATACAAGAATTTACATCCTCTCAAACAAAAGATGTTGTATTCGATACATACAAGCAGGCGACAATAAAAAATGATTAACGAAACAAAATGAGCTGTTGGTGATGCCATAAAAGTAATACAACTCCTGGACCCTAGAACGAAAATGGAAGCAGTTTCTATCTGATGAGGAGAACAAGAAAAATCTTATACATTTCCTTTCACAAGAATGGCAAAATGAGCATCATCTGAAAAAGTTGAAATACGAGTGATGTAAGTTACCTGCGGAGAAAAATGCTATTAATTCACGAAATAACTAGTTGAAGAAGTCACTACATTGACATGCTTCCAAGAAGAGGTGGATACGCGACTTTTATTTCATGCACATCATGATTTAGCTTCTGAATTTAGAAACATTACTATTATCTCTATAGATGTTGATGCGGCAGTTATCACACAGTTTTCTTTAGAAAACGATTTGGAAAAAGTACAAAGGGTTAATATTTGTAAAATGGAGATCCAATGACAGTGTAAAGCACGAAAACTTTAGCGAGATGCATGGACGTTTACGCAAAGAGGTATGCATAGTGTTACCTAGAATGCATCCACTGTTAGGGAGCGATACAGTAAGTGCTTTTGCAGGCAAGGGAAAATGATGATTCAGGGCACTGAATTCCCAGATTCTTTGAGGCCCTTGGTACTCAAGCTGATGTAACAGATGAAACAAAGAAACAGCTTGAGTCGTATGTTTGTCAACTCTATTACGGAAAACACAAATAATTTGACATCAATGGATTGCGCTATGCTATTTCTTTCTGCAAAAAAGGGATCTGTGGAATCGCACCAGTTTCCGCCATGTAGTAATACACTCTTCATTACTTTACAGGCAATGAGAGCTAATTACCAGGGTCTTGTTTGGAAGAAGTGCCTACAGGTTGATCCTGATCTTCCATCCCCAGATAAATATGGTTGGATTTCTGGAATAGATAGTGAGGGAAGAGGTTATCTAGAGGTTATCTATAGTTCCAGTGGAATGGTAGTTCTCCTGCTTTTGAGGCTGTTTTGGAACTGATGGCATGTTCTTGTTCAAGAACATGTGTCATGTCATCATGTGTGTGTCTTTTTAATAACCTCAGATGAACAAGCATATTATGAATACAGAGTTGTTCCAATTATGACGATGGAATCGATTTGGACACAGGAATATCAGCCGATGGAAGTGAAGAAGACTAAGATTTCTAATATTTACCAATTCTTAAGAGACTCAGTACAATATTTTCACCACTATTAATTATTTCTTGAATTGCTCTCCCTTATCCACATGAAAATAATATACATTAAAATACAAAACCAGATTTCGGTTTTCTTTCATTGAACAACTTGTCATTTGAACTGTTTATCCAATTGTATATGTTAATAAACATAAACCCAAATATAATGATAAACATCATATTAAAATAAAATATCAATAAACATACAGTTTGTGTAACATTTTATGTTCAACAACATTTGTTCTTTCCATTTTTTCATTGAAATCTCTTTAATTATACGATAATTTCAAAAATAATCATACATAAATATGTGTTATAGATGGCGCTCAACTTTGCAATATGGCGTCTATAAGCTACACAAATTTCATAGTATTATTGTAAAATGACCACCTTGCAACATTTTGAATCTAAAAAGGTAGATATCATAAAGTCCTCAGAGATGAAACCAAAAGCACTAATTTTGGGGTCTGGCTCAACGACTACGACAGGTGACTTTCACTTATCATTGTACTTGAAGCATTTATTGAGTTGCTAGCGTTTTGATGACGATGAAGAATTGAAAGTTACTGTAATATTCAGTCTAACGTTTCAAGTGGCCACCTACTATGATACCACCGTACTAAACTTTGTACAAGAAATGAGTGCGGCGTCCCGGTTATGATGTATAATTCTTCAAAAAGCAATCATTTAATAATCAATGAAGTACTAAATAATGATTATTTCGGTTGAAATTTTCTGAACAAAATCAAAAAAATAAATAAATAAATAAAATAAAATAAAAATAAAAATAAAAAAAAATTATTAACTCTTCATAAATGATCATACCAAAATTTTATCATACGTTGAAACAAAATCTTAATTTTTAGGTTTAACACTGGTGAAGGTCTAACAAATTCTGAAATTCATTCTTATATTTTCTAAAAATAAATATAACCGTCTGGATAAATCAAAGTTTTTTCAAATCATGATAGATTTTATTATTAAAAGTAAAAAGTTTTCAAATCTCGTACATTTAATACAGCTTTTATCAAATGTAGTATATTTATTGTTTATCCTATTTCTTAGTTGAAAAAATAAGAAAATTCAGATATCTTTCTTGAAAGACTGAAATAATGAACTTTATTTTTAAAACAATATTTTTATTGTATGATTTTCCTGCTCTTTAGTGTTAATTAAGAAAAATTCTATTTTATTTTAGAATTGTATTTATTAGATTTAAGTTAGAAAAAATATTTTAATCCTTCTTTTACTTTTATTTCAATGCCTAAATTTGTTGGAGGGAAAATTGGGTAAATTCTTATTTTGGGATCTGATGTTAAATTAAAATTCTTTCTCTCGGCTAATTTTTAAAAGATAAGAGAAAAACGTTATATTATGTCCTCAGGTTGTATTAACTGAAGGAATAAATATATTAATTAAAATATATTAGTAATTTTTTTTACATTAATAGCATTACAAATTAATTTAAAAATTAATTCAATAATATACTCTGAAACAATTACAGAGTCTATTTAAATTCGATGAAAATAGTTAGCTTTTAAGACGAATATCAACAAATACACATGTCTGCATTGTAAAAATTGTCGAAAAATTAATCGATGTTTTTATATACTTTTAAAAGACTGATTAATGAAAAATAAGGAAAGGAATACATCACGCACAGATTTACAACCAATCAGAATAACTTACACGAATTTATTTATTTAAAAGTATGAAAAGTATGAGTTTATATGATTTTTTAAGAATATCTGTGGACGTTCTCGTAAAATACTCGTAGAAAAGAAAAAAAAAACTTATGAAATCAGAATATTTCTCTAAACAGGTAAGCCTTGTATTAAACGTTTTGATAACGACAAAAAGGTGTAAAGACATAATTTTTATTATAAAGATGTAAACTTTTACATATATTTATATTGTATTTAATAATGCCTAGAATTAGTAAATAAAACTCTTTGTATGGATTTATGAATCAATAAAATGTGAGTTTAGAATCTTAATTTCTTTATTAAAATTTTGGTTACTTACATCTAAATCTACAACTCATTTGTGGAAAAAAAAACCCTTATATGATAAGAGAAAATGTAAAACTTTTAGAATCAGCATTCAGAATAATCATTAATAAAATCAATCATCAGAATTAAAAGAATTTTCCTTTTGTTTGTCCTTTTGGAAATGCATGTTATCTTTAAGTATTAAATAATTAAAATTGGAAGAATGAATTTTGGCTCTAGTAAGATTTAGTTAGATGAATTTCTATTAAAATATATATTTCTCGTGAATAATAATATATAAAAAATAAGTATAACCAAACATTGAAATGTGTTAAGTTCATCATCGAAATTATTCCACACATCACTAATATAACGAATAGACAGTAAATATTATAGTGGAAGTCAGTCGAAATTATATGATTCGATATTGTACTCGATATATCAGAATCAGCAGTCTGTTATTACAGATTTTTAACGCATTTAATTTGCATCGAAAATGCTTCTATTTGAATATTCTCGCCACAATAGTATATTAAAACAAGAAGGAAAAATCATGCACCTTATAATAAATTATGAAAGATTTTCCAACACATTCAGAAATACTGTAATAAAAATTCGATAGATTTGTACACATATATACTACATAGTTTACAAAAAATTAGTTCAGTTGCAAAAGCTTCTTTTAATGCATAACACGATTGAAAATTCTCCTTCACCAATTTCCGTCAATAAGCGGAAACGTACACAAATACTTTTGTGTAGCCCTGTAAATGAACTAAGGAAAATATACACTGCAACTAATATAAAACAAAAAGTTAAACTTAAAAACGCATACTAAAATTGAAACCGCAATTTCAGCAATTATTGTTCATAGGCAGTACTGTAACAAAAGTATCTTTTGCGTCGATGTGAATGAACAATAAATGCTATGCACACTATATTCTATTAAAAAAAAAAAAAAAAAAAAAAAAAAATTCTAGTGCGCTTCTGCAATTTATATAAATTTCAATTTACCTGAAATTACAAAAAATCATTTAAATACATTACAAAAGACTTTGCCCCCCACAAAAAATAATATAACGGAATACTATAGTGTCAATGTAAACGAAATATAAATGCTAAAACTTTATTTTCAATACCAGTCATGGCATGTTAAATTTAAATGATTAATTTAGCATTCTAGTAATTCTTAATTCTGGACGAAAAAATATACATTTCAAAATTATTTAGAATATCATGCGTTAATAAATATTATCAACGTATTTTTTAAAGAGATATTCTGTGTGGAATAGTATGATCAAATAATCAATATGTTCATTGCATTTTATACGTAATAGGGTTTTTATTTAATTACTTCAGTGATTTCAGCGCTTATGTCTTTTTGTTCCGTGTTAATTACATCTAATGCCTAACCGTTTTTAAAGTTGGTATAAAATTATTATCAATATGGTAAAGAAATTATATATGTATGGTCTGATCCTAGACATTATTATTTAGGATGTTCTTTTAATTTCATAAATGAGGTTATGACGCACAATAAAATTTACAACTAACCCTTTTAATCCAGAACTTTATAAAGTCCCAGTTAATCACTCCCCCAAATTAAATCACGTTTACAGAAATATTCCATACGTTCCAATCCTATTTCAAAGATTAAAAAAGGTTTTCAAGAAATACAAAATTCAACTAGTAGCATCTAATGCAATAACTTTATTTAATTTAATGAATAAGAAAATAGATCCAATTCCATATACATATTTCTCTGGGGTTTATAAAATCCCCTCTATATTTACAGATGGGACAAAGTCCTCATATATTAGTACGAAAAAAAGTCAATTTTTGGAAAGGTTAAAAGAACAGAAAACTGCTTTGAAATTTAATAAATTTTCTACAAATCTCTCAAGGAATTTCTTTAAAGGGCTTCTTTTATTTATTGATTTCAACCAAACTACGATTATTTCGACAAATGTTGTTCCGTTTAAAGCCATCATTCGTGAATATTTAGAAATTCGTTTAAGGAACCAATAAATTTGTAATGATAATGATTCCTTTAGCATTCCTGAGATCTGGCTCTCTATTTTGAAAAAAAAAAAACTTTGAATTTTCCATGTTTGTTCAGCCCTTTCTTCTTTTTTACAAATTATCTTAACAATCTTAATTTTCTTAACAAATGGTGCCAGTGTGTTGTTTTTATGTATTTTGAAAGCTTCCATTAAACTCTTCCCGGTTTGAATTTAATTTTAAGATGTAGCCTATAGATTGTTGACTGCTGATTTATATTTTAGAAAATTTTACTCCTGATGATGGTTTGAAAGATTAAACTGAAACATTGAGATTTATTTTGTTCATTTGTTTATTTTATATCAACTCTTAATTTATGAATAAAATGTACGTTGGATAGCAACTCCTATATTGTTTTGTATAACTTACTTAATACTCATAAATTAATAAGAAATCTAGGAGTAGAAGCAAAAACATAACTTGAGTTTTTTTAATATAAGCATTAAGATATATGCAATCAATCTACCAATGCTATGATAAAGTATATTAATGCAATGTAAATAGCATCAATCCTATCTCGTAATGCTATTCAGGTATGAAAAATTTATTGCGTTATTCTTCATTCTGGCCATAAAACGATATTTTACTTGACGGTCATATTTTTGTAGCTTAACTATTCTGCTTACTACTTATTTCTATTTTTATAGCTGTATATATTAATAAATGACATAAAAAATCACTAATGTTAAAAGACACTTTGTGTAATTCCGGTTATTATTTAGTTCAAAGGATGCTTTAAGGAAGTCTTTCAATTATCTTTCCACATACGAAAATATCCGTATCTCCTTTTTTGTGTAAAATATGTTTATTTCTCTATTATACAAAAATTATAATTTATTTTTATCTTGAGACGAGAAAAATAACTATAAATGATCATTTCGTATTTTTATGTTATCATTAAAACAGAAACATTGTATATTATCCTAGCAAATAAAAGAATACATTTTCAAAACGTCTGGATATCGTCAAAGAAACTTCCATGTTAAAAATATGAACATCATTATGATGTTAAAGTAACATCATTAATTGCAAGCTTAGTTACTTAATTGTACTAAATATAAAAAGAAACAGTTTTGAAAGCTCCAAAGTAGGAACAATTTAATCATTTAGAAGACCTACATTGTGGCTAGAAAGTACTTTATAATATTTAACTTTTTTTATATTTATAAATGGCACAAAAACTAGTAATGTAAAATACACTTTGTATAACTCCAGTTGTTATTTACTTCAACTATATTTTTTAGCGAAAATGGTTAGTTGTGTTACATTCTGTTTACACTTAGTTCTAAAGAATTACATAATTCATTTTTTAACATGTATGCTTCTTTTTCTATTCTACTAAAATTATCATCCGTTTTTTAGACTAAATATTGAAAAAATAAAACATAAATTTAATTTTTCTATTTTTATATAAGAACCACAGAAACAATGTATATTTTTCGAGCAATTAGATAATTACTTGATGAAAATGTATGGGAAATGTCAAATACATTTCCAAGCTAAAATACATCATAAACATCATAAGGATATATTGTTGTAACATTTATTCAAAGCTATATAGTCCAAAATGCAATAAGAAGACGATTGTTAGGATAATATTAATAAACAATTTAATTATTCAATTTTTTTTAACTGTGACATTAGTATTATTCTTTTCAGTATTGTTATATTATCAATAATATTATATTATCATTTATTTTATTTGTTATATTATTTTGTTTACATTCCTCGAAAAAATTCTAATTGTTTAATTTTTGTAATTATATATATATACACACACATATATATATAGATATAAAGTAATTCGTATAATAATAAAAAAAAAAATACATCCATTTTCTTCATTGTTTAGGTTCCAGAATGGTGAGGCATTATTTCGTTCAATTATTTATACAGTTAATGTAATTTCTTTGTTGAGAAATACGGCGAGGAAAATTTAACATTTAAATATAAACATAATCTTTTATTAAAATTAATTTAAACCACCTTGAAAATGTCTGCGTTTAACATAAACCGAAATAAATCGTTGACGTTTTAAAGGTATCTATTTTCAAACCACCCAAAAAACATAGATTCTGTGTTTAACATAAACCGAAATAAATCATTGACACTTTTAAAGGTTTCTATTTTCTATGTACCATATTTTCTATAATCTCATCATAAATATATACAAAATCTGTACTACAAATATTGTTTCCAGCTCCTAAATCTCTGAAATAAAAAAAATATCTAAACCTAATTTCGAGTATATATATACTGGGCTATTACAAATGATGGATCCGACTGAAAAAATCATATTTTCGAAACTAATACCCATATTACAATAAGTAATACATGAATTTAAAGAGAAATATATTAAGTTTTTTTCAGTTACAAATGTTCAATGTGTGACCCTCTTGTTAGATGTCATACGTCCCATCTGTAATCCAGTTCGTCCAAAACATTCTGTAGCATCACTCTGTCAATGGTTCTGAATTCTGCACAAATGCGTTCTTTAAGTTCTCACAGCGTCAAAGACATTGTTTATGTACCACCAATGCCAAAAACACAGTGTTCAGGACTAAAAGAACGCATCTGTGAAACTTTCAGAACCATTGACAGAGTGATGCTACAAATTGTTTGAAACGAACTCGAATACAGATTGGACATATGCCGTGTAACAAAAGAGTCACACATCGAATATTTGTAACAGAAAAAAACTCAGTATACTTCTCTTTAAGGGGACCGGGAAAGCCCTATCTCTGCCATGTTAAATTCACCAACTTTATGTACCTTTTTTCTGAAATGGTGAAAGATAGAGTTCTAGATTTTTAGAGTAGTTAGAATAACATGATTTACGTATTTTAACAGAACATTTTCTTTCTAAGTTCAAAATATTACTCAAAATAAATTATTAATTAATTATTGAAAGTCATTTTTAAATTATCATTTTTGATGAGATTTCACTGCCTAAAATAAATAATTCTCAATAAATCATTAAATGCCTGTGTTAACGTATACAATATAACATAATATAAGTATAAAAAAATCAGAGTTCTTAAGTTTAATAGATATTTAAATTAAGGAACATAAACATGAAAAATACAAGTTTTGAGAAAAAGCCAATTAAAGATTTAAATGGCCATTAAGCTGTGAACTACTCTTATAAAGAATGAATAATTTCCACACTTACTTTTTTATATCTAAACATGTGTGACACATCATTGGAAAGATAAACGTTTAAATTATTTAATTATATGGAAAAGTAAAAATCGATTTTTTTGTTGAATTTTGCTTTCCAGGTCCCCTTAAATTCATGTATCATTTATTGTAATAGGGCAGTAGCTTCCAAAATATGATTTTTTTAAATCGGTTCATCATTTATAATAGCCCTGTATACATATGTATTTACATAATCTATTTTATACATATATGTTTTATTTATTTATTTATAAACCAGCGGACTTCGTGCTCTACGAAGCACGGTTTCTTAAAACAAACCAGGATCCAGTCGAAATATTTTATTTTCTTTTTTTTTTAACAATATGTACATTTGAATGGGATGGCTCTCCACATTGATGAAAACTGTACGAACCTCGCTGCACTATCATATTTTCTGTCGTATCAAGCAAAATTCGGGCTATTAAGGACAAAATCTTTTAGTTATTCATTTTCAGTAGGTTGTGGTAAAGACCTATAGAACGATATTCTATATAATAAAAACACGAATAAAAGGAGGAGCAAACATTCAAACCGTGTTTTCTCACAAAAAATAAAAAATGAGTTATTGTTAGTTTTATGAACTCAGTGGTAATTGCACAGAAATAAACGGTATTTTCAACCAAAAAAAAATGTTTCTCTAATTATAAACCAATTTTAAAATTGACTTTCAATCAAAGAGTGTTTCTTCCAAAGCCTGCATTCAGTCAAACAGTGATTTCTCCGGATTGCCAACCACAGTTATCACTTAATGCTTACTTTCGAAACATACCATACATATCACAATTGTTTTAGAGAATAATAGGAGAACTGTTTAGGTTAAAGGCTTACAGAATTATAGATTTCAAAATCTAAATGAAGAATAAGATGTAAATATTCTTAAAAAGGGAGTTACTGTTGCCCGTGTTCAATGGGTTTTTTTTAGAATCTCTTCCTCTTAGCCACGCCATTTCAGTTGAAAAGAAAAAAGATGTTGACAAACATTTTCTAAAAACTATCAAATCGTGCTCACGACCTTCTAAAACGTATAAATGCATCAAAAACCGGAAATCGAATTTTTTCACGAATCCAATACATTCTTCTTGTAAAGATGGAAGAAATTAAAAATCATTTAACAAACAATGCAAATCTCATCAAACTCCGTCCAGTAGAACTTTATATAAAGACTTATATATCATAATTAGATTCACCTAATTATAGGACTTTCTCGTATAATTCTACAACTTAGCAACTTAGAATGATACATTATATACTAAAACCATCCCTGAGAAATTATCTAACTGTCAAGGGAAGTCTTATCTAAATCCGTCAAGTAGAACTTTTTTTAAAATGCTGATATTTCATAATCCAGTTTATCTCATTATCGAAATTTTCTCAATAATTCTATAACTAAACAACGTAGAAAAGCTATGCAATTTACCAATCCCGTAAAATGTTTTCTGACTAACAATATAAGTGTCATCAAAATACACAATGTAGCTAGCACTTTGTAAAAAGGCTAATATGTTATACACCGGTCCATCTGACTATAAAAATCCCCCCCTATACTAATTCTATACCTGGGCAACGTGGAACATTATGTTATAATGTAATATCTTCTTAATTTTTCGTAGTTCTCTTCTACAACAGTGGCTCGTGAATCGACGGGAACTTTCCATCCTGATAAGCCAACTATTCACGACTATTTGTGATTTTAATAAATACCATGATCGAGATTAACTCGTTTTTACTCCGATTAATTGACTGAAGTAGAAATTTAAGATGTAAGTCAAAGTTGATATAGTATTGAACTAATAAAAATGAAAAAATGACATCTGTAACAACGTTTGAAATATTAAAATATGTGAGATAGAAGAAAGTTTTGGGATTGGCACATCCAACTAGTTATGTATAAAATGATAATGCAAATAATAATAATAATATATGTATATACAAACAATTATGATAATCAATTAACTGATTTGTCATCTGTTTGATACGTTTGCAATGTTTTACATTTTTTCCGACTACACAGTGGCGGTCAAAAGTTTCCGGCCAGTTAGTTTCTTTAATTTGTTTGGCAGAACGTTTCAGCGAAGAAGAAGCACAATTGCTCCAGAAGTTAGGAATAAGCAAAGTACCTCTGACCACGTGATCATTTTGATTGGATACTGAAGATACTTGATGCAAATTTGCGTGCACAAAAGTTTCCGGCCATTCGTCATCCGTTAATTTTTGTTATCGGTAAAGTGTTTTTATTTTATTTTTTTTTTTTTTTTGCTGTGTTTGTTAATTAATCAACATGAATAACTTATTTGAAATTCAAAAAGGAGAAGTTGAACTATTTATTGTTCCTAAATGAATGATTTGTTTGTCGCTAAAGGTACAATCCTCTCGTGAGATTGCGGCGAAGTTGTCGATAGGAAAATTTGCTGTGAACGATTTAAAAAATATAAAGATGGTCATGGCCTTCGGAATTTACCACGGTCCGAAGGACTCCGGAAAACGACTATTCTTGTGGACAGAATTATCAGGAGAAAAGCACTTGATGACCCGCAAAAAAATGCCGCTGCAATTCTCCGCTATTTACTGTGTTAAAATATTGCTGAAATAAGTCGGTCTACCGTGTCAAGACGCTTACTTGACGTAGCACTTTATGGAACAGTCGGTGTTAAAAAACCTTTCATAAGTAAAGAAAAATCAGAGGGCCCTACTGGCGTTTACCAAGGAATACAAAAACTGGTCAAGTGAAAACTGGAAAAAAGTACTATTTTCCGATGAATCGACGTTCAACCTTTTTGGGAGTGATAACAGACACTACAACCGACGACCAAAAACAAAAGATAAGATTCAAGATATAATATTCGAACAGTGAAGCATGGCGGAGGACACGTTATGTTGGTGGAAGCATTTTCTGGAAAATGTGCCTGTCCATTATTTTAAATCCGCGGTAAGATGAATAGTGCAATGCATAATGATACCTTGCAAAATCGTTTGATGGCTTATTGGAGGAAAAATTTGCGGTCGCAATTATTTGTTTCATCCTGATAACGACAAAAATCATACATGCAAACTCGTCAAGCAGTGGCTTTCGCACAAAAAAATCCGCTTTTGAAATGGACAGCCCAAACACCCGATCTGAATCCTATAGAAAATATTTAAAACTAACTTGAAAACGTGTGTGGAATTATAAATATTCCAATTCAGCAGCATTTTCACAAAAATTGCAAGAACCGTGGAAAAAAAAAACTAAACATTGACGATCTACAACCGTTCATTGTATCGATGTCACGTTGCTGCGCCGTAGTACTTATTGCTAAATGTATGAATACAAAATACTAATTGTAAATGTTGTTGATCACTGATATTTTCTGTTATAATACCATTTTTTTCCAAACTTGCCAAG
This sequence comes from Maratus speciosus, assembly GCA_963932465.1. Classification (NCBI taxonomy): domain Eukaryota; kingdom Metazoa; phylum Arthropoda; class Arachnida; order Araneae; family Salticidae; genus Maratus; species Maratus speciosus. The sequence goes on along the minus strand of OZ010789.1, from coordinate 433,727,801 downwards.
GTGGCCAGAAACTTTTGAGAACATGCGTTTTCTTTTGCAATTAATTTTGTCAATTAAATTTATTAATATTTATTTTTTATTCCATAATTGAGTTCCTATCTTTTATGTATATAAAGTGTATAAGTATCACTTTGAGAGTCCTCTTCATATGGGTATACTTATAAATTAACCAAAAATTTTATGCTGGCCGGTAACTTTTGACCGCCCCTGTATGTGTGAATAAATATATTGGAGTTAAATAAATTAAATATTCGATATTAATGTATTTCATGTTATTTCATGTAAAACAGTATACATTACATTGTCACACTTATTTTATGTACAAATCATAATAAATATTTGCGAAAGGTATACTTACAATAACAAAGATGCAAAACATGTTGTAATAATAATGCGTTCTAAATTATAGCAATGGCACCCTAATAGTTAAAGTCCTCAATACGGTGAAAATATACAGGGTGTCCGGTCTCAACGGTGTCCAATGGCTAATTCCTAAACCGTTAGTCATAGACATATAGTTCCAATTACAAAAATGTTTTAAATGAGGTAAAGAAGTATTTTTAAAGCGATTTAGGTCAAGAAAAACATTTATGTAAAAATTACGAAATTTAAATTTTTATACGGTCCCCTGGTCTTATAAGTGATATTTAGTAAACTTTTCCCATTTCTCTAACAAGTATGGCAAAAAAAGTCCCATTCATCTAACACTAAAATTGACCAAGTTATGACATTTTCAATTTTATGACTTAAACCACTTTTCTGTAACTGAAAACAGATGAGTTGGACCAAGCTGTCAGGGGTCGTACAGGAAGTGCTTAAAGTATTATAAAGGGCGTCCACTCCAAACGATATTCAATGGCTAATTCCTAAACCGTTAGTCAAAGACATATAATTCCAATTACAAAAAGGTTTTAAATAATGTAAAGAAGTATTTTTAAAGCGATTTAACTGAAGGTGCTGCCCCCGTATAAATATTATGGTAGTGTTAATTTTTAGTAATTAACTTTCAGATTGGTTAAAATAATTGAAGAAGTGAGCTTCAAATCTCACCTTATCGAGAAATTCAAATTTTAGGAAATCGCGTAAAACCTTTAAATGCGCCCATTGGTATTCACTGAAAATTTGGAGATTGTAGTGTTACAGTTACAGTTGTTGGTACAGTTATACCAATAGAATAGATTGATAGAGAAACACGATTTTTTAAATTTCGGATAAGGCGAGTTTCGGAACTGACGTCCTCAATTGTATTTTGACATTTATTTATTTATTTATTTTTTTTTTTTTGTAAGGAAATAAGTGTGTTTCTTTTGATAATTTTATTTTAAAAAATTGTATTATTTTTTATAAGCTTTTAACTTACGACGTTCGTATAACCATGTTTTGCCAATTTGTAATCTGATTGGCCAGAGGTTTCGGCGTCAAAGTGATTCATCTTGGCTGTATTCGTGCTTGGCAAGTGCAGAGGCAAGTGTTTAATGGCAAAAGTGATTTATATACTTTTGAAACTTGCTTAGCGACAAGTACGGCAAAAATAAATAAATAAATAAATATATATATATATATATATATATATAGCTCTAATAAAAGTGAATGATTATGATATATATATATATATAATATATAAATTGTTAAATGTTAAAATTTAATAATTTAATATATGTTTTGATTTAACAATATTTTCCCCCTAATTTTTAATTAAAAAATAATTAAAAAGAAATAACTGCTCTAATGAATATTTGCTGAGGGGAGAGACTGTGGAATTTTCAGAAGGGGTAATGTAAAAATAATAATAATAATTATTTTTTTTATCATTACAATAAAATGACAAATGGAACAAAATATTAAAAAAGAGAAAAGTTAATTAAAAAGAGAGAATGTGGGCGGTTATATGATGTCCGACCTTTAATGGATTAATTTGTGCTCTATTAGAACAAAATATTAAAATATTGTAACAATTTTGTTATGTTTATTTAAATCATTGAAGTAATCGCACAAATAGAATAATATAATTCAAATAATTGATGTTTACTGTAAAAGAAAATAAAAGTGATACGAGGATCATTTTCAAAAAGGGACATATTAATTTCCTTAACATATTCAGAGCAGCCATTCACAAATTTTGTATAAAATATACGCATACAAAAACATCATCAACAACAACAAGAAAAAAACCATTAAGATGGTACAAACAATTTACTTACAAATTGAGCTTTCATGTGTCTGTGCTTGGGACGGGAAAGAGGGTGGGTGGAGATGTAACAAAATTTGGAGCGGAGATTTCAAGGGGAATTGATGCGACTGTTTAGTTTTCATTACTACAACAAATATTGCTGCATAAAAAAATGTAGTTTTCAGGATTATAAACTTTGTGTGTATGAAAGACAGTGAGGGAAAAGTTTAAATTGCAATTACAGGTGGAATTTAGATTATGGATTACTTATTAATTATTGCAGCAATAAAGAAAACGGACCTTTTTTCCCAAGTTTTACAACGAGATAATCCTTTGCTCATCAGCAGATTTTCGCTTTTTCTGGACTTCATCTTAATTCATCGGCCTCTTAAATTTCTTCTTCACCACTTTTTGCTTCACCTGCACGCAAAGTTAAAAATCTATAGAGGTTTATATATATATATATATATATATATTTACTATTCTACTCTATTTGTCTAATTAAATAATTCATCTTCTAAAACTACACTCCCGTTAAAAATTTTATTTCCTATTGTCTTAATTATAACACTTAATTATTACAGCATAAAGAAGTAATAATTTTAAAAATTATTAAATTTAAAATCATTGAAAAAGATTAAAATTTATAATTTATATAAGCAATTATAGATTTCAATTATAATTTTATTTAAGTATAAATTACTTATTAAATTTAAAATATATATACATATACTGTTAAATTAAAAAAATATAAAAAAGTATATTAAATTTAAAATTATTAAAATTAATAACCTTATTAAAATGTTTGGAAATTTTTCTACTTAGTCTTTGTAGTTAGCCGTTACTTTATAGTTACATTAAGTTACTAATCATCTCAATCCTCCCTAAAATTTATACACCCCCTCCTAACTTTTGCTCGGCCAATACAATACTGTCTAAAATTATATATTTTTCCCTATATTTTATTTTATTGTTCAAGAAATAACTAACCAACCTACCACATCAACCCCCCAAAAAATTCTACTCTCTCTTCCCTCAACTCACGCGAAAACACCCGTTCGCTATTGTTAATTCCATGGAAGTATTATTTTAAGACGGCTCGTCGGAGAATATTTCTCCCCCCCCCCTTCTGCTGTAGATGATACAGATTATCTTTTTTTTGTTCGAGGGTGGAGGCGATATTTACACATTAAAAGTGCAAATAACGCAAGTTAATATTTAGACTTGACTGATTGGATAAAAAAATCCAAATATGTATCATTTTCTAAAGAGTTGTGACTGTTGCTTTTGTAATCATTTAACAAAATTTCTGTTACTTTTTTTTACTTGTATTTTTAGTACAAGATGTATATTTTGTTTTAATATATCAGAATGAACAAAAATCTCAAAATATAATTGTAATGTTAATTTACTCTCAATGTTTAATGTTAAATTTTATATCTGACGATTATTTTTATTTCTAGTAAATTTTTGACTGACCCCTATTTTGCAGCAAAAAAGATACTCCAAATTTAAACATCTATTACTCGGTCAGTTTTAATCGCAGAGGAATGGGACTTTTTTTTGCCTTACTTGTCAGTGCAATAGGATATTTTTACTAAATATCACTTATAGGATCTGGGGACCGTATAAAAATTTAAATTTCGTAATTTTTTAATAAGTGTTTTTCTTTACCCAAAACGCTTTAAAAATACTTCTTTACCTCATTTAAAACATTTTTGCAATTGGAACTATATGTCTATGACTAACGGTTTAGGAATTAGCCATTGGACACCGTTGAGACCGGACACCCTGTATTACAGAAAGTTGTTTACTAATAAAATGATAATAAAAATAATAATAACATATGTATATACAATCGATTATGATAATCAATTAATTCAATTGTAAAATATACGATATGGTTCAAAAGTTTCTACTTTTTTCTGACTATATGCGTACATGTATAAGTATATTGGAGGAAAATAAATTAAGTATTCGAGAATTATTTATTCCATTTTATTTCCTATACAACTGTAGGTATACATTACATTGTTACATTTATTTTATGTACAAATAAAAATAAATATTCGCCAAAATTTTATTTTCAACAAAAAAGATGCAAAGCATATGTCGTAAGAATAATACGTTTAATATGATAGCAATAGGAATGCTAATAGTTTGTATCTTCAATATGATGGGAAAATATTTGAGAACTCTGTAAAAAAAAAAAAATAGGACCAGATTTCCTTTAGGAATCAGAAAAATAGTTGCCCTTATCGTACCGGAAAAATTTCCGACCCAGCTCGGAATAAAATCAGTAAAATCGGAATAAAATCCGTAAACTTGGAAAAAATCCGTAAAGTATCGTTTTAATGAATGTTTCCCTTTTTTTACGGATTTTATTCCGAGCTGGGTATGAAAATTTTCTGGTACGATAAGGGCAACTATTTTTCCGATTCTTACAGGAATATTGTTCGGATTTTTTTGCAGTGAAGGCTGTTTACATTATTGCCATATTATGGTGAGATATTTCTTACATAGCAGTTTATGAAACATTACTTTCTATTTACAACATATTTCAAATAAAGAAGTTGTCGAAAAAATTAGGAATTATCCATGTATGTATCATAATCTAATTTCTCTGAACATTAATAAAAAATAATAAACCTTATTAAAACGGTTTATACCCCTTCCTCAATGCAACGTGACAGAGATGTTTATTTTATTGTGGTCATAATCCTCTGCATTTTCAGGGCCCCACCAGTGATTGAGAGGTACTGCTCTTGAAGCTGGTAGACGGGAGGTGCTGGGTTCGAACCCAATCGCACCCGTCGGACTAACCGTTCTGAGTTTCCGTGTTTTTCTTCCAACCTTGGGAAACCTTGCGTAAATACGGGTTAGGTTCCCTTAGAAATACCCCCACGGAGGGCACTCTCCCGAGGGCCTACAACCCTCGAGTAGATAACTGGCCTTCAAAAATCAACCCAACCCTCTGCATTTTAAAAAAGTGAACATGGATTCTCCATTAAATTACGAAACATGCGTTAATGTTAATTTCTTATGCAATCTATACTTTTTATTAGATAATTTTTTTTTTAGAAGTAAGAATGCTAAAAGTTTAAATTTTATCCAAATATATGCAGCATGTTTTTTTTTTCCTGTGTTTCCGTAGTCTATTGATTTTACTTCTAAGTACATTCATATGGTGACTCGTCCTCTAAAATTGAATTTATAATCGTGCGTTTCAATATTTGATATTTCATTAACCCATATATATATCTTTAAAAAAAATAAATAAAAGTCCTCCCTTTAAATGTTCCATTAAAAAAAAAATAGGCTCTGTGTCTAATCTATATTTATATTTCTCAACACTTGATATTACATTAAATATGTATCTCTTATTCCTTGAAAATGTTTTTAATTAACCTGTGAAATTCGGATTGATTCTATACTAAATAATGTTTTTCCGTATGACAATTACTTTCATTTGAAAATATTCTTTTTAAGCTATAAGCCTATTTTTTATTCTAAAATCAACGCATTCGAGATTTTATCCACTGAAAGTAATGCCAAGTATCACCAGATTTCTCTATAAAACAGTGAAAATATCGGATGTGTTTTGCCCCCAAATTTAACTCTATTGTTGTGAAAGGTTATGTATCATTTTGTGGTGCCTCTATGTAAATTTTATCAAAAGAGTGATATGTGAAAAAAAAAAAAAAAATTATTTATGCGCATGTACAGGTTACCACTGGAATTCTGAATTGCATGAAATTCGAAATTTTTAACGATGTCTTAAGGGGAATGTCGGTTTTTGTCCCCAAAATGACTATTTGTGAAAGATTATATGTAATTTTATAATGTTGCTATGTAAATGTTATCGAGATAGTTTTTTCGTGAAAAAATATTAAGAACAAGATTTCATTATGTACAAGCAAAGTTTAGCACGTGGACGATTGAATAGCATTAAGTTAGAAATTTGAAATAATTGTGCAGCCATACGTGTTCTACGGATTTCGATTTCCCTCAAGATGACCGAACGAGTTGACCAGTGGTATTTTATTAAATTTTGCCAAAGCTTGGTGATTATAAAAGTGAAACAATCTGGATTCATCAACTGTCGTAAGAGTCATCAATGCTCCAACTCATTCATTGCAACTTATTAAGATTTCGTTGCGAAACATGGATTTCCAGTCGTTTGCCAAACTCCCTACTCTCCAGATATGGCTCCTTGAGACTTCTGGTTGTTTCCAAAATTGAAGGCGGGTTGAAAAGGATCCCGTTTTGAGAGTAGAGATGAGATATTTATAAACGCGACGGCCGACTTGAACACCATTCCAAAAGAAGCGTTCCAGAACTGCTTCTGTTTAAGGCAGTGGAAAGAGTGGAGGGCTAAGTGATTGGAGTCTCAAAGTACCTTTACTTTGAAGTTAATTAGGATCCTAATCCCGTCAGATAACTTATATATTTTTTCGGACAAATATTGGATACTTTCTTGGTCATGTATCGGCCCACATTGGCGTAGAGGGCAATGAGCGAGCCGATGCACTGGCTAAGGCAGCAACAGAAAACAGGCAATAGATTTTGAACTCCCAGTTGTCCCGTCCCATGTCAAAGGAGTTTTAAAAGACAGAATTCTTCCAGCCTGGCAGGCTAGGTGGTACGATTCTGACAAGGGAAGCAACACACACAACCTCATACCTAAAGTCTCTAGGAACCTATATAATCTCTCAATATCCACCACCGCATTCCTGACAGGTCACTGCCCTTTCAAATTTCTCTCTATTCTAAAAAAAAGTAACTACCGCTGTCACCGCCGCAGCCGCTGCCGGTTTTGAATTTTTTGTGACCGGAGGTCTTTTTTGTTAATATTAAGGAAAATAATGCATACAAAAATAGGAAAATCGGTAGTATTATACAGAAATGTTTGATAAACACGCTGATGACGACATTTTTCAAATCGAAGAATTATTTTAAGAGATATTTAATTCTAAAGTTGGACAAAATCGTTCCACTAAAAAAGTTTTATATGAGAAAAAAACTATTCATGGGAATTTAATCACTTTTAAATCATTTTATACGTTATAATTTCCCGGTGTGCAGAATTAATTTTTTTAATTTGACTCATTTTTCGAGGTTTTATTTCTATTTTAAATTCAAATTTTCAGCATTTCCAGAGATATTTTTTACTTACCAGGGGGCTCGGCCCACTACGAGCTACGCTAGCCAACCCCCGTCCAGACACCACAGACTCTAAATGCACGCTAATTTGATCGGCTTTAAAAAGATTTCGAAAGATTGAATTATAATTTAAAAAACAGTGACGATCTCCCTATAAACGGATTTTTGTTCATTTCTCTTTGATTGGGGAATTTTAACGCAAAATCCGCTGCGGTACTACTTGATTATCCCGTCGACCAGTTTCGCAAAATTATGTAAATCGCCAAACTACTCGCCAAATTATACAAATTGACATAATTTTTATTTTAAATAACGAAAGAACAGATAAATTAGTACATCATTAATAAAAATACAAATTAAACGTCGAAATAAAAATAACTTGATGACGTAGACACGTGTAACAACATTTAAAAACAAGATAATATAAAAGGAATTAAGTAACCAATCTTTTTCTCCTGGTATTTTTTAACAAAGCGAAAAGAAAGTTCTTTTAAATGAGACATTTTAAATTAATCGTTTTTAATCTGACGTAATTTTGACAAAGCTATTCTTTCTCTCTTAAATATTCACGTGAAAATACTTTTGTTAGAAATGAAATATTGTTTGCGCTTTCCTAAAAAAAATAGTTGAAAAGATCCTCTCAAAATATCAAATGTCTAGCGCAATTTCTAAATTTAAACTGTTTTGCAATATTTTGTGTTCATTTTATGTAATAACTGTAATGTGACGTAAATATGACGTAATTTCTCCTATTTAAGACTTCTAACGCATGTTAATAAATTTATTATTTTACAATATCCTTTCTCTTTTAAAATTCACGTGTATACTTTTTAAGACGTAATTTTTAATAAGTTCCTGCTTTTTGTACATAATTATTTAATTTTAATTTGAAAGTATCTTTTCTGTTTATAACAGTCGCGTGTAAATAAATTTTTAATTTGAAGTAAACATTATTTTTTCCGTTGTTTATACAGTTGGCAACAGGTTAAATTAGTACAATTTCCTAAAATATGTAAAAAATATATCTCGAAATGCTGAAAATTTGATTTTAAAATAGAAATGAAACCTCGAAAATGAGTCAAATTAAAAAAAAATTAATGAATTCTGCACACCGGGAAATTATAACGCATAAAATGATCTAAAAGTTATTAAATTCCGATGTATAGTTTTTGCTCCTATAAAACTTTTTTAGTGGAACGATTTTGTCCAACTTTAGCATTAAATATCTCTTAAAATAATTCTTCGATTTAAAAACTGTCTGCATCAGCGTGTTTATCAAACATTTCTGTATAATACTACCGACTTTCATATTTTTGTATGCATTATTTTTCTTAATATTAACGAAGAAAGACCTCCGGTCACAAAAAATTCAAAACCGGCGGCGGCGGCGGCGGTGGTAACAGCGGTAGTTACTTTTTTTTTTTTAGAATAGAGAGATTTTAGAAAATCGTACTAATTTAACCTGTTGCCAACTGTATAAACAACGGAAACAATAATGTTTGCTTCAAATTAAAAATTTATTTACACGTGACTATTATAAATAGAAAAGACACTTTCAAATTAAAATTAAATAATTGCGTATAAAAAGCAGGAACTTATTGAAAATTACGTCATAAGAAGTATACACGTGAATTTTAAAAGAGAAAGGATATTGTAAAATAATAAATTCGTTAGCATGCGTTAGAAGTCTTAAATAAGAGAAATTACTTCATATTTACGTCACATTACATTTATTACATAAAATGAACACAAAATAATATTGCAAAACAGTTTAAATTTAGAAATTGCGCTAGACATTTATTTGATATTTTGAGAGGATCTTTTTGACTATTTTTGTTAGGAAAGCGCAAATAATATTTCATTTCTAACAAAAGTATTTTCGCGTGAATATTTAAAAGAGAAAGAATAGCTTGGTCAAAATTACGTCAGAATAAAAACGATTAATTTAAAATATCTCATTTAAAAGATTTTTTTTAAAGATCTTTCTTTTCGCTTTGTTAGGAGATAAAGACTCTGTTTACTTAATTCCTTTTATATTAGCTTATTTTGAAATGTTGTTACACGTGTCTACGTCATCAATTTATTTTTATTTCGACGTTTTATTTGTATTTTTATTAATGTTGTACTAATTTATTTGTTCTTTCGTTATTTAAAATATAAATTATGTCAATTTGTATAATTTGGCAATTTATATAATTTGGCGAAATTGATCGACTGGATAATCAAGTAGAACCGAAGCGGATTTTGTGTTAAAATTTCCCAATCAAAGAGAAATGAATAGAAATCCGTTTATAGGGAGATCGCCACTGTTTTTTAAATTATAATTTAATCTTTCGAAATTTTTTTAAAGCCGATCAAATTAGAGTGCATTTAGAGTCTGCGGTGTCTGGAAGGGGGTTGGCGAGCGTAGCTCGTAGGGGGGCGAACCCCCTAGTTACCTAAAAAAATTCCACTGCACCTCCTCGGCTCTCTGCGAATGCGGAGAATTAGGCACACCAGAGCATAGCTACTATCACTGTACCCTAACGGAAACCTGGCATATAAAATTTCACAGCTCAGCCCCCAAATCCTGGCTATTAAACATACTCTCAAGGCCGGCACTGCTGGCAAAATTAAAGCATATTTATAAATATCAAAAAGAAATTTGTGTTCTCACTCCCTAGCGATCATGCGTAAGGTATCTGATCAGCACTCTATATCTGAACTTTCTGGGCTTACAGTGTGTTCCAGCACACGCAGCATTGCCATAGTAGCAGCAACCTCTCCTTTTTCACCTGCTGCCTGTCGCGTGGGGCTCCTTGCCCCAGTGGGTGACGCCTAAGTCATCGTATTCTCTCCCGCTCTCTGTCTCGAAGGGGCAGTCTGTGCCCCAGCGGGCAGAGCTTTTTATGTAAATTTCTTTTTTTTAAGATCTTAATAAATGCGACCGGGAGGGACACTATGCTCTACAGACTTGGATTCCTCGTCTGAGAAGTCCCTCTTAGGTAATCGAAATATTGGATACTTTTCAAACAGGCCACATAAATGGATATAAACGTCATTTTCAAAATAAAATTTATGGGTACATCAGGGAATGTATACAACATTCTTTACGACAAGACTTTGTGATTTTCAAGAATTGCTGCTTGATAACAGTGATTCTTAACAAACAAACAAGATTTTATTTTTTTTTTAAACTAGATTGTAAAAATCTGGTAAAGATTATATTCGTGACAAAAAATATATTATTCTTTATTTAACATAAAGAGAAATTTTGAAATATATAATTATCAGAAGTATGTTTCGCGAAAATAAATAAATAAATAAAATTGAAATGTAGACAAAAAGATATACAAAAGCAAATTTAAATATTCACCAGATAAGTACGGCTCATGTAGCTTAACCGTTAACGCAAAACGTTCATTTCAGTTACTGATTTTAACTCAAACATACAAAACAAATGAAAAACTCAATTGTACTTCATGAAGTCTCTACTGAAAATGAATTGCGCTGCATTTATAGTTCGTTTACCAGGAATTAAATGAAATTCCTTTACATAATGATCTTTTGCGAAAAATTGTTTTGGATGAATTTTATTTAAAATGTTTCTTTAGATATATCAGTTTATTGTAAGATTGTGTAAAAAAATCCGTTATTACTCCGTTAATGCTGGAAAATGTTTCACTCTCTATGCCTGATGCATGATTTTTTGTTCATGTTTAATGGAAAGTTGAGGAAGACGGTTTTGGAAAGAGAAAGAAACACTGCCTTGTACAGCCTAAAAGTAATTTTTTTAATGTTCTACACCGTCGTTTTCACCCTGTTAGCAAAATCTTGGTGTGCATTCATAACCTTCCTTATTTAGTCAAGTTGATATACACATTTAAAATTATTATGAAAAAAAAAGTCTTTAACATTTTTTTTTTCAAATGTTTCTATCTTAAAAAGAATTAATAATATGCAATGTGTATTTCAGCATGTACTTTTCATGAGAATAAAATTATTTCTCTTAATAACGGAGTACTTATTCTCTAATGCCTAGGTATAGTTTCATGCTAATGCTAATCTTGCTGACGTTGTCATTAAAGTGGGTGTAAAATTGTTAATTTAATTCAGTACCAGCATGATCCTATCATTTGTGTGCAAATGAATGTGTATGTTTTCTTCTCCTTTTGGTATACTAAATAGAATATTTCATCACGATACGAATGATGCAATTTTATTCCAAATATCGGTCGTTTAAGTGTCAATTTTTAAATAGGAAGAAATTCATGGCAGATACTATTTTTTTTACTACTAAATATTAAGTTTAATGATAATAATTTTATGGCTATGGATAATACTATATAATAAACAAAATTAATTATATAGAAATAATAATGTTAAAATGCAATTTAATTTTTTTCGTTATGTAAATTACATGAATGTGGGACATGAAATACATCTTTTGTAAATTAAATTGTCATCAATAAAAAACGGTCAAGTGCGAGTATTACTCGCGCACAGAGGGTTCCGAGAATAAATATATGAATTTGTTATAGTATTATAAAAAAAACTGTTGCTAAAATAATACTAAGAATCTGTAAAAAAAAAAAAAAAAAAACTATACAACATAGGGTTGGGTATAATATTATATATTAGAAAAGTGTAAATGGATATATAATGAAAGTTCAAAGAGATATGGAACCTAAATAATATCAAATATAGCTATTCTGTATAACGCATTTTTTAATATTATCCTAATCTATTTATGATGAATTTAATTCGGTAATAAAAGCAGTGTATACTTCATTTGGCATTTCATAAAACTAAATTCAGCCTAGAAATAACCTATATTTCTACAGTGTAGCTAAAACAAAGCCTTTGTTCAATGTTTAAAAATGGCATTGTGCTAAGCACGATTCGAAAGAAGGTCGCAAAGTTGCAACGCCGCCTTGGTCAGTGCTGCGTTTTTCCAGATAGGTTTTTAATTAACTTTTAAAGTCACTCAAAGCGTATTGAGAGATCCACTCATTGCAAACTAGTCGCGAATCCCACTGTATTTATGTGATTCATTCTAATTAAAACTTTCGAGGGCAGTGTCCTTAAAAGAAAGCACACCTAATTTTAATTCCAAAATAGACAAACGGCACCAAGAATATATAATTAAAATTTTCCTTTTATCATGTACGTGAAAATAAGCAAGTTCGTATTTTCTAATAAAGTCTTTTATAAATCTGGTGTCAGTCCATTGTTTCATAAGTTTATAAACAGAATTACTCCGCGCCGGAAAGGGTTAAGTGGCCATAGGACTCTTAAAGCTTCAAAATTTTAGAAATTTTACGGCGCGTTGAGCTTTTTTTAGATGTTAAACTCTTATCTTTTCTGAACATTTTGATATAATTGATTCCTTGAAACTCCCATTAGAACAGAAGGTATGGCTTTTAGAATTATATTCGCTCAACAGCTGAAGCGGCGTTTCCGAATCTTTGAAGTCATTTTTCTCAAATGTCGTTTTTGGGCATAAGGCGCAGGATACCCCAAAAACTTCTGAATATTTTTTCATGAAATTTTCAAAACATATATTCCATGTTAGTCTGTATAAACTGAACCGAAAATTTCCTTTTTATTGTTCAGAAAAAATATATATTTTTTAATGTGATTATGCTGTTGAAATTTTCAAAATTTTGTATTAGCTAAATGCAACATTGCATTAAAAATATAAAAATGCTTTAAATACAAATTTACTTAAGCTCATGGTAATTATTATAATCTGAAGTATAAGTAAGCACTAAATATTTCATTCTAGTTGCAATATTTATTTTGTAATCTTGCAAACAGTTATGACAATTTTCTGTTCGACAAATGTCTAACAATTTCGAGCCCCCTATAAATACTAATTCTGCATCTTGCATTTTTTTAAATACATGAAATGAAAGAACATAATTATATCTTTCTTCTCAATTAAAATTGTGTTTTAAAGTCATATACATTTTAAGACATTAAATGTTAAAATGGTCTTATTTTTTATATTTTACAATTTTTTGTGTCCTGTGACCCGTGAAATTAGTATGTTTTTAGCAATTTGACATTTCTTGCTTTTATACTGTTACTGGACATTACATTACACATATATATTATTAAAACTTGTTAACTAGGCATAAAGTACTCCTCCCCTGTCATTGTGTATGCCCAAACTGGCCACATCTTTAAGGGTTAATGTCTCGGCTAATTACCGATGATTCTTTTCGAAGTTCATTATCCACAGTGATTTTATATTTCTGCTACGATAGGTACATTCAGCGATGCTAAACAATTTTTCTGAATTCCCGTAAATCGAAATTTGTGTGTAACAGAAAAATGCGATTTCCTCAAAAACTATGTGACCTATGGTGATCGCTATGATTTTCTGGCAAGGTTTAAATTAACGTCTACTACCTCTATTTTTTTTTCATAATTCTAGTTTCAGTAGATTCGGAATTAGAGGGGGGGGGGGGCATATTTTTGCGCTAAATTTTTGACAATGTTATTGAAAATATAATACCTAAAATTAAAAGGAACGTATTTTTGAGTTCAGTGTTGCCAAAGCTTTCACACGATACCCCACACAATATACAAAGAAAGGATTTTTTTTCAAGTACCATAATTAGCCACACTGCATTTTTACTAAATATATTTATGAATGTTTATTAATCTGAAAATATGTGGACTAATATTCTTTATTACTTCCCCGAATTTGAACAGACAGACAGACACAGGAGAGATCTTATAATGGTTCCGTTTTTACTTTTTAAATACGGAAGCCTAAAAAAAGAATAAATGTTCTAATAACACATTTTTAAAAACTAGGTATTTCAATGTCAACGGAGTCCCAAACATTCTAAAAGAATTGCATGCGAATTCTTGCTTTTACTATTGTAAATTTCTTCTAAACTACCCCCAAAAATAAATCACTTTATTTTTAATGTTATCCCAAGATTGTGACTGCAGTTTTAACCAAAAATTAGATTGTTCAAATTACTGTGCTATACTAATGTAAATGCACCTATACACTGTAAAAAATATCCGTCAATATACACAAATTGTTCCATAATGGTTTATGGAATAGTTTTATTTTTTCAAGAAAATGGTACGATTTTCGTAATTGACATTTTAATATTACAAATCCGTATAAATCCAGTAAGTTTTCCATAAATTTTGCAGCCTATTGCTTTCAAAACTGTACGAGTTCCGTAAACGATATTTTTCACATATAAAACCGATAAACGTTATTGCGCCATCTATGTATGTATATTTAAACAATTTTTTTAATGAAAAGCTAACATATTTTTACAATATTTAAAAGAAAATTAAAATATTATGATTTCTTTTTAATTTAGAAACATTTGAAAAAGAAATGTTATTATTTTTTTTTCATAATGATTTTAAATTAATGTCTCATTTATTGTAAGCTATTTTTTAAGTCTCTGTATAATGCTTTGAAATTGAAAAAAATATATTTTGTAAATTCTAATATATTTTAATCTATTCAATTTAACAGATTTCCTTCAATTTAACAGATTTCCATATAAAATTGAAAAATATATCTGAAATATAATTACGAAATTATTATACAATTGACGATCATCCAAGTTATAATAAAGAATAAAGGAAATTTATTTTAATACCACGTAAGTAATTATCTGTATTTGAGTTAACAGTAGATCATCATGTAAATATTTTGAAAAAAATTAAACCGTACATATTTAAAAAATACATGTTGGTATTATTGCAAAAATAAATGAATAAATAAATAAATAAAAATAATATTGCAATATTTTTTTTTAATCTTGCAAAAACCAAACAATAGTTACTCTTAAAACATACTTTCATGTATGTATCATTTTAAAGACTAAAATTTATCTTTTATAAAGCATTAAATTAAAAACTACATATGCAAAATTAAGGAAAGAAAACTCAAAAAAAAACACATTCAGATTTGTATACTCAAGTGAAAAATATTATCGCTACGAAATTACGTTCCGTATTTAACATGTTGCCCTTGCTTAATAAAAAGCATATAAAGTAAGTAAAACTCGCCTAATGGTTAAGATCACTAATTTTGAAGAGGGCAGTTCCCTAGTTCGAATTCCATTGGGGTAAGTGTTGTTCACTTAATGTTGTTTGAATTAAGGGGACACAGTACCTTTTAAACCACTTTTGCAATTTTGAATAATACCGTAATATACTGTAATATCTGTAGTGACATTATATTTAATACTATAAAGCAAATATCATTTCATATAATTTCAAAAAAAAAAAAATCTTGTAGAACAGCCTATTTAACTAAAATTTAAATTAAAAAAATTTAATTTTTTTTTAAATCCCTATTATTTTTTTAAATATGCTTTTGGCCATTATATAATCTTGCTTTATATAATTTTTGCTTTAAATTCTTTTTCGTAATCCTAAAAACATACTACATAAAATTGTGCATGGATTTAACATTCAAGGTAATAGTTACTTTTTTTTAAGAATTTCAATTATTTTTCCTTGATTTTTTACTATACAAAAGAGAAAAAGATTGATATTAAATGTAATATCACATACATCTAAAAATCCATGCACAGTTTTATGTAGTATAATCTAAGAAATATGCAAAAAAAAAAAAAAAAAAGAAATTGAAGCAAAAATATTCATATTTAGAAAAGTAGTAGGGATTTAAAAAACATATTTTTTTAATTTAAATTTTAGTTAAATAGGCTGTTCTACAATATTTTTTTTGAAATTATATGAAATTATATTTGCTTTATAGTACCTAATATCTGTAGTGAGATTATATTTAAGTATATTAGAGTATTATTCAAAATCGAAAAAGTAGTTTAAAAGGTACTGTGTCCCCTTAAATATATATATTTTGACCTTGATGTAAACGTGTCCTTCACTGTAAAAAAAATTCTGTAGCTCTACAGATGTAAAATTACATGCTTACTAAACTGTCATCTGTAACTGCACAAAAAAAGCTGCAAATCTACAAAACTAGTTTTTGTAAAGCTACAGAAATCTGTAACTTTACAAATGAATCTATTAAAATTTCAGTAATCTTACTAAAATTTTATCTGTAAACATGGCTGTAGTTACATGAAAAGTTCTAGGCATCCCAGTTTCCTAAAAAATTCTTAGTAACCTTACAGATTTTTTGATTTTCGGCGCAAAAGTGTGTCTGTTACATGAATATTTGTTGTTGCCGTTACATAAAAAGTTCTAGGAATCCCAGTTTCCTAGAAAAACTTTAGTAACTTTACAGATTTTTTTTTACAGTGTTGGAGAGAAAAATTCATAAACATGTAAGTTTACCTTACATGTTTATGAATTTTATTCTTTCTTGAAAAATTATATTTTGTATTTGAAAAGGAAATTTCTAAATATGGGAATATTAAGAAAAAAAAAAAAAAAAAAAGACAGAAAATTTTTGTGAGAAAACGGAAATTTTTTTGGAATTTACAGAAAAAAATTTCCGTTAAAATACCGAAATAGTACTGACGCCTCGATTGCCAGTACAATTTCCGTATTTTTACAGAGTTTCTTTTTTTTACAGTGTAGTAAGCCACGTACAAGTAGAAGGCAACTCATTTTTAAAGTTTAAAAACAAGACCAAAATGCATTTCAGAAAAACGATTGAAAGAAATCTAATTGATTAACATCCTTAAATATTAACTTTTTATAAACTGTTTGGAACATTTTTTTTTCTGCTGGTACGTTTCTTTATTTTCTACATTGTCTTCAAAAACAGATTATTTTGGCAAATTTTTAGAGATTTCATTAAGCGTTAAGTTTTTATTTAAAACATTGTTTCTCTAATGTTATGTTTTATTTTAAATTAAACTACACTGTAAAAAAAAATCTGTGAAGTTACTAACGTTTTTCTAGGAAACTTGGATTCCTAGAACTTTTCATGTAACGGCAACAACAAAATTTCATGTAACAGACACACTTTTGCGCCGAAAATCAAAAAATCTGTAAGGTTACTAAGAATTTTTTTGGAAACTGGGATTCCGAGAACTTTTCATGTAACTCCAGCCAGGGTTACAAATAAAAGTTTAGTAAGATTACTGAAATTTTAGCAGATTCATTTGTAAAGTTACAGATTTTTGTAGCTTTACAAAAACTAGTTTTGTAGATTTGCAGCTTTTTTCGCACAGTTACAGGTGAAAGTTTAGTAAGCATGTAACTTTACATCTGTAGAACTACAGATTTTTTTTTACAGTGTACTCTATTACATGGTCAATAATTTGTTGGATATACTTAAAACTTAAAGATTCATGCATCAGTAATTTACTAGGCCAACTATTGGCACATAGTGGAAGGTAAAAAAAAATATATTTTTCATTTTTTTTCAAAGAGTACATTTGAATTGAAACTACTAGGCTAAAATATATACATATCTTTTCTAATTCACTAACACTTCAGTAATAATTAGGTAAATGTTCTTCTGTGGCCAACTACTTGTGAGTTTACCTTAAAGCAGCGTTTCATAAATAATAATAAAAAAGTCCTTCCGGCCAGTGCCGGGAGGAAGAGGTAGCTTTCAAATTCCTTATTTTAAAAAAGCCAACTTATATTATTCAAACACACGAAGCTCAATTTAGTGGAAACCGAATACAGGAGATTCAATACTAATTTTTATCAATATTAAATCATTATGAATGAGAATTTCGCGAAATTAGTCAGCTTTATCCAAGCTGCTTTTATTTAAAGTAACTTATATTTGGCTGAGATGTTGATGTATACTATACACATACCTTCTTACATGGAAATAGGCGAATACGTGTGTTATCGCGTGACAAATACAAGATCGTTTCAAAATGTTAGCCATACTAGAAATTCAAAGTGCTATAATTCAACCATTTTTTTAAGATATAAACAAAAGAACAAATTTTCAGAAACAAAATCTGCTCCGGAATCTTTGTATCAATGCCAAACACATAAAAAAATCTTTTTCATTTTCCAATTTTTTAATACCTCATTTTAAATTTTAAATTTAATTTTTTTAAAATGGCAACCCTTTTGAAACAAGATGGCAAATGAAGCTGGCCAACGAACTCGGTCGAGACATTGGTATGTACTATGTACAGATCAAGTAACATCCAAATCGGTTCATAAATATGCTTGTTATCGCGTGACAAAACCAGGTCGTTTTAAAATGTCAGCCACAATAGAAATTCAAAATGCTATAACTCAGCCATTTTTTTAGATATAGACGAAACAAAAACTGTTTCGGAATCTTTGTATTAAGGTCAAACACATACAAAAAAAAATCTTTTTCATTTTCCAATTTTTGGTATCTCATTTTAAATTTAAAGTTTTTTAAATTTTTTTTAAATGGCCGCCATTTTGAAACAAGATGGCGGATGAAGCTGGCCAACGAACTCGGTTGAGATATTTGTATGTACTATGTACAGACCAAGGTAAATTCAAATCGGTTCATAAATACGCTTGTTATCACGCTACAAATATCAGGACGTTTCAAAATGTCAGCCAAGCTAGAAATTCAAAATGCTATAACTCAGCCATTTTTTAAGATATAGACGAAACAAAAACTGCTCCCGAATTTTTGTATCAAGGTCAAATACATAAAAAAAAATATTTTTTCAATTTTCAATTTTTTGGCACCACATTTCAAATTTAAATTTTTCTTAAAAATTTAAATGGCTGCCATTTTTATACAAGATGACGGATGAAGCTGGCCAATGAACTCGGTCGAGACATTGGTATGTACTATGTACAAACGCAGTTACATCCAAATCGGTTCATAAATACGCCTTTTATCGCGTGACAAAATTCAGGACGTTTCAAAATGTCAGCCACGCTAGAAATTCAAAATGCTATAACTCAGCCATTTTTTAAGATATAGACGAAACAAAAACTGCTCCGGAATCTTTGTATAAAAGTCAAATACATAAGAAAAAAATATTTTTCCATTTTCAATTCTTTGGTACCACATTTCAAATTTAAAATTTTTAAAAAATTTTTAAATGGCCGCCATTTTGAAACAAAATGGCGGATGAAGCTGGCCAACGAACTCGGTCGAGACATTGGTGTGTACTATGTACATACCGAATTACATCCAAATCGGTTCATAAATTCGAGAGTTACAGTATGACAAAGGTCAGATATATATATATATATATGGATATATATATATATATATATATATATATATATATATATATAACCAATAATTAAACATAACCTACCACCATCAAAATCAACTTTTGAACGGAGGGTGGTTTCGGGGTCTGGGGGTCATGATCGATGAAAATATACCAAAATTTTTTGAAATCGCTTTCCTCCGAACGGCTGCAATAGGTAGCTTTTTGTAATGAAAGCTACCTAAAAAAAGATAATTTGGAATATAGTCTAAAATGTTCCGAATAAAAAAAAAGTTAAAATTAATTTTGATGATGCATAAATTAAAATAAATAGCACATAAAAATAAAACCACTGCCAAAAGATAAAACCATTATATAATGAACACTTTCATACTACTTTAAAATATAATTAAAAATATCTCTGAAAAACATTATAAAGAAATAGTTAAAGATTAATTTTAATTCTTTTCAATTTATTCAATCTATATTTGAAAAAAAAATAACATGGAAATACGATTGTGATATGAAAAGTTTTAAACGGCTTAAAAGATTATGTTTAAAATCAGTAATATTTGCCGTTTTAAAGTTATGAAAAAAAATGAAAAAGATTGAATCCAGGAAATTAAATCTAGTACCATTAAAGAAAGCCACATTCTAAATTTAGATTGGAATAACTTTCTTCTAATCATTCTGATTCACTTCTTTTTTTAAATTGATTTTAAAGTAATTTTGGAAATATATACGATGGTATAAGTCGTTCGTAAAAGTCAATTTTTTTTATTCGAATTTATAAAAAGTCTTTTTATAAACTTTATCTTTTTTTAAGTTGAATGCATAATTATTTAAAAAGAATATCTGACATAAAATGGAAAAAAAATAACAGTTAATTCACCTACATGCCAACGAAAAGAGAGAAAAAAAATGTAGATATTATCTAGACATTTGAATGTGCGCATAGTCTTGGAAAACAACAAATTATCCAGTCATAATTATGCTTTTATTCATAACATTAAGGTTAAGCTGTAAAAGAAAAAAAAAAATCAGCGTTTCTTAATCTAGAAAAATATACTGTAATCAAGGACGAAAATAAACGAAGGTCAACTAGAAAGTAAGTATACCACGGCCCGTAAAAATGCTTTTTTTCCTGCCCCTGTTTTTTTCCTGTCCTGAAATCTTTAACGGAAACACTGCAAAAATTATGTATTAAAAAAAAAATAACTTAAATACTTCACGCTTTCTGCCAAGTGTAGGAAGAAAGGAGTGAATTTTCCACAATCGGTATCGGTGCTTTCCAAATTTATCAATTGTTTTTGAAAAATTAGGAATTGAAGTTTTGAAGATTTTCCAGATAAACATGAATGCTAATAAAATAGTGCTTTTTTATTTTTTATTTTTACACTTATTGTTTTGATAATGATGCGGAATAGTTATCTACGTACTATTTTCAAAATTTCAAACAATCATGTATATGCAGAATTTTTTCGAATAAGCATTCTGGAAATTTTCTTCTTATTTTTATTGACTTTATTGTAGAATTTGTTAAATTTTAAAGATCATGTTGGACCCGATTTCTCTAATACGTATATTTCCATTTACATTTTCAAATACAGTCGTGACAAAAAAAAAATTAAAACACCCCTTATTAACTCTGCAAAAAATTACCGTAGAAGAAAGTTACTGGTACCACACGAATGGTAATGAAGTCTACTTTTAAATGATGTATAAAAGATTTGCTTAGGGGGCCATCTGCATATTAAAACGAACCATAATTTTTTTTTTCAATAGCAGTACACAATTCTGACAACATAAATGAACTCTACATCCTTTAATTAGTCTAAAAACAAATTTTTATGCAATTCGTACGATACGTTTCATAGAAATTAATTATTTTAAAACGAGCGTATTTGGGGGCAGTATCCAAATTGAAGTTCGGTACTTGATTGTTGTCCTAGAGAGCCCCTTCTTGATAAAGGGATCTAAAGCGACACTCAAGTAGTCAGTGAAGACTGCTAGATTACAGGATAGCATAACAAATTTCAAAATATCCATTAGGAGTATAATTTCAGGAGATACGAATAAAAATATGAAAATGTAGTTTAACATTAGAAGCACTAAATCTATTCAAATGAGTTGAAATTTGGTGTCTAAGTATAGTTTGAACGAAAGATTTGAGATATCTTGTTAAAATTGAGTATTGCCATTGAAAAAAAAAAGAAGTTATGGTTCGTTTTAATATGTAGATGGCCCCTAAGCAAATTTTATATACATAATTTAAAAGTAGACTTTATTTCCAATCATTCGGTACCAGTAACTTTCTTCTACGATAGTTTGTTGTAGAGTTAGTAGGAGGTGTTTACTTTTTATTTTCACGACTGTACGTTTTATTTATCCAGCAATGTGGCCACTGAAGGGAAAAAATCAACGAATTTTCTAATTAAAAATGAAAATGCAATTTTCTACAACACTTCATTAATACTAACCATGTTTTACTCCAATTGCCTTTTAAGAAGATTGTATTCCTTGTGTGTCAACATTTGTTTGTATTACAATCAAATATGGTGGCGAAAAAAAGTGAAAAAAATATTAAATTAACAACATTCTACATAGAAGAGTAAATTACTTTCATTTATTCCTAGTAAGAATCATTTGGCTGTACTGTTTTCGTGGTTTTCCCTTTTCCTGTGAATTTTTTTTTTCAATTTTTTTTCAGCTTTGTGTAGTTAATTTATTTTTGGAAACACTGAATAAATTTTTCTGGGTGTTATTTATGAGCGCTCTAGTTAAAGATGATTCGTGTTTGACGATGATAGATGAGACAACTAGAAATTAGATATTTTTTTTTTTACTTTCATCTATCTTTACAAGAAGAAAGTATTGGTTTCATGAAAATTTTCAAATTCCAGTTTTTGACGGATTTACACGTTTTATGGGTTAGAGATTCCAAAAAATATGTTTTTACAAAATGTCTGTTTGTGAGTCTGTCTGTCTGTCTGTTTGTCTGTATGAGACACAAATTTTGTGGGCGCTCTATCTCAAGAACTAATGCACGGAATTTAATAAAAATTTATATTCAGGTAGTCCCTGATATAGATTGGTACTGGTTAGTTTTTGGTGTAAATCGCCCTGCAGGTGGCGCTGCAATGTAGCATTTTGTAGGATTTCCGCAAAAGCTCTGTCTCAAGAACTAATGCAGGAATTTTCATCAAACTTCAGATTTAAGTATAACTTGATTAATATTGCTGCTGATTATGTGTTGTTGCTAATCGCTCAACAGGTGGAGCTTCTATGCTGCATTTGTCATGATTTGCCCAATACCTCTATCTCAAGAACTAATGCACGAATTTTCCTCAAATTTCATATTCAGTTAGACGTTGACATAAGTTGGTGATAATTAGGTTCTGGTGTAAATAACTCAATAGGTGGCGCAGCTATGCTGCATTTTGCTGGATTTACACGATTTCAGCGACAGTCGTACCTCGAGAACTGATGCACGAAATTTCATATTTTTAGAATTCTCATGATGAACACAGATTGCCATTTAATTTGGCACTGAGATAGTGAATTTTGAATTATTGACATGTATGAGATAGAAGAAAGATTTGTGATATCCCACAACATACTAGTTTCTTTTAAGGAAAGAAAAAACATTCTTCTTAAGTAAATATCGTAAAATTGGGATACTTGGATCCATAAAGTAACACTATTTGTACATTTCTTACCGAACTATATTCCGAAAAAAAAAAAAAAAAAAAAAAAAAAAAAAAAAAAACATTATTTGTGGTTAAAATATAATTTGTATTTTTTTTTTGTGACGTATGATTTGTATTCTAAGATTTGTGTTACATATATTCTTTGTTGTGTTTATGTGTTACATAGTTTCTATTTCAAAAATTAATTCTAATTGTTTCTATATTTTACAAATTTCTGGAATGTGATTTCAAGCAAATACCATAATTGAGTTACTTAGATACAATCTAATATTTTATATATAACTTACGACGTACGCTCGCCAACACCTGTACAGACACTAACGAGTCTAAAAACAAGTAAGTAAGAAATTTTAAATATTACCCAATTTAGGAAGATTCAAGATATTATAACCACCATTGGCTTATCTTCTATAATCGGGGTGCCATGTATTTCAATATGACAATGCCGCATCCACCGATGTCGTGACAGTAGAAAGCTTTTTTCATGATTCACACATTTGAAAATCAGTCGCTATAAAATAGTTTAGTAAAAAATTTCGCTCCTTACAGGTCTTTCATAACGATGCTATGGACGTAACGTTCTTTGTTTTTTTGCTTTAGGTTCAAGCAGGTTTAATTAGGATTAATTAAAGCTTTGGGTTCAAGGTTACAAAATTTCTTTCAATTTGAAATAAAATTCAGAACTTCGCAATTGTGAAGCAGAGTGTTTTAAAAGAAATTAGTATATATTATCTTCATCTTGGGTTTTAAATCTTTTCATGAAAGGTTGACATTTTTTGTATTTTTTAATGCAATGTCCTGCATATTCATTTTATTTATGAAATGATAATTGGTGATTTTAATTAATGCGTATATTTAGATTTTTTAATAATATGTAATTACGCAAGCATTTTCTTGTATTTATTCTGCATCAAGTGATGAAATATGTAAACAGATGCGCTAGCCCTTTTTTTTACGCCACGTAATTCCCATTGTGACGTCACATGAAAATTGTTCATAACAAAAGGTTTTTAAACGTATTGTTTTAGAATATGACATTATTTTTACCATTAATGGGACAGAATAATTTTCTTTTCCAATTTTTAATAATATTGTAATATCTGGGTCGTATTAATTATTTAGTATTATAAAAGAAATATAATCTATCCTATTAAAATCCGTGCGTGTAACATCAAAAACTCGGAAACCACAGGCATACGAAATCTGGCGCACGTATTGCTGGTAGGGGGATCATGAACGATTGGGGCAAAAAATTCGAAAATTTTAAATAGATTTTTTTTTTATATATTTTGGACGAATTTTTGCCTTTTTTTTATGTTCAACCCGTATCATGTGAGTTCTAACCAGCTTAAATGTTTACTGCAATCTGAGATATACTTCATATTACGTATGTCATGCTGCAATACAAAGAAGATGTAGTGGATATTACGATAATCCATTTACCTCTCAAGCAAATAATTACAGATTATTTAATTGCACTTAATTATTATCTTTTTTTAAAAAATAAAGAAAAAGATTTTATCACAAACATGAACAAAACTTTTTATTCTATTTATTCCCTTATTCTAAAGATATTGTTTTATCGTATGCTTCCATTACAACATGATAAATGAAATTTCATTTTAAAAAATGCACAGTACTAGAAAAATATTTTTCTAAATCGAATAGTTATTGAACATGAACTCCAATGCTTAGAACGGGTTAAACTGCTAGTAATAATAATAATAACTTGTTGAACAGCCTATTTAACTAAAATTTAATTTTGTTTTAAAAAATGTAATTTTTTTAAATTCCTACTTATTTTTTATTTATGAATTTTTTTGCTTCAAAAATTTTTACACAATTTTTACTTTCTTCTATCTTTACAAGAAGAAAGTATTGGATTCATGAAAATTTTCGAATTCCGGTTATCGACGGATTTACACGTTTTAGGGGTCAGAGAACTCGGAAAACATGTTTTTACAAAATGTCTGTCTGTAAGTCTGTGAATCTGTTAGTCTGTACTGTTAGTTCTGTCTGTCTGTCTGTATGTGACACAAATTTTGTGGGCGCTCTATCTCAAGAACTAATGCACGGAATTTAACCCATTTGTGCCTGGCGTCCTAATTTTGGGACGCTTTCTTAAAAAAATTCCCATTACAAATTGAATTATGATATCCTTTCAAAACTTAGTAAAATATGTCTTTAATATTTGTTTTCAATATTTATCCATAAATGGCAGTGAATTTTTAAGAACAAAAAGGTGAAATAAATGTTTGTTGTAGCTCAAAGATGGATTTTCTTGAAATAAAATAGCGCGTAAGAAAAGGTAAGATATTTCTTTTATTTTTTTATCAATCATTTTATAAGTGGTATTATTTATAAGACGAAATATTATTTTAGAATACGTATTTTTGCATTTTTCCAGATTTCTATTTTTTTGTTTGAATTTGAACCTTTATATATCGTCCCAATTTTGGCACGCTAGGCACGAATTGGGTAGGGGTTTTCTCCATTACTGTCTAGGCATTAAATGTATGTTTTATGCCATTTATTTTGTTACAAAATGGTTACATACCATTCGAATTATTATTTGGTTATAAAATTGTTATTCGGATTATTATTTGACTAATCTTTGTTATTACTATAGGGGGAACAGGGACTGGGCTTGGTTCAAGACACAAGACAACCACCCCTTCCCACCCTTAGCTATTGACTTAGTAAAAATGTATATCATACCGTTATGTTTTGTAATAGTTTAGTATTTGACGTTCTGAGGTTACTAAAATATATACAGTAGAACCACGATTATCCGACGTAATTGGGACCGAACAGACAGCGGATAACAAATTTCCGGATAATCGGGAATTTATCAATAATCATCTAGTTTAATATGCAACATCGTCATCGAATTGCTATTAGAACTATTTAAACTGCTTAATAAATACCTAAATTTAAATAGGTTATTACCATAGATATAATGCTTATACAGTAACGGAGAAAACCCCTACCCTTTAGTGCCTAGCGTCCCAAAATTGGGACGGTTATATTTTTATACGTTAAATAAAAAAATTTTCAAAGAGAATTTTTTTATTATTTTTTACGTTCATTTTACACCATTTACTATAAGTAAGCACAATATTGAGTTTAAAAAAAAATTCAGGCACTAATGGGTTAATAAAATTTTATATTCAGTTAGTTCCTGATATAAATTGGTGCTGATTAGTTTCTGGCGTAAATCGCCCAACAGGTGGCGCTGCTGTGCTGCATTTTTTGCGATTACTGCAATAGCTATATCTCAACAACTGAAGCACAGATTTTCATCAAACTTCAGATGCAGTTATTACTTTATATGAATTTGTGTTGGTAACGTTTCGGTGTAAATCGCCCAACAGATGGCGCTGCTATGCTGCATTTTGCAGGATTTACACGATTTTCGCAATAGCTCTATCTCAAGAAATAATGCATGGATTCTCATCAAACTTGAGATTCAGTTAGTCCTTGACATGAATTGAAGATTTGCACCTTTTGGTGTAAATCGCTCAACAGGTAGTTCTGCTATGGTGCATTTTTTGTGATTTCCGCAATAGCTCTATCTCAAGAACTAATGCTTGGGTTTTCAACAAACTTCAGATTCAGGTATACCTGGATATGAATTAGTGCTGTTTATGTTTTGATGTAAATCGCTCAACAGGTGGCGCTGCTATGCAGCATTTTTCATGATTTCCGCAATAGCTCAATCTCCAGAACTAATGCACGGATTTTCATCGAACTTCAGATTCAGTTAGTCCTTGACATGAATTGACGTTTTGCACCTTTTGGTGTAAATCTCTCAACAGGTGGCGCTGCTGTGGTGCTTTTTATGATTTCCGCAATAGCTGTATCTCAAGAACTAATGCTTGGGTTTTCAGCAAATTTCAGATTCTGTTATACCTCGATATGAATTAGTGCTGTTTATGTTTTGGTACAAATCGCTCAACAAGTGGCGCTGCTATGCTGTATTTTTCAGATTTTCTCCTATAGCTCTATCTCAATAACTAATGCACGAATTTTCATCAAACTTCAAATTCAGATATATTTTGATATGAATTGGTGCTAAATGGATGTAATTTCTTGTACTATTTAAATGATTTAATTGGCGTGATTTATATAGAAGAAAGTTTTGTGATGGCCACAACATACTAGTTAAAAATACACTACATAAACCTGTTCTTTAATTTTTAAAATTATATGATATTGCATTTAATATGATTTTTTATCTCTCGTGCATACTATAAAACAAAGAAATTTAACAAACTCATAAATTAAATATTAAAAGAATAATAACTATAAACTTGAATGTTAAATACAGCTACAAAATTATTAAATATACCATGGAAAACAAATAAAAAAAATAAATCTCTATATGAATTAGCAAAAAAGCCTTAGCATTTATGGAACAAGTACGTTATAAAACTAGGGGATCGTACCCGGGCTTCCCGATCACAGAATATAGGTGAAAAACATTTTTTTTAAAGTAATATATATATATATATATATTTACACGCAATATATTTTTTAGATTGCCCACTAAATATAAAAACGCATTTTTCATATGAAAAATATGAATTATACACAATCAAATAACCTTTTGAAATTTATCAAAAACGATTTTTTCGTATTAGCCGAATGCTAAGAGTTATTAGAACAAGATTTTACTGCTTACGAGATAATTTTGTTTTCTGATAATTTCAGAGCTTTAAGTGGGTAGTTCAATTACACGTCCGTTAAATTTGTGTTTTATTTATGTTATTTATTTATTCATAGAGAAAGTTTAATTTTTTTTATTGAATATTTGGCGTAAGAAAATGATGAATTTTTTTATGTTTTTTTAAGTGCAAGCGGATTAATCTTTCTTAATAGAGCTACACGCGATAGAGATAAATTTAAAAATATTTCATGCTTGAAAATTATTTTTAAAACCATAGGCAATCAATAAACTGAGATGCACTTCGCCAACAAATTCCATTTGAAATTTTCTTTTCTTATTTGGCTGTCAAAAAATTTAAATTGTTCGATTACAAATATGTTAAATTTGCGTTTTTTTTTTAAATATTATTCTTTTATATATTTATAAAGAAAGTCTTAATTTCGTTATGGATAATTAGTCAGAAATAAATGCTGAACAACTTTTGTTGCTTGATGTGCAAAATGTTTAATATTATTATTATATATTGAAGACGGCAAGTGATAAGATAAACCACAAAAAATCATGCTCGAAAATTATTTTAAATAAAACATAAAAATCAGTCAATTATGATACAGTTTTAAAACAAATTGCATTTGGAAATATATTTTTCCCTGTACGTCGTTTTAAAAATTGACAGTGAACAATGGTCAGAAGATTAAAAAAAACGCAGTAGCGTAAATTTCAAAACCGAAATTTGATCGTGAAGTGTTACCATTCGCAAAATGTCTTTAGCGTTACAGGCAGACACGTTTGTCCTTAATAATATTGATACGTAATCAGTAAAATATAATAATGGTAACTTATTATGATGAACTGAGGCGCTTGTGCCTGGTATTCCGGAATGAAAAAAAAGCAAAATTTATTCCACTTGGACACGATCACAGAATTTTTTTACCTATGAAATCAAAACCCGACATCATTTTCACCTACTCTGATATCCGCATTCACCCTTTATAAAAAATTGGTATTTTAATTCAAATTTTCAAAAGTAGTACGCAATTTTTTTTAATATTATGTCCCTAATGGGATTTTGCCCCACTGAACCCTATACAACAATTTTTAATTTTCATCAGATAATCGCATGAAAAAATATAAATAAACCTCATTAAGCAATAATGAAAACTATCTAATTACCATCATTTTGAAGAAATTTCATAGAATACTTTTTAAATTAAAATATCATAATTGGATATTTAAAAAAAACAGCGAATGAGGGCACATCTACAAATGAACAGATTTCAGTTAAAAAAATTATTAGTAAATTTGGTTTTGTAAGTAAATTTTGTTAGTAAATTTGGTCTTGAGTTTTAAATATACAGTAGCGCTCAAAAGTATTTTGACAATCTTATATTCTCTCTTATTTTATTTAATATAAAAATGTAAAAGAAAATATATTCCCTATAATTGAGAACACTATGACTGCAGTTATTCACATGTATCAAGTTTCAACTTGTTTTTTTACATTCGGCGCCACCAAAGAAATATGACTCCTCCTTAACTCTAAAGTATTTTGATAATTAGTTTGCATTTAATTGTTGAAGGTGTCACTGGCGCTATAGCTTCGATTAGTGTTTATATCGACTTATTGTGATTATTTTTAGAGGCCGAAATGTAAAAAATATTGAAGTGATTCTAGAAAAGCCGCTGTAAATGCATTTAAGAAAGGTAGACTGCAAGCAGAATTATCTCATTCTTTTAACGGGTCTCGGCAACTTGTTATTACATGGAATAAAGTTTTTAATAAACAGAAATACATCGAAAATAAGCCTCAAAGTGGCCATCCGAAAAAAATCTTGCAATGTTGACTGTATTATAAAAATGATATCTACAAGTGATTGTCTTAAGACCGCTGTAATAATAAAAAATGAATTGAAAGAAAATTACGGCATAGAAATACAAGTTTCATCAGTCAAACGACGCCTAAACCTCTATGGTCAGAAGACCAGCAAAAACACGTTTGTTATCTACTAAAAATAGGAAGGCTAGAGTTGCATTTGTAAAACGGCATAACCCTTTCAGGGGCAAAGCAATTCCATTGCTAAAGTATTGAAATTAGTGATTGACACCGGAATTTTGGTAAAAAAAAAATTCGGTTTATTATGTGTGTGAAATATAGGTTTTTCTTATTTACAAATAAATTTGTTTTCAAATTCCGGTGTCAGTCATTAAAATCAACACTTTAGCAATGGAATTGCTTTGCCACTGATAGGGTTATGCCGTTTTACAAATGAGACTCTAGCCTTCCTATTCTTAGTAGATAACAAACGCGTTTTTGCTGGTCTTCTGCCATGTAAACCATAGAGGTTAAACAATTTTTTAAATAAAATCACGTCGTTTGCATCCCCTAAAGTGTTCCACTTTTACCATCCCGTCTTAAACAACGTCTATAGAAAGGTATTTGTATGAAATCATTATCGCGGAATAATAAACAAACACA
Source organism: Maratus speciosus (assembly GCA_963932465.1). Taxonomy (NCBI): domain Eukaryota; kingdom Metazoa; phylum Arthropoda; class Arachnida; order Araneae; family Salticidae; genus Maratus; species Maratus speciosus. The sequence continues at coordinate 433,697,524 of OZ010789.1, read as the reverse complement.
GCAGAAAGCAATGACATCATTTAAGAATCTCGGCAAAACAAATCGGGTATCTAATGATTTATATGACTTCATTTTTTTTGTTTATAATAGCTCCATATTTTATCAGAAGTCATTTATTTATATTTTTCAAAATTCGGAAAATATTATTACACACGGATTAATAAAATTACATTCTTTCAGATTTTTCATACAAATTAAGTAAATGCGGAGAAAATAAGTCCCACAAATATTCTTTAAAGTACATTTTTGTAAAAAGAAAGTGTGTTATCTTTTGTAAAGTTAAATTACAATGAACTAAAAATTATTTAACTGATAAATAAAAATGAAATAAAGCCAAAACTCTCCGGGTGTTATAACAGACGATATTCTTGACATAGCACGTATTTTAATTTCGATTTAACCCTTAAGTGGTGAGGTGATTTTTTATAACATAAGTGGTGAGGTGGGGTGTATGACACCCCAATGTTTGACTTCTTACACACTCCACAAAATTTGGCGAATTAAAATAAGAAAATTTCCTGTGAATTTTGCATTATTTAATTATATAAAAACAACAAAAAAAGTTCTGTAAGTGTACATACATATACATATAAATTCACGTATCTAAATACCACAAAAATTTTGTGTGCAAATATAGAGCTCATGCACAATTCCTATATAAGAAAAAAAAAAATATCAAAATTACAATCAAGCTACAGCATATAGAAGATAAATAACTGAATTAAGTATAAAATAACAATAAACATAAAAAAAAGTTTTTTAAAGTAAAAATTACAAGTCTTCATTTCTTTCATTTCTGCATTCATCGCAAATGGGTGCTGAACACGATGCACATACAGGTAGTTCACAAACTGCACAAATAGATTTAGTTTTTCGGTCATTTTGTCTTGGGCACTTTGCACACCTAGTTTGCTTGCTCAGGACTCTTTTCTTACCAGTTTCTGGCTTTATTTTTAGAATACTGTGAATCATACTTTTCATAACACGAGGAAGTCGAGTATTCATTAAACGTCTCTGCAGTTGCGATGCTATTAATTCTTGTGCCAATGATTTTATGAAATCAAATCTGCTTTGTTTAGGATTATCTGGGAATGAAGAGAAGATCACGTAGGAATTAACAAGAGAAATATTTAAAAGATTGAAGAAAATGGCCATGGGCCACCTTCGTGTTCGCCGGCTTGTTGAGTATTTTGTGCATTTCTCATCTAGTGCATCCACTCCTCCTTTGGTAATATTGTAGAATTCTATTATCTCAGGTTTTCCACTTTCAGAGTCTATTGATTTATCGTGGTGCATAGATGAAACTAAAATCACAGTTTTATTTCTCTTTGGTACGAAGGAAACAATTGTAACATCATTTGAAAATCCAAATAGGCAAGAATTAGTTTCTCTTTTTTTTGCAGGCAAAAAAGACGAAGGGATCTCTTTCTTATTTTTCTTAATTGTTCCTACATATGTGAGACCTCTTTTCTTCAGTTCAGATAATAGTTCTACAGAAGTAAACCAATTGTCGGCAGTAATGTTTCTGTTGGTGCCTTCTAAGGGCTTCACCAGATTGAGTACAGCTTGAGTTGGCTTAGCATTTTTTTTTTCTATCTCTGAAAGAGTATTTCCATCACTGCCCTTTCCAGTATAAATATATCCATTCCAAAAATAGTGAGTCTTAGCATCGCATAAAACAACAAGTTTTATTCCATACTTTCTAGGCTTACTTGGTATGTACATCCTAAATCTGCATCTGCCACGAAATCCAACTAGCATTTCATCTATACAAGCATATTCTCCTATCGAGTAATTTTTTTGACAGTTTTCTACAAATTTGTGAAATACCCAAGAAATCGCCGCAGAAGGATCAGTTTTCTTCCTTACGTTTCTATTTTCTTCGTTGTCAAACCGAAGACATATTAATAACACATACATTCTTTTCAAGGGCATACAGCATCGAAATATTTCTCTTCCTGTTCCATCAGTCGAGAATAGTGATTTCAGATCCTCATCATTAGACTTGATTCGCTGTTAAAAACAGAAGTCCCAAGAAAGCTTTCAATTCTCTCAAATCTAAATCTCTATAGTCCATTCTGTCAGCATCAGAAATTTTCTGCCTAATTTTAATTAACTTCTCGTTACTTCGAAGTACTATCTCGGTCAAAATATCTTCTGTGAAAATTAAACTCCAAGCATCGGACTGAGAACAAGATTTACCGAACTGCCGAGCAAGTCCTATGTTTCCTGGTAAGTGAGATATAATATTATGTGCTCTTGTACGTGTTCTACTAATTGAAGGTACATTTGACCACTTGTACCTATTTTGTCCGTAATAATTCGATGAGAATTTGTATTGCCCAGATGATGGATTATCAAAGTCTCCAGATTTATCATATGCACGAGCCTTTTTTATTGGTACAAAAAATTCTTCGTCACTTCCACATATTTCGGAATCGCTGCTATGATGACTTTCAAAATTTGCGTCATTTTCTGTGTTGTCACTTCCACATATTTCGGAATTACTGCTGTGGTCACTTAGAAAATTTGGATCATTTACTGTGTCATCATTTCCACTCAGCTCACTTTCTTCATTGAGGATTGTATTAACCCAGTCAGTAAAACCAGGGTCATTAACATTCATTTTTTGCGGAAAAAAAGCCATAATTACTGCCAAAAGAAATTTCTGAAATACGTAAAAAACTTTCACTTTTGGTGAGGTGGGGTTGATTACACCCCGGAACGCAAAATACTGGACTACACTCAGAGATAACTTGCTCTATTATGCCGAGTCATTTGCTACATAGCTTGAAAAAAAGGTACATGGACTCGTAGCGCCATCTAGTAATGTAAAATGGCAATATTTTAGAATTTAAATTTGTCTGGGGTGAAAAACACCCCACCTCACCAGTTAAGGGTTAATTTCAGTTTTTATGAGAAAATGGCTGCAAAAAGATACAGCCATCTAATATTTTCTTTTTTTATTCCCGTTACTTTCAACAGAAATGGAGCATTTCAGTTACAACGACTACAAACAAGTAATAAAAACTACAAAAAATAATAATAATAATAATAATAATATCTTAAAAAGAGATGATTGAGAATAAAATTGTATAAAGAGATAATTAAATTGACATACAACTTTCAAACAAATTGTATTTAAAAGAACATTTTTAGGTGCGTTCGTAATTATATAAATACGTAGCACCTATAGTCGTCGTTCAGTCCGTCTGTCTGTCCGTCCGTCCGCATATAATAGAGCAAAAACTACCCAACCGAATGGTCTGAAATTTGAAATATATGATTGTTGTAAAATTTTGTTGAGCCATTTCAAATTTTATGAAAATCGGATGTATAGTTAAATTACAGGGACATTCAAAAGTTTTTCTTTACATTACGGCCAATGGGAAAAATTATTGCACGTGCATTTTAATGATGTTAAAGCTTTCCGAATGGTCTCAAATTTTAAACATATAATTATTGTGACATTTTGTCGAGCCATTTCAAATTTTATGAAAATCGGATGTATAGTTTAATTACAGGGACAGTCAAAAATTTTTCTTTACATTAAAGCCAATGGGAAAAATTATTGCAAGTGCATTTCAATGATGTTACAGCTTTCCGAATGGGCTGAAATTTTAAATATATAATTGCTGCAAAATTTTGTCGAGCCATTTCAAATTTCATGAAAATCGGATGTATAGCTTAATTACAGGGACAGTCAAAAGTTTTCCGTTACATTAAGGGGAATGGGAAAAAATTATTGCAAGTGCATTTTAATGATGTTACAGACTATGCACTTATGAATTGCAAATAAATACACATTCAGTACAATATGGGGTGCAAAAAATAATTATAAAACTAGTTATAGTACGAACGCACCTCATTTGCCACGTTTGACGAGCAGTTTCCAACTTGTTTGCTTATACGACTGTGTAAAAGTTTAAAATGTGCGATGTTTAGAAGTTTAAAAATTTGCAGCAGTGAAAATTACAAAACCAAAATTTTATTTAAAATTTCAAAGTGTTAACATTCGCAAAATGACATATGTTACGCACAGATGTGTTTGTTCTTGTAATATAGATACGATCATGGAGAAACATCAGTTTAAAGTTTTTATTTGCAAAAATAATGCATTTAAACTTCTAACTTGTATAGCAGTCCGAGCAGAATTTTAAGAAACACATAAATTAAAGTATATATAAACACTTGCACATAATTTAATTACATATAATAAATGAGGTTACGTTTTAAAAACCTTAATCAGCAAAAAATAATAAATGAGAAAATTGTCTCATCTGTCGTTTATTTATATAAAATATTAAAGAGCGATTTCAGAAATAATGTTTCACGCTGAATCTATTATGATGATATATATGTTTTTACATTTTGGCGATGGTCTGTGTTTGTTGATTAGACAAATTGCGAATATTACTCAAAAATCAGGCTCAATCCTGTTCAGCATCAATCCTCATATAACTCCGTGTTTTTATCAAAAATCACTTCCGTTAACTAGAAGAAAGCAAAAAGTGCTGGAAAGTTGATTACCGCCTCAGATGCTATCTAGGGATATTAACTATAAAAAAAATGGAATTTTTATCCGAAAGCTCTCAACACGGTACGCACTGGAGTGATTAAAATAAAAGAGTTTTGTGTCTGAGTAACATTCCAGGGTTCAAGAAATCCAATTTTGTGGTAAAAAACAATTTGTAATTATTTTTTTTTAATTGAAAAATTATAAATTATTAGATAATTCTGATTACGTAAATAGAAAATAAATAAAAATCTTAAAGCATTCAAGATTACAGGTAATAATTTATTTACTTTATGTGAAGCATGTTATTAAAAAAGTATCTTTTTTTTTGGGGGGGGGGGGGTCATCTTTTATTTCATCTATAGGTTTATTCTAACATATTGAGAAAATATTCATGTTATAGTGATTATATTGAACCTAATATATATTTAAGTAATTAATAATATTGATAAACAATTACATACTTAAATTTCTAAATTTCTATACACCAATTTACCAATTTATACAAATACCTTTTATTTTACTTGAGTTTGCATTCTTTTTTTAGGTGCGTTCGTAATTATATAAATACGTAGCACCTATAGTCCGTCCGTCCGTCCGCATATAACAGAGCAAAAACTACCCAACCGAATGGTTTGAAATTTTAAACATATGATTGTTGCAAATTTTTGTCGAGCCATGTCAAATTTTATGAAAATCGGATGTATAGCTTAATTACAGGGACATTCAAAAGTTTTTCTTTACATTACGGCCAATGGGAAAAAATTATTGCAAGTGCATTTTAATGATGTTACAGTCTTCCGAATGGTCTGAAATTTTAAATATATAATTGTTGCAAAATTTTGTCGAGCCATTTCAGATTTTATGAAAATTGGATGTATAGTTTAATTACAGGGACAGTCAAAATTTTCCATTACATTACGGGCAATGGGGAAAAAATTATTGCAAGTGCATTTTAATGATGTTACAGACTATGCACTTATGAAGTGCAAAAAAATATACATTCAGTACAATATGGGGTGCAAAAATATTTATAAAACTAGTTATAGTACGAATGCACCTCATTTGCCACGTTTGACGAGCAATTTCCTACTTGTTTTAGGTGCGTTCGTAATTATATAAATGCGTAGCACCTATAGTCGTTCTCTTCGTCCGCCCATCTTTTCGCATATAACAGCACAAAAACTACGCAACCGAATGGTTTGAAAACCAATATGTATAATTGTTGCAGCACTTTGTCGAGTCATTTGAAATTTTATGAAAATTAAATTAAAACTTAAAAAAGATATTAATAAAAATATTCTTTATTGCATTAAATCCTATTATACATAATCAATTCAATGATATCTCATGATGCGTAATGATTCTAGGTTCCCATGTTGATTACGGCCTAATTAAGATGGAGTCATATCATTTCCGTATTACTAAATTTAATACATACATAATCGTAATAAATTTTGTATTCATATATTTTTGCATAAGAGGGCAACAGCTAGTGTATCAAGATCTGAATATTTATAAAAGTAGTTATAGTAAAAACGCACATCATTTGCTACGTTTCACGTATAATTTCCGACTTGTTCCTTTTAGTGTTTGTTGATTATAGTGTCTTTTGTAAGGAAAGCATATCGGCTAAAAGCGATGTCCTAAAAGATAGATTCAAGTTTAAGTTTTCTTGAAAGCGTTTAAAACACATCTGTAAAATCACAATGGACCACAGTTTGTGAATTTAATGAACATTAATAGTCCTGAAATCTATTCAAATGTATGCATCGTCTACAGTAAAGAAGGGATTATTGAGAAAAGTATCCCAAACAAATGTAAAGTATAACATACTGTACTTAATTTTCACACTTGTTGTTCGACGTTTTAAAGATTGATTTTCATATCCAGAGAATTTAAAATTATTCAAGCTATAAATCGAACTCAGGTCCTTTAAGTCAAAAGCTACCGCATTCGTTCCTTGTTTGAATGTAGTTTACCTCGTTGGATATTAAAACAAACCTTACACCTCGTACATTGAGTTCTGAAATTAATGCTATTGAAATATAATGTATTACATAAATTGTACGACTTTTTGAAATATTTTAATTCTACTTTAAAAGTTTTTGAATACATGTTTTATTTTATTTTTAATTAATTATAAAACACCCCTTTATGAACTGCCTGAAGATGATGAACGCTGGCATGTCGTCATTTCGTCGAAATTTAAAAAGGAGGTCTGCACATGCAAATATACATACATATATATATATATAACCTGCTTTACAGTGATAATTGATAATTATCAATTTATTAACAAATTTTGTTAGCAACAGCCATTGTAAAACTTTTCTTCTCCCAATGGTGGTAGTTGTGTAAAAAATAGTGATAGGTTCTTTATTTATACACAAGACAAGTTATACGGAGATGAGATCTTCGATCATTAAATAAAATAAATAAGTTAATTATTTTTGCACAAAAGGCAAAGCAATATCAATTTCATTGAAAATATTTATTAAAAAAATAGTAGCTAATTTGTTTTTACATAAATTTTCAGTTCTATTAAAACAATAATTAATTAAACATATTTTCCAAAATTTATTTTGCTTTTCTATTCAAACAGGGAATTAAAAAAATGCTATTTTCTAAAAATAATTTTTATCACTTTAATAATTAAATGTTTTAAAATTCCTTACGTCAACAAATTTAACTTCATAACTTAAAAAAAAAATACTGTGTAAAAATTTTACTGGTGTTATTGTTAATTTTTTCCACACATTTCTTTTTCATGCAAACAAGAAAGAATTGCAATTCAGTAAAAAAACTGATTATTTTCACAGAATAATTTTTAAAGATTTAATATCTTCATAATCTAAAGCGTGTATGTTTTTTTTACCTTTTAAACAGCGGTATTTTGAAAAAAAAAATCTTATAAATACTTTTTTTTTGTTTTCTTAGAAACAAATATATAAAATGATGATATTAAATTTACAATAATACAGTTTAAATTTTTTATAATAAATATTTCGCAAAACATTACAAAGAATGGAGAAAATAATGAAAGGGAAAATAAATAAAGAGAAAAAATCATCTATTTATTACACCTATTTTTTAACACTTTTCAACAAAATTTAAAATTGTTTATGAATTCAGTTTGTCTGTCTGTGTATCCGTACGTGTTCTAAGCCACATAAATGTAGTCCGATTGATAGATGTTATCGAATATCACTATGGCATGTTTGGTATTGAAAATGAAATATATAGCATAAACGATTCATTTACAGAAACACTCAAAAGATATTCCATTATATTATGGTCTATGGAAAAAAATTGTTTGCGTTGCATTTTAATGATATCACACTATTTTAAACATACTGAAATTTATCTATATCACTGAGGTGTAATGAGGCACTTACTGTAGAATATCGCGTGCATAGAACATATCGTCTATTTACAGGGACACACAAAACTATTTTGGCTACAGAAGAAATGTAACTATTGAAGTCTATGAAGAATAATCGCTGCAAGTGCGCTTTCAGGTCTGGTACGCGTTTTTAAATTGAACTATTTTTTTAAATATTACTTGGAGTGGATAAACTCTATTGATCATGTACAGGGCTGCACAAAAGTTCTTAAATACATTTCCGTTTATTCAATTAAATTGCTGAATGGAAGTTTTCAACTGCGCTATTCGTTTCACTGAACAAGCATTTAGCATACTGTGTAGTATACATACAAATCCATAGATCACATACAGGGCTGCACAAAAAAAATATATTTTTTCAACTTGATTGTTATAGCAGAAATTGAGTTTTTAAATGTGTTTTTTTTTTCAAATTGTTCATGTAGACATCTTATTTCACCTTAAACTGTGATGTTTTGTTACAGTATGCTGTGTGTAGTGAAAAGTGTTACGTAATTGATTTTGGATGCAAAATTTTTCTTTCTTCTTTAAAGTTTCTTTTGTACGTAAGATGGACTTTTTTAATAGATATTTCAATCACTTCCACAAATGCTAGATTTCTGAAAACTACGTACGCAGGTGTGCAGGATGACTATACAATATATTAATGTTTTTAAAAGTTGATTATAAATTATTAAATTGATTTTAAGACATTTTTGCATTATCTTGCTACAGGAGATTTATTGCATACTATTTTTTTTAAATTAAACCTGTTTACATGTTTAAAAGGAATGAAGTTAATTATGTGGCTAACCATTGCTGCCAAAATATACTAACTAGCTGCAAAATTGACTCAAGAAAACAGTTCAAACACACACAAAATAAAAATAAAGATACACTATATTAAGAAAATACTTTTTATTTTATTTTAAACAACACAGATTATAAAGACGAAGCGGAAAACCTTTGCTTGTTGCAAAATGAATGCATAAACTAAACATTTTAAGAAATTAACAAAATATTATATATGCAATGTATGAATCATCATCATACTTTTTACAATATATGAAATCTTATTAACATCAACTAAAAACGCATGGAATATCCCCAACTACATGCCCATTCTTTGTTCACATCATATGCACATTTACAGAAATTCGTTCAAATAGCATATTTTATTGGATTAGGTAAAGCGACATAACTAAAAAATTGCTTAAAATCTCTTCTTTTTGAACCATCGTTTAAGAGTTTCGCATTGTCCAACTTCCAGATATTCTCTTCAGGTAGGTATTTTTGCCAGAAAATGCACTCATGTATTTCATAATATTGTTAGACTAAAGTCCATAGCCACTTATACTGAGAGAAATTTCTAATCACACTAATGAAACCGGTATGAACTCATGCGGTTTATTTTAGTAAAAAAAAAAATCTCTTTTTTAATACTTATAAACTGATATTTATTTTTAAAGCTGTGTAACCGTCATGATATTTCATTACTTTCTTATTTCTAAAGAAAATATTGTAATCGAAAATTTTTACGACTTGCTGTTTTCGATGGATTTACATGTTTTAGGGTTCAGAGATCCCAAAAAACATGTTTATACAAAATGTCTGTCTGTCTGTCCGTATGTCTGGGTGTCCATGTTTCCTCTTTGTATCATCGAAAAGTGTATGAAATTATGCATAGTATTGAACCACATTTTTTTTACATATGTTTTCGGCTATGGTCAGAAAGTCGTCATTGAATTTGGAAGTATTTCGCCGGACACGGGGAGCTGTAATATAGATTTTTAAGGCATTTTCATTATTGTACCCTCGAAAATGTATGAAATTATGCATAGAATAGAATCTGCTTTTATGCGTATGTTTTTGGCAATGTCAACGTCTGCCACGCGATTTTATAAACAATCCGACAAAAGAGAGCGCTGTAATTGAGATTTTCTTCAATTTTTCATAGTTCTATTCTACATTGGCTGTTTTCTTTCTTTCTAACCGAGGACCAGGCCCCTACCGGCCGGGTAGCACCAGTTGAACGGGTTTGATATCTCGTAACGGTACCTAACGAGCGCCTAGATCTTATCGGCAGTGTCTACTTCTTAGTTGTAGACATTATTATACCGGTTATTTAACATTTATATCTTGTTGTTTGGCACCTGCACGTTGCTACACAAGTTGATCTCGTAATTTGCAACGCTGGTCAGGTAAAGAGACATTCATCTGACAAGGCACCTCCAGAGGTATAATTCACAGGAACTTAAAAGACTTTGCAGATATGACTGATTTTACATGCACTAGGCGCTATGAGGATAGGCGAGACCAGGGCAAGATAAAGAGCGGGGCAAGATGACGAATGTCTCAATTTTTCCGTTTTCCACTTGGTGGTAGAATCAACCGGACACTACTGACTCTCCTATCGGCCGTTCGTTAAAAAATAGTATAGAGACACTGAAATCGCCATTTTTGTGTTAGTTGTGAACCTTTGATTGTTTACCGCTGCCACATTATAACTTTTATGCATATGTAAAAAAGCTCTGTTGCAGATACAGGTAAGATATATCATTTCTCGTTAATATTTATGAGTAACTTAGTTTAAATACTACCTATTACGATGAATAAATGTCAATTAATCGCCTTCCTTCATGGCAATGAATACGAATATTTTTAAACAGGCAATCCGGGGCAAGATGGCGAGTCCCGTGTTTCGGAATTTATTAAACTAACTGTGTTGTCCATTCTATTTAAATCCTGTAAACAATTGTTTGTCTGTGGGTTTGTCCGCGAGAACTTGCGCTTCTATCTCCTCTGGGGCTAACGGGCTCATCGGATCAGGGGAGGTGTCTTTGGAAAGGGGGCGACCAGAGGAAGACATTTTTGCCATCGACTAAGCCCCCTAGCACCCCCCCCCCCGAAAGAAAACAGAAAACCCATATCGGGGTCCGTATGTCCGCTTCCGAGCGTCCGATCGGTACGAGGGGAGTACCGTTCGACGGGGTTCGACCTCGGGGTTAAGACCTCCTTCCTCCCACGCTGCCCCCTCTCCCAAATAATTCAAATATTGTAACCCACCAGCAGAAGAATGGATCCAGTGCTTTAAGTGCCAAGAGTGGTGGCATGAGGAATGTTCCAATTATGAAAATGGTATATTTATTTGTGACTGTTGTTAGCTGCACAAGTACACAGTTCAACATTACGTTACAATGCATTATGCTTAGTCCGATACTTTGTAAGAAGTAAAAACAAAGTTATCATTTGTTAAACCATGAAATATATTCAAACGATAAAATATGTTCAACCTTCTCAATGGAAAAACTTCCAAGTATTAATACAGTTTCAATCGATGCTGGATTTAATTGAGTTTCGTGTTTGCCCCATGTCGGAGGCTTATGGAAAATATCCAATCTTGTGCTGCGTTTGTAGCCTTGCCAACATGTAATAGTGAGAAGTTTCCACGCTGGGTATCGTTCCATGTGGTTTAGTCGGTAGAAAGTCAGTACGCTATACTGATGTCCCGGGTTCGAGTCCCGGCATGGAATCTTTTTCACTACGTTGGCGTTTGCGCCTTTTAAGCAATTACTTTGAAATTTGATTTTCATTTGAAATAACATATATTTATACAGTTTTTTTTTTTTTTTTTTTTTTACTTAAAATGCTTATTTCTTAAAATTGAAAATTTCACATAATTCTATACATTTGAACATTCCATGCTTATTCTTAATTATCAGATGCTTTTCAAATTTATACTGTATATTCTCTATACAATACTGAATAAATGTTAGTATAAATAGTTGAATCTTAGGAGTATTTTAATATTGAAATATATATGCTTAAGAAAATGTGTAGCTACTTTTTTAGAAAAGACAAAGCAAAATTATAAAAAAAAAATATTTTTTCTACTTATTCATTCAGAAAACTTTTACAATTAATAACAACACCCATTGAATTATTGAATTATATCAAATGTATTTCATAAATAAATATTGTCACATTTAACACGTTCACGCCGGCGCGGTGGGTCACACTCGATAGTCTCAGACTTGTCAAGTATCCGGATATTTTTGCACACCACTGTTATTTTAGAGAAAATGTTATTGTTTTAAATTGCCCGATTGTTCTTATTAAATAAAACAACATTTTCTGTATTAAAATACTGGTATTCAAAAAGCCGGAGACTTGGCAGCTGTGAGACAATCGAGTGTGACCCACCGCTCCGGCGTGAACGTGTTAATGAAAAAAGGAATGCGCATGTTACATTGAAAAATTTGACAATTATTCGTAATTATAGAAATGCAATTAAAAAACTTTTTATTATTTTAACAACAAATTTTAAATATAACTATTTAAGCTCTCCATTAATAAGTCTTCCATTTTTCAAATGCATCCATTGAAAATTAAAGGATTTGATTTTTTAATCTCTTCCGTCCCCTTTAACCGAATTCAACTGTTTTACCTTTTATCTTATAAAATATTTCAAGTGTCATAGCAATGATTAAAAATCAATTTTCCTATTGTGACGCATAACTAACAGTAAAAAAAAAAGCGAGAATATATTTTAATTAATAATATGAAAAAAAAATTACAACATTTAATTAATTGAAAGAAAAATTACAAATACTTCACTCAATAAAAAAATATTAGCTTTGCTTAGTGTCGCTGAGCATACCACCGTAAATAAACTTATTTCACGCTGCATGATTTTTTTTTTTGTTACTAAAAATATGTTCTTATTTTCCCCCTCTTTGATTCTATGATTCATTTGCAAAAACTAAAAAAAATATAAAGTGCAATTCGCATTTTTTTAAAATCAGAAATTTCTTATTAATTAATGAGCGTGGAATTAATTTTTCAACAATATCTTTTTAAAAAAGAAACAATTTCTTAGTTTTTTAAGTATAAAAATTTTACAATCTAATACAATTAAGTAATCTTTCCTTTTAAAAAGAACTATTTTACATCATTTGAAAAATAACAAAGTATTAAAAAAAGAAACAATTTTTTTTAACTTTTTTTTGCATACATTAAAAAAATATGTAGAAAGAGCCGACATATTAGAATTTTAGTTTTCTATTGCAGTGTCAGAATACTTTAAAAAATATATTTTGTTATTTTTTTTTTCATATTAATATACTTTTTAATATATCAGTACGTGCTTTATAAACAAAAAATTGTTTATACTTGATAGAAATGATAAACAGTTAGCTTTTGAATCTGAATTTGTAACAAAATAAATTTGTTAAAAGTAGTTTTCAATTAACATGAGATAAATTTGAATAAATTATAATATAAAAAAAGTAATACTTACAATAGCTAAGCATAACTTATGCGTATAAATACGTAATAATGGATAAAATAATTAAAAAATTAATAAAAAATTACAAAATTGAGATCGTAATCCATGATTGCATCTGATAATTTCATCATTCATGCAAAAAATAATAATAATTTCATCGTAAATAATACGTATTATACAGGGATACGGATTCAGATACGTATAATATGGCAACGGTGGTTATACGTATTATTCAAAACAGTATATACGGTACTTCGTATATACGGATCTTAACCAAGTGGTTAAACTTATAAACATCCTAACGTTTTTCGTTAAAGGCATGAAAGTAGATGCTTATCTTCGGATTTTAAACATTGAGAAATATCCTTTTACCAGGTTTTACCAGGGCCTTCGCGATTCTTTGTTGAAAGAACCACGATGGCCTGGAGTTTACCTACCTCCTGGTTGTTGTGCATAGGTACTTAAAATTTTTTTGAATAATTATTCAGTTTTGACTTTGGTTGTTTTCCCTAAAAACTAAGCTATTAATGATGAAATGTTTCACTATTGAAAGTGGGTAGCTTCAAAGCTACTTTCGCAGATCTGTAGCACAGCACCTAGCTTCTTTTGATTCGTGGCACGAACCCTTCGCGTGAAACATTATTTTTCATACGGCCACAGAACAGACTTAAATTTACTTTATATTTTATAGTGACATTGATCAATACGACTCCTAGGAAATTTTGTAATCATAATTTTATATTATTTAAGAATATTGTTTTCTAAATTTAAAATATTTTGAAAATATGTTTTATTCTAAAAAGAAAAGAGAACCCAAGTCATTTTAAGCATGTGTAATTGCGTTCTAACACCTGCAAGTCGATTATTTGCCGGTTTATAAGTAATCAAAATTTATAGGTACTTTATACAAAAAATGATATTTCTCAATATTAACAAATCTTAAACGTAATGCCCTAACATTTTGTATAATAAATACCATGAGTGCCACAATTAAAAAAAAATGGATTTCCATTATACATTAACAGGATAGAAAACATTAGCTCCATGGAAAGAATAACATTTGCGCCCGGATGCAATCTTGAGTGTAACACAGGCGAGTAAAGAATTTTTAAAAGATTAAAAAGAAAACAACCATACTTAACAAGGATTCCCAATAAATTTGAAGCATTTATACTCTCACTTTTTACTCAAAAAGTGTTTAATTTTGGTAGTTTCTTACAACGTATACAATTTGTATACCTTATATACAAAAAATATAAAAATAACGGGGTGTTTGATCTCAATACCATGAGATGAACAAAAAATCTAAGTGAATTCAAAGTAAAAATTTACGAAGTACATTTGAAATTCACGGTAATAACTTTCGGTTTTCAAATAAAAACACTAACATATTTCCAGCTTATTCTCCATTCAGTGACATAAGACTGATGAGGCCCATTGTTATTAAAAGTGAATACGATACTTGAAATATACGTATACTTTAAATGTACATATACTTAAATATACGTTTAACCGATGTACCCTTATGCGTATCCGGATACGTTTAAACGTATATTTTAAGGTATCCGTATTTCATAGTAACGTATCATACGTATATAATTTAATAGTGTAACTGAAATACGTATCCCACTGAGAGCACTAGTACAAATAGTCATTAATTTCTGAATTAATTTTGCACTGTTTTGTTAACAATTGTGAAAACATCTACGTTAATTTAAAAAATTTCTAATAGTAAATTATTTTAAAGATATATGAAAGTCTCATCTGCACTTAATAATAAAATGTGGATAAATTACGACGAAAACACTGAAAATCAATGTGTTCTGGAGCGGTTTTGCTCGCTTTCGGCTTATATTTTCACTACTATATATATTAAACAAAAACCTAATTTGCAGAACAAATTAAAAAAACAAAATTTATTTCCTAAATTGTTGAAGCTCGAGAAGGGGCAGATATTAAGATATTTCATTCAATTGGATCTACATTTAATGTTAAATTTTTGTAACAAATAAGTTAAACCAATTGAAAATTAAAAAATAAAAATGAAATTCATACAATATAATGCTTTAAAGAGCTATATACTTAGATTCCGTTCAAATGAAATCGAAATAAATCTTAGACTTTTTCTAAAGTTTTGTATTTTGCATGTACTTTATCATATTATGTACAATCGTCATAAACATAATGCAAAAACTGCAGTACAAATATTTACAACTTAAAAATTGAAAAAGTCTAAGATTTATTTCAATTTCATTTGAGCGGAATCGAAGTATATAAGTGTTTAAAGCATTATGTTGTATGAATTTCATTTTTATTTTGTAATATTCAATTGGTTTAGCTTATTTGTTACAAAAATTTAACATTAAATGTAGAACGAATTGAATGAAATATCTTAATATCTGCCCCTTCTCGGGCTTAAACAATTTAGGAAATAAATTTTGTTTTTTTTTTATTTGTTCTGCAAATTAGGTTTTTGTTTAATATGTCAAGTTTTTTAATAACTACTGCATTCAGACAAACACATTTCAAAACAAGTCATATAAAAATTTTGTTTTTAAAGTCAATTCCTACTTAGGTCATCAAAGAAAAAATTTATATAATCCCTTAAGCTAATATTAGTTTTTGTTGCATTAAAATATCTCAATTTGTTGATTTTCTATAAGCAAGTAGGTTTACAATGGAACTATATGGGAATTTGGCGAAATATGAGAGATATCGCCAAGTTAGTGTCACTTTTGGCGACTCATTTTGGCCGCCAAATTTGGCGGTATTTGGCGACATAACAGGGTCCCCCCTATGGTAACCCCTTATTGAAAATACTTTAATTGATCTTCAACAACCAATGGCCGCCATTTTGTTTCCCATACAAAACTAAAATTAATTAATTAAAATTTAATTAACTAGGGGGCTCTGCCCCCTACGAGCTACGCTCGTCAACCCCCGTTCAGACACCGCAGACTCTAAAAGTACGCTAATTTGATCGGCTTTAAAAAGATTTAGAAAGATTGAATTATAATTTAAAAAACAATGGCGATCTCCCTATAAACGGATTTCTATTCATTTCTCTTTGACTGGGGAATTTTAAGGCCAAATCCGCTGCGGTACTACTTAATTAACCCGTCGACCAATTTCGCCAAATTATATAAATCGCCAAAGCACTCGCCAAATTATACAAATTGACATCATTTTTATTTTAAATAACGAAAGAACAAATAAATTAGTGCAACATTAATAAAAATACAAATAAAACGTCGAAATAAAAATAACTTGATGACGTAGACACGTGTAACTTGCTTAAAGTCAAGTTAATGTGGCATTTACGATCAACCATTATTGACATTTAATCTTATAGTTTGGCGAATGATAGATTTTTGGTCGACGGGATAACTAAGTAGTACCAAAAATACATATGTCAATCGCTGTTTTCGTCTTTGATTAAGTAAAATAAGATAAACATTTCAAAATAAGCTAATATAAAAGGAATTAAGTAAACAGAATCTTTGTCTCCTGGTATTTTTTAACAAAGCGAAAAGAAAGTTCTTTTAAATAAGACATTTTAAATTAATAGTTTTTAATCTGACGTAATTTTGATCAAACTATTCTTTCTCTTTTTAATATTCACGTGAAAATACTTGTGTTAGAAATGAAATATTATTTGCGCTTTCCTAACAAAAATAGTTGAAAAGTATCCTCTCAAAATATCAAATAAATGTCTAGCGCAATTTCTAAATTTAAACCGTTTTGCAATATTATTTGGTGTTCATTTTATGTAATAACTGTAATGTAACGTAAATATGACGTAATTTCTCCTATTTAAGACTTCTAACGCATGTTAATAAATTTATTATTTTACAAATTCCTTTCTCTCTTAAAATTCACGTGTAATTATAGTTTTTATGACGTAATTTTTAATAAGTTCCTGCTTTTTGTACATAATTATTTAATTCTAATTCCAAATGTTTTTTTTCTGTTTATAATAGTCACGTGTAATTAAATTTTTAATTTATTACACGTATAAATATTTTTTTTTTTTTTTTTTGAAGCAAACATTATTGTTTCCGCTGTTTATACAAGTTGGCAACAGTTTAAATTAATATCACTTTCTAAAATCTGTAAAAAATATCTCTAGAAATCCTGAAAATTTGAATTTAAAATAGAAATAAAACCTCAAAAAATTAGCCAAATTAAAAAAAAGAAAACAGTCTGCACACCGGGAACTTCAAACGTATAAAATGATCTAAAAATGATTAAATTCCTATATACAGTTTTTGCTCCTATAAAACTTTTTTAATGGAACGATTTTGTCCAGCTTTGGCATTAAATATCTCTTAAAATAATTCTTCGATTTGAAAACTGTCTGCATCAGCGTGTTTATCAAACATTTCTGTATAATACTACCGATTTTCCATATTTTTGTATGCATTATTTTTCTTAATATTAACTAAGAAAGACCTCCGGTCACAAAAAATTCAAAACCGGCGGCGGCGGCGGCGGCGGCGGCGGTGACAGCGGTAGTTACTTTTTTTTAGAATAGAGAGATAGGGGCTCTGCCCCCTACGAGCTACGCTCGTCATCCGCCGTTCAGACACCGCAGACTCTAAAAGTACGCTAATTTGATCGGCTTTAAAAAGATTTAGAAAGATTGAATTATAATTTAAAAAACAATGGCGATCTCCCTATAAACGGATTTCTATTCATTTCTCTTTGACTGGGGAATTTTAAGGCCAAATCCGCTGCGGTACTACTTGATTATCCCGTCGACCAATTTCGCCAAATTATATAAATCGCCAAAGCACTCGCCAAATTATACAAATTGACATCATTTTTATTTTAAATAACGAAAGAACAAATAAATTAGTGCAACATTAATAAAAATACAAATAAAACGTCGAAATAAAAATAACTTGATGACGTAGACACGTGTAACTTGCTTAAAGTCAAGTTAATGTGACATTTACGATCAACCATTATTGACATTTAATCTTATAGTTTGGCGAATGATAGATTTTTGGTCGACGGGATAACTAAGTAGTACCAAAAATACATATGTCAATCGCTGTTTTCGTCTTTGATTAAGTAAAATAAGACAAACATTTCAAAATAAGCTAATATAAAAGGAATTAAGTAAACAGAATCTTTGTCTCCTAGGTATTTTTTAACAAAGCGAAAAGAAAGTTCTTTTAAATAAGACATTTTAAATTAATAGTTTTTAATCTGACGTAATTTTGACCAAACTATTCTTTCTCTTTTTAATATTCACGTGAAAATACTTGTGTTAGAAATGAAATATTATTTGCGCTTTCCTAACAAAAATAGTTGAAAAGTATCCTCTCAAAATATCAAATAAATGTCTAGCGCAATTTCTAAATTTAAACCGTTTTGCAATATTATTTGGTGTTCATTTTATGTAATAACTGTAATGTAACGTAAATATGACGTAATTTCTCCTATTTAAGACTTCTAACGCATGTTAATAATTTTATTATTTTACAAATTCTTTTCTCTCTTAAAATTCACGTGTAATTATAGTTTTTATGACGTAATTTTTAATAAGTTCCTGCTTTTTGTACATAATTATTTAATTCTAATTCCAAATGTTTTTTTTCTGTTTATAATAGTCACGTGTAATTAAATTTTTAATTTATTACACGTATAAATATTTTTTTTTTCTTTTTTGAAGCAAACATTATTGTTTCCGCTGTTTATACAAGTTGGCAACAGTTTAAATTAATATCACTTTCTAAAATCTGTAAAAAATATCTCTAGAAATCCTGAAAATTTGAATTTAAAATAGAAATAAAACCTCAAAAAATTAGCCAAATTAAAAAAAAGAAAACAGTCTGCACACCGGGAACTTCAAACGTATAAAATGATCTAAAAATGATTAAATTCCTATATACAGTTTTTGCTCCTATAAAACTTTTTTAATGGAACGATTTTGTCCAGCTTTGGCATTAAATATCTCTTAAAATAATTCTTCGATTTGAAAACTGTCTGCATCAGCGTGTTTATCAAACATTTCTGTATAATACTACCAATTTTCCATATTTTTGTATGCATTATTTTTCTTAATATTAACGAAGAAAAACCTCCGGTCACAAAAAATTCAAAACCGGCGGCGGCGGCGGCGGTGGTGACAGCGGTAGTTACTTTTTTTTAGAATAGAGAGATTAATTAATATTTGAAAAACTGTATTAACATCAATTGTCATCCAGTGCAAGTTAAAAAAAAATATTTCAACTTGATAGGATGAATAATGAGTATTTTATTAACGATTGAAAATTTGAACAAGATAAATATATAAATAAATAAATAAATATAGAGAGAGTGTGAGCTAATAGTAGGAATTGAATTAATGGAGGGTATCATCATCAGGCTTTGATTTGTGCGATATCGCATCACAATTCGTGATGCAATTTACCTATGTATAATTCAAAATGTTTCACCAGTGCAGTAATGCAGGTTGTTGTAGTTTGGTCAAAAAATTACAATCTGAACTTAAAAAATCTGCTTGAAAATGTCATTTTTTTTTTCACTATGACGTCATATTCATCTTCTTTTTAATTCTTAAAAAAAAAAAAAAAATACTCAGTTTTATGTTTCACGTGAAAATAATTCAACTAAAAATAGGCAAATTATTAACGCAGCTTTTGAATTATTTACAACAATGAAGGAAAAATGTTAAATTTTATTAGAAAATGTCCGTTGATTCTCAATGAAAAAAGCGAAATTTGGAATTATTAAGAAAAATATATGAATAATATAAATAAAAATTACCCCATGTTTCTCTCTAGATTATAATCCAAATATATGCAAAGGCATTTTATGATCCAGTTTCATCCTGACGTCTGGAAAATGTTTTTACACTTTGAATTTATAATATTATTAGAATTAGCAAAGAATTAAAAACGAGTGGCATCAGGGACAAAAAGGTGGGAAGAAAAAATGAAAAAGTTACGATCTCATAGGCTTTTTTATGTTAAATTAACATTGAGAAGTGACACTGGAAATAAGCGCAATACTTATATATATATATATATATATATATATATATATATATCGAAATCGTAAAGACAACACGGATAAAATTATATCTATAACCTATTAAAATTTCATGATATTTATTATTTTTTTTGTTATGTTAACGGAACCCGGATGAGAAAAGAGAGATAAAATATTTATCTACTAGATATTGATAATTTTTCACGATTTATTTCTCACAAAATGCATAACAAACATGTTTGTAGTCGTTGAAAATTTTAAAGACTTCGGGCAAGAAGAACTGTTTTTTAACTACTGAAATAGACGAAGTGAAAAAAAAAATAGTCTTCTTATGAGCAATTTTACCACTAATTATCAGTATTTTTTCGATTGTTTCACACAGCCTATGAAAAAATTATGTTTTTTAACTGATAAAAATTTCAGAGTTTGGACGATAAGGAGTATTTTATTTAAACATTTAAAATACCGATCCCTCACCACCACCACTGCCACACACACACTCCCTTCATTTTTTTTTTTTTTTTTTTTTTTTTTTTTGGTGTATTTCAAAATTATGCATCGACTTAGAAAATTAAAACACGCAAAAAAAGAGTTTACAAAACAACTACAAACAGTCCTTTCAATAATCCTTTGCAATGCTGTAAGCCACAAAAATAAGAAAAGAAAATTAACCCTTTCATAAAAAAGTGTTGCCGAAGTCACTTTTCATTTTTTTCCGCGCATTGTCCCGTACGATTAATATTACGCACATTTTGATTAAAAAAAAAAACACTTAATTTTATATAATAGCTCTCAAATTTTAAAATTTTATATTA
This sequence comes from Maratus speciosus, assembly GCA_963932465.1. Lineage (NCBI taxonomy): Eukaryota > Metazoa > Arthropoda > Arachnida > Araneae > Salticidae > Maratus > Maratus speciosus. The sequence goes on along the minus strand of OZ010789.1, from coordinate 433,676,519 downwards.
ACCTTTTTAGCTAATGCTCGAGTACCGATTTGGTTGACGTATAATCGGATTTAGGAGTGAAAAAAAATCCCTTGGGATTTCAATGCGATAAATAAATAAGCAGTTGCATGTAAAATCCTTGTTTTTATTACTAAATGGCAATATTTTAGCACACAAATTACACATTACTGTCAGAAACATATTTATAATTTATGAATTTGGTCCAGAAATTATAACATAACGGGTGCGGGGACAAAAACCGGAAAAATAACAGATTGTTAACATTTTTTTTTTTTTTTTTTTTTTTTTTTTTTGCACAGTAAAACATGTGAAAATAAGGTAATATAAAATGAATTAAGAGTTTTTGTTTCCAATTTTTTAACAATGCTTAAGAAAGTTTTTTTTTTTTTTTTTTTTTTTTTTTTTTTTTTTTTTAAATAAGACAATTTAAATGTATCGATTTGAATCTGTCGTAATTTTCACCAAAGATTTCTTTCTCTTTTTAATATTCACGTGAAAATTATTTTGTTGTTAGAAAGGAAATATTATTTGCGATGTCTTAGAATTCTAAACAATAGTTTAAAAAGATTATCGCAATATAGGAAATAAGTGTCTCGCACAAATATATTTTTAAATTTATACTGTTTGACAATTTTAAATATGATGTAATTTCCTTTATTTTTGACTTTTAACGGATATTAATGAATTTATTATTTTACAATTTTCTTTCCCCTTTAAACTTCATGTGTAAATGTAGCTTTTATGACGTAATTATCAATATTTTCCTGCTTTTAATATGTGATCATTTAATTCTTATTTGAAATTTTTTTCTGTTTATAATAAGTCACGTGTAAATGAATTTTTAATCTGAAGGAAATATCACACTTTGCTCTTATTTAAAATTTGGCAACGATTTAAAATAGTGTTCTTTTCTAAAAGTTGTAAAAAATATCCCTCGAAATGCTGAAAATTTGAATTCAAAGTAGAAATAAAACCGCAAAAAATGAGTCAAATTAAAAAAATAAATGCAGTCTGCACACCGGGGAACTTCTCATTTATAAAATGATCTAAAAATTATTAAATTTCTATGTATAGTTTTTGCTCCTATAAAAAATTTTTAACGGAACGATTTTAACCAACTTTAACATTAAATATCTCTGAAATTAATTCTTCGACTTGAAAACTGTTTCGTGTTTATCTAACATTTCTTGATAATACCAGCGATTTTCATATTTTAGTATGCAATATTTTTCTTAATATTAACGAAGAGAGACCTACGGTCACAAAAAATGCAAAACCAGCGGCGACGGCGTTAGTTACTTACTTTTAGAATAGAGAGATTGTTGGCAAGGTCATAGAGAACACATTTACTCAATATATCCTCCCCCTGCTTGAATGACTTCCTCCAGTCTGGGTCTGAAGCTTTCGCAAATCCGTTGTAATGTGACACGGTCCATATCGGCGAGTGCCGCTGGAATAGCGGCTCTCAATGACGCAACGTTTGGATGTCTGGACTAGTTCGTAACGCTTTCAATCACCCTTCATACATAGAAACCCAAAGGATTTAAATCTGGACTGTTGGGAGATAAATTTCTTTGGAGCAAAACATGTCGACGTTATCCGGTAATCAAATATTCGTTGCAAAACGACTGAAAACATTCATTGGGCTTCTCCAACTCGTTAAACTTTGCTATGATATCGTACACAGCCGATATTGGGTTCACGAATAATCGAATTATTTCTGTCGCTGAGCGCCCAGAGCGAATACTTTCTATAATTACGCCTCTTCAATTATATTCCGCCTCTTCAATTATATTCCGCACTTGCTTTCATCGCGACTATTTCGAGGTTATCACTGTTTAGCACACGCAAGAAGCTATTTTGACGCCAATCCCGATCTAGCCAAATCGTACCGAATTCAAATTGGATGGTAATCCGTTGGAATTTTAAAAAATTTCCTATATATTCAATCCATCAGAAAAAAGAAAGAAAGAAAAAGAAAAATAACAGAAGAAAAACCCTGTTTTTTACAACTAAGTATCAATATCTGAGCACGGAAATTTAAACATAGGCTTTGAGTGATATGAAGTGTATTTTTTTAACCGTTGAATCCCTTACCTATCTCCCGTTGCAGTTATTGCGATCACTTTTACAGTTAAATATCAGATTTTTTTTTTTTTTAAACCAAATTTTCATACAGTACGTGGTTCTCAAAATTCTTATATTTTTGTGAAACATAACATTTTGTAATAAAAGATTAAATTTTGTTACTCCTATGAAAAATCACCTTACGAAAGCATTTACTACTAAAAACGAATATTTTATCACGATTTTATTTTCTTTAAAATTTTAAAATCTTACAAAATCTTTTTAGTTTATTATTACGGTCCTGCGCAACGCCGGGCGTGTCAGCTAGTATTTATTTTTATTAATATGTAAGTATTTTTCTTCTGAAAAATATTTTTTTTTTTAAACTGGATTACGGTAAAATCCAGTTACAACAGTTGGAATTTTCCAAAAGAAATTTAGAAAATTTGTTGGAGTTAATGTTAGGTACACCGGTGAAAAATAAACGAAATTCATTGAGAGATTTAACCCTTAAATGTCGAGTGTTGCTTTGCGGCAATATACCCAATTTAGGCTCTAAAATATTATTAGAATAATATTGAAGCTATAATGCCTAATGTTGCCAATAAAATACATTCTGAAAATATTATTGAATCTATTTTCAACATGTAGCTGACAACACTTGTGCTGTTTAAGAATAAATATAGATTTATTTATTTTTTTCAATTGTTGCTATTTTTTCTTTTTGGAAGCTTGCGAAATATCCTATTTTGTTCTGCAGTGAGCAAGTAAAATTTATTTCTTATTATAGTTCCTGAAATTCTTGTGTGTTTAATATTATAAAATTTTATCAAGGAAACTTATTTTTTCAATTAAAGACAAGTACTGCCGATTAGTAACAAACTGTTTTTTAGCCGCAAACCATACTTAAAACAAAATATGATTTTTTTAAAGCATTTCCCCCCATGATTTATTTAAAAAATGAAAGCCGAAAAACATTATTACAGTCATTTTTGAAAAATCAGGCATTTAAGACTTAAGTGAGTAATCGTTTGAATCTCATATACAATATTAAAATGAAATAAAATAAAAACACAAAGATAGAAAACATTTTCTACTAACTCTGCTATAAATCATCTTATTAAAATATATGTGGTACTAATCGATTGTGAGTAACGTCTACCATTTAACACTATAGGTAAATTTTGTTTTCGCCTACATAAGGAAATGTTTCCAAAATCGAATATTTTCAATACTAAAGATTATATTTTACATCATATTTGTGTTCCTCAATAAATGCTTCTCTAAGATACCAAACGGTAAAACATTCGTTCAAGTAGTCTTGTAATTTTGCATGTTTAATATACAGAACTTCTAAAATTAAACTCATTTTTAATTTTTACAAACAGATGGATGCGCGGTTAAGTAGAGTTCAAAAACTGCTTTGCGAAATGAACTGTAAATTTGCATTAAGATATTTGTAGTTTCTGGAAATGAATTTCTATGAAAATATTCATTGGGTAAGAATTTATACTTTTTTTTCGAAAGTAAATATTGAAATTACATATTTAAAAAGTTAATTTTCGAAAGCAATATTTATTATAATTTAAAAATATAGTTTAACGTTTAAAAATATAGTTTAATAAAAACACTTAAATAGATAAAAATAAAAACTATGATTTATTTTATTAAAATAGTTCAAAAAATGCATAAAATATCTTTTTAAAACGTAAAAACCGTTGAAAAATTTTTAACCTTTACGACGGTTTTTATGTTTTAAAAACCTATTTTATGTATTTTTAGCAACTTTTTACGAAGATAAATTATAATTTTGATTTTTGTATATATATATATATATATATATATATATATATATTATCTTGGACGCTTCTAGTTTCTATCAATTTCTGGGAAAATATTCATCGGTTAGAATTTATATATTTTCTTCGAAAATTAATTTTGTAATTGACATAATTTAAAAATTAATTTTTGAAAGTAATATGAATTGTAATTAAAAAAACATAGTTTGATAATGTTTGAAACATCTTGAGATTAAACAAAAAACATTTAAATAGAGAAAAAAATCAAAATTATGATTTATTTTATTAAAAAATACATTAAATATCTTTTTAATACGTAAAAACCGCCAAATACTTTTTAACATCTTCGACGGTTTTTATATTTTAAAAACCTATTTTATGTATTTTTTAGGAACGTTTTAGTAAGATAAATCATAATTTTGATTATATATATATATATATATATATGTGTGTGTGTGTGTGTGTGATAATAAAAATTTTCGCCCTTTTATCATAGTAAATCTATTCCAAATTCTTAATATTTTTCATTTTTTACCTATCTTTAATAATATCGTAATATATTTTGTCTTTTATTCCATGCATTTAAATCTGCATAATTCTTTTATTATTCTATAAAACTTCCGTGCTCTGTTTATTTGAGTACTTATACTGTTACATGGACGATGGAGCGAGTAATTTTACGTTTTTTCGGCTGTTTAATAAATCTACGTCACTTGAAGTGAACGACTCTAATGTGTAGATCCTAATACTTGTAACATCTTAAGTTTTATGAAGTGGATGATCGATTATTCGAGAGTTGATGGACAAGCTACTGGAAATGTTTCGATATGTTTTTGTCAAATAAAGAACGTTTAAAGTTACGATTACTCTATTAATTATGCCATGGGGAATTTCTCAATGTTATGGAGCCTGTCTTATACTCGCCAACCTGACTGCATTCCGATATTCTCATGATAACGGAGGGATTATTCCTTGATTACTCCTTCATTACTCTACTACTTTTACTTCGAGATATACTAGTGTCACCGGAATGTCCCAAAAGTCGATAGCAAAATGCAACGCATATATATATATATATATATATATATATATATGTATATATATTTACATTAGGATATTTCACGTTTCTGGAAATCAGTTTATGTGAAAATATTCTTTGGTTAGAATTCCTATTTTTTTAACCATTTGGAAAAATGGTTATTGTTCTCGTCAGGATGGGAAATCAAAAACATATCTGAAGGTTTTCATTGGTTTAATCTGCATTTTATTCGTTTTCTGATTGGTCTATACAGTAATCTGTATTTCCCTTTAATTTCAACAACGATGGATACCTTCTGTTGCCACTATGACAAAAAAGTAATAAAAAATACAAAAAAAAAATAATAACTCAGAAACAAATTGAGATACAGCTTTCAAACAAATTGCAATTAAAAGTACATTTCTTTTTTCTCTATCCGACTGTGTAAAAAGTAATATTGTCGGATGTTTAGAAGTTTAAGAATGAAATTTCATTTACAATTGGCCGTCAGATTTCTCGGAAATCTGAGGATGGAAAAGCCTTTTCCCAAACAGTCAATGAAATGCTTGGATATTTACGTAACTTTCAGGTGGATAATACTTAAGTTTCATGAAATATGACGGGTCGCAGGCGATTTTGTTGGATTGCAATTTTTACGTGTAATAACACTATTAATGTTTAATTCATGGCGTACGTAATGTATGATCAACTTCGTGCGATTTTTTATGTCTTAAATTTTAGTCTTCGAAAAAATCGTTTTCCAAATGGTCGTTGTAATTTGATAAATTACTTTTTATTATTATTATTGTTGAAATTACATACATTTAAAAATAAATTATCTACGTAATATGAGTTATAATTTAAAAATACAGTTTTGCGACAATTCTCGAAACGTCATGTTCACCTTGTGATTATAAAAACAACATTTAAATGTCCAAAAATCAAAATTATGATTTATCTTACTAAAAATATGTTAAAACATACATAAAATAAGTTTTTATAACATAAAGATCGTCCAATTTTTAACGTCCTCGATGGTTTTTATGTTTTTTAAGCCTATTTTATGTATTTTTTAAAATAATCTTTTGGTAAAACACATCCTAATGTTGATTTTTGCATATTTAAATGTTTTTTTTTTTTTTTTTTTTAATATGAACTATAATTTATGAATTTGCTGATCATAACGCTAAGTTATTATTTGTGTATGAGTTTTCTAATAAGTTACCTATATGATTTTTTAGTTATACTTTAAAAACTCTCCACATTTCAATCAATTTAAATTGAATTTGACATTAGAAATTTTAAATTTTAAACCTGCATAATTCCTAAAGTGCTTGATCTAATGATTTGCCTTTTTTGTATCCAGAGGTAAATTTTACAGGAATATCTATAAATTATGACAAAATTAGGTGACAGGATTGAATTATTCTGCTTCGGTACAATTTCTGTATGTAAGACCCCTTTCAGTCGGTTGGTTGTATGAGATTTTATGGCGCAAAATCCCTTAATTGACATGCTGCGCCAAAATACCCGTTTCAGAATCATTTACGTATAGTATTAATTAGTAAATGTTCTTATTAATCGATTATTACCAGTGGCAATTTTACACGAAGATTTTCGCTAGAGTTAGCTTGGCGTGATTTTTATCTCTCCCTCTTTTATTATTATTGCCAGATTTTTTTAGGATTACAGGCATCCCTCGACTTACGTAAATTCGCACTTACGTAAGAAATTTCGAAAATTACATTTATGAACATACTTGCTCGTTTGATACGCATTTGCATACTTTTGATAATTATTTTATAAATAAAATATGCAGATAAAAATCACAACAATAATATAGTTTTATATATTAGATATAGTTATATTTTTATTGCGATACACAATCAAATCTTAAAAAAAAAAAAACACAAATCTGATTAAAATGAGCCAAAAATCTCTGTTTAACCGTTACAATTTTGTTAGCTGAATTTAAACTATAACAAAACCTGATTTTAAAGTTTCAGTGAAGGGGAACGAGTGTATTTTTTCTTCCCCATTCGTTTGATGTAGGTTCAAAATTGATAGAAATTAATTCATCAATATTAAATTTATAAATCCCATATTCCACAAGATACTTTTTATTTGAAAAGTGATCTTTCAGTTTGTTTTTATATTTTTTAATACTTTTATAGTTTATATCCAACTAAATACTGCTGCATGCTACTTTATTTATAAAATAATACTGTGTAAATAATGTATATCTGCCCTATATATATAAAATCCTAATGAAACGAATTTATGAAACGGAAGTATGAAACGGAAGTATGAATCGACCGATTAAACAACTGATTATGTTTCACGGCGATTTCTCCTAAAATATGTAATACTTTGCGATGAAATTAACACCAAAAATTAATATTGATCAGCAGATTTCAAAACTGGTGTTAGAATTTTTAAATTCGAATTAGTTTTCGAAATATTAATTTTTTTCTAATTTTATATACATTTTTCTAATGATGGCAACTCAAATTTCAATTAAACATATATTTTTTTTCTTCAGATTTTTGAAAAGGTTACTATTTTAAACTAATTAGGCGAGAAGTTTGGCCTCCATTAAGTGTATACTAAGAAATGTATCATGTTACTTTTATTCATAATTCAATTTGTATTTCATTATCGTTTTATTTAATACAAACTGAAACATTTAAAATAAATGGTTTTCACTTCTTTATTTTTTTTAAACGAAATGAAAAGAAAAATATTAGGCACATATATCATATACGCACCGGGGAACCTAATTGGCGCCAAAATGGCATTATTTTGGTTGACATGGTAACCCGGCTATTGTTGTTTATTTAATAATAAATGTTTATTTACTTTATTTTCTTTTTTTTAATTCATAAATTGTTTTGTTCCATAGTTAATTATTTTTTTGGTTATTTTCCTTTAAAAATAAAAAATAATAGAAAATAATTAAAAAAATACGGTACTACTTAGTTATTCCATCGACCCATTTCGCCAAATTATATAAATCGCCAAACTACTCGCCAAATTATACAAATTGACGTAATTTTTATTTTAAATAACGAAAGAACAAAGAAAATAGTATAACATTAATAAATATACAAATAAAATATCGAAATAAAAATAACTTGATGACGTAAAGACGTGTAACTTGCTTAAAGTCAAGTGAATGTGAAATTTACGATCAACTATTATAGGGATTTAATCTTGTAGTTTGGTGATAGATTTTTGGTCGACGGGATAACTAAGTAGTACCAAAAAATACTTATGTAACTGGTATTCGAAAACGAGGTTTTCGCAAAATTTTCATAAAAAAAATCACGCCAAACCCGGTGCGTATATGGCATCAGGCCAAATATTAAATCATGTAACAAACGATGACATTTAATTTCAACTTCAAAGCAATGTTTTAAATTACCACTCGAAAAAAAAAATGCTAACTGGCGACTTGAAAAATAGCTATTGGCGAAATTTGCACCCGCCTAGCGTAACAGTGTTGGGGTGCTAATCATGTACAAAGAATTCTTTGCGAAAATGGAAACTTTTATGTAGTTTTATTCGAAAAGGAAATTTGATTTTTTAATCAAAAGGGAAAACTTTCGGCACAGATGACATATACGGACCCATATTGACGCGATTGTTTTCTGACGCCAATGTCATATACGCAACGGGTACTTAACTGGCGCAATAGTATCGTTATTTTGCTTGATTTGATAAGCCGGATGTTTATCCTGTTGATGTTTTTCCCAAATTAGCGTCGGAAAAAAATCGCGCCAATGTGGCGCCGTATATGATACCTGGGCAAAACTTTCATATGAAAAGCGAAGGGATCAGAGCGTATTTATTTATGGCAGTTACATGACTTGGACTATTATAATATAGATGAAATGATGGCGATAGAATAATATTTGGCGATTTATCACCTGTACCTGGCTAACATTAAAGTACCAAAATGGCACCAGGAATATAAAAAGCGAAGTGGTTCGCCCGGAACTGTTGATGATAGTCACATGGCTATTAGGCTATTGCTATAAAAACTGTTTTAAAATATCGGGAGACAAAGACTCTGTACACTTAATTCATTTTATTTTTCCTTCTTTTCAAACGTTTAACTGATCCTCTTTAATCAAACACGAAAACAACCATTGGATGTCTTAACAGCAACTGATTCGGCCTTAAATTTTTGAAATCAAAGGAAATTGAATAGAAACCCGTTTACAGGGAGATCTGCACAACTTTTTTCAGTATAATTCAATCTTCTATAATATTTTTAAAACCGATCAGATTAGCGTGTTTTTAGATTCTGCGGTGTCTGAACGGGTGTTTGACGAGTGTAGCTTACAGGGGGCAGAGCCCCCTAGTATTATATAAATATAATAAATATTGCAGTGTCTGAAGAAATTTTACCTGAGAAATTTACAAATTCGACTTACGCAAAAGTTTACGGAACGCATTACTCATTATATTTTAAGGTAAATATGACCGTTGAATGATTTGTCTTAACCTCAGAAAATAATTCCTTAAAAATTTTCAGATAATTCTGAAGTATTTACATTACGAAAATCGTGTAAATTATTCCGTACATTAAAAGAATTTACATGAATAAAATATTACACATTTAAAATGCGATTTAAATGGAAATGGGTTTCGATAGGTACATTAAATTGCTTTGAGGCTTTGGTGCAATTAGTGAAATGATAGGAATAGCTTTTCATGGAAGAAGATTTTTATACAGAATTATAAACCGAGGTGTAATTCTTTCGAATCTATCGAATAATAGTTTTTCGACATTAAGTTATTTCACAAAAGCGCAAGATATTTCAATTTTATTTTTCGGTTTATCACAATAATGTAGGATATGATATTTGAAAAATTGGATAATCCTGAAAATTGTAAAAGCTCAGCTTGATATTGAAAAATAATAAATTTATTAACTTAATTTGTAAAGTGATTTGATATCATTAAATTATTTTTATTATAGATCTCTGTATTAAATGAAACTATTACAGCCAATATCGGAAATGATCCCTCGGACGGTGAAAGGGTTAAAAACCTATTTTATGCATTTTTAGCACCTTTTTAGTACGGCAAATCATAACTATGATTTTTTGCACATTTAAATGAGGTTTTTGGGGTTTTTTTTTAATATGAACTATAATCTATGAATTTGCTGTTCCTAACGCTAAGTTACTTTTTATGTATGTCTTTTCTAATGAGTTACCCATATGAATTTTAGGGTTCCGTACTTAAAAAGTAGAAACTGAACCATTATAAAATCACTCCTATGTCTTTAAGAAAAGAGAAAACTTTTCTTATATAAAAAGAAAACTTTTTTCTTTTTATGTTGTGTGAGGTATCTTGGAGGAAGATTTCGTAATACTGAACTCAAAAATTCCTTTTAATTTTAGGTATTATATTTTCAAAGATATCGTCAAAAATGTAACGTTAAAAATATATTACACCCCACCCCTCTCCATTTAATTCCGAATGTGCTGAAACTAAAATTATGAAAAAATTAGCGGTAGTAGACGTTGATTTAAACCTTGAAGGAAAATTATAGCGATTACCATAGGTCACATAGTTTTTCAGAAAAGCGCATTTTTCTGTTACACACAAATTTCGATTTGGGCATTCAGTAAAAGTGTTGAGTAGAGCTGGAGGTACTTATCGTAGCGGATGTATAAAAGCATTGTTGATAATGATTTTTGAAAAAAAAATCGCCTGCAATTAGCCGAAATATTAACCCTTAAAGATATGGACTGCTTGCACATACATGATGACAGGGGCGGCGTACTCTATGCCTAGATAACAACTTTTAATGATACATATATGTAATGAAATGTCCAGTATCAGTGTAAAAGCAATAATCCTCAAATTGTTAAAAACAGGCTAATTTAAGCTGTCTCAGGACTCTTAAAATTAGAAAAATTAAAAAAATAAACAGTCAAGTGCGAGCATTACTCGCGCACAGAGGGTTCCGTAGAACAAATATATGAATTTGTAATTGTATTATATATATATATATATATATATATAAAACAAGTTGCTAAAAGAATACCAAGACTTTCTAAAAAACTATACAACGTAGAGTTGTGTATAACTGTATGTATTAGAAAAGTGTAAATGGGTATACCATGAAAGCTCAAAGAGATATGGAACCTAAATAATATCAAATATAACCATTCGTATAACTCTTTTTTTAATATTATCTGTTTATGATGAACTTAATTCGATACTGACAATAAATGCAGTGCATAGTTAACACGTTCACGCCGGTGCGGTGGGTCACACTCGACTGTCTCAGAGTTGTTAAGTCTCCTGCTGTTTGCACACCACTGTTATTTTAGAGAAAATGTTGTTCCTTTAAATCGCACAATTGTTCTAATTAAATAAAACAACATTTTCTGTATTAAAATACTGGTATCCAAAAGGCAGAAGACTTTGCAGATCTGAGACAGTCGAGTGTGACCCACCGCGCCGGCGTGAACGTGTTAAACTTCATTTGGCATTTCATGAAACTAAATTCAGCGTAGTAATAACTTTTATTTCTACAATGTTGCTAAAACAAAACCTTTGATCAAAGTTTAAATTTGGCATTGGGCTAAGCGCGCTTCGAATTGAGGTCTAAAACTTGTAACGCCACCTTTGTCAGTGCCGTGTTTTTCCAGATAGGTGTTTAATTAACTTTTAAAGTCACTCGAGGCGTATTGAGAGATACAATCAATGCAAACTATCGCGAATCCCACAGTATTTATGCAATTCATTCTAATTAAATCATTCGAGGGCGATGCCCTTAAAAAACGGACATCTAATTTTAATTCCAAAACAGACAAATGGTACCAAGAATATTTAATTAAAATTTTCCTTTTATCATATACGTGAAAATAGGCAATTTCGCATTTTCTAATAAATTCGTTTATAAATTCTGGTGTCAGTTCATTATTTCATAAGTTTATAAATAGAATTACTCCGTGCGGAAAGGATTAAGAGGTCGCAGGACTCTTAAAGCTTCAAAATTTAAGAAATTTTAATTTTTTTAGATGTTAAACTCCTATCTTATCTGAATATTTTGATATAATTGTTTCCTTGAAATTCCCATTAGAAGAGAAGTTTTGGCTTTTAGAATTATACCCGCTCAACAGCTGAAGCGGCATTTCCGAATCTTTAAAGTCATTATTTTCCAAATGGCGTTTTTGGGGCATAACGCGCAGGATACCTCAAAAACTTCTGAATATTTTTTCATGAAATTTTCAAAACATATATTTCATGTTAGTCTGTATAAACTGAACCTAAAATTTCCTTTTTATTGTTCAAAAAAATATTTTTTTAGGTCATTTTACTGTTGAAATTTTCAAAATTTTCTATTAGTTAAATGCAACATTGCAATAAAATATAAAAATGCTTTAAAAACAAATTTATTTAAGTTCAGGGAAATTATTACAATCTGAAGTATAAGTAAGCACAAAAATGTTCATTTTAATTACAATATTTATTTTGTAATTCTGCGCGTAATCTGTTATGCCAACTTCTTGTTCGAGAAATGTCTAACAGTTTCGAGACCCTTATAAATACTAATTCTGTATCTTGCAATTTTTTAAATACATGAAACGAAAGAACATACTTATATCTTTCATCCCAATTAAAATTGTTTTTTAAAATCATATACATTTTAAGACATTAAATGTTGAAAATGGTCTTTTTTTAATTTTTTTCACTTTTTAGAGCCCCGGGACTTCTTAAATTAGTATGTTTTAAACAATTTGACGTTTGTTGCTTTATACTGTTACTGGACATTTCATTACGCATATATATTATTAAAAGTTGTTAACTAGATATAGAGTAAGCCGTCCTTGTCCGTGTGTATGTCCAAATTGACCGTATATTTAAGGGTTAATATCTCGGCTAATTACCGATGATTTTTTTCGAAAATCATTATCAACAATGCTTTTATTCTCCTGCAACGATAGGCATATTCAGCGATGCTCAACAATTTTTCTGAATGCCCGTAAATCGAAATTTGTGTATAAAAGAAAAATGCTAATTACTCAAAAACTATGTGACCTAGGGTAATCGCTATAAATTTCCGGCAAGGTTTATTGTAACGTCTACTACCTTTAATTTGTTCATAATTTTAGTTTCAATAGATTCGGAATTAGATGGGAGGGGGACATATTTTTGCGATACATTTTCAACAATATCTTTGAAAATATAATACCGAAAAATAAAAGGAATGTATTTTTGAGTTCAGCGTTACAAAAGCTTTCACAGGATACTCCAACATGATATACAAAGTAAATATTTTTTTTTCAAGTAGCATAATTAGCCCCTCTACTTTTTTACTAACTATATTTATGAATGTTTATTAATCTGAAAATATGTGGGTCAATGTCTTTATTACTTTCCCGAATTTGAACTTCCAACCTTCCATAGGTTACGAGTAAAATGGCTGTGACAGACAGACAGACAGACGGACAGAAACAGGAGTGATCTCATAATGGTTCCGTTTTTACTTTTTGAGTACGGAACCCCAAAAATACCATTTTCTACATTTAATGTCTTAAAATGTATATATTTTAAACTAGAATTTTTATTTCGATAAAACATATAAGTATGTTCTTTCATTTCATGCATTTAAAAAACCTTAAGGTTCAGAATTAGTATTTATAGGAGGCTCGAAACTGTCGAGCAAAAAATTGGCATAACAGTTTACGCGTAGGATTACAAAATAAATATTGTAACTAGAATGGAAATGTTGGTGGCTACTTATACTTCAGGATGTAATAATTACCCTGAACTTAAAACAAATTTGTATTTAAAGCATTTTCATATTTTTAATGAGAAGTTGTATTTAGCTAATACAAAATTTTGAAAATTTCAACAGTATAATGATCTAAAAAATATTTTTTAGAAGAATAAAAAGGAAATTTTAGGTTCAGTTTATTCAAACTAATATGAAACATATGTTTTAAAAATTTCACTTAAAAATATTCAGAAGATTTGGAGATATCCTGCGCGTTATACCCAAAAAACATCATTTGGAGAAAAATGACTTCAGAAACCCCGCGTTAGCAGTTGAGTGGATATAATTCTAAAACTCACAGGTACGCCACCATATTCCTGACGGGTCACGCCGTTTCAAAACTTACCTAAAAATATTCCACTGCACCTCCTCGCCTTTCTGCGAATGCGGAGAATTAGGCACACCAGAGCATAGCTACTATCACTGTACCCTAAACCTGCCACCATTCTGTGAAGGCCGGCACTGCTGACAAAATTAAAGCTTATTTATCAATTTCAAAGAAAAAATTGTGTTCTTACTTCCTAGCGATCATGCGTCGGGAGCAAACAAAGTATCAGCTCAGCACTCCAAATCTGGACTTTCTGGACTTACAGTGTGCTCCAGCACACACAGCATTGCCATGGGAGGAGAAACCCCTCCTTTTCCACCTGCTGTCTGTCGCGTGGGGCCCCTTGCCCCAGCGAGGAGAGTTTATGCTGTAAATATTTATCATCACGAAATTTATGGATATACCGCCCATTGTCGCTACTTTGGCGGCTTCAGTTCTGGCTGAAAACTGTATTTTTTTTAAGACTTTAATAAAGGCGACTGGTTTGCATTCTCTCAATACGTCTCGATTGACTTTAAAAGTTAACGAAAAACCTATCTGGAAAAACGCGGCGTTGCAACTTTGCGATCTCCTTTCGAATCGCGCTTAGTACAATGCCAAATTTAAACTTTGAACAAAGGTTTTGTTTTAGCTACACTGTAGATAGAAAGGTTATTACTACACTGAATTTAGTTTTATGAAATGCCAAAGGAATATAACAACATTTAGGGGAGACCGGGGCTAGTAGTGACATTTTCGACTTTTTTGATATTCGTCATTAGATTTGAATGGAAGCGAAACATTTAGTGTATCATATCATTAGAGTAAATCTTGCGTAACATATTTATAAAACTACTATTAACATTATTAACGTTTTTCATAACACAAAATGAATTCTGCTTAACCTCGAAATTTGTCACTACTAAACCCCCCTTACGGAGCAAGTTGTTACATGCTTGGACCACATTGCGACACATAAATGACACATACAAGTATTTTGTAGCATATACAAATTATGTAAGAAAGGCGATTAAATGGGATATGTTAAATCAAGAATGAGAAATTTATTCATTTATAACGTTCTTAACACAATAAATCATGTTTTAATAATGTTGTAAATCAAATGAAAATAAAATAGTTAAATTGTTAACACTTGTAAACTCTTAGCCATTTATAAAGATACTTTTAGAGACACTGAGCAATAAAAAGAAAATAAAACTGTCTTAATCAGGAAAGAATTAAAGAGTAAGTCAACACTAATCTTTGGCCATATTGATCTTTGACTCGGTAGCCTACAACAACGTTCAGGCCTATATCCTATATTTTTAATCAGTCATTGTAGTGGCTTGTTAGTTTTGCAGTTAATACGAATATAATAAGGTTCCTTTTTGGTACATTTGACATGCGTCCATATTTTACATGTCATGCATTGCACCCAGTCTTCTCTGGGTCTAGAAATTTTGTATTGTTCCAAGCAAACTAGACATAAGCAATTTTCGTCATCTTCAGAGCTATCCAATACTTGCTTCTACCTTTTTCCAATAACCTTGGCGTAATTTTTTATGCACTGCTTGGTCTTTTCATACAGTTTCTTTTTTGTTTTCTCTTCTTCAATTTGTTTTCTGCGTTCTTTTACTTTTTGTTCTGCTAGAATTTTCTCTTTTACAGGTGTGCTTATTAGAATAACAGATTTCAAACATTTGCGAATAGAACGCTTGCCTTTTGTCCTGCTTTAGGGAGTGGTATTATTTATGTAAGACTTACCACTGACACATTGCTATTATTAATTGTCATAGAATCATCTAATTCAATGAGATTTCTTACTTCTGAAGACGGTCCTGCAATCTCACCATCCCTGATTAAAGTTATTGCTGATGTGCTTGGTTTATTAACAGTTTCATATTTACTAATTTTTTTTCACTGTCAAGCTGGTCTTTAACGCTCTAATCTCTGATGGATAACGGTCGATCAGATACTGAGGAACATAGGAAGTCTTCATCTGTAAAAATGATCCTATTAAGTTCCCAAATTCCACTACAACGAAATCTGCTTGACTATTTTTTGGAGTGGCAGCACTAGGAAGGGCTATTTTGACAATACCTCGTATGTCGTAGATCGACACAGTGCTTCCAGGATGTGATTTCAACATCCACATACAGCCTGATTGTAGAATTTTTTGCTAATTATGCTAGGGTAAGTAGTGACACTGTCACAACATGCCTCTTAGACTTTGTCACAACTAGCCCCGCGTTACGCCATTTTGAACTTTATTCACTAGTTTCGGAAATGTTGACATGATTAACAAATGAAATACATGGAATAACAGCTCAAAATATAAGCATTTAAATAATGCCAGGGACGTTTACATACCTCACTATTGCTAGTAGCAATGACGATTCCAACGTAGGTCGCAAAATTTACTTTTACGATAGAAAACAAGATAAATATTTTTATCTCGAAAACAACACAACGCTATACTTCAAAACATACGCAGAACACTGAGACAATCAACCTCTTCACTCACATGACGCGACAGGTGCTGCAACCTGTTGGCTCAGTCAGGACGCTCGATGGCACAACTTGGACCTGGCACAACTAACCCCGGTCTCCCCTAAGGATATTCCTTTGACACGGGATGCTAATAATTCTACATCAGTCCTATCAAAGAGAAAAAAAAAATGTTAAATAGTCTGTAGACAATTTTTATTAAAATACATTTTTTCATATAGCTTATGCAGTCATATTGGGTACCTTACTTTATTGTGTTGGGAAAGTGGAGTTGAATGGAACAGGTGATCAATGCGAAAACAAACACATTTATATGGTCTACAATCATAAATAAATTGCTATTTTTCTTGATAAATGGTATCACTGAGATCGTTAAACAGATATAGTTTCATAACAGTACATATTACAGAAGATTAGAATATTCCACAACGTATATTTTTCAACAACCAAAGTAAATTTTTGTGTTTGAACTTTAAAGCAATTAATAGATATCTTAAAGTTTCATATATTTGTGTATTCTAAAATGATATAATAGCTTATTTTATGAATTGTTATAAGTGGAAAAAAAATTGACATATATTTTTTAAAACATTTACATTCTTTTAAACATTTTTATGAAGTAAGTGATCGCAAATATTTTATTGACAGAATTTCTAAATTTTACAAGAGATAAATGCATAACACTAGTTAATGAAATAATCTGTTGTCATTTTTATTGTAGCTATTTTATATGGTAAAAGATTTATTTATTTTTTGAGTCCCCCCTTTTATATGGAACTACAATCCGATGTTTGCTATCTTTAAAACAGTTAAACTAAAACATATTTTATCAATAATTGGTAAGCAAAATATACTATTGTATTGTGGAATAAAATATGTTTTTCGCAAATTTTCATACCTATCCCATTGATACCTGGACAAATTTGTATGCTTTATAAAATTTTAAAAAATATTAGAATTAAATGCGAATTTATTCTTAATTTAAACTATCATGCCAATAAGTTACTAAATATTGAAGTATTCTTTTAAACAATGCTTTGAAGTTAACATTGTATACTTTTAAAGTTACTGTCTAAATACGAAAATTGTCTCACTCACCTACACTCTGCCCTACTTTTAAAATTATACAAATTTATTGAATATTTAATGGCTGTTGAGATGAAAATAAAGACGTAAAAGCGCAAATAATAGATAATTTACTGCCACCAATTTTTAGAAGTCGACATACATGATTAAATCCGCGGGAACATTTGCATAATCGGCGCAAAAGTACATTTTTCACGGTTTTTAAGAAAACTGAAAAAAATTCTCTCATTTTTGAAATGGCGTACTGCACTTGCTACTGAGTGTATAAAAAAGTTGTAAATATGAAAGTTGTAGAGAATTTTATCTTCTTTAATATTGTAACTGACAAATAATATGCTACGACAACGGGTCTCGAGATATTTAAAAAAATCAAAAATGTTCTGAAAATTTTATTGTTTTTTGGCCACAGAAAATTTGGCCTTAAGAAATTTTTTTAGAAAACTTAGTTTTTCCATGTTTGCATTATTATAAACAAGTCAGGAAAAAAGTGTTCTTCCTGACCTTTTGCAAGGTAAAATGAACATTTCCCCTGACTAAAATAATAATTGCCGTGTACTTATATTAACAAATGATTAGTTTCGGTAGCGGATTTTCCAAGTTTAAAAAGAAATGTCACATTAATTCCTTGCTCTTTTAAAACATTCAACATTTTACCGGCAAAACACTAAAACAAGGTCCAGAACAAATGAAGTCACGGCAAGGCTAATTGAAATACAACTAATTCAAAGGCAGCAATTGATACAGGAAGCTTTGCACCGCACAACTATTGTTGGTAGGAATTTGGCGGATGCGCAGTTCTTCTGCAATAGAATTATTCTCGGTATTTAATAGCCACACGTCGTATTATAAGTATTTAAATATTATTACGATAGATTACCGCACTAAACAGCATTACCCTCATTTCTCGTCATTAGGCTCTCTTGTAATATATATATATATATATATTTTTTTTTTTAGTGCGCAAGTTCTTTATGAGAAGCGGTATGAAGAGGTTTTGAAAAGTACGTGTGTGTTTTCAACTGCGCGGAACGATGTTAAAACAAACGGTATTTCTTCTTTCTTCTAATGTAAACAAATTTGTACATATGTATATAGGTATGTGTCATGAGTCAAGTATATAATCATATAGTCCTATATTACACTGTTAAAAATGAAGTTCCATGTTTCACCAAGAAAATGGTGAAAAGTAGCTGAAATTTAGCTGCAACCAAGATACTGGTGATATGTTTCACTAGTTTATTGGTGCTTTCACAAATACCATTATATTGGTGAAATGTTGAACCATGATTCAGGTTTTTTATAAATCCAATTTTCTGGTGAAAGGTTGAACCATAATTGAGGATTTTTTTTAAATCCAATTTTCTGGTGAAAGGTTGAACCATGAATCATGATTTTTTTAAATCCAATTTTCTGGTGAAAGGTTGAACCATGAATCAGTGTTTTTTTAAATCAAATTTTCTGGTGAAAGGTTGAACCATGAATCAGGATTTTTTAAATGCAATTTTCTGGTGAAAGGTTTAACCACGATTCGGTGGGTTTTTTAATCGAACTTTCTGGTAAAAGGTTTAACCATGATTCAAGGTTTTCTCTATTCCAAATTTTTGGTAAAAGGTTGAACCACGATCCAAGTTTTTCTCTCAACTTTATGGGGAAAGGTTACACCAGATTGTAGTTTTCTTTTTTCCCCCCTCACTTTGGAGTGAATTAACTAGGACTTTGGTTTTCAATTTATCATTTTATGGTATAATAATGAACAAAATTTCAGATTATGCAAGATTATGTTGCAGTACGAAAGCATAATTTTTTAAGTTTTCATTAAACTGAAAATTATTAGTTTTAATTATTGATTCTATTGTCTTTGAAATATATTTAAAAAACAAATGTAAACCAGTTTGATCCAATTTCACAAAATAATCGCATTTTTTTTTCTTTCACAAATATTACCATTCTGTCCTTGTACATTTTGGAATATTTCTCTGCACTCAGTTACACTTATAATCCATTTAGTGTTTGCTTACTCACAAATCATTCATAATGAAAATATCTTTTAAAAATATTTTTCTTAGATTTAAATACATACCCTGTTTTCATTATGTTTTTAATTTAAAATCCAGAAAATAAAAAAATATGTTTACTAAACATTACTTTAAACAAAGCTGAAAGAATTTCTTTAAACAATATTAATTTTTGCACAGGTTTGAAAAAAGTGTTTCCATAATGCACTTAGCTGCTACTTTTATGATTTGTAGATTTTTTTTTGCTTGTTTTATTGTTGTGAATCTATAGATGCTGAAATTGATATTATAGTGTTTTCAAATTTTTACTTTCTTTTTACAAAACAAGAAATATTTTAATTAGCAAGAAATATTTTTAGACATTTCCTCGTATAGTTAATATAAAAGGTTCAATTGTTTCACATATTTTAAGTTATATACATTCTGACAGTACCATTTTTGAACTTCTGGACAGTAAAATTGACATGTCCTGTCCAAAATCCCAATTATGAAAAATTGTTATTACTAATACATTCATTTTTAAATTAGCATTAAATAAAAATTTGATTTTTCTACACTATTGCTGACACATATTGACAGTAACAATAATCTAAGCAATCCATTTCCCCTTTTCTCAAATTGAACTATCGTCGCATAATTTTCATTTTTATGTTGTAAAAAGGGGAAAATTTTTAATTTCAAATGCAATTAAATTGAATCTACATTTCAATTTACTGATTTTTCAAGCACGGTTCTTTTAAAAATTTATATTGCACACAGCTCGATTATGCAATATAAACTCATTTGAATATAAAAAAACAACAGAAAGTTCAGCATTTGTTTCTGCTTAACATTCAATAATGAATATAACATTTTTCAATAAATAAATCACAAACATAATGGATACATAATCTAAGTACAGTAAACTCTGTCTAAAGCAGAATCGATCGGAACCAAAGACATTTTCCGTAGTCGACAATATTCTGCCTTAGACAAATTTTATTCAATGTCTATGGATTCACAGGGACTTGAAAATCTTTCCGAGCTAGACAGATTTCCATTTTACACAGAGTTTACTGTATATGCGTAAACACTGAAGTAATCAGCATAAAAAAGGCAGCTATAAGTAGCAGAATCCTTCATTTAACCTCTAATATCAGCTAATAGAAAAGTATTGCTTTAAATGAATTTTAAAGCTCTTTTTTTTCTAATACACAATGTGTTTCCATAGTATATTAAATACTTACTTTACAGGGTTAATTTAATAACAGCAGTGTCGCCAAAAGTGATTATTATTACTTATATATGTACATTTTCAGTATTCCTAAACAATAATCTATGAAGAAGTTATTTTTTAAAATAATAGTAGTAGAAAAGGAAAATATACACCAACAGCAGCCTTGCAATAGCTGAAAAAAGAAATGGTCACAGACACAATAAAATAACAACACAATTAAGTTGGTTTGCGGTATGCCGCTCCATTTATTGAAAATACAAATTATATAATCATTAAATTATACATATATATATATATATAGTACGTCAGACTAATATTTACTGCAAATATAATGCCATTTTACATACAGAGTTCCTCTCAGACAGTTTTAGGAGGGTGCTGCACCCAGTCTGACCATTCATTTAAAAAATAGTTTCTTTCTTGCCCAAATGAGGATCACAAATACGACGAGGTCATAAAATATAAAGAATTCTTGAAGCTTAGTATAGCTTTTTATTAGTTCTGAAACAGGATTTCAAGTCAGGCAAAGTGGAATAGCTCCAAGCATAGGTTAATTTCTCCACCTGTTTAAAACGAAAGAGTAAATATTTTAAGACATAAAATTGTTTTTTGTGCAGACATAATAATAATAATAATTTCACACAGGAAAAATATTTCAAAAATTAAACAGCATTTCAAATTCTCATTTACAAGGAAAAGCTTCAGCATTTGAAAAATCAATCTGCTTTCGAAATCCTTTGTGGTCCGCTGGTCCAAGTCAATTGGATCACCAATTTGAAAAATTTAGTGGTTCGCAGGACCAGTAACTTTTTTCATTTTCTCACAGGGTCACAGGTAAACTTAAATTTTCCCATCCTTGAGAAAACTGCAACCAAACACAAATCACACAATTTTATTTTATTTAAAAAAATAAAATTGCATTAAACCATAGTAAGTTGAAATAATCAGAAATAAAATATCTAATAATTTTATAGTTTTTCTTTATGTACTGTTTATTTAATTTTTAGTAAATTATAATTTTACATTTTATTATGCTGAAAATTTTGGTTAACTGCAAAGGAAGTTTGGTTTATATTCTAGAAGGGAAGGGTCACTCAAAGGGTTGACTTAATGGATTTTATGTAGTGGGCCAGTGATGATGGCTGCGGACCATTAAATTCTCATGCTTAGTGGTCCTTGGGACCAGTGACTTTTTTTTTAAATCAATTCTACCACTGAATCAATGTATTGCAAAATGATTAAATTCACTGGGTAAGGATTTTTGATTCAAAATAAAATCTGGGAGGATGTGCTGTAGAAAAACAAAGTAATTTGAACTACTGAAGAATTCAGGCAGAAGGTACAGTGCCAACGGATGATCTCCAAGATTATCTCCTCAGACGTTACCGAACTTGTGGCACACTTTCGACAAGACAGTGCAGTGGGGATTTCTGGACCACTACATATGCACACTGACCATGACATTGCTCATAAAACAGGGGCTGGAAACTGAATCATTCTGTATGACATCAAGCATCCAGAATATGAACTCTACCTGAAGTGGGTAATCAGGATTGAGTAGGAGTTCGATATTCTACACATTTAAGGAAGGCATGTTTTCTGTCCACAAAACCTTCCACACTATTTCATGCTGAATACCCAGTTCAGCAGCAAACAATTGTGTATCAGTCGACAGGGAAACGGCAAAAGTGAGGAAAAAAAACTAAATTCTTTAGTCGATCGGATGAAATAAACGGAAAAAAGAGCGAAATTTGTCGATTGCTTGTAGACACCCCCCCACACACACACACACACAATTTTTGCCAATCCGTTGAAAATTCTCCAACTGTTAGGTAGATGGAAAATATTGTGAAATTCTTAAGTCAAATGTGCGGAAAAATATTTCAAAAGCATCAGTTGGTTGAGAGGAAAAATTTGACAATAGATAGTGATAAAAACTGATTTTTGCCATTTGGCTGCAAGAAAAAACTGCAAAATTCGCTGAATGTCAAAAGGAAACTATCACAAATTTCATTAATAGGTCACAGAAAATAATCTTGAATTCATCAATCAATCATGTGTGTTGGGGGGGGGGGGGGGTATCAAGAAAGTCAATTGGTCACAAAAAATTTACAAAATTCTATTGATAGTTTTAATTAATTTTTCAATTAATTTTCATCAGTGAAATTATGCTCAAAATTATTAAATATATAATACGTGATTTATCACATTACTAATTATTAATTAATCTATGTAATTACTTATTAATGAGATGTTTTATCATTGATTGTTTTTTTTCTGTTTTACTGTTATTTTGATCATACTGAGTTAGAAACTATTTGAGCCTCCCCCTAAGATTTTTAAATTGCTCAGCTACAGACAGTACATAGTAAAGGCATATGATAAGAATGTCTTTATATAAAAAAATTCAAATCAACTATATTCATGAAAATAAAATTTCTAACTAGATCAAAATTTTACCTTTTATTTACTTTCATGCAAATTAACAATTACATTTTATGTTAAAAACTAATTTGTGAGAAACATTATCATTTAATTAATTTAAGTTCATATAATTTGATCATGTAAATTAAATTATGAATAAAAGTAACATGATACAATGCTTAGCAAGAATTTAAGGGAGACGAAACTGGTCACCAAGGATGACTAGTTTCTAATAACATAGTACTTTGCTGATGTTTACTATTTTTTGAGAGTACTGGCACATTAGCACTTTCAATGTAATTTTTTTGCAGATTAAAATATATTCTTGGCAAACTAAGAATAAAAAAGTTCATTTTATAACTATTTTATACCCACCTGACTCTACTGTTAATTAAAAAAACAATAAAATGTACTTACATTAATTACACAATTCAGCAGTCCTGATAAACCTGCAGCTTCTTAATTAAGGTGGCTGGTGTCCCACAGTTGGATAAATCCTATGGAAATTTAAAAGAAGAAATTATAAATTCTGTTAAATTTAAATTTATTATATTTAAATATATAATTTCAAAACTGTTTTAAACTTCTATTCGTATAATAAAATTTTCAAAAATTTAAAGCAACAAAATATTTTTTCACAATTTTTAAAGTGCCTAGAATTGAGTTTTCACAATTTCCAATTTTTATCATATTTCCTGTTTCAAAAACATTAAAATATTTTTTGCAATTCAGTTAAAAGGCTCTTATTAATTCACATCAGAGTTGTATAATATAGACGCATGCATACACAGAAAATTTTCTGCAAAATTCGGAAATTTGTGGGAAAATATTTAGAAAAAAAAGAAATTTTTTTTAAAAAATATACCGAAAAATTAAAAATATTCCCCAATTTTATGTACACGATATATTTATTGTTTGCCAGAGGTGATTCTGTTCTGAATTTTCCGAAAATTTAAAATCGGCCATCAGTCAGAAAATTCAACCATAAAAATATCACTTAACACTAGAACCATGGAGCGGGTCAATTTGACCCGAATCGATGTTTAATTTGTCATCGCGCCAAAAATAGTAATTGGAAAAACATTTCCTGTTCTGACTTAATATTTTAAGGTAAGCAACGACTTATCAAATGTAAAAACGCATAATATAAATAAATTCCCAATTATAACCATTTATACCTAGAACCGCGAAGCGGGTCAATTTGACCCGTTATAGGTTTTTTCGCATAAATGAGGAAAAAGATGCATTTTCTCAGAAGTAACGACATATGAGGGACTCACAAACATAGTAAACAAAGTCCATTTTGAAAAAACAATCTACGCGCATTTAGAAGGTGAATAAAATCAGTTTTATCCACTCCCACAGTGAACCAAGTCTATTTTCACATACTTTCTCATATATGTCATCTAGTTACAGAATTGGTTTACTGTGGGAGTAGATAAAACAGATTTTATTCACCTTCTAAATGGGCTATCTTACTTTTTTTCAAAGTGGGAACTTGTCTTACAATGGTTGTGAGTCCCACATATATCCTCAGTGTAAAGGAGTATTCGAATGCAATGGAAATTTACAACAGATAAGAATTCTTGAAGTTAGTTTTATCCTGCATTTATTGTAAGTATAGATAAGATGTCACGAAATCGTAAGCTTACAATACCAAAAGACAAATTTCTTGAAATAATGGGAACCTTATAAGTTCGATATAAAATCAAACCGATCAAGTCATCTAAAGACAGACAAATTTGACACGATTTCTGATATCTGTAATCATGCCACTGAAAACTAATTATACACCATGACTTATAAAACTTGCAAAGGCATTGAAATCCAAAAACAGCAACTTTGTAGGAACTGTAAAACCTTCGTGAAAAGAAATACGAGTTCTCTGCAAAAATGTCAAAATCAAAATATCAGGCGACTATTGTACTAACCCATACTGATTACCAGAAAAAAGCATATAAATATGTTTTGTTGATGAACAGTACATTGCATTCAAAGATTGGTTTTAGATAATTCTAAAAAATGCAGTTGATTACTGCAAAGCAACTATATTCGGTGTAGATGTGATTTATCAGATTGACCAGGATGTATACTGTCAAGACTGTTTCACATAGGTGGGCGGTGCATGTATTTTATAATATTTTGATTCTTGCAGCTGTCAAAGCTTGGGTTCTATACAAAGTCGTAACTAGACATTCTATTTGTAGACGGTAATTTATTCAGGACTTTGTTGAATAATTAGGAGAAAAGTGTGTTCTCTGTAGGTGAAAAAAATGTGTCATTTGGGTGAGAAGCAACCACTGAAAACGACGGAAAACCTCAAACTTAGTGTAAACGAGCCCGGTGTCACACTTCAAAATGTGAAATTAAAACTGACGATATTTTTATATAATATAATGCACCCATTTGTGGTAAACATATAAAATTTATTGCTAAGTTTTGCATGCGATGCACACAATAAATTGGATTAAACAAATCTGTTAAACTAGTAATTAACTCGTATATCTATTTTTTATGTATCTTTATTATTAGAAATTATGTCTAAACTTATTTTAATGAGATAATCTATTTTCTGTTAAAGTTATGAAGTCTACGTTTATTTTTGGGTAAAGTATATGTTATACTTAAGAAACTACAATGTGGAAGAAATCACTTTCTAAAATAACTGGTAATCTGAGCTGATTTTTTATATCAAATGTAATGTAAATGCATGGAAAAATCTATTAAATATAATGTAAACGTATTGAAAAATCGATTATTATATGAAAATATACTATTTTAGTTAATTAAGATACATTTATGCATATTTATATATTTTTTCTATCTTGCGTCAAACTGACCCGCTCCGCGGTTCTAGGTATACCGAAAGTACCGCGGTTCTAGTGTTAAAAATATTACGAATTTTTACAAATCATCTCCCGGAAAAAAAAAAAAAAAAAAAAAAAAAAAAAAAATCGTCAATTGTTCACAGAAAAAATATCTATTTCATCAAAGCATCGTGCAAAAAACACAAATTTCATCAAAGGACTGCAGAAAAAACACTAATTTCCGCAAAGGATCGTAAAAATATAAAAAAGAATTTCATCAAGGAATCATAGAAAAAATGCAATTTCGTTAATGTGCAGGGGGAAACAACACATTTTATACAAGCATAGTGAAAACAACTCGAATTTCGTCAAAAGATGGGGGGGGGGGGGAATCTTTTGTAGAAGAATTGTGTGAAAAAACTAATTTTGTCAAAGGATTGCAAAAAAGAATACGGATTTCGTCAAAGTGCTGCGGGAAATGCAAGAATTTCATCAAAGACTTGCAGAAAAATACAAATTCCTCAAAGGAGTGCAAGAAAAAAAAATAATTTTTCAAAAACATAGCGGAAAAAGCCTGAATTCTGTCAAAAGATTGTGAAAAAAAAATCCAATTTTCATAAAAGAATAGAGGAAAAAACTAATTTTGTCAAAGCTCTGCAAAAAAATATGAATTTCATCAAAGGATCGCAAGAAAAAATTGAAATTTTGTCAAATGAATGGGGAAAAAACGAGAATTTCGTCAAAGGACCGCGGTAAAAACTCACTGGCTTCAACACATTGAGTGCCACGATGACCGACACTGAAGCGCTGAAAACTTACAATGTTTAAAGTAATTTTTAAGAAAGTATAATCCTATAATAAATAAAAGGTAGGTAAATTTTAAATATTTGTTCAGTAATTATTTAAAACAATGTATAGTTTTTCAGTTTTGTATCATATTTTAGACGTCAGCCATCAGTGAATGATTAGTTTTAAGCGGAAAGTTTGCTGTCAGTCACCAGTGGCTAACGTGGCGCTTAACGTGTTAATGATGATACCCATGAATGGAACTCTCTTTACAAAATGCAATTCAGTTGTTTCAGAAGCAATGCCACATTATTTCTGTGAACAGAGTGACTGGCATTTTGAGCAAAGAGGTCACAATATAAAAGATTGGGCTGTTTGTAAATTCATTGACAAAATAATTGATAAGAATTCCCCTTCGGACCATGGATTTTTAGCTTTATTTTTTTTTAACCAAAATAATTATTCTTTAATATTAATATTTAATTTAAATGGTAATTATTTTAATGCACCCTGCCCATTTTGGATGTGCGAAATTTTGTCGTCGGCATATTCCAATTAACAAATTTTAACAATAGGTCGCAAAAAAATTCGAAATTCTGAAACTGGTCTTTGGATCTGAAATTCTAGAATTGATTGCGGGAAAATATCGTAAAATTAGTCTATCGATCGTAAAAAAAAAAAAAAATGTTGCAAAATTCACCAGTCTGTCGGAAAAAACAAACTGTTTCAGCCAGACGCGAGAAAAAATCGTGAATTTCTTTAATCTAATGCATGAAAAACTAAAAAAAAAAAATCTCCAATCGCTCGCAGGGGAAAAATTGCGAAATCTGTCGATCGTTCACAGAAAAAAAAAAAAAAAAAAAAAAAAAAAAAAAAATTGCGTAAATCGTTTACGTTAGCATTGAAAAAAAAAAAAAAAAAAACGCGAGTTCTGCCAGTAAGCCCTGGAAATTACCCAATCGGTCTCAAGAATAAAACCCTCAAAATGTAGCAGGAAAATATTGCCAATTATGTTAATCGATCATAGGAAAACAATTACGAAATTCTCCAGTAGGTCACTCGGGAGAAACCTCGAAAATAGTTGGCTGGTGGCGGGAAAACTCCACAAAATTCGATAAACATTTGCTAGAAAATAACACGAAAATCATCAATCAGTCGCAAGAAAAGAAATTAAAAATTCACGAAATTTGTTAATCAATCGCAAGGAAAAAAATTGCGAAATTTGTACACAGAGTGGAAAAAAACTTCGGAAATTAGTCAATCAGTCCAAAAAATAAAACCTACAAAAAATCGCTGATAGGTAGCTGGAAACTATCGGCAATTATGTTAATCAACTGCGGGGAAATAGCCGCAAAAATCAGCGATCAAACGCGGGGAGCCTCTTCGAAATTCTTCAATGAATCTAAAAAAAAATCCCTCAAAATGTCCCAATAAGTTGCTGGAAAATATCACAAAAATCGTCAATCGATTGCAAGAAAAAAAAAAAATTCATCCATCGGTCAGTGGGAAAAACGCAAATTTCGTCAAAAGATTGCATAAAAAGTATCATGAACTTCGTCAAGATTGCACAAACAAACATAGCTAATTTTGTTGATCGGCCGCGAAAGAATATCGCCCATTTGATAAATCAGTTGAAAAAAGAATCAACAATCAAGCGAAGCAAAAAACATTAATTTCAGGGGGGGGGGGGGGGGGGGGAGGAAGAAATCATGAAAAAAACCACGAATTTTATAAAACGATCATGGAAAAAATTGAAGATAGATATATTTTGGATAACTGATTGGTCATTAAAGCAGAATCGATTGGATTTGTAGAATATATGTGGTTGTAGTATTGTTTCTGATATCAAATCAATTATTACATTACACAGATTAAAAATCTGATCGAAAAAAATAATTGAGTTTTTGAGAAAGTAGTCTATGAGAATACCTTGCAAACAAAAATTCAACTGTTCCTTTTACATAAAAATCTAAATTCCAATATATAACTAAATCTGGAATGATTCAGAATTTAAAAAAAAAGAAAAAAAAAAAAAAAGAGCCGAGAAAAAATAATTTATGTTTCAAAATACCAGAAAAAAAAAATCCCTGTGTATTCCAGATTTTTTTGGAATTTTTCAAAATTCCCTGCATTTTCCCTGTTTTTTGAGGGTAATTTAAAATTCCCTGTGTTTTCCCAGTTTTCCAGGTGGCATGGCAACCCTGTAAATTTTCTGAAACGTTACAGCAGAGGGGAAGGTCAGGGGAGATCTCCTCCCGGCACTAATTATGGGTTTTTTCTGTGCCCTTAGAAAATATTTGCGGTTTTGCATCGGTCTTTCGACAAAATTTGTGGGTTTTATTCGCAATCCTTTGGCGAAATTAGATTTTTTCTGCAATCCTTTAACGAAGTTTGTGTTTTTTCCGCGGTCCTTTGACAAAAGTTCACGTTTTTTCCGTGATCCTTTGACAAAAGTTCACGTTTTTTCCGCGATCCTTTGACAAAAGTTCACGTTTTTACCGCGATCCTTTGACAAAAGTTCACGTTTTTTCCGCGATCCTTTGACAAAAGTTCACGTTTTTTCCGCGATCCTTTGACAAAAGTTCACGTTTTTTCCGCGATCCTTTGACAAAAGTTCACGTTTTTTCCGCGATCCTTTGACAAAAGTTCACGTTTTTTCCGCGATCCTTTGACAAAAGTTCACGTTTTTTTCCGCGATCCTTTGACAAAAATTCACGCCTTTACTGCAATCTTTTGATGAAATTAGTGTTCCCCCCCACATCATTTGATGAAAGTAGTGTTTTTTCTGCAATCTTTCGATAAAATTTGTGCTTTTTCCGTGATCTTTCGGTGAAATTTGCACCTTTTCCGTGATCTTTCGGTGAAGTTTGAGCTTTTTCCGTGATCTTTTGGTGAAGTTTGCGCTTTTTCCGTGATCTTTCGGTGAAGTTTGCGCTTTTTCCGTGATCTTTCGGTGAAGTTTGCGCTTTTTCCGTGATCTTTCGGTGAAGTTTGCACTTTTTCCGTGATCTTTCGGTGAAGTTTGCGCTTTTTCCGTGATCTTTCGGTGAAGTTTGCGCTTTTTCCGTGATCTTTCGGTGAAGTTCGCGCTTTTTGCGTGATCTTTCGGTGAAGTTCGTGCTTTTTGCGTGATCTTTCGATGAAGTTCGTGCTTTTTGCGTGATCTTTCGATGAAGTTCGTGCTTTTTGCGTGATCTTTCGATGAAGTTCGTGCTTTTTGCGTGATCTTTCGATGAAGTTCGTGCTTTTTGCGTGATCTTTCGATGAAGTTCGTGCTTTTTGCGTGATCTTTCGATGAAGTTCGTGCTTTTTGCGTGATCTTTCGATGAAGTTCGTGCTTTTTGCGTGATCTTTCGATGAAGTTCGTGCTTTTTGCGTGATCTTTCGATGAAGTTCGTGCTTTTTGCGTGATCTTTCGATGAAGTTCGTGCTTTTTGCGTGATCTTTCGATGAAGTTCGTGCTTTTTGCGTGATCTTTCGATGAAGTTCGTGCTTTTTGCGTGATTTTTCGATGAAGTTCGTGCTTTTTGCGTGATCTTTCGATGAAGTTCGTGCTTTTTGCGTGATCTTTCGATGAAATTCGTGCTTTTTGCATGATCTTTCGATGAAATTCGTGCTTTTCCATGATCTTTCGATGAAATTCGTGCTTTTTCCATGATCTTTCGATGAAATTCGTGAAATAGTAACCCAACACCAGTTCGATTTAGCATTAGCCAAAGCCACAGTAAGGGTTATGCAGACGGTGTCAAATGACCATGTGCCAATGTAATAGGTGATTCTCTATATTGTCAACTAATCAGTAAGTCTGGAAAAAGAAATTCTAGAATACGGAAAATACACAAATTTCGTCAAAGGATCGCGGAAAGAATGCAGATTTTATCGAAGGATGGTTAAAAAAGGGAGATTTTCATCAAAAGATCGTGGAAAATAGGCGAATTTCGTCAAAAGATGGCGAAAACGAGAATTTCGTCAAATGATCGGGGAAAAAACGTTAATTTGGACAAATGATCGAGTAAAAACGCAAATTCTGTTAGAGGATTGCGGAAGAAATGCGAATTTTGTCAAAAGATCGCGGAAGAAATGCAAATTTCATCGAAAAATCATGGGAAAAAGCTAATTTCGCGCAAAGATCGCTAAAAAAACATGCATTTCGCTAAAAGATCGTGAAAAAACACTTATATCGTCAAAAGATCGTGGAGAAAAGGCGTATTTTTTTCAAAGAATCGGCAAAAAACGAGAATTTCGTCAAAAGATCCCGAAAAAAACGCGAACATCGTCTGAAGATCGCAAAAAAAAAAAAAACACTAACGTCATCGAAAGATCGCGAACATCATTGAAAGATTGCGAAAAAATGTGAACATCATTGAAAGATCACAATAAAAAAAGGCAGACATCGTCGAAAGGTAGCGAAAAAAAACGCTAACATCGTCGAAAGATTGCGAAAAAACGCACAAAATTTCGTACAAAAGCATCGAGGGAAAAAAAGTGAATTCCGTCAAAAAATCACGGAAAAATTTGCTGCAACATTGATGTTTTCACGAGATTTTTTTACAGCTGAGTGGCAGGTTAAATATTCGTTAGCCATGTTTTGAGTGAAAGAATGTTAAATTTTGAATTGCACAACTAGCTAAGATTGCTAAATAAAACATTGTATAAGAGTTACTTATAGTATTTGCATGAATTACTCAAATTTGATTTTCTAAGAATTTCAATCTGCTCCAATAACAGCTTTTATTGCTAAAAAATTAGATTTTTGCTGCTACAAAATTAGATTTTTGCTGATTCAAAGTGGCTTTAGTGCACTTTCATCCCTGTATTATCACATCTATATATAATTTTTGATATTATCACATTGTATCAATCTTTTCAAAAATTTTAGAAAATGGTGTTCATATGTTATTTCTACTGTTATTCTGTTTTCTAACTTCACAGAAATTTTGACAAATTTTACGAAAGATTTTTCAGATAGTGATGTTAAAAATTTTTAGGACAAAGGTAAATTATTTAAAAAAGTACTTTCCTTTTATGTTAATTGCAAATACTGGAGGGGGGGAGAGTGCATCAGCGATTTGAAAGAAGGCGTTTGTCCTTAAGTTCTGCAGACTGTTTTTAAAGTTTCTACTTGTGTTGCAGACTGCAGAAAAAAATTCTGTTGCTGGGTAAGGCGTAAGAGGACATACTTGCATTTTTTTTCTTTTCTAGGGGCCAAACTGCATTTCATGGTTACAATTTTATGTTACACCATATTTTCTCATCTCTTTTTGTAACCATGTTCAGGGATATGTTTAGGAAAATTTTAGGTCCTTTAAAGGACCCTTCACAAAATAATTTATCTTAAAACAGGACCATTCACAAAATTTTTTATCCCCAAAAAGGACCCTTCACAAAAGATTTTATCTCAAAACAGGACCCTTCACAAAATTATTTGTCTCTTAAATAGACCTTTCACAGAATTTTTTCACCTTCAAATTGAACTTTTTTCAAATTTAGTCATTTAGAAATAAAATCTGGCCTGCAAGTAAGCAGTTGAACTCACCAAAGAGCATATTACTTAGCTTTTTATATATGAAGGATGGAACATGAAGACATCGATAATTTAAAATTCACAAAATTATGACTAGAATTTTCACAAAAATAAGAAAAACTTCACAATTTCACAAAAACAGGACCCTGTGAGAAAAGTCTGGACAGAACCCTGATGTTAACAATATCCTTTCCATCTTTATATGTTAAGCAGCGGTAGAATTCGCAAAAAAAAGTCACTGGTCCCAAGGACCAGTAAACATCAGAGTTTACTGGTCCGCACACATCGTCACTGGCCCGCTGCATAAAATTCTACTAAGTACCTTTATACCTTTGAGTGACACCCTTCCCCTCCTCCTCCTAGAACATAAACCAAACTTTAGTTATCCAAAATTTTCGGCAGCATAATAAAATATAAAATTATGATTTGCTAAAAATTAAACAGTACATAAACAAAAACTATAAAATTATTAATTATGTATTTTATTTTCGACTATTTATTTCAACTGACTAAGTTTTACTGCATTTTTTTATATATTTATTTTTTTAAATAAAATAAAATTCAGTGATTGGTGTTTGGTTTCGGTTTTCTCAGGGACGGGGAAAATTACATTTACCTGTCAGAGAGGGAAAAAAGTTACTGGCCCTGCGGCAGGGTTGGCAGGTTTTTGACGGTTTAAACTGTGGTTTAAACCGTCATGTCAAAAACCCCTTGTCAAAAACCTCAAATACTACAGTGATCTGTAAAATTTCACATTAAATGTCACACATTAGATGTAATATTTAAAATTCCCTATTACTGTAATTAGTTTTAGTAATAATTACAGGGTTGGCAGGTTTTTGACATGTGTCAGTTTATGTCGGGTTTAAACCATAGTTTAAACCTTCATGTCAAAAACCTCAAATACTAAATTGATCTGTAAAAATTCAAATTAAATGTCACACATGACAACATTACATGTAATATTTTAAATTCACTCTTACTGTACATTAGTAATTAGTACATAGTAAAGTATTATTGTTAAGTACAACTTTTTAACAGGGTAAAATTTTTAAATTTTTTTTGTAAAATTGTGTTTTTCTAAAAAGTAGACATTAAGCTCACCTGAGCTGTACATTTTTTCTCTTACTTAAAATCATTTTAATTTCTCTTACTTTTGAGAGCTTAAAGCATTAGCTAGCTTTTTTTATGGGAAAAAAAAAAAACTTAGAAAAGTGCAGATTTTTTTGTATATATAACAAGGTAATATGCATCGATGTTATTCCAGTCTAGGCAATAACCATTCCATTCAAAATTGAAATTGGATTATTAATTTTAAACATTTACAAAATAAGAGAAGAAATTAAAAAAAAAAAAAGCTTAAAGTCAAAATCTTTTTAAAACATGCTTTCTTTCAATATATAAAAATGTTTTCGATTTTAAAACTGAACAAAATTGGCCAATCATCTAAAAGGAAATTCCTTTAAGCCCATATTGAAAAAGTGCATAATAGAAGGCATCAAATCATGAAACCATACCATTGTTTGGCTTATACTTTGCATCCCAACCATCAGGAGCAAGGGTTGACTGCTGTATCAGTTGATTCAGCTCGCACTTGAGCTTCAGATAAAATTTATGGATCCTTACCCATACTGATTGTGTATGAAGCTAAACAATCCCCTTTCCCGTCTTCTTATTTCAGTGCTATAGAGAGGACTCCATTGCTTGGTGGAAAGGTATCATTAAATGCAACAGCTTTTTGAGTCTGCTTCAAAACTTGCTCATCTAGCAATGCTTTTGCTATCAAGTCCTACTAGCTCAGCATCAATTAAGAGACAAACTATTTTCTAATACTTCATACACTCTAAACTCAAAAATCTTTTGGGTGTAAATAGATATGTGAAACACATGGTGTGCTGTAGCATGCTGCAGGGTAAAATTGCTTCGGATTATTTAATCGTACAAAATTATTTTCTTCTGTTTGAAAAGTCCAAAAAAAAATATTTTATTGCAAATAATATTTTTTAAATTATTAAATTTCAATAAAAGATCACATAAATCATTGACTTATTTAATGTTTACCTATTGTTAAAATGTTTTAGTGTGTTACATGTATTTGGCAGTTTTCGACGGTTTAAACCAGTTTATGACAGTTTAAACCAGTTTTTGACGCTTGTCATGTCAAAAACCACTTTTTGACGTCAAAAACCCAACCCTGCCTGCGGACCACTAAATTTTTTAAATTAGTGGTCCGATTGAATTTTTAGTGGTCTCGGACCAGCGGACCACCAAGGATTTCGAACGCTGTTAAGGGCGAGGGGGAGGCTTACATATTAAACACATTATCTCTGTGTTAATCATTTAAACAAAATAAAAACTTATGAAAGTGTAAAACATGATTGAACAACATTTGGATTCTAGAAAAATGTTTAACTTATTTTTTCTTTTTATATAAAGCTAATATACATACAAAACAGATTGTTAAACAATTATGTCCATAGAAAGAAAATTTAAACTTTTACATACAATCAGAGATAAGCCTAGTTTAGAAAATATCTTGTGACTGAAAGTGCATTAGAAAATAAAAAAATAGCAAACAAATTAACCTTTGGTAGAGGTGGGGAAATGCATCACTTTACTTGTCACTGGCGAGTGAATTTTCGGACAGGGTGAGTGAATTTTTAATAGTCTTTGAAAACTGCAAACTATAGAGATACGCAAAAACTTTTTCTTAGTATTAGCTACATTTTTCAAATTTCCTAATTACTGTTATGCAAACATGGTACTAAGTTCTATTTTATATTAAACTTTCCTCTCTTGTTTATATTTGTTAATTTTACAGGAAAAAAATATATGAAAATGCAGGTACCATATTGTATGGAAGAAACGCCGCGGCATTTAAGAGTTTAAAAGTTGATTTTTTTCTAAGTGCGGTGTTTACGATTTTTTTTAAATACCAACAGAGTTTCCTTAATTTAAAAAATCATAAAAATATTTAAAATTGGATTTAAATATTTTAAATAAAGCTTCAGACATCTTAAGATATTAAAAACGAGGCATCCTACACTACTCAGAAAACTTTGATTAAAGTTAGGTCAATGTGACGCTGTCGACAAAAGTGGCGTTCCGATGGATGCAGCGTTTACAACAGGTGCGGGGATTACGACATTTTTAAGGTTATTCAGGCCAATTTGAGGAGTGCGGCATTTCTTCCACAAAATACGGCATCAACTATTTTTGAGTTGCATAAATTTTATCATAAAAAATTTCAACTGTATGTTGCATTTTACTGGCTGGGGAAATAAATCCTTGGCTGATAAGATTTTCTAGAAATTAACCACCACTGACCTTTGGATATAGTGTGGCATTATACTTTTTTTGGAAGAGGGGTATAGCAATAAAATTTAATATTCTTGATACTAGTGATGCAACGAATAGTGGTTTGGCCAAATAACCGAATACCAATTATTCAGCCTAGGTATGCAATTTTAATTTTTTTAAACATTTCATTCTGAAAAAATATTCGGCTATGTTCGGCCTAAAAATTACTTCATTAATATAATTCGGCCAACAAGTATATATATATATATATATATATAAACAGGTGCATTGGGAGGGTTTAAAAGAGCTGCCGGGTGCAAAAAAGAAATAAAGGCTGCAGGGTATTGTGCCCTGCTAAAGCGGCTTAGAGTTAACACTACCCATGTAACTAAATCATGGCTAAGTCTTGCCAACAAAGTTTGATTATTTAGAAGAGGAAACTTATTTAGTAATAATAATAGTGAACAAATTATTAGAATATTCTGTTTTTGCACTATATTAATTTATGATACATAACAAATTTAATCATTAAACTATTGTTTTGTTTCTACAAATTATTTTTTAATCAAATATTAGTCTTACATCAGTTTTAAAGATGACATTTTTATTTGTTAAAAATTAAATTTTGATCTACTTTAATTTGACATCTATATTGTCAGAGTACATAGTCAAAATTTAACTAACAGCAGAATACTCTATTGGCCTCTACATAAAAATAGCTGTATTTAATATTCAGAGGCAGTTTATCCATTAGTATATACAAACAAGGAACTTATCTAAAGCACATAATCAGAAGCAATTTTAAATCATTTAATATGTGTACTGAAAAGCATAAATATATACCTAAATAAGCCATAAAATTGTTATACGACAAAAATAATTGTTTTTTTCCCTACCCCAATTGGTTTCTGTTTATAACATTTGGTAAAATATCAGTTTAAGATTTAGTTATTTATGTCAAGGACCGTATAAAAAAATTACCGTTCAGTTTAATTTTCATTAACATTTGGCAAACCTCACTTCAAGCCAGAGTTGCATCAAGATTTCTTGAAAAATACCAGGGTCTCCCCCCTCCTCATAAAAAAACAAACAGAAAAGTAGTGTTAAGCCTAATGGTTACTTTTAATTTAAGTTGTGTAGGATCAAATTTGCAGCCAATATTTCATTTTAGCAAATGTGGCTTAATGAAAATTTAATTGCAATAAATATTTGAAAGACTAAACAATGTTTTTTTTTTTTTTAAGTTCTGGTATTTAGACTAATTCACTATTAAATTACATTCTCCAACAATGTACAATGTTCATACTCTAAATAAAATTCTGTGGCTTTTACAGGTTTTCCCAGATCATATTTTCTACAATTCCCGGACCACAATTCACGACATTTTTAGAAATATATATGAATTACAATTCTAGATTTTAATGATTAAAATTTATACAGCAAAAGATAATACACGTTCATGCATTAATAAGAATAAAATGTAAACTTGCCTCTTAAATGAAAATAAATCATAAAATTGAACATCTATATCATTTCATACTTAAAAAATGATAAATTAGAAACAAACATGTCATTTACTGATATTGTTTTAGAAGCAGTGTTTTGAGTGTTTCAATTTTTTGTGTTTAAAAACATTTTAATTTCAGCTACAGCTTCCCCCCCCCCCTTTTTTTTTTGCATGCTTCATAATTTCTTTTGCAGAGGTATCGGCTACCTGGCAAGAAATTTATATTAGCTAAAACATCTTTATTTTAAAAATATTTAGCGAAAATTCAACTTGCAGGTGACAAATCAACTTTCTTTTGTAGACTGAGCTCGGAACTCATGAGAATCCTTACACATTAACAGAGAATTAAAAAAAAAATAATAATAATCCAGGATTTTTCCAGCTTTGAGAAAATTTTTTTAATTTTCTCTGACGTTTTGAGCACATGTCATTTTTTCTTGACAATCCCCAGTTTTCCAGTCACATAAGAATACTGAATCTAGTGTTTTTATTAATAAATGCACAAAGCTTTAAAAACAAAATTTAGATTTGGTTGTACTTTTTGTGGAGGGGGAGGGGGACTAAAGTATAATTATGTTAAATACAAAATTAAAAAATCTTAAAATAGTCAATTTAGAAAAATTTTGAAATTACTAAATATCCCATTTATTTTTAAGAACTTAAATAACTGGAAATTGTACAGTTTACATCCAAACCAAAACTGATGCATTTACAGGATGAATTATACAGCGGCATATTTTGAGATTAGAATATTTATCAAATTTACCTATTTTATAAGTATTGTGAAATAACAGCATATCAAAATGAAATACTTGCACCATTAATTACAGCGTTTCGGCAGATTGTAGGAAAACTTTTAGATCCCCATTATTTACAATCCTTTCTCACTTGGCGCTAAAAATCTTTGTTTTTATAAAGAAAATTAAATGTTTACAGCAAAGCAAAGAGGCATTTATAATTTAATTCCTGCAGTTTTAACTGGATTTTACATTGTTATTTTATTGTATAATATAATTAATAGTAGTTCGTGAAAGTAATTTTTTAATCTTATGCCGTTTGGTGCATATTAATTTAATCTTATTCTTTTCAAGCATTCAGACTGCTACATTTTTAATTGTAAAAATATATTACTTGAAATTAAGCTGTACAACATTTTTTTTTTGGTATTTTTGATTTTTTAAAGTTATTAAAATTGTTTTTTAAATCCAATAAACCTTATAAACGGATTTGTAACTCTAATGACGTACTTGAACAGAACATGTGTTACACTGCAAATCGCTATAAAAATCATCACATAAATTTATATACTGCATCTTTTGTTTTTACCTGTAATATTATTAATAAAGTAAGCATATCAACAGATTCTACTTATATTAATAATAAAAATGGAGAAGGTTTACATACAGCAAGTCACATTGCAGTTTTCGACAGCAGATAGAGTTTCTAAGCCTTTTCTTTCGAGATTAACATAAGCGTTATAATAAGATAAACACACTATACAAATGCAAGCAG
Organism: Maratus speciosus; assembly: GCA_963932465.1. Taxonomy (NCBI): domain Eukaryota; kingdom Metazoa; phylum Arthropoda; class Arachnida; order Araneae; family Salticidae; genus Maratus; species Maratus speciosus. The sequence continues at coordinate 433,637,837 of OZ010789.1, read as the reverse complement.
AATTTAGAGCGAAAGTGAAGGCTCCTTCAAATGCAAGCTCAGTTTTTGAAATTTTTATTCACTCGTGCTTAATGCAGTCAGGATCAAGGAAAGAGCCCCAGGATCAATATTATGCGCGAAAAATGAATATTAAAAATACATATATTAGCGCGAGAAAAAAATAGCAAAAGATTTTATCAATTGTATGTACAAAATAAGCAAAAACAGTGAGAATCTGAGCTGAATACAGGTTGTTTAACAATAATTACATATAATGAAATGTTTTTCTAACACCTTAAAAAAAAAAGGCACTAATTTTATAATACATAGAAAAACAAAATTCAATAGAAAAAATAACTCCTGAAATCATACTGATCAAATTGGCCACATAAAAAAAAAAAATAATTCCATAAAAGTAAGAAATCGCGAAATCATACTAATCAAATTGCCCATATAAAAAAATAACAAATAGAAAATTTACTCACCTTTTATGACGTTAGAAGGAATCTCATAAGCAGTTGATACCATTTTTTCAGAAATAAACAACATGCTTCAGTGTTCAGTGTTGAATTCATGAGCACGAGCACGATGCACGGACGGATTTCCCCATCTCTCGCTCTCGCGTCGCCATTGTAGTTACAGTAACAGTTAGGTTTAGAAGTTGAACCACGATACAGGTTTTTTTGGGAATTCGCTAATCGCCTTCGTTCTAAAATAACCGAAGCAATGGTGCTTTCTCTTGAAGGTCCATGGTTTATCTATCTTTCTGGTTCAAAGTTCAACCTTTATTTTTAACAGTGTACAAGTTTTCAAACTGAATTACAGAATGACATTTAATCTTGAAGTAATGTGTCAATTATTTAAATTATGGAGCCTACTTTTTGAAAGGGATGGCCATAATGTGCTGAAATTGAAATATGTAGATTTTTTATGAGTAGCTGTAACACAAAATCTTTACCTGAGAAAAAATAAGAATAATCTCCTTCATAGCTTAAGAAATATATCTATGGACATTCCATGTTTGACAATAATTTCTTAACTGAAAATTATGCATTGCAATTTAATAAATATCATTTATTCTTTACCATAGAAAAACCCTCTGTAAAACAAAAATGATTATAATAGAGAATATGATAAATGTTAGTTATTTTCACAGTAATAATGGCTTCTGGTCTACTTCATTTTGTTATAGAAATAAATCATCTTCAAAGATGAAATTAGAAAAATATCACGACACATATGTTATTTCGTAAAAGATAAATTCATAAAAGTGTCAGAAGTATTGATGATTTACGCCACACTGCAATTCAGAAGTTTAATAGTTATCACAAATTTTTTTATAATCTGAGTAATTTATCTTTTCGCAATTTCAGTTTCTTTGTAACATATAAATGCCTTCTAAAAGCTTTATGTGTATAATAATATATTGTTGTAGTTTATTTTTATAAATAACTTACCATTTGTTATAATGCGAGCAAATTTTGTGAGCGTCTATTCATGTGTTTATGTAAATTTTATTTAAAAAATTGCTCTAACGATTTTGATTAAATTTTGTATCCCATTATTTTTGAGTACGATACTCATTATACATTAGGCTATGTCACATGTTTGAGAAAATTCGATTAGTGAGCCATTTTGGGGTCAAAACTGGTCAATATATTCAATGGTAATAAAGAATGAAACAGTTATCCAGTTGCTAAACTGTTGGAAGTAAACGAATTCGTGAAGTTGGCAACAGTTCGCCAAATTTGGCAATATTTATTGATATATTGTGAAATATTCCTGACATTGGTTTGATCTGGAGAGAAAATAAACTTTCGAGATTACCAAAAGGCATTCTTGACGTCAAACGACGTATTGTCGCCAATCTTGGCGACGTTTTGCAAAAAAATTAGCTTTATAATTTCAAGAAATTTTTTATAAAAACAAAGTAGGATCCGAGATACATGATTAATCCAATCAGAGACCATTCAACGTTATCGAAAACAAAATTCCAACCAATCAGACATTTCTCAACGCATACTTGGAGCAAAATTGAGGAATTTCGCCAAATTTGGCAATGTTTTGCGATATTTTTGTGACATTTGGAGAAAAAAAAATTAGCTTTCTGAATCTGAAGAAATTTTCTAAACTGATATAAAATAAAATCCTTATAGCAATAATACAGCGAGAATTTATTGTTATATCGAATTGAACAGAACGCCACTTAATCGAGTGTATCTCTGTCTTCCCAGCTTGTTAATATTTATGTTTATGTAGGGTTAAGAAGATATATTGTTATTAAAAAATAAATTCTCATTATTTTTTTTTAATTGTAGTATCAGTGGACATAAATTTTACATTTTTATGACTTTTTTTTTTAATTGGCTGTTTATTGTAAGACGTCTTAGTGCACTAGAATTTGATTTACAATGAAAGTGGAACTCTCCGGAATTTGGAGAATGGAAGTGGAACTCTCCTGAGATTTCTTACTTCTGAAGACGGTCCTGCAATCTCACCATCACTGATTAAAGTTATTGCTGAAGTGCTTGGTTTATTAACAGTTTCAATTTTTTTTTTCACTGTCAAGCTGGCCTTTAACGCTCTCATCTCTGATGGATAACGGTCGATCAGTTACTGAGGAACATAGGAAGTCTTCATCTGTAAAAATGATCCTATTAAGTTCCCAAATTCCACTACAACGAAATCTGCTTGACTATTTTTTGGAGTGGCAGCACTAGGAAGGGCTATTTTGACAATACCTCGTATGTCGTAGATCGACACAGTGCTTCCAGGATGTGATTTCAACCATCCACATACAGCCTGATTGTAGAATTTTTTGCTAATTATGCTAGGGTAAGTAGTGACACTGTCACAACATGCCTCTTAGACTTTGTCACAACTAGCCCCGCGTTACGCCATTTTGAACTTTATTAACTAGTTTCCGAAATGTTGACATGATTAACAAATCATGAAATGAAATACATGGAATAACAGCTCAAAATATAAGGATTTAAATAATGTTAGGGACATTTACATACCTCACTATTGCTAGTACCGTTACGATTCCAACGTAGGTCGCAAAATTTACTTTTACGATAGAAAACAAATACGATATAAAAATATTTACGATAGAAAAATATTTTTATCTCGAAAACAACACAATGCTATACTTCAAAACATACGCAGAACACTGAGACAATCAACCTTTTCACTCACATGACGCGACAGGTGCTGCAACCTGTTGGCTCAGTCAGGAAGCTCGATGACACAACTTGCCCCTGGCACAACTAACCCCAGTCTCCTCTTTAATAATCACGTATAAACAGTTTAAGTTAAATAATGCTATAAAAAGTGATAAAATATCTTTATTGAGACTGACGAACGTTTGATCGCACAAACGACGACATTTTCAAAATCATTCATGATAGAAAATATTTTCACATAATTTCAAAACAATAACATAGTAAATTTTAATAATGTCACGAGATCATTCATAATGAAAAACATTGCAAACATAAAATAAAATATAAATTAATTTAGTTGTATGCGAGCATGGATTAATTTTCAGATAATTTAACAATTTGGAAATTGTTCGTCAAACGTGGCAAATGAGGTGCGTTCGTACTATAACTAGTTTTATAATTATTTTTTGCACCCCATATTGTACTGAATGTATAATTTTTTGCACTTCATAAAGTGCATAGTCTGATACATCATTAAAATGCACTTCCAATAATTTTTTCCCATTCCCGTAATGTAACGGAACACTTTTGACTGTCCCTGTAATTAAACTATACATCCGATTTTCCTAAAATTTGAAATAGCTCAACCAAATTTTGCAACAACTATATCTTTAAAATTTCAGACCATTTGGAAGGCTGTAATATCATTAAAATGCACTTGCAATAATTTTTCCCATTGGCCGTAATGTAAAGAAAAACTTTTGACTGTCCCTGTAATTAAACTATACATCCGATTTTTCTAAAATTTGAAATGGCTCGACAAAATTTTGCAACAATTATATCTTTAAAATTTCAGATCATTCGGACGGCTGTAATATCATTAAAATGCACTTGCAATAATTTTTCCCATTGGCCGTAATGTAAAGAAAAATTTTTGACTGTCCCTGTAATTAAACTCTACATCCCATTTTCCTAAAATTTGAAATGGCTCGACAAAATTTTGCAACAATTATATCTTTAAAATTTCAGATCATTCGGAAGGCTCTAATATCATTAAAATGCACTTGCAATAATTTTTACCATTGGCCGTAATGTAAAGAAAAACTTTTGACTGTCCCTGTAATTAAACTATACATCCGATTTTCATAAAATTTGAAATGGCTCGACAAAATTTTGCAACAATCATATATTTGAAATTTCAGACCATTCGGTTGGGTAGTTTTTGCTCTGTTACATGCGGACAGACGGACGGACGGACGGACTGAACGACGACTATAGGTGCTACGTATTTATATAATTACGAACGCACCCAAAAACAATAACGTGGTAAACAATTTCACGACACATCATGCGTACTGAAAAACACTGCAAAACACAAAATAGAAATAAAATTAATTTGGATATTTTCGAGCATGGATTAATTTTTACTATTGTTACTAAAATTACACAGCATCTCTTATCTTTTTCACAGTATGTACCCCTAAGCAGTTAAATAACGAAATAAGTAAAATATATGATATTGCAAGAAATAATGGATACAAAGGAAGGACCATAGAAAAATTAATTAAGAACTTGAAGAATAAGAATAAAAGAAATTTCAATTCTCAAAATTCCATGTTATCCACTTTACAATATTCCCCTGATTTCTTCGAACGTTTGAAATATAAACTCAATAAATTCCATATATCCCTAATCGCAAAACCTTACATGAAATTAAAAAAATATAGTATGCAAGAGAACAGATCCAATTGAATCAAACCAGTTATTAAGAGTATACGAAATACCTTTCAAAAAAACACATGGGACAGTGCAGTTTTATATAGGTATGACAAGCAGAAAACTTAAAACTAGAATCAAAGAACATATAGCAGACGTCAAATACAAAAGGAGAACTATAGTTTTGGTAAGATTATGCAGCGAAGAACCTTTACAGATCGATTTTTAAAATAGCAGGTTAATTTATCCATCAAGGTTTTATTTAAAATCCATAATCCGTGAATCAATAGAGATATTTTTAAGCAATGAGAATATTCGTAATGATTCAGTGTCCCTTGATGTACCTAAAATTTGGAAAGAGATGCTATGTAATTTTAATAAAAATAGTAAAAATTAATCCACGCTCGCAAACAGCCAAGTTAATTTTATTTTTATTTTATGTTTTGCAATGTTTTTCATTATGCATGATGTCTCGTGGCAATATTTAGTAAGTTATTGTTTTAAATTATGTGAAAATATTTTCTATTATGAATGATTTTGAAAATGACGCCGTTTGTGTGATGAAACGTTCGTCAATTTTAATAAAGATATTTTATCACTTTTTATAGCATTTTTTAACTTAATATGACAAATGAAGATTAAATATGCTCTACTTTTATTGTCAGTACCGAATTAAGTTCATCATAAACAGATTAGGATAGTATTAAAAAATGTGTTATACAGAATAGCTATATTTGATATTATTTAGGTTCCATATCTCTTTGAACTTTCTTGGTATATCCTATCCATTTGCATTTTTCTAGTATATAAAGTTATATCCAACCCTACGTTGTATAGTTTTTTACAAAGTCTTAGTATTCTTCCAGAAAAGGTTTTTTTTTTATAATATAATTACAAATTCATATATTTATTCTACGGAACCCTTTAAGCCCGAGTAATACTCGCACTTGACCGTTTATTTACTTATGTTAAAAAACTCTCCACATTTCAAACGGTTTCGCAATGATTCAAATTGAATTTGACATTAGGAATTCCAAATTTAAACTTGCTTAATTCCTAAAGTACTTGACCTAATGATTTGCCCTTTTTTTATCCAGAGGCAAATTTTACCGGAATATCTATAAATTATGACAAAATTAGCTGTCAGCTTTGAAGGGTAAGGCTTCGGTACAATTTCTGTATGCAAGACTCTTTCAGAAAATTTTAAGTATAGTATTATAATTAGTTAAGGTGTGTGTGTGTGTGTGGGGGGGGGGGGGTCCGGAACACATTTTCAAAAAATTTTTATTTATTGAGTTAAAAATTTGAAATTCTTTTTGATGGTTAACCATATTATTTGTAAACAAAATCGCATGATAACACTTCTCATATTTTTTTTTAATTAAAAATTTAAATTTCGATTTTTTTTTTTAAATTTAAAATTTAAATTTTGTTGAAAAAGTGGAGTAGTCTAAAATCGTTATAACTCGAAATATTATTTATAGAAATTCATTTTTTTTATTTAAATAAACAGAAATATAAAAGTTTTAATTTAGATTCAACATTTAAAAAAATACTAATTAAAAAAAATTTAAAATATTTAAAGTAAAAATTAGAAAGCAAATGATGTCACTTAAAAAAAAATCATATTTTCAAAAGTATTATATGTTTCTTAATTTGCTGAATCTAAATTAAAGTAAATCTATTGAAAAACACATGTTCCAAGTTTGAACCCTTTATCTGTAACGGTTCTTGATTTAAAAGAATTTAAATATTGATGGTGAAAAATGGAGGTGAAAAAACTCATCATGAAGAAAAACGCAATTTCACAAGACGTCGTTTCCTTGACAACAATAGCTTGAAAGATAGATTTTGAAAAGAAACCAAAAATGAAAAAATTAATATGTCATGTTCTAATTACGATAGAAACATGATTTAAATGTCATTTTAAGCAGAAAATGGCAAAAAAAAATTAATCCAATATATATATTTTTTTAATTTGAAGATTTTTATGTCCCGGACCCCCTTAATGTTATTTTTTATTTAATCGATTAGAACTAATGGAAATTTTACACGATGATTTTTCTCAGAGTTAGCTTTTTTTTTTTTTCATCTCTCTCTCCCTTATTATTATTATCGCTACATATTTTTAGGATAAATATAGCCTTTGAATGATATGTCTTAATATCATAAAATAATTCCTTAAAAATTTCTGATAATTCTGAAGTATTTACATTACGAAAATCGTGTTTATTATTCCGTACATAAAAAGAACTTGCATGAATACTAGATTACAGATTTAGAATGCGATTTAAATGGAAATAGGCTTCAATAAGTACGTTAAATTGTTTTGATGCTTTGGTGCATTTTAAGTGAAATGGTGGGATTGAGTTTTAATGGAAGAATATTTTATTCAGAATTATAGAACGAGGTGTAATTCTTTCGGATCTGTCAAATACTAGTTTTTCGACATTAAGTTGTTTTACGAAAGCGCAAGATAATTCAGTTTTATTTTTTGTTTTTGACAATAATGATGGTTACGAAAATTGATAAGTTGGATAACCCTCAAAATTGAAAAAGCTCAGTTTAATACTGCAAAATAATACGATTATTAACTTAATTTAATAAGTGATTTTATAGCATTAAAATATTTTTTTATAAATCTCGGTATTAAATCAAACTATTATGGCCAATATCGGAAATCACGCAGTTGCTTTAAAATACCTGTTATTTTACTTTGGATATGTATTGAAATGGTAATATCTCAACGATGTAATCTTAATCATTTGGGCTAATTTATATATGCTCACATTTTTGAGTTTCAGATTTAGGTTAACATGGGATGTATTTCTTTTATTTCTTATAATATTAGCATATATTTTAAAAAATGTAATAATAAAATAAAACATAAAATGTCTAGATTTATAAAATTTTATTTTAATTTCAAGCATTAAAATACTGTTTTAGTTTGTTAGTGTCAAAATCTATATATATATTTCTCTTGCGTGGCGCTAAAATAGGGACGAATTTGTAGCTTGCCATTTGGCAACAACCGAAGTAACACAATTAATTTGCCTTATTACATTTCACCAATCAGAAGAGTGATTTCACTACTTACACTCGCGTCATGTTTAAAAGAAAAATTTCAATGGTTTTCATAAAATGTAAACATATTAAACCGATTCCGTTTAATTATGCACTAATCGCGTAATAGCAGAACACAGATTATTTATTGAAAAATAATATTAAGTAATTTGTGTAAATAAAATGACAGTGAATAATCATTCATAGTAAGCAATATGGAAAACGAAATGTTTCCGATGAAGATAATGACGTCATTCGGAAAACAAAAGATGCATTTTCATCCATGAATTAAAATATTTTACTATAACTGTGTCAGTGATAACGCCATACTCCTAATCCTTATTCCTGAACATAAATAGACTATACTCTTGATGTTTATTTAAAGAATTTTGGAATACACAAAATAAAATATTTCTGAAAATGACATAATTTCAAATTAATTAAAATGAATATTTAATGAAACTTAGGAACTTTAAAAGAATTGCTTAAATGACTCTCTAATCTCGGAAGTGATGAATAGTTCTGATGGTGAAAATTATGTCATATTTGAAAGAAAGGATTCAGTCTCATATGGACTCTAAAAGTATCCTGGCACGCGGTAGAATTGTTTCAAACAAACTATCGATTTCATGCAAAAGTATTCAATAGTGTGAAGGAGTTACCTCCCGGAAAATAGTGCAGCAACAGCCAGGAAATGCACAGGAATGGTTCGTTAGGAACTCCCAACGATGTCATGAGCTTTAGAGTTTATATAAAACTGAAATATTTTAGTACGATTTTGTCAATATGACGTCATATTCACTGGCCATTACATCTAATTCAGCAAATTAAAATTCAGAGCAGGATGGGTGTTTAAACACAGTCGTTTAAACACACGACCTTTTGGCAGATGTAACAATAGCAATGGCCATTGGTTCGTTTTACGGTCACGTGATGCATTCAGAAAATCACCTTTTTGATCAAACGTTTCTTTTAGACACGTCAGAAAACGTGTTCTTTACGTTTCGTTAACTTGTCAAGTATCTGAGAGATATTGTATTTTTCACGTCGAATGAACTTTAGATACTGTTTGTTGACTTATGCTGAATTATCTTAGTATCAAGTAGTGTTTTCCAAGAGTTTTTCGAAATAAATTTAAGTCGTGCTGAATATTATATGCAATGAGTTTTAAATTAATTGTGTTCCAAGGTAAGATGAGGGGTTCATCTTCCGGTCCCGGGCCCTTTTCAGGCCCATTTGTCGACGCAAGGAACCACCCGTGAAGCAAGCCCCGCGACGCGTCCCGAAGGTCGCCGCCAGACAAGCTCCAACAGAGCGGAACCCCACGCAAACTCCGGCCAAACCGACACCGCTGCCCAGCGCACACGGTGACGGCTATTCCCAAGAAGAGACGAACGGCCGCTACGACAGTCCTCACCACCCAGCTAGAAAAACCAAGTGGTCCCTAAACTTGGTTACTCGAGCCGGTAGACCCCGCAAGCCATCGCAGGAACCAGACGCCTATAAAGACGCTGGGCCCACGGACTGAACCGAGGCTTCCTGACCCGAATTTAATTTACGGACAGGCCCCCAAGATCAGATACCATTTTCCGGCAGAGACATTTTTGTGGGCCAGCCGATAGGAAAGTTAATGAGGAGCCCCTAGCTTGAAAACCAGGGAGGACGGGGAAAATCCCTCCGGCCGTAAAGCGACCCAGCTCCTGGCTTTTCGCCCAAACCACCCGGCTCAACCGACCGAACCCCTCGCGGATCGCGCCGGGAGCCAGTTGGCCCAGACTAGGTGCCGTTAGCGACCCCAGGCGGGCACGGAAAGCTCCACCTAGACGGAATAGACTCCGCCTCGCTAGGGGGTCGGACGGAACGGAGTCCCGCCAGCCCCCACCGACTCGACTCCATCCTAGGACAGAGAAGCCAGCGGAGGCCGACAGAAGCCCGCCCGCCACTACCTTACCTCACGGCCGTCGAGGGTACCCAGGCCCGAAGGCCCCTGACCCCGTGCAGTGACCGACCGCTACCTTTGTTAGTGCGTTCGAAAATTAGGTGGAGACACCTCTAGGTCCTCATCACCAGGCGAGGCAAGCTCCGGTACCGCATAGACACGGAGGACCTAGATCGGACCAAGAGTTCACCCAAGGCACGATGAGCCGCCGCGTTACCGGCGAGCCTCCGGCCCGTTTCCCTGCGGGAGTAGTGTTCGATGGTGGACCTGCCGGCCGACCCCCTCCCATGGGGCACGGCACGACGTGGAGCAACCAGAACCATACTGGCCTCCCCACGCGACCGCTCCTTGGTCAACGGGGGCACCGCCAAACCCCACCACCCTTAGGGTCGGCTCCCAACTGCTCCAGCTGAGGTCCTCGGAGGGATGAGCCACCCAAGTCATAAAGTAACCTGGGCGCTGTCCGAAACCCTCGCCCTTCGGTTGCTCCGGGAGTCCCTGCATGGCGTTCCCGCGAGCCCCGTCGTCACTAGCGAGCACCGAGAACTTTCCACTACTAAGCCCTCACTCATACTTCAGGCTCCCTCTTAGTCAATAGGTGGATGGGGTCCTATCGCCTTAGCTATCCTTTGCCCAGAGTCACCACCCGGTCACCGCCGGCTCTGGGATCAGACTATGGAGTGTCGCTACCCGGCTTGCCCAGAGAACCCGGGTGCCGGAGGTGGTTACGTAAACATCCAAACCGCTCCCACCTATGCACGACCTCCGCTAACCGTGGCCACCGTGCTCAACGCCTGTCGGAGATGAGCCTCTCGAGGAGGTGGCGAATCGTCCCCATCCGGCCCCCTCGCATTCGTACACAACGAACCCTGCCGAGCTTCCGGTCACCTCCCCCACTCAAGGGGTCGGGCCGGAACCACCCGGAGGGGCGGCCACTGTGTTCCAAGGTAAGATTTTTCAATCAATTATTTTACATTTCGCAAATTGGTACATTTCATAATGTTAAAATGATTTATGCCTATTGGTAGCACCAACTGCAATGCATTTTTAATTGTGATTTCAACGAAGTTTTCAATTACTATTTTTTTACCTTACATTTTTTTAAAATTTTCATAAGTTAAAAGGATTTATGATAGCACTCATTTTGGCTAGAGTTGCTGCAAAAAGCAGCGAGCAAGCGAAGCGAGCTAAGAACGCGTAGCAGTCCCAATGGGAATTGTGCCGCAATTCACGGGGGTTGGCGAGCGTTTGAGAGGAGGGGGCAGAGCCCCCAAGTATAATCTAAATACATAAGTTTATATAAATTGATGACAGTATATATAATATGAATATAAAAATTTAGATACTTTTTTTTTGTTTAGGTATGTAAAATAATTTTCAATTTTGCAAATGTAAAGTCGTGGAGAAAAACGTAAACACCTACTCACTCTGAACTAATATAAGAAAGTTACTGGTACCAATCGATTGAAAAAAAAGTCTACTTTTAAATGATCTATATAAAATTTGATTAAGCCGCCATCTACAAATCGAAAACATACCAATTTTTTTTTTTATGCCAACACCCAATTTTGACACACTATTTTAAATATTTGGTTCAAATTATGCCTAGAAACGTAATTTCTAGTCATTTGAATGATAAGTTTGTGAATTATAAACATTCAAAATTTAGAGCTCCTAATGTTAAATTACATTTTTACATTTTTATTAATAAATCCTTTAATAATTATCCTAATTCGATAATTTTGTGTGTAATTTTGTTTGTTGTGTGAAAAAACCAAACATAAATACACTGAATTTGTAAGTAAAAAAAAATTCGATGTGAATTATGAATTATGAAATTCATATTCGAAATAAATATGAATTTCAATCAATATATATATATTTTTTTGATAGATTTATATTTATTATATATGGCTTTATACATATTCTCAATTTCAAATTTTTCTTTCAAGTAGTTTTCGAATTATCATTAATAAACGTCAAAATGATGGTTTAAGGGATGTAGAAAAAAACCACAATTTGAAAAAAATATATTTTACCCATTTTATTGAAATATTTGGGCTGCTAATATTCGAAACATATTAAGCCAGTGAAATGGTCTATTGGCGCGACATAATACATTAGTAGAAGTAACACAATCATTTTGTAGCATTTCAACATTGCAGTACAAACTTCAATTTGGATACAGTCCCTAAAACATGCTCATTTTAAAATAATTAATTTCTCAGAAACTAATAGCAAAAGATGAAAGAAAAGTGAATTTTACTTTAAATTATTATATTACATTAATATCTTTTTTTTTTTCCTTTTAAGCAGAAAGTTTTTTTTTTTTTTTTCGAAAAACCAAAATTATAATTTATCTTTTTTGTTCACATTCATCAGGTTTTACTTAACATTTGTTAATATACTCTTTAATTTAAATTATCTTGGTTCATTTATGTAAGGATTTAAATTTATAATAGATGTTTCACTTACTTCCTGATGAACTAGAATCTATACTAATATTATAAAGTAGTAAAGTTTGTGTGCTTATTTGTAAGGGGTAATGTCTGGAACTACCGAACCGATGTGAAAAGTAATAGCGGCAGACTGATGGCGATAGTTCCTGTTCAAACATAGTCTTCATTTTATGATGGTGCCACTACCACCAGAGGGATCGTAGACGTTAGATTAGAAGCTTGGGATTTGACATTATGTTTAAGATGTAAAGATGAAGAGATGTTAAGATGACTTTTGAGATGTAATTGCGTGGCTTTCAGCGAACGGTTTCTAAAAATTTCAAAATTTCAATGGAAAACTTGTAATGAGCGTATTAAATGAGCGTAAAAGCTTCAAAATACATATTTTCTAAATTATCATTTATTTAGTAATAGTTTTAGTTCTTCTTATTAATTTAGATCTCATTTTCGCCTAATGCTGTGTAATAATGAAGTTTATCCAAACTGTGGCTTATTTAGTAATTTTTGAATTACTCCTAACTGCATCATTGCTTACAATAAAAATTAGACATACAAACATAATTTGGCATATTTCAACTATCTCGGGAGAAAAGCCGTGGATTTTGCGAGGTAAGTATAAAATCGCACGAACTTGAAAGGTGAGGAAAGCAGTGTCATAAATATTCTATTACTCGACCTTATACATAGATTAATATATTTTAACATTTTTTTTTTCCTATTCATATTCCAGCAAAAACGTTTGCATGCCTACATCAATGTTATTGGCGAAGACGTTCTTCCGTATGCAGAGAGTAAAATAAAATGTTTCAGTACATATCAGTAAAACGAAATTAATAAATATAAATAAAATGGAATTAAATACTTTTTGTAAATACATAAATTACTTTCAGATATGTGAATTTAAGAATTTTTTTTTTTGCTCATAATAAAATATATTTGTCAGGCACACTCAGCTAAATAATGTTTTATCGAAAATTATGTGAATTTTGGTAAGGCAATATCAAATCCCCTTTACGTTATTTGGCTTTCGAAATAACTAACATTGTTATAACTTTATCCCAGTTTCCATTTCAATTTAAAAGTCAATAGTGCATCAAAATAGTTGCGGAATTGAAAACTTTTAATTTGGATCGAAAAGGAATGTCTTAAAGATAAAATGTCAATCGTTTAATGTATAAAGTGGGTTCATTTGTGGTTATTTCAATAACTGAATGTCTATGTCATATTACTGGATAATATTAATATTTTAAAAGTGTATCATAAACGTAAAAAAAAAAAAAAATCATTAACGTTATGTGTAATGAAGTTATGGCGATTAACTACGTAATTAAAATCATTTAATATGTTTGGTATGTAAAAAGAAAAATGAAAGAATTAAGGAATGACAAAATTGCGCTATAGACATAGAATAAATCTAAAACTAAAAACTTTTCGTTCTGAATTCGAATACGAAATCAAGAACACTGTCAAACATTATGCCTTTATAAACTAATAAAATTTAAACCATTATCTTTTGCTTTGGATATAATACTCTCAAATTCTTTAACATTCCTTTTATAAATCAAACAGTAACTACATTAGATCATAGTATTTCACACATATCAATACAAATTTAATGTATAAATGATGATATTTATTATATAAGAAAATCATTTCCTCTGCATGTATTGTACAACATATCGCAAGAAAGTTGAGAAATCTAAAAAATATAATATTTCACAAAAGAAGTAAAGGAAATATTGATTGTTTCTATTGTAGCATACAATTATAGGACTTAGCTCTGCAAAGCAGTTTAAAAGTGTCTACAATAGGGACCAGTATACCTTTAACAGTCGCAGAACATGCAAAATTTGTCATTAGTTTAACATTTTTTCAATAAAAAAGATAATTTCTCTAGAAGTATAAAAATTCAGTGTATCTTTATGTGATATTTAACTACTAAAAAAAACAAAAAAAAAAAAAACAAAAAAAAAAAAAACAATTTGGTAATAATGTATCGAAATAAAATTTAAGGGATCAGTTTTAAACTTCTATTTAAAATTTTTATGCTCTTTAAAATTTCATTTGGAGCACGATATCTCATCTAAATTTTAAAGAATTTGCATAAGCTTTATCTTAAATTATAGAATTAGCAAAAACTTTATCTTAATGGGGTCCGGGACACATTTTCAAAAAATTTTTATTTATTGAGTTAAAAATTTGAAATTTTTTGTGATGGTTAACCATATTATTTGTAAACAAAATCGCATGATAAAACTTCTCATAATTTAAAAAAAAAATTTTAATTTAAATTTGTTAAAAAAGTGGGGTAGATTAAAACCGTTATAACTCAAAATATTATTTATAGAATTTCATTTTTTTTCATTTAAATAAACATATAACAGAAATATATAAGTTTTAAATTAGATTAAGCATTTAAAAAAATATTAATTTACAAAAATTAAAAATATTTAAAGTAAAAGTTAGAAAAATTGATGTAACTTTTAAAAAAAATCATATTTTCAAAAGAAATATATGTTTTTTAATTTGCTGAATCTAAATTAAAGTAAAGCTACTGAAAAAGACCTGTTCCAAGCTTGAACCATTTATCGGTAACGGTTCGCGATTTATAAGAATTTAAATATGAGTAATGGTGAAAAAACCCATCATGAAAAAAAAACGCAATTTCACAAGACGTCGTTTCCTTGACAACCATAGCTTGATAGGTAGATTTTGAAAACAAACCAAAACGAAAAATTTAATATTTCCAGTTCTAATTAAGATAGAAACATGATGTAAACATCATTTTAAGCAGAAAATGGCAAAAAAAGTTTTAATCTAATAATTGTTTTTGAAAATTTGAAGATTTTCGTGTTCCGGACCCCCTTAAATTAAAGACACCCTTAAAGATACCCTTAAACCCCCTTAAATACCCTGCGCTATAATTTGAACTAAAACTTTTGTAAACGGTTAATTAGATAAAGAGTAATTAACTTTTAATTACATAAGCCAGAATTTTTTACATACATTTAGTCTTATGATTTTTTTTTTTCGTAATGAACACTGCTTTAGAATTCTAGTTTATTTTCATGTCTACATTTTCGTAATATCTTAGTAAATAATTATAGCACAGTTAACATATTGGTATAAATTTATTCAGAGTACAATTACCTTTCTAAAAGATATAAAAGTCTAAAACACGATTTTTTGATCATTTTAACCCTTTAACGGTCACATTAAGTTACGGTATAAAAATCCAAATCGCTTATTGGCACCACTTTTTAGGTGCGCTCATAATTATATAAATAAATAGCACCTATAGTCGTTGTTCAGTCCGTCCGTCTGTCTGTCTCTCCGTCCGTTCGTCCGCATATAACAGAGCAAAAACTATCCAACCGAATGGGCTGTAATTTTAAGTATATAGTTGTTGCAAAATTTTGTCGAGTCATTTCAAATTTTATGAAAATTGGATGTGTAGTTTAATTACAGGGGCAATCAAAAGTTTTCCTTATATTACGGCCAATGGACAAAAAATATTTCAAGTGTATTTTAATGCTGTTACAGCCTTTCGAGAATGAAATTTATATGCACTTTTCAAGAGCACTAAAATATACATTCAGTACAATATGCGGTGCAAAAAAAATATTCATAAAACTAGTTATCGTAAGAAAGTACCTCATTTGCCACGTTTTACGTACAATTTACAACTTTTTTTAACAAGAAATATTCACCTTAATTAACGATAGGAGAAATGATTCCATAATAAATCCAATTATACCTACTATTTTATAAAATTATAACCCGTGGGAACCAAACAATCAAAATAAAAGACAGCCCGTGAATATCACGGGGGAGAGAATTAAGGGTTTAAAGGAGTACTTTCCTCTTAAAAATGAAGACGTAACAGATGTTGGAGGATTAAGTAAATTTATCACCATACAAAATTTTTGCCACTTCGTTGATGGCAAATGAACATATAGCGTAATCTGCCGTTTTTCCGAATAACTGCACTTATAAACATTACACCTGTAGCACGAACTACCTAACATATATGGAGCCTAATAGTAGAATAATACGCAAAATGAATTTTTTGGAGTTATGTCACTTTTCTATTGGATATGAGATATTTATTCTTAGTAACAACTACACATGGGATTAATAATAAATGCTTAAAATTAGAGTTTAGTATATTTATACAAAGGTTTTTTCTTTTCAAGAAATTTTAACGTAAATAACAAAAAAAAAAAAAAAGGATTTTTATCGATAAATTCAAAATGATAAATTGCAAATAATTACTATAATTAAAAATTAAAGTGTTTTATAAATAGTTTTGAATTTTAAATCAGTTATAATGATGACAAATAACTTTCAAATCAAAAATCATAAACATTTTATTTTTATGTGTCATTATTTGTCATCTTTATTGGCCTTAAACTGTGTCTTTATAATATTAAATATTTTTGTGAACAGTTATCATAACTGAACCGAAAAAAATATTTTTTTCAGACCTACCTATTTTACAATACGCAGTTACTTAAAAAATAACATGGAATACAATTTGGATTCAGATAAGAACTATTAATTATGTCTCTCACTTAAATAAAATAGTAAAAGACAGTTTTGGAATATTATTATATATTTAAAATATATACATATATATATATATATTAAGTATATTAATCAGAACATATATTAAAAAAATAAATGCTTTTCACAAAAATAATAAAGCAACAATTATAATAGTATCAATGCATGAAACAGATTTGAAATGCATAGTTTATTAAAAATAATAATAATAATACTAGTTTTCAAATACACCCATGTTTAGCAATTGCGATTAAATATCCGTGCTTAATCCAAATCAATAACGAATATATTTAAACAGTTAAAATGTTTGTAACATATTTTTTCTCGTTTTAAACAACTAAAACTGAAAAATCACAATATCTTTTTTAGGTATTCCACAATAATAGAATTTACAGGCTACTTTTCTACCGGTAATGTGATAAATAGTGTAATAAATTTCTTAAAGTGAAATTAGTCCTTTTATGTTTTAGAAAATAAAACAATTTGTTCGAAAAGTGGCTTCAATAGAAAAAGTTATTTAAGGTTTTTCGTTCTCCAACACACAATTGATTTTCTGGAAACACGATCTATGATTTAAAAAATAGTATTCTTACTATTCTATATAGCTCTATATTCTATATCTATATTAATTGCATTGTAAACTTGTGTGTTTTATAACAAAATTAATTCTTAAAGAAAACATATTTCATAGGTGATATTATTGAACAATGTATAAAACTCTCTAAACCTAAAAATGTATTTTATTGTATGTGTTAATATAGGTTATTGAGTATTAAATTCATAGCACAATTCCTTATTATGTTTTAATCGCAATGAGCTTCATATATTTATCAATTGCATATGCATATCTGCATTTTCAAAACTATATTAAGTAAAACTTTATTATTCATTTAAAATAAAATAACACTTTTCAAGAACATTTAAAAAAATATCTACATATAATAAACAAACGTTTAAATTTAGAAATCAAAATTAAGAAAAGCGCTTCTTTAAGAAATGCCTTTTATATCAAACATTTATAGCTTGCTTATTCAAAGTAATTGAGAATTAAAATTGTTTATTTTAAACATAATCTGTTAAATATAATTATTTAATTATGAATTAGTTACTGCCTGCAGGATTTACAATAAAGGATATTTTTTATGTCAATCTGTAAAGCTGTTAATAGTAGAAAAATTTTGAAATTATGTTTCTTCAGAAACATAATTTTTCGAACACTTTGCATTCTAACTTTGTCGCAAATCATCATATAACTATATGGTGCAGACTAATTGATAAATAATAACGTGAATTGCTATTTTTAAATTTTGATTAAGGGATCAGCTACATATAGAAATTTTATAAAACATTTAAAATTCTCATGTGGAACACCCAATTTTGACGTTCTATTTGTTTCCTTTATTAAGTTTTACCTTCGGTATAAAACGAGAAGTCGGTTAATTAGTTTAAGAAGCATGAAGTTTAACGTTTGAAATTCCTAATGTTAAATTCATTTTTAATCGTAGCAAAAGAGATAATACTGGCAGCATTGTAATCATAAAACATATAATTGTTTAGAGAAATGAGCTGTATATCTGTATAGCTTCTTACACCTGTTAAAAAATTCAGATGTTACAATTGATATTTATTTTCAAAATATATTTTGTCTCCGAATTTCCATGTATTCTATTCATCCAGAAAACACTATTCCGGAGAGTTCCATTTTCATTGTAAATCAAATTCTAGTGCACTAAGACGTCTTACAATAAACAGCCAATTAAAAAAAAAAAGTCATAAAAATGTAAAATTTATGTCCACTGATACTTCAGTTTAAAAAAATAATGAGAATTTATTATTTTTAATAACAATATATCTTCTTAACCCTACATAAACATAAATATTAACAAACTGGGAAGACAGAGATACACTCGATTAAGTGGCGTTCTGTTCAATTCGATATAACAATAAATTCTCGCTGTATTATTGCTATAAAGGATTTTATTTTATAACAGTTTAGAAAATTTCTTCAGATTCAGAAAGCTAATTTTTTTTCTCCAAATGTCACAAAAATATCGCAAAACATTGCCAAATTTGGCGAAATTCCTTCATTTTGCTCCAAGCATGCGTTGAGAAAGGTCTGATTGGTTGGAATTTTGTTTTCGATAATGTTGAATGTCTCTGATTGAATTAATCATGTATGTCGGATCCTACTTTGTTTTTATAGAAAATTTCTTGAAATTATAAAGCTAATTTTTTTGCAAAACGTCGCCAAGATTGGCGACAATACGACGTTTGACGCCAAAAATGCCTTTTGGTAATCTCGAAAGTTGATTTTCTCTCCAAATTACGCCAATGTCAAGAATATTTCACAATATGTCAATAAATATTGCCAAATTTGGCGAACTGTTGCCAACTTCACGAATTCGTTTACTTCCAACAGTTTAGAAACTGAACAACTCTTTCATTCTTTATTACCATTGAATATATTGACCAGTTTTGACCCCAAAATGGCTCACTAATCGAATTTTCTCAAACATGTGACATAGCTTAATGTATAATGAGTATCGTACTCAAAAATAATGAGATACAAAATTTAATCAAAATCGTTAGAGCAATTTTTTAAATAAAAATTACATAAACACATGAATAGACGCTCACAAAATTTGCTCCTATTATAACATATGGTAAGTTATTTATAAAAATAAACTACAACAATATATTATTATACTCATAAAGCTTTTAGAAGGCATTTATATGTTACAAAGAAACTGAAACTGCAAAAAGATAAATTACTCAGATTATAAAAAAAATTGTGATAACTATTAAACTTCTGAATTGCAGTGTGGCGTAAATCATCAATACTACTGACACTTTTATGAATTTATCTTTTACGAAATAACATATGTGTCCTGATATTTTTCTAATTACATCTTTGAAGATGATTTATTTCTACAACAAAATGAAGTAGACCAGAAGCCATTATTACTGTGAAAATAACTAACATTTATCATATTCTCTATTATAATCATTTTTGTTTTACAAAGGGTTTTTCCATGGTAAATAATAAATGATATTTATTAAATTGCAATGCATAATTTTCTGTTAAGAAATTATTGTCAAACATGGACTGTCCATAGATATATTGCTTAAGCTATGAAGGAGATTATTCTTATTTTTTCTCAAATAAACATTTTGTGTTACTGTTACTGATAAAATCTGTAATATTTCAATTTAAACACATTATGACCATCACTTTCAAAAAGTAGGCAAAATAATTTAAATAATTGACACATTACTTCAAGATTAAACGCGATTCTCTAATTTAGTTTAAAATTTTGTAATATAGGACTATATGATTACATACTTGACTCATGACACATACCTATATACATATGGGCAAATTTGTTTATATTAGAAGAAATCCCGTTTGTTTTAACATCGTTCCGCGCAGTTGAAAACAACACACATTCTTTTCAAAACTTTTTCATACCGCGTCTCATGAATAACTTATGCACTAAATATATATATATATATATATATTACAAGCGAGTTTAATGACGAGAAATGAGGGTAATGCTGTTTAGTGCGGCCATCTATCGTAATATTATTTAAATACCTATAATACGGCGTGTGGCTATTAAATACCGAGAATAACGCTATTGCAGAAGAACTGCGCATCCGCCAAATTCCTACGAACAATAGTTGTGCGGTGCAAAGCTTCCTGTATCGATTGCTGCCTTTGAATTAGTTGTATTCCAATTAGCCTTGCCGTGACTTCATTTGTTCTGGACCCTGTTTTAGTGTTTTGCCGGTAAAATGTTGAATGTTTTAAAAGAGCAAGGAATTAATGTGAAATTTCTTTTTAAACTTGGAAAATCCGCTACTGAAACTAATCATTTGTTAAGATAAGTACACGGCATTGAATATTTTAGTCAGGGGAAATGTACATTTTACCTTGCAAAAGGTCAGGTAGAACACTTTTTTCCTGACTTGTTTATAATAATGCAAACAGGGAAAAACTAAGTTTTCTAACAAAATTTCTTACGGCCAAATTTTCTGTGGCCAAAAACAATAAAATTTTTGGAGCTTTTTTGATTTTTTTTTAAATATCTCGAGACCCGTTGTCGTAGCATATTATTTGTCAGTTAAAATATTAAAGAAGATAAAATTCTCTACAACTTTCATATTTACAACTTTTTTATACACTCAGTAGCAAGCGCAGTACGCCATTTCTAAAATGAGAGAATTATTTCAATTTTCTTAAAAACCGTGAAAAATGTAGTTTTGCGCCGATTATGAAAATGTTCCCGCGGATTTAATCGTGTATGTCGACTTCTAAAAATTGGTAGCAGTAAATTATCTATTATTTGCACTTTTACGTCTTTATTTTCATCTCAAAAGCCATTTTATATTCAATAAATTTGTATAATTTTAAAAGTAGATCAGGGTGTAGATGAGTGAGACAATTTTCATATTTAGACAGTAACTTTAAAAGTATACAATGTTAACTTCAAAGCATTGTTTAAAAGAATACTTCAATATTTAGTAACTTATTGGCATGAAGAATAAATTCGTATTTAATTTTAATAATTTTTAAAGTTTTATAAAGCATACAAATTTGTCCAGGTATCAATGGGATAGGTATGAAAATTTGCGAAAAACATATTTTATTCCAGAATACAATAGTATATATTTTCTTACCAATTATTGATAAAATATGTTTTAGTTTTACTCTTTTAAAGACAGCAAACATTGGATTGTAGTTCCATGTAAAAGGGGGGACTCAAAAAATAAATAAAATTTTTACCATATAAAATAGCTACAATAAAAATGACAACAGATTATTTCATTAACTAATGCTATGCATTTATCTCTTGTAAAATTTAAAAATTCTGTCAATAAAATATATGAGATCACTTCCTTCATAAAAATGTTTAAAAGATTAGTTTTAAAAAATATATGTCAATTTTTTTTCCACTTATAACAATTCATAAAATAAGAGATTATATCATTTTAGCATACACAAATATACGAAACTTTAAGATATCTATTAATTGCTTTAAAGTTCAAACACAAAAACTTACTTTGGTTGTTGAAAAATATACGTTGTGGAATATTCTAATCTTCTGTAATATGTACTGTTATGAAACTATATCTGTTTAATGATCTCAGTGATACCATTTATCAAGTAAAATAGCAATTTATTTATGATTGTAGACCATATAAATATGTTTGTTTTCGCATTGATCACCTGTTCCATTCAACTCCACTTTTCCAACACAATAAAGGAAGGTAACCAATATGACTGCATAAGCTATATGAAAAAATGTATTTTAATAAAAATTGTCTACAGACTATTTAACATTTTTTTTTCGCTTTGATAGTACTGTTGTAGAATTATTAGCATCCCGTTTCAAAGGAATATCCTTATCCTGAATAAAATCATCTGGATCATCTAGAGGTATAAAGCCTGATACTTCCCATTTATTAGCATTTTCCCGCACTTTCACTAGTATTGCCATAGTGTCCTCTTTATCTTCATCATCATCTGGCAAAAATTAATAACATTTCCGCAATTGATTCTGCAACAATTTTTGCAAATCATGCACCGCAACTCTTTTTACACGAACAAGAAATTATTTGTAGCAACGATTGATGTGCTGGATCTTTAATTGTCTCAATGGGTATAAGCCTATGATTGATGTTCACTCAACCCCATTTCTCTGGGGTTTTTGTTTGTTTCCTAACCGGGTTTGGATTTGACAGTAGCATCGAAGTCAATGATGTGAGACTATTAAATTGCAAGCAATAAATCTTTTTAAAAAAACGCTTTCATAGATTTAACATTAGCGTTTCAGTTTCTTCGCGTGACTAGGGTAGTTTCACGTGAAAACATTTGCACTCTAATATTAAACCTATGGGAGCATTCTTTTCAGACAGGGCTCGCAGCGTTCCTAAAATTTTCGCACTTTGCTACCACTAAATTAAAACGATAATATTTATTGCATACCTCTGTTATAGATGTTAAAGGAATCTATCTCAAAAAATTCTTATTTAAAATACTGGTAACAAAGTTCGAAAATTTTAGGAACGGTGCGAACCCTGTTTTCAGAATTCTTGCTTGAATTTCAATATTTAACTTTTTTCTTTTATCATATGATACCTAAGGTCGATATCTAACGTTGTGTATTTTTAATTTTTGGAATTAGATTGCATTTTTTTATGAGGATACTTTAAATTTCAGAACGGGACCAAGCAGTTTTCCAAAAATGAAAGTGTGGAAATATTTAAAAAAAAAAAATCCACCAAACCTGGAAAAAGTACACAAGCACAGCATTAGACATAGATCTCAGGTATCCCATGAAAAAGATACTTAAAAGTAATAAAATAAAAGCTAGATATTTGTCAAGAAAGCTGACATATGTTTAATATTACCATGCGAATGTCTTCGTGTGACTAATTTAGTCTCACAATTCTATAAATGTGACATTAAACGTCTCAATACTACAGCAACCATAAAATCTTTGAAAATTAAATCTGAATATACAGAATCTGGTCTTTAAAGAAAAAAAAATATATATTTCAAGAAGAAGAATATGGACAATTATACCAGCTAAGATAGAAACCTGTTTAAAGGGAATATATTTCGGTTCCTTTCGCTTCGGTTTTCACGGTTTTAATGAATCAATATTTGACAAAGCTGATTACATAATTCAGCATTACGTATTTAAAGATTACTCACTTAAAATTTTCATTAGAGATTTATTAATATTTTCGTGGTAAATTTTCTTTTTAAGGGGGGAGGGCCAAAATACATGTTCGTCACGGGTTCAAAAAAGGATAGTTCTGGATCTGAAACAGATAATTTACTGCTACTAATATATAGAAGATGACATACTCGATTACGTTCGTGGAAATATATGACTAATCGGGAAGAACTACGTTTTCACGGTTTTTAAGAAAATTTTAAAAATTATCCTATTTTGAAATGGCGTACTGCGCTTGCTGCTGAGTGTATAAAAAAGTTGTAGAGAATTTTATCCTCTTTAACATTGCAACTGACAAATTATATGCTACAGCAACAGGTCTCGAGATATTGAAAAAAATCAAAAAAGGTCACAAAATTTTCTTGTTTTTTGGGTACGGAAAATTTAGCCTTAAGAAATTTTGTTAGAAAACTTGGTTTTTCCATGTTGGTATCATTATAAACAAGTTAGAAAAAATCTTCTACACGACCTTTTGCAAGGTAACCCCCTTTTTTGTATATTTACTCTGGACTGTTTATCACTTGCGCGGAATTTTGATTAGTTTAAGCATTTCCAAGATAGACAAAAAGACATAGGAGATGATGTTTCGCCCGGATCGCCAATCCACGTCAACAACGGAGAAAATGTTCGATACTCATGGAATTGTGTACCTTCACTGAGGTCCTGAAGGTCAAACTATTAAACAACATTACTCCTTGATGTCTTTTCTCAACACCCTGAAAAAATGCGAAAACAATGATCCAAATAGTGGAAGAACGAGACATGAGTAGTTCATCAGGCCAACGCACCGGCTCACACGGAATTTTCTGTCAAGACGTTTCTAGCCAAGTGTAACATCCCGTTGTTGAACCATTCACCTTATTCGACTTATATGGCATAATGTGACTTTTAACTCTTCCCCAAAGTAAGTCCGCAAAGAATTATATTTCAGAAAGAATTATATTAGAATTATAAAATCAGAAAGAATTTATAAATTCAGAAAGAATTATATTCGAAAGAATTATATCATTCAAAAGAATTATATTCGTTTGCGCTGTGAAAGGAAAAATGGTCCGCGTCATGAAATATGTCTCAGAAAAACATTCCAGCACTGCTTCAAACAATGAAATTTCACAAGGAGCGTTGTAGGGATAAAGAATATATACTGAGGAGGGATACTAATTAAATATGTATAAATTTAAAATAAAACATTTTACAACATTTGTCTCGTTATTTCATATCCACAACTCGTATAGCCGTTACAGTCTTTTTAATTGTTTCAACATTTTGATTTATTTCATTTTTTAAATTTATGAACTTTAGAGTCATGGATAGATAGAGAAACAGAGACAAAGACAATAGATGGTGAAAGGTACCTAGCAATGCATATCTGCATTCAAGATCCCTTTATAAGTTGAAAAGCTTTAAAAACTAAAAAAAAAAAAAAAATTAAGAAAACTACCTATCGGAGTATTGTTTGTTATCCTAAGGTTTCCTGGTATCCTATGTTAAGGTTTTTCGTAGAATAAATCTTTATGACAGAATATTAACAAAAAATGCATCAACTGATTGGTAAAAAAATAAAATAAATAAAAATAAAATAAAATGCACTTCTACTATTTTTGGTGAAATTTAATTTTCATCTTAAAATTATAAAATCATATAAAATATTATAATAAAATTATTATTGTAATATTTTATTATATTAAATATTATAATAAAATTATTATTGTAATATTTTATTATATTAAATATTATAATAAAATTAAGTAAAATCTTATATTATTATAAAATTACTTTTCTCTGACTTCTGTTTAATTAATAAATACTATATTTTAAAATTAATATAAATATTATTTGATTTTGTATGGATTTTTTAAGTTTGATTTCCCGTATTGGAAGAGTAGTCTGTAAATGGTTAAATAAATTGTGTTACATATTATTACTTTCACATTATTTTCGGATTACTTTTCTATCAATTTACATCTATGTAAATGTTTTGTAAAAAATTAATAATTTTGTTGTGTTTTTGATATATTTCAAAGTTATTTTTACAATATTATTACAAAGTTGAATAATAAATACTGTGATATTTGCAAGCATTACCTACAGTTATACAAACCCTGACAATGAATTAACGCAAAGTTACTAATTCAAACTTAATAATATATAACATTTTATAGATCGTAATCGTAAGCATGAAACGTTTGTTTAATGGTCAATTTTCACTCATGTAACACGAGTTCTCACCGATTTTCGACTAACCTTAGAAATTTGGCAAATCATCAGAGTGACACGATAGCGAACCCTTAAATGCCGGGTGTTTCTTTTCGGCAACATACCCAATTTAGGCTCTAAAATACTATTAGAATAATATTGAAGCTATAATGCCTAATGTTGCCAATAAAATACATTCTGAAAATATTATTAAATCGATTTTCAATATGTAGATAGCAACACTTGTGCTGTTTAAGAATAAAGATAGATTTATTTTTTCAATTGTTGCTACTTGTTCCTTTTCTTTTGTTTGGAAGCATGCGAAATACCCTATTTTATTCTGCAGTGAGGAAGTAAAATTTATTTCTTATGATAATTTCTAAAATTCTTGTTTGCTTAATATTATAGAATTTTATCAAGGAAAATTATTTTTTCAATTAAAGACCAGTATTGCCGATTAGTAACAAATTGTTTTTTAGCCGTAAACCATACTTAAAACAAAATATGATCTTTTTAAGTATTTTCCCCATGATTTATTTAAAAAATGAAAGCCAAAAAACATTATTACAATGATTTTTGAAAAATCATGCATTTAAGGGTTAAAACAACATGACCAACACCTTCGCCGTGAAACATTGATTGTAAAATCATTCTTTAAACTTCCTAATGTTCCCTTTTTCTCGTTTTCAATATGTGTATACCTTGTTTTTATTTTTAGACCAATTATTGTTCTAAACTGATTTATCTGTTTTAGTACATAATATAACGCTATATGGCTTACCATAAAACGAATTTCTATGTTTTGATCTTCATTTGGAAAATATTCGAATTCATTAACCACTAACAGAGTACTCAGGCTTTGAAGCATGATGCGTAGTTAAATTAATGTTATGAGTTTTCCTTCCATATTTTTTAATTTTAACTTTTATTGAAAGTGTAATCCTCGAAATTTCTGTTGTAAGTAACCAAGCTGCAGTTGAATAAAAGGCATACTGCTCAATTATGTATAGTAATAATTTAGTTCGATATCATACTGACGGAAATCCAGGATCATGCACATGCAACAACAATTGGCTATTTGCAGATTCTACATCGGAAACTAGAGTAAATATATATTTTTCAAATTTTGAACTTTTTGTTTGAGAGGTGCTTTATTTTACTTTCAGGTATATGAATCGAGTTGTTTATACCTTTTACACTATGCCTTATAGAGACCTCTTGCGTTTTTGGAAACCGTCAAAATGGTTGCTTTTTCCCCAAAAAAATATTAACATCCAGTTCATATTAATTGTATGAATTTATTTTTAAAATGACAATCTTGCTGTTACCATTTAAATAATAATTTTTCTTGAAACAGCAAAGCTTATGTGATTCAAAGTAGTGTTTTGGAATATCAAATACATTCAAGTATCAGTTTTTTTTTAAAATTCTTTTCCACGATGCGGTCACAATACTATATCCCCAAAACTTCACAATATCGCTGCAAATGACCTGCCTACTGCCCACAGAATATTGCGACGGATAGGAGAAAGAAGGGCATAATGCAGAAAACAAACGCGGGTGCGAACTTCATTCTTCAATGTTTTGCACAAATTATTTGCTGATTTACAATTGAAAAGCGTTGTCTAATTTTGTAAGTTTTCTTTTTGTTCTCAACAGAGATCGCCTGACTCTTTTGTTGACTGCGTTTAAAACTTCACTCTCATCAACAAAATGAAGCCATCAAAGCATGGATGGCTCGTCTTAAATCGATAGTTAAGTCTTAATCTTCATTAAAAAGACATTCGAATTCCTTAACCCTTTCCGGCGCGGTGTCCTTAAAAAAGGACACCTAATTTTAATTCCAAAACTTTCAAACGGCACAAAGAATATTTAAGTAAAATTTTCCTATTATAATGTACATGAAAATAAAAAAGTTCGTATTTTCTAATAAATTTGTTTATAAATTGTGGTGTAAGTCCATTATTTCATCAGTTCATAAACAGAATTACTCCGCGCCGGTAAGGTAAGGGTTAACCGCTCACTTAGAACGAATACTTCAAAATATCTTTCGTATAATTGATATTATGACTTTTCTTTAAAGAAATATTAGTCAATTTAATTTTTTGTGAGAGACTTTTGATTTGAAGGTGTCGTTGAAATTAACTTCAACTCATTAAACTTCAGCTCAATAATAGCTCAACGTCATGTTCATATCAACAGTACTAATTTTTGCCAGTGCAATATTCACACAGATCCAGGATTTTGTACTCCCCAGAACAATGGGGAATTATAGAATGGTACGTCAAAAACTTAAATATTTCCTGTATCTCAATTTCAAATGTACTTTGTACGATTCTATCAATATTCGTACGTGCGATTAATTATGTTGTAAAATTCTGTAATCTGAAACTGTCAAAATGGTTTTCGCTGAAAAAAAAAAACTTTTATTTTCTCAACTGTGGAGTTTTTTTTTTTTAAACTGACGTTCTTGAAGTTACTATGTAAACTTTTCCTGAAACGCAACTTTAAATGCATAAGGTAACTCAGGAGTTACATGAAGGTTTTTTTTTCTTTTTTTCTTGCCATTTGGCGCTAACTATTGCTCTTTTGGTGAACTATTATGCGTTACTTACGTGTGATAATGTGCATTTAATGCCGTGAAGTATATTTTTGTTTTGATTCTTTATCACGGGAGGTTATAACATCTTTTTTGCCACTGCTTGCAATGTGCTCGACTGGCGTTTTTTCTCTATCTTTACAAAATAGTAATTATTAATGCTGCAAACTATTAAAATCCTTATAAAAGTTATTATATCTTTAAATAGTTGTTATTGAGCAGTGTAAATACTTTAGAGTAAATGCCGGGTGAGCCAAAAGTTTGTTAAAACTTTAAAAACTCATAAAAATGGAAGAAATTATGATAAAGGAGTGCGGTTTACAAGAAAGGACTCATAAGGTAGTCAGATATTTTTTAGCAGTAATAAAATAAAATAAACAAATAAATAATATAAAAATCACATGTGGGTACGACACAACCTGGTTGTGTCGTAGAATGTTCTAGAGTACATGTTGAACATTTGTTATTAGAAGAATAAATGAAGGGAGCGTATTGTTGTCTTGTTCAATGTGTTTCGGGTCATCAGCGCCTTCTACATGTGATTTTTTAATAACTTTTTTTTTTTTTGCTGATAACAAGTCCGACAAACTTGTGAGCCCTTTTTTGCAAAGCGAACTCTTTTATCATAATTTCTTCCTTTTTTATGAGTTTTTAAAGTTTTAACGAACTTTTGGCTCACCCGGTATATAATTTAAAATTATAAATTTTTGAACAATTTTCGTTACGCAACTCAGGAGTGAGATTATGACATTATGTCCAACAGAAACGTGAATAATTTTTACTATTTTTCTAGTCGATAATTAACAAAAATAGACTTAGATATAATGTTTTCAGAACAAACAAACAAACAAAAAAAATCATGTAGTAAAGTGTTTTAATGCTTGGTAAGTCTATATAATTCAAAGCCTTTTGGGAAATCAAATACATTCAAATACCTGTTTTGTGATTCTTTTCTGCGATGTGCTCATAATATAGTCCAAAAACGTCTTAACATTGCAACAACGTATCGGCTGGCTGCTAACAGAGCGAAGTAGCGAAAAGGAAAAGGAAAGTCATAATTTGGAAAGCAACGCTTGTGCGAACTATAAGTTGCTGATTCGCGATCGGAAAGCACTGATTTATTTTTAAGTTTTTTTTCATGTTAATCTAAATAATTTCAGTATTTAGCAATTACAGTTAAAACTTTCAGATGTTATTATGTTTAATGGTCATAAAATTGAATTTAAAATAATGAGCCTTTCCCCATTTCCATAAATTTTAAGAGCAATTCGCAGTCGAGAAATATTATTCGATTTCTTAGCTGTTTTAAGTAGATTTCGTAAGAAACACTACCGCTTGAATTCTCCTCTGTGTTGGAGTTTCTGAAATAAATTTACAGATCTATGCCGACCATGACCCCTAGTACCTAAAACCAGTTGAAAACTATATATATATATATATATATATATATATATGGACACAATAACTTCAATAATTCTGCACAAGTCTCTTCCAAAATTCATATATAAAATCAATGCAGACAATTTCGGCCACGATCGTTAATGGGCAAAATCGGACGAAGGGGTTGGAGATGGAGAAGGTTTTTCTGAAAACAGATAAAACCCCATAACTTCTTAATAATGATACCAATCGTATCTGCTAGTTATTATTACCCAGCAAACACATACCTTCCGGCATACGATCGGAACAAAGCCGCAGTGTCAGTTAAGTATCGGCATCGGCACAGTGGTTTCGGTGAACTGTCGGCAGCATTTCGGCAACTGAAACTTAAGAATCTGCTTTTTCAACTGCCGGTTACCGTCATCTTTTCCCTTATGGTTATATATAGGCAAACGATTGACACCGGCAAGTGAATCAGGACCGATATGTGATTTCTGATAGTGACCCGATAAGATTTGCCATCATCGGTCCGAATTCGGAATTTTTAGTCTTAGCCAAAAAAAATTTTTTCTTAATTTTATTTGAGTTGGAGTTTTGATAAGAGAAGTATATTTAATGTATTTCATATAAAATTTTAACAGTGATAGACAGAAAAAATTTCAAAAATGGCCTATATTTATTATTTAAAAAATTGTTATTGAAAGGGAAAGGGGACTTACAAAGGGGCTTTTAAAAAGGACTTACAATTATTTGAATCACCAAAAATTATTTTTTTTAAATTGCTCCTTAAAATTATTATTCATTATAAACTTAATCGTAGAAAGAAAATAAAACTTCATAAGTTAACTGAAATTATTTTCTAATTATATATTAATTTTAAAAGCAATAGCTATGTTTCTTATTTTATTTAAAAATCAAATTATTAAGAAGTGTTTAAAATTATTTTACAAGCTATAAAAATATAAAAAACTACCCATCTTTTTAGCATTAAAATTTAAAAGAAAGATTCAGAAAGCGCCCACTTCTGAAAAATTATTAAAAAAACGATAAATTAATATGTCTATTTTATTTTAAGATTAAAAAATGTTGATATGTAAAAGAATTAATATTGCTACATAATCATTAAAAATATATTCTGCATTAAATCATCAAATGACATAAAATGAATTCTTATTCTAATTAAAAGAGATTAATTACCAATTTATTTATTTATAAAAATTAATTTTTCTATTTTACAAATATATATTTATTGAATTAACACATTTAATTTCATTATAATTCCTAAAGAGAAAATTGTGTTAACAGAAAAACCTCTAAAATTCAATTATTTTATTTAATTCTTAAGCATTTTTAAATTTATAAGAAAGACTCAGAAATATCCCCCATTTAAAAAATTATCTTCCAAAAGAAAAAAAAATGTAAATAAATATTTTTATTTTATTTTTAAATAAAAAATATTGATAAGTAACAAATTTATATTGCAACTTAATCACTAAAAATATGTTCTATTTTAAATCATCAAACAAAATAAAATGAATTCTTATTTTAATTAAAAGTTATTAATTATCAACTTATTATTTATTAAAATAAATTTTTGCAGGTTAAAAATATATATTTTATAAATTAATGCAACACATGCGATTACATTATAATTACTAATAAGAAAATTTTATTAACTGAACAAAACCTCAAAAATAATTTTAATTTTTTTAAAGATTAATTATTATGATTAATTTATCAGAAAAACCAATTCGTTTGCTTTAACTAATTCGCTAAGATATTTATTTCATTCATTTTAATATTAAATTAACTTTTAAATGCAAGTGCTTAAGACAATTGCAAATAAATAAATAAATAAAATAAAAACACTTCAAAATTCAAATTTTTCCCATCTAACATTTACCTTCAACTACAGACTATCACTTATCGAATTGTATTCCCCTTATTGTCTCATAGAATCCCCCCCCCCCCCTCAACAAGTCTCAGTGACCAAGTGGTTAAAGCTTTTACCTTCTGTCCTTGGGGCAGTCAGATCAAACCCAATCTCTTCCAGTGTCGAAATACGTTCCTTTCAAATATACATTCCACGATGATGCCATCTTAATTTTTTTTTTAGTTCATGCTGGTGTCGGGCTGCGGTCGGTGTTCGTATGGATAGCTATCGGAATAGTGTTCTGCCGAAACCAGACCGGCTGCGTGCCTCATGAATCGGGCCGCTTTAGCGAGACGTATCAAAAAAGATACGGAACCGGTACCGGCAACCGGTATTGTGCCAATATCGCAGGTAGTGGCAAGCGGCTGTCGGCCGATATTGCTTACCTATAGCTCTGTGTTTGCTGGGTACTTGTAGGAAAAGGGCCAACAATTTATGTATGACATATTTTTTTATATCACTAACCCCTTGACATACTGGACGCATGATGTGTACGTCCTGGTTTTGTCGTAGACGACTACCAGACGTACAGCGCGTACGTTTATGTGGAGTATGAAAATACAATTTAACACTAAAATCTGTTACATACGTCCGTACTTGTAATAAGCAGTGTGAAGGGGATAAAATGGCATCAAGCGGCGCCAAAACAGGGTTTTAAGGGGGGGGGGGGGATCATAACTTCGCCAATTCAAAAGATATCAAATTCACTTAAATTTATTATACATTTTCTTAATAATATCTGCAACTTTTACATGGACAAGTTTTTGATAGAACAAACTCTTGCAAAAAAAAGCGATTAAAGGCGGGGGGAGGGCGGTTGTAGAAGAAACATTTTACAACTTCGACAATTCACAAGATATCAAATAAATCCGCTTACATTTATTATAAATTTTCGTAGTATTATCTACAACTTTTACATTGATAAGTTTTTGATAGGACCAAGTCTTAAAGGCAAACAAATGTAAATGAATAAATTAAATAAAAAACAAGCAAAAAAAAAAAAAAAAAAAAGATTTGTTGAGGGGGGGGGGGAGCGTAGAAGAAAAAAAATCACATTAACATGATTATGGTTAAACCAACTGTTACAGAAAAATGAAATTAAAAACTTATCAAAAGCGGCCAGATAAAATATTAATTTCGTTTTATCTCTAGTTTTGATTTAGGTTATGTTAGTGCAATTAGAACTTAACTTCGAAAACTACTTATGCCTGTAGAAAGAGCCGGCGGGGATTTTTATATGTTATTGTCCCTCTGCAATTAGTTACTTTTCCGCATGAATTCTTCCTATGAAAAATTTATTGTAAAATTTTTAGGCCTACTCTAATGGACACGTTTTCGTATAGTATTTCTGATTACTTACTGGTTTTTAAATGTCTTTCTATAGAAATAATTTTTGGAAATGGGTTCGACAAAACCTATTTTGCTAATTTACTAATTATATAAATCTATCTATATCTATAGCTTTAAGTATTAAACTTTTAAATAAAATTACCTTCCAGCTTTGTTCATAGATATTTTTTTCGTAGAGAAAAAATAAACATGTTTATATCGCGCAATATATATTTGGAAGAAATTGTTGAATAAAAATAAAATACGAGATTATATTTTATGCATGAACGTTAAAAAAAAGTTTTATTAAATCTTACAATATTATTTCATACGTGTGTTAAATTGCTGAGTCAATTATTTTTTCTTATATTAACTTATATTAATCTCAAAAGAAACAAAATATTAGTTTAAAAAAATGTATCATAAAATACACTCTTTGAACAAAACACATACCAAAAAAAAAAAAAAAAAAAAAAAAAAAAATGCAATGTAACACTGAACACTAAAACAAAAGATGTCAGTTTCTTTAAAATATTTTAAAATTTGTGACATAACAAGAAACAAAAGTAATGTTTTAAAAAATCAGTTTTTCCTACCATAGTTAATATGAAAGTTATTTTTCCCCTTTTTTTTCAAACTTAAATAGAAATATCGCATATACACTTAAAATCTTTTTTGTTTTTATGACACGATTTTATTTCAAAGTTTCTACGGCTTTTAGTTGTGATACAGATACGATTTTTAAATTAATTAAAATTTTCAATTTTAGTTTTTTTCACATATGTTTATTAACAAAAGCAACAAGCGAAATAAATAAAAACAATTCATTATTTCTTTTCTTAAATTTTAAATCCGCATTATAGACAACTTTTTTTTATAAAAATGATTTTGAAAGAAAAGATAAATTAATAATAATTTTTTTGTTCTCTTTAAATTTGCATTTTATTCGACACCTTCTCTCGCATCAAGTATTTTTCGTTCTATTTTATTTTGTTGAATTCAATTTTAAGTTTTTCACAGATATTTTCTTCTTCTACAAAGACGAAATTTACACATATATGCACTTATAGATTAAACCAAATGCATTGCAATAATTCGACTTATATGAGTTGTAATTTGACAACTGAGAGGAAGATGCCCAGGCCAGGATTCGAACCAGGGATCTCTTGACTGAGTCCTCCAATGCTTTACCAACAGAGCTATCTCGAATGAATCTGAAAGACATAGTTCACACAGGTACCCTTACTGATCGTAGCATCTAGTATGATATATGAAGCAGCTCAACAGAATAAATCGCGGTAATGGCACACCAGTAAAAACTGGATACACTAGATTAATTTTAGCTCTCAGACTATCAAAGCCTAAGAGTTAATGTGCGCTTGTTCTATATGTAGGTATGTGCGGTACGTACGTTACGCGATATCTCTTGATAGATATATCCGATTTTCTTCAATTTGTTTCTAGGTTCATTCTGATAAGGTGCTTTCCTGATTAGTTTTCGAGGTTCATTCGTTAAGTATAAATGGGGGAACGGAGGGCTAATCCCCTCTGAACTTAGATATATGGGTTTTTCATGCAGAATAATCAGATTTTCTTATAATTTGGTAGATCTGTTAATTCTGATAGGGCGCTTCCCTGATTAGTTTTGAGGTTCATTGGTTAAGTATAAAGGGGGTAACTGGTAGGTAACCCCTTAACTTAGGTACAACAACAGGTAATACACAAACTACGACATAAATAAGTGTAATTATTTTACTTATGTCACTTTCTACTTCTGTATCTGTAGTCATATCACAATACGTGATGTTTTTAACTTATTAAATAAATATAGAAAAACTATATTTCAAAGAACGACAGATTCACCTTAATAAAATAAATGAGAGATACGAATATAAAATTCACAATATATCTTTACTTAATAGGTGCTAAAATACAAATGTTAAAACATTTTAAAAACAATGCAGATGTTGAAACATTGGAGTCATAAGATGTTTAAAATCCGAGCTCTTTCGACTGAACCATCAGTCGTCATCAGGGAACGATCACTGCCGAATGAAAGACAAACAGCTGGTTAAATATCAAAGGGCGAAACTAAACGAACCACAAAATAGGAGGGTGGGAAGGATGGAAAAACAGAGAGGAGCAGCTAATCAGAAAAAGAGAGAGGTGGGAAGGGTGGGACAGGGAGGAGGGAAAATGGTTAATCAAAACCAAATTCACCTGTTACACCTAGTATTTTAAACCAGATTCTTGGTATGTTATAGGATAGAATATCATTACAGGTACTCCTGCCTCTTGCCAAAATTTCCAA
The DNA here is from genome assembly GCA_963932465.1 of Maratus speciosus. NCBI lineage: Eukaryota > Metazoa > Arthropoda > Arachnida > Araneae > Salticidae > Maratus > Maratus speciosus. Next base: position 433,602,457 of record OZ010789.1, on the reverse strand, counting down.
CGACTCTCTAACAATACAAACATTATAAAATGAAGCATGTGCAATGATTTTAACTTCTTTGAATAGGATAGCAATGTCTTTAACTTGACTTAACCGGGGTAGAGCTGTGGATGGTTTACCCTTTTTTAAATCTGTCATATGATCTTTAATCCTTTCCAATAATTTTCGAGTTGTCATTCCTACATAAGAACTTTTTAATAAAATAAAATTTTATTAAGAAACATTTACTTTAAATAAGATGTTTTTTACGTTTGTTCAAACGTGATGTTTTTAAAGACAGTGAGACCATGTGTTCTATTTTATATAACTGTCGGTAGTATTTTTTGTATATTTCGAGAAGAAAATGTAACGGGTTTTAGGTAAGGCGGGAGTGCTTTCTAATACAGTGCATATGCATATTTTAATTTTAATTAACACTTTCCAGCATAGTTGAAAATAATTTATCAATTATATCTATCGGTGATCTAACTGTCCTCTTAATGTTATTAAGGTTTATTATGGTTTACTCGGTACTGCAATGAACCGAAAACTAAAGTCGACGGCTAAAGAAAACTAAACTCTGTGGCTATACGATCCATGAAGTATCTGGGCGTACAGTGTCTATCCTTGTTTTCTTAGCCTTGAGAGCCGAAGTGCTATACAGCATATGTATTGGTGGGGTGGCCAGTCTAACGCAGGACACTCGGTTTTCAGTTCCCAAGCAAGCTTGGTACTTTTTTATAGGCCCAGTAGTAATGAAAGTCTCAGTGAACCTTGCCCAGTCGGGAGTCAAATTTTCTACCTGACTGAAGAAGAAGTGTATTCAAAAAATCGTTCTTAATACACATGCGGGATTGTACATTGGGGATTATCGGGTGCCCACACATGCCAATTCTGCGCAATGAACACACCCTCGAATGTGAACATCACCTCATCTATGAATAGCACATAACTTTATAAATCCGGCTGCAACGGACATTGCTGAAAAAAAAACATTAGTAGAAATCCTCACGCAGGAAATAGCCTACCGGTTTTAATTTCTATTAAAATGGAAAAGGGGTGTATGTAAGAGTTTCTCCTTTAACACTCTCCAAGCGCATGTATTGTTTCGTACCTACGCGAGGTCGATTTCGAACACCTCTTTTACTTGAGACGGGTCTATAATCCACAAGGTTCAAGATTCATGCTTCCCAGCATGGGCTGAGTACAGATCTCGATCTATCCTTCGTACCTTGTGCCATGGAATGAATGTTTTTCACAAAGTTGGCGTTGTAACCGCTCAAAATAAATGTAGTCCGGCATTCGACTATGGGTTAATCTTTACTGATACGTTCAAACTTCAGCTCTACCGATAGAATTTGCACTGCCGTACGTGATATGCATGTTTTCTCTTTCAGCCGCCGTAAAATGACGATGCAAGCACTACTTACAATGACGAGTTCCTGCAAATTCGTAATGTGAATAAGCGGCAAGCCAGCTGCTGTCCTCCACCGGCAACGGCACCAACCAACCTCTCAATGTTCCGTCTCTGCGCCTCTATTTATAAACTGTTTACACGGATAAACAATATATTTCCACTACATTAGGATTTAAAGAGAAAAATCCTTTGCGGGGCATTTTATTAGATTAAGATATTTTAATCAAAATGAAAATGATGGGTATAATTAAAAGGCAATCACATACTTTGTCAGGAGTATAGAATCAGTAGCATTTATATTGAATTAAGGAAAACGCATAAATAATTCATATACATTATGATCTACGAGGTAAACTTGTTTGAAATCAAGAATTAGGAAATGTACAAATATTATGTTCTTACAATAGAAATATAGAAATATTTCTGAATTGAAAAATTCCCCTTCTCCTACGCCAAGAAAGCTGAAAATATGCAAAGGCAAAAAGAAATCATCCTTTTAAAGACATTTGTGTTTTGTGTAGCCAATAATGCTTTTTGAACAAGATAAATTAATGTATCTATAACTCATTCTAAACTGTATTACAATTAATCGATGTATTAAATTAATTTTATAACAAGTTATTTTAATAGTACTTATAAGTACCGTCAGTAAATAAAGGGCTAAAAATCTTTTACGGGAGAATTGTAAACTTAACTGGAATCTTTGCAACTGGTATCAGTTGTTGAAATAAATACAGAAACGCAAATCTAACAAAAGACTAATATTCCCATGGAAAGTCTTTTCACTGAGGCATAAATGTGTAAAGGATGGTATAGCATGGATTTGAAGACCGGGTTCTAAATGCTAAAAAAAAACTCCAACTAATAATTTACTGGACTTACTCTTTATTTAAAAGCATCGTTAGGTGGTTCAGTTAAAGAACAATGGGAGAGAGAGACTCCCATAGATAGATAGGGCGCCGAAGCGCCTATTCCTTTTTAGACAAGTTTACATCTTGAAAGCTGAAACAGAAGTGTCGTTTTTTGCCAGAAGTCAAGAAATCTTGGCGTTGCACAGAATCGCCAATTTACAACTTTTGGTGACTGCGCGAAAATGAACAAAGGGTCTTGGCGATAAACATTACCGCAAAAATGTGGTGATACAATCGGACGGGGGAGGCCGGGATTGCAAGCAAGCGATTCTAATACGATGAGAAATGCGTCAGAAAAGCGAAACTTGTTTATACAACAGATCTTACAAAGAAGACCGCTGTCTGAGAAAAATGTTGGAAATCAGAGGCATCTGGCTTTTAGCTCGACCACAAAGCACGATAAATACATGCTTCCCATAAGATCTGTTCATTTTTACTTTTTTATTGTTAATACATATGCAAGGTTCACGTATTAGTAGAGATAAAATTTCTTATCAATGTGGCGCGCAAAAATCCGATGCAATTAAATGCAGACCTTGATACTAGCAGATGTGCCATTTAATTCTTATTTATTTCTTTGCACTGGAAGCGGTAGCTGACAGATAAGGAAAAAAAAGGAATGAATCTTTGCGGCTGGAAATAAAGATGTTTTTAGAAAGAAGAAAGCAAAACCCTTTTAATAAAAGCTGAATGGTTTTGAGAAATGAATTTAATTACATATTTCAGCATAAGAAAGCGGGGGAGGGGGGAGGATAATGTGATTTAAGAGTAAAAATTATGTTTTAAATTAATTTTGAATAAAAAATATATGTATGGGACAGAAACGCTGTCACATAACTCACCCCGACCACAGAAGAAAGCTGAAACGTGTACGTTGCAGCTTTATATCTACTTAAAATCCTTTGTCCACCTTCGCACATACAGAGTATACAATCTACATAGAAATATGAAAAAAAAATTGTATCCAATAACAGAAAAATGTTTGAACCAGTTTCTCTAAAATGCTATTACAGCATCATTTCCAGTAATTTAAGTAATAAAATAGAAAGGTAGTATATAAACATATTTGCTTGCTTTCAAATAATTCAAAATAATAATATTTATTCATGACTGAGCGCTCATATTTAAAACAAATCTTATTTTTCAATTCAATATGCCACAAGAGAAAAAAAGTGCCACATTTGACGAAGAGTTAGGATCCTATGTTTTTTATGTGGCTCTATATTTGTGGCGCTGGTACCAGCTTTTTCGTTGTGTCATGATTCCAAAGAGAAGTATTTACATTAGATATATTTTATAACTTCTCACAATGTGATCTTACAATGAGATCATAATTTCATACGAAATGCAAGCAAATTAAAACAAAACACACCAATAAGAACTTTTTAAAAAAAAAAATTGGAACACAGAAAAGTATTGTATGTATATATATAAAATAAAAGTTAAAATGTACTGTATTACAATAAAGATGAATCGTATATGAAAAGAAAAATTTGTGCACAAGGCACAGGACTACCAAAAAGGGGTGCATGTAGCACGCTGGCAAACAGGTGTAGCCCTAAATCTTGTGGAGACCACAAGTTTTATGGCGTCAGCTTAAGGCTTCTGCCTTAGATAATAAGGGTATATATTTTTTTAGATACCTGCACTATAACTAAGTTCCCGCTGTAACAAGAAGTCAAAGTATAATATAAGTTAGCATTTGATAAATTTACACACTGCCGTCCTGTATTTCTGTGTATTAATTAAAATTTCCCATCTTGTGTTCAAGATTCTGCATGATATGAAGTGCCTGTGTACTCACTAGAGTTATTTTCTCTTACACTTGGCAAGAATATGAAAAAAAAGGTAAGAAAAATGTATCTAAATGTTATGTAATGTAACAAGATACCTTACTCGAGCTGCCACTTTCAAGTAAGAAGTATCTAAGCAAAGTGTTAAAATGTAACATGATAAAATAAACAAATTCGAAATGTATGTGTAGTTTAGTATGTCATGTGACGGATAACTCCTTTAACTTTAAAATCTTTGTACATAGACAAAGTGATGTTGTCATTGATATATTATGACATTATGCAAACACAAAAAAAACTGCAAAAAGTATTTTAATATTGAAACATGGTGAAAATTTAAAGGATAGTAAAGTAAAGGAGAAACTGTATGTGTGTGGAGGGAGGGGTAGAAAAACTCCCAAACTCATGAACTACTTGAAATGCAACACATGAACAAAAGTGTATGCAAGCATACACAACGTGTAAGTAAACACATGAACACATTGTATAATATCACATGAACTCTATGTATTAATGTCTCAATGAACTCAAATTGTAATGTAATTGCCAACAAAATAAACAGACAGTATATGTGTAATAACCCAAGACACTTACAACGAGTGAGATTCAATTACATAATTAATGAGTTATCATCAAAATGTAGTGAATAAGGGTTAAAAAACAAATGAACTACTTGTAATGTGTGTGTAAACCCTGGTTAAACTCTAAACCAGCCAGTGTGTATTACTCAATGAACTGCTTGTAAGAAAAAAAACAAAAAGAAATACTGCCGAATAAATCGTTAGCAAAGTACAATGTGTAAAATCAAATGAGCAAAATATGTAAATCAACACATGAACTAGTGTAATGTATGTATATGGATGCATAACATGTATTCTAAATAAGCAAATGTTGTGCAACATAAACAAATATGCAACACATGAACTGCTTGTAAAAATGACATAATGGTTGACTAAGGGTTAAAATTAAAATAAAGTTGTAACTGCGCAAGTTATTACTGTATTAAGGTAACAAAAGTGTGTATAAAATGCAGAAGTGCCCAGTAGATTGCATAATTCTACGCTGAAAATGTAGAAGTTATGCCAAACCAAACATGCTCCAAGTAAAAAGAATGAAAGAGAAAGTAAAAATGCATAGAAAAAAAAGCTAAATTCTTCATGTCAAATGAGTGTATGTATCCGTCACAAGACAACGTGAGACTTTCACTCACTAATTAAAAAAAATCAAATGTGAGAAAATGCCAAAGATTTAGTTTAATGACTCTATTTGAATAGCGTTAAAAAAAATAACTAAAGTGTACATAACAGCTAGCATTATGCCTTTGACTAAATTTTTCGAAAAAAAAAAACAACATGTAAGGATATCAAATGTCATGTCAGATAAAATAAAATTACCTTATGTTATAAATAAAAATAGCAACAAGTCACCAGCTTTGTGTAAACAATGAAATTAAACAGTAGATTAACTATATGTGTAAAAATGTACAGCCAATTAATTATCTGCTGTGTAAAAATTTAAGATGTATGTGCAAACAATGTACAATAGTTAAATTGTGTCATAATTTCTGCAAAACTTTTAAACACATCAACCAAAAACATCCTGCCAAGTATATTAAAAAAATTAAAAACTGTATTTTACTGTGTGTAGTGTAAAAAGAGACCTTACTTTATATGCCACTTACAAGCAAGGAGTCTATAACAAAAGTGTTAAAAAAAACTGTTACAGGTTAATTGCCGCAAAATGAATGTGTCAAGTAAAAAATGTCATGTGAAGGATAATTTCATGTAAATCTAAAAATAAAATCTGTGTAATTAAGAAAGTGATGGTATCATTAGTAAGTTATGACATTACCCAAACTGAAAAGAAATTAGTATATAGAGGGTAAGAGAAAAAAAGAAATCTGTATTCTAAAACGAAAACCTGACATAAGATGTAGAAGTAAAAAAAATAACGGTACGTGTGTACAAACACAAAACTCCAAAATCATTCTTGTGAATGTGATATCAATTACATAATTAATGAGTTAATATCACTAGATTATATAATGATACAGAGCTTTGCTTGATACCATGAACTAAGTGTATAAACAAAGTGTATTCTCACATGAACTAAAATTGTGTAAATATACCCATGAACTAAAATAAACTCACATGAACTAAATGTAATCTCACATGAACAAAATTGTGTAATTATTCTCATGAACTAATGTGTGTTTTCACATGAACTAAATTGTGTAACAAATCACATGAACTAATGTGTGATTTCACATGAACTAATTGTGTAAATAATCTCATGAACTAATGTGTGATTCCACATGAACTAATTGTGTAAATAATCTCATGAACTAATGTGTGATTTCACATGAACTAATGTTGTCAAAAAACAATAAAAAAATGTACCGTCAATTTTTAAAATAAATGTTAAGTAAGAGACAAAATAGAAAATGTTATTAAATTATATTGTGAAAATGTAAATTCCAAAACCAAAACTGAATGTAAAGAGTGCAATGTGATGTTTCCATCACTTGTATCTATCAAATTACCAAAATAGAAAAAATATCTAAAATCATTTAAGTGTAACTGGTGCAAAAAAAAAGGAAGAAACATCTGTACAGTGTTTGTGTGTACACCTGTACTACCAAAACCTTTACAAGCGAGAATAAAAAAAACTGATGACCTGCATCAATGTATTTTACTCTCCCATACAATCTTTCAATCATCCGACCATTCCTGCAGTAATAATCGAATGAGAAAAAAAGGTATACCTAACAGTACACACATACTTTCTGAAAAAATATATCTAAATTTGCAGTTAAGTGTTAACTGTGAAATAAAATATCACTAATGCCATATGGTGAATTATTAAGATGTACATAACTGTCTAACACAGTGAAATGTTTTTTTTTTTAAATGAACTTTCATTTTAAAGAATCCTTCACAATACAAAATGCAGCAAGAGAGAAAAAAAAAATAATTTATCTTGTAAAGAGGTCTTTTTTTTTATATATCTATATAAAAAAAATGTGTTTAATGAAATGAATTGCAGTTGTGTAAAGTTTCTCGTTGCTCTTTTATATATCTCTTTACGGTGGGACATCTATGTGAGAAAGCTGTATGGAAAACGTTAAATTTTGTGTTGTTTACCTCATTACCTCTAATGCAATTAATGCATTTTGGGATGTTTGAACAATGAGGATCTTTATGTGATAAGGCACATACAGGACACCTAATTTTATCTGTGCATGATTTTGCCTGATGAAGAAGATTTTGACATGTAAAACATCTTTTTACCGAAACGTATCTTTTCACAGGGTAACCAGTAGACTGAATTTTGATTTCGCCTTGAATAATTAATCTTTTAGCTATCTTTGGGGGCATTAGAAATATCCAATTAAATAACTCAACATATTTCATCTTATATTTTTGTTGAAATTGAATAGAAGGTGTGGATATACCAGTTAAGTCAGAAATTGCCAAAAGAATATCCGGAATATTAAAATTTTCTGGCAACTGACAAATTATAACTGAAATTGGCTTCAAATCATGCCTAAAAGGGGACGAAAAGTTACTATTTATAGGAGAAGTGGTAACATCTTGTTGTGGGCATTTCAAATCAGAAATAATATTTGAGTTATGTTGCAAGGAATTTTCAGTCAGACTGTTGATTTCACAATTATCTATTTGTGTTGTTTCAATCCGCTTAGGTGATAGTATTTCGCTGTATGCCTCGGATGTGCTTTGATAAAACGTCTCATTAATTTCAACTTTATGTTTCTCTTTCACTGTGAGTGCGTGCAATCTTTCCAAAATTTTTGTATTAACAATTTGTAAACATTTGTTCTTATTCTGCAACCTAACATAATCATCTTTTATAACCTGAAAAAAATTACCCAACATTTGAAATTCCCATAAAAATTTCTTATGCATAGAAGATATATTTTCAACTAAAATGCCATTGTTTTTACTACCAATTTGTTCCTGTAGTATAGGGAATTCTGTATTTACCCTTTCCGCAAATCTGTTCAGTGCTTCCTCAAACATGTACGGCAGAGAACATTTTAATTCAGCCACAGATACTTCTAATTCTGGATGGCTATCGGCCTGTGACATTTTTCAAAAATGTTGGAAAAAGTAGCCAAAGAAGAATTTTAAAAAGTATAAAAGATGGCACAATAATTTAAAATTTAGTTACTGTATTAGAGCAAAAAGCAAGAAAAAGAAAAAACAAAACAAATATTTTCTCTCCCTTTCTCTTTTTTTTTTTGAATGAGCAGATTAAAAGAGAAGAGAAAAAAATTGGAAGTTCTCAAAAAATTTCTGTCTATTTTAAAAAGTATGCAGTATCTGAAATATTCATACAGTAAAGAAAAATTTATAAACCCTCAGATATTATATAGAAAACAGCACAAAATCACTGCAACATCTTCCAATAATATGCATGCAAAAATAATATTCACTTGTAAATGCTGAGTAAAAGCAAAAATAAATAAAAAAACTATCAAATAATAGCCAAGAAAATTTTATAATGCACCTTTGGAAACGAGGGCAATAAATGTTAATATGCTTAGCCTATCACAAACACATTTTAACTAAATGACATTTTATTTTCTGTATGGAAAATAATTAATCACCTAAATATCAATATAAAATAAATATGCACTGCAATACTGAATTTAAAAAAAAAAACTTACCTTTCAAAATAAAGCAAGAAAAGAGAAGACAAAAATTATAAGTGCCGAATAAAACATTTAAAATATAATGCTTAAATTTCGTAAGCTTCTCTGTTCATGCAAACAAATATACTGAATAGTAAGAAGTCATCATTTTATATATATATATTTTTTTTTTTTTACCCAAACAGCATGAAAAGGGAAAATTGATAAATCATAACGCATACCTACAGATAAAAATAAAGCAAAATAATAATAACTAATTTACTGTATTTATTACAATTAAAGTTTAAAAGAAACACTTGAATTTTCCGTGTTCATGCTTATGCAGTGAAAGCTAGACACTTTTATTATGTAATCAATATTGTTAGCCATAGAATTTTTTGTTGTGTTATTCGCACACATACGATGGTACATTTCTGTACATTTTGCATTTTTTTTATACTTCACGTTTTTCTTTTTTTTTTATCAGGTGCACCACTTTTACTATTGCGAATATATTGGCACTGAATTTTTACAAGCTAAGATGGCAGAAACCAGCAACAAACAAAAATCAATCTGATGCAAATTTGATGATGAAAACTGAAGCAAATTCTTTTTTTTATCACATTTATGCACAAGAAGCGAAGCACAGATTAAAAGAAAATTGTTCACATAATTTGAAATATTTTCGGACGCACTAATTCTGTTAAGATGCACTTTCTTTTCCTTTACAAAAAAATTTCACCTGATTAGAGCGTTTATTTGAGATCTGTCAACACACATTTTTTTTTTTATTAATTTTCACTTGAAGATAACACATACTTGACGTAATAGACGTAACTCATTGACGCAACACTTCGAAAAAAAAAACTTTTGAAGGCACTTTCCTAAAAAATTGTAGCATGAGATTTTACGTACACCTTTGCCGCAATGCACGCGAACCTTTTTACTTTTTCACATTCCTCACGATAAATCTCCATGCACCGTTAAATGCACACGCACTATGAATGAAAACACACTAGGTCACAATATTCTGTCGAAAGGAGAAAGCAAAACGGCGACACAAACACACACAAGGCGAACCGCTGAAGTCACGTTTTTTTTTTCTTTTTTTTATGATTAGTGACGATATACGATCAATTCGACGACACATCTGGGGGAGGTGATGGTGAGCAGGCACGAAGAAAATAACCATAGCAACATCAGAGGGGGGGAGGAGGCATACCGGCGAAACAAGAGCGGCTCGAAGATGTCCAGCTGGTGAGCGAAGAGACACTAGAATGGGTTCCATCACTGTCCGACGGAGAAATTCGCATCTATCCATCGAGCGCAGGATATTATGAGTTCAGGATATGACGGCACACCAGGAGGGCACACTGTCCGGCATGGTTGAAAAATATCCAGTCCAAGCTTTTGAAGAAAATAATTGCAAGAGTACTTGAATGGGGTAATTGAATGATTTTAAGGGGGGGGGGGGGTGAATTTCTCTCTCTATCGTGCATTTTTTTTTTTTTTTTTTTTTTTTTTTTTTTTAACTAAGTTGGAGAAAAATATAGGCGATGCACCAATAAGTATATAGCATGGATTTGAAGACCGGGTTCTAAATGCTAAAAAAAAACTCCAACTAATAATTTACTGGACTTACTCTTTATTTAAAAGCATCGTTAGGTGGTTCAGTTAAAGAACAATGGGAGAGAGAGACCCCCATAGATACATAGGGCGCCGAAGCGCCTATTCCTTTTTAGACAAGTTTACATCTTGAAAGCTGAAACAGAAGTGTCGTTTTTTGCCAGAAGTCAAGAAATCTTGGCGTTGCACAGAATCGCCAATTTACAACTTTTGGTGACTGCGCGAAAATGAACAAAGGGTCTTGGCGATAAACATTACCGCAAAAATGTGGTGATACAATCGGACGGGGGAGGCCGGGATTGCAAGCAAGCGATTCTAATACGATGAGAAATGCGTCAGAAAAGCGAAACTTGTTTATACAACAGATCTTACAAAGAAGACCGCTGTCTGAGAAAAATGTTGGAAATCAGAGGCATCTGGCTTTTAGCTCGACCACAAAGCACGATAAATACATGCTTCCCATAAGATCTGTTCATTTTTACTTTTTTATTGTTAATACATATGCAAGGTTCACGTATTAGTAGAGATAAAATTTCTTATCAATGTGGCGCGCAAAAATCCGATGCAATTAAATGCAGACCTTGATACTAGCAGATGTGCCATTTAATTCTTATTTATTTCTTTGCACTGGAAGCGGTAGCTGACAGATAAGGAAAAAAAAAAGGAATGAATCTTTGCGGCTGGAAATAAAGATGTTTTTAGAAAGAAGAAAGCAAAACCCTTTTAATAAAAGCTGAATGGTTTTGAGAAATGAATTTAATTACATATTTCAGCATAAGAAAGCGGGGGAGGGGGGAGGATAATGTGATTTAAGAGTAAAAATTATGTTTTAAATTAATTTTGAATAAAAAATATATGTATGGGACAGAAACGCTGTCACAGATGGATGTGGTTGTGTTTTTGCTTTTTTGTTAGTATAATAATAACTTAGTTCGAATATTTACTGCTAAAATTTAATTACAATTATCAAATACCTAAAGAGGTAGAGAATAATTTTTTAATACAATTATAGCTAAAAGTAACGATATTTCCTGATAATAAACGACACAGATATTTAAAATTTCAATTTGCATTTGTTATGAGGTAGAAAACATAAACATTGTTTTTATAACTTTCCATTTTACTTTACACATGTTTCATTATCAAAATAATATCGTAGGAGATATTTGTTTAACTTGTTCTCGTAATGCGTATTTCATAAACTTATTGTGCAATACATTTTTTTCAATCAAATGAATTTTATGTAATATATATTTTCGTTAATGAAATTATATATTACATGTTACATTTACAAAGAAATTTTCAAAATTTTTACCTTTAACAAGTACTAAATAGAAAATAAATCAAAACATTTTATGTTGTAGTTTTACATTAACCGAAATGACAGAAGAAAGACATACAAGGGCAGGTATAACTTTCTAAAATGCTGACAATTCTGCTATTTTTAATGCGCATATGTGGTTATTCCAAAGTCATAGTACAAACTCTATTGATTGGACAGGGTTCCGTAACAATCATTTACTGTATTGAAATGTTGGGGCGCAAATGACGGGTTGAGGCGCAGAGACAGGACGTTGACATTAAAGGAAAGAAAAATGGAGAGATTGATTGGTTCCGTTGCCGGTAGTGAACAGTAGATGGTTTATCCCTATTCACATTGCGCATTTCAGGAACCCGCCATTCTGAGTTGTGCTTCATCGTCATTTTACAGAGGCTGAAAGAGAAAACACGCATATCACGTACTGTAGTGCAAATGGTATCGATAGAGCTGAGGTTTGAACGTATCAGTAAATCTTAACCCATAGTCGAATGCTGGATTACATATATTTTGAGCGGTTACAACGCCAACTTTTGAAAAACGTTCATTCCATGGCACAAGGTACGAAGCGGATCAACCGAGATCTGTACTCATTCTATGCTGGGAAGAACGGATCTTGAATCTCCTGGATGATAGACCCGTCTCAAGTAAAAGAGGTGTTCCACATCGCGTAGGTGCGAATCAATACATGCGCTTACAGTGTGTTAAGAGAGACTCTTACATACCCTCTTTTTCCATTTTAAATGAACGAAAGCTTTAAAACCGGAAGAATATTTCCTGCGTGAGGATTTCTACACAAAGGTTTTTTTCAGCAGTGCCCGTTGCAGCCGGATTAACAAACTGATGTTCTATTCACAGATAAGGTGATGTTTTTAATTCGAGGGTGTATTCATTGCGCAGAATTGGCATGTGTCGGCTACCGATAATCCCCATTGTACAAGCCAGCATGTGTATTAAGAACGATTTTTTGAATGTGTGTAGTTCGTCATTACCAACGATTTCTTGTTTAGCCCATATGAACTATCAACGCATCTCGATGGGAGTTGTTGTCGTATTTTTCTGAGGGGGAGGTTCTACCAGAACAGCTTCAAGATGTTATTATTGCCATTAGTAACCGTCTGTGGTTTCAGGATGATGCGGCGTCAGTCCATTTTAGCACTTTTGTGGCGAATTATTCGGATGCCCCATTTCTGACGCGATGGATTGGGCGTGCTGGGCCAGTCCCTTAGCCAACGCGAACTACTGTTCATCATGATGTTCACCAATGGTTCAGTAACGGTTCACCACAGGACCTTCTGAAAAGTAACCGTTATGCGTTTTTGTTTATATTATAATATTTTTGTTTAAGAAAAATGTCGTAAGGATGGTATATGTGGTCAGGACTATTTGTAGAATATGCATTTTCCGATTAGAAAATGAAAATAAGAAGGTGCAGCTGTAACAAAGAATGAAACTGTGAAAAGTTAAACGTTTCCATTGAAACATTCTAGGTTTGAAGATAAATTTATATACGATCATTAGTATATATTTATCTAATTAGGAGATTTAAATATTTACATTTAACACAGCTAAGGAAAAATTATTTGTAGACTACTTCACATATATATTTTATTTAACTTTAAGCATATACAGATACATTGAAGTCATCACTTAAAGTATTTCTTTTAACTAAAATTGAACGGCCATTTTTTTCATTCCAAATGTCACAAATTGCTGTGTAAATTTAGAAAGTGCGCTTAAAATGTTTATGTTCGGGAAAGCAGTATTTGCTCAAATAGGGGAAAGTAGAGGAATGGCGCTCACTTAAGGGAAAACATGAATAGCTAGTCCAATTTAGGCAAAAAAATCAATATTCTATTAACGAAGTATAACTCCAAAGCATAAGGAACAGTTTGCAATCAACTAATTTGCATAAAAGTTTTAGGATTTTTTTTTCGTTTTATTTAAATAACCACCGATTGAGCGGTAGTGCCCGACATGGTAGGGTAATTGCACTCAGAGTTTGATTGCGACATTTAAGTAAGACAAAAGCCACATATGTATTTGTGTGGACTGTTCACACCACTGCAGACATTTTGCGACCACTTTACACATATTGTGCACACATATTGTGGTACACATATATTAGGCTACTTTTTTTAGATGTAGGTTTTTTGATTTTTCACCACTTTTTTGAAATCGTAAAATTCTCCTTGTTTAATGACATATTAATTAAGGCGAAAAAAGGGGAATTTTACCTTTTCAAAAGAGTCGTGTTAATCAATAAATTTTAATTTAAAAAAAAGTTGCCCACTGGCAACATTTCTTCTGGAATTCTACGTGAGCGCCATTACCCGCAAGCGCCATTTTGGGTTTCAATGCATTATAATTGGTGTAACAACGCACTACAAAAATAAATAAAAGCATGAAAGTACATCTAAATGTATATATTTTGTTGACATAATGAGTAAATACTTGAAAATAAGTGTGTACACTTACCTTCAAGTTTGATGTTGTAGAATTTAATAATAAAACAACTGGAAACTAATAACGTGAGGACACAAAAATACTTTCCTTCCGACGGTCACTACATCCTTACTGGAAACTTACGATGAAGTTCGCTAAGTGCCGGCACGGATTGCACGTTTTCAATTCTATTCTTTTTAGAGATATTGGGTGAGCGGGTTACCCTTCTGAGCGTCATTATCCTACTTTTCCCTAAGTAATTTCTGAGAAAGATCAATTTGATTCTTCTAATTGTGAAATGTTAAAACTGATTAATTCAAATTTTGCCTGCAATAGATAAAACGCATTTCGAATTGCGAGGCAGTTAATGCAGTATCCTAAATATTTGGTTAAACGAACAAGATTATTTATATTAGTAAAATTGAGTATTTTGTTATTAGGGATCTTTTGCTAAAACAAATAATTTTGATAAATTTAAAGATAAAGTTTTTACACTGTTTTTATAACTAATATAAAACATTTTATTTCGTATATTTTTTAAATTTTAATTCATACCTAAATGACATATTTATTTACAAATTTTATTACCATGTTATGTGAAACATCGAACAGTTCTATAATTAAGTTTTTTTTAAATTAGAGAATAATTAATCGAGTAAATTAAATAAATTTCTGTATAAAATATTGTTAGGAATAAGGATATACAGTGAGACTCGTATATTTGCGATTAATGTTTTCCAATTTAAACAGGTATTACTCAATTTCAGATACCTTGAAGACATAAAAGTGTGAAAAAATTTTAAAATAACAATCTTTTTAAATACTATATTTTTAGTTAAAATGTTTATTTAAAATTTATTTAAAATTGTTTTACATAAATCAAAACGTTGTATTTACAATTTGATTCATAAATTAATAAGCGATTTAATTTTTTTGTAGAAATGCTACGATCATGAAATTGGGTAATTGTAAGAGGGGAGGCGAAAGGTGAGGAATTTGATAAATGTTGTACAAATATTTCATACTCAATATATGCTTCTCTGTGATTGAATTATGGTTTAACAATACTTTTGTCATCTGGTCACACAATGTATCACTGGATATTGTGTGTGTTTCATTGCTTACAATCATGGGAAGAGGAGAGGAGAGAAGTGATAAATATGATAAATATTATAAAAATTCCTCATACTCAAGATATGCTTCTCAGTGTTTTATTGAATTATGGTTTAACAATATTTTTGTTATCTGGAACTAAACAATATTTTTAAAATTTTAAATACATAAACTTTAAATTTTTTTGATCGCTCCTTCAAATAGAGTGGGAGACATGTGGACAGAGTGGGAAACGTGTGGACAGAGTGGGACATACAATATATATATGAAAAGAGGTAAAATTTTAGGCATTCATATTTTCATGAATACAATTTTTACTGAGATCTAAACTAAATGGAAAGCATGATTTGACAATATTTATTTTTCTGTGCTCTAAGAAATTTCATGTTTCAAACATTTTCGGTTTATAGACTGCGATTTTACAGATCAAAATATCATTACAAAATAAAATTTATAAAAAAAATCAATAATTCAAAGTAGATTTAAATTCTGAAATTAAATATTTTTATATGTATGAGAATGCAGAAGAAATTGCACATGTGTTATAAAAACCGCCTCTTTCGATGTCTCATCTATCCTGTAAGGTAGTATATTTAGTGAATGTCTTTATTACATTAAACATACTACTTTTTTCGGCTTTAAGTAATTAGAGACTTATCATCACGTGTAATTTCCGTAAAAATACTCAGATTGCCGTGTAATTTTTATATATTATACACTATAACACAATCGCTATTTAAAATGAAGTGTTTAGCATTTATAGTTTTTGTACAGATGTGGCCAAAATATTCCTTTATATTATGACAAATATGTTCAAAATCGTTTCAAGTGCATATTAATAACGTTAAACCATTTCAAACATGTTGAAATTGATTCGTATTATGAAATGCACTAAAATATTCATTTTATAGATATGGTGTGCAGAGTATTTATTTTAATTTACAGGGCCACACAAAAGAATTCCGTTACATAACAATATACGAAAGAAAACTGTTTGCTGGGTGTTTTAATTGTTAAACTTTTCAAATATAATGAAAATTATACACATTTGTGCGTTTACTATAAGATACATTCTGTAGAATATGATGTGCATCGCATTTGTAGTTCTTTTACTGTGATACACAAAAGATGATTTCGGATGCAGTACCGTATCTGAAGCACTGTCTATTGTCGACGATTGCTGGAAGTAAATCTTAAGATATACTATGCGTTTTTAAGTTTAACTATACTGTGTAACGTGTAAAAATGCTTTAGACCTTATACATGGGTGCACATGATATTTCATCATTGTTTCTATTCAGAAATGTTGGTATTGATGAAAATTTGTTTTTAAATTTAACTATACTTTTGCATACTGTGTGGTGTGTAAAAATGCTATAGGCTAAATACAAGGGTACATATGATGTTTCTTCTTTCAAAAATGATGACATTGTAAAAAAATTGCTTTATATATAGCGAATTATAAGAGACAGTTTATTTGGTACCGCGTCTGTCAAGAACATTTTGTGGTCTGATTTGATTGTTCTTCATATTTTTTTTTCATTTGCTATCTGCACATTATATGTATATTCTGGTTATATACAGGGTGATTCATAAATATCGAAACAATAGGCTATCTCCTTAAATATTGCCCCTAGGCACATACTTCCAATTGCAAAGTTTCATAAGAAAAGGTGCAAAATTTGATGAGATAAGTTTCAACTCCTTTGGAGGTCTATATGATAAAATACAAAAAATAAATTTTTATACGGCCCCCGTAGAGTAAATTTCCCAATTAGGAAATTTTTCCTTATCTATTCCTGAATTAAACACAAAAAATTTCATCTCGATATCTTCAAAATTCGCAGAGATATCAAAATCCAAAATTCGTGACTTACACCATTTATCCATGCCTCTGAGCGACGAGTTTTTGACTCAATCTGAATGCAAGATAGGGATCATCCACAAATTGTACATTATTAAAAGTCGATATAAGACAGTGCCTATCCTTTGGACATAAAATAGGCAGCGTATATTTTTTACGTTAAACCTGTTTTCAAAGTATGCTGGTGGTTCGCACTAGATGTCTGCACGGGTCGAAATATCTAAGTCCGGTCCCAAACCGACCCATAGGAAAAAAAAGTTCGGCCCTGCCTGGAAAAAATTCAAATCGTAGACTGGCCCGGCTTGACTCAATTTCTACATAGTTTTTTAAACCGATATGGTTAAAAGTTGTTTCGTATAGAGGAGTTCCGACCAAAAATACTTATTATATTTTTTCTTTTTTCATGTTTATAATTTTTATTTCTAAAGAAGCGCCAAAAGCTGTGATTATTTGTTTTATTAATGAATCTCTATTGATATGTAAATGATTCACTTCTCCTTTAATATCGTTAATCCATATTCCGTGTGTTGGAGACAATGAAAAATGCTATAAAGTAAAATCTTTTAAAATCACATAGAAAATTAAAAAAAAAAAAAAAACGTTATAGACAAGTTCCCTTTTTAAGAGTTGTAAATGTAGTCTATTTTTTACTCAGGTATTATTATATTCATTTTCCATGGATCAACAGATTTTTCCGTTTAAGAAAGGATTCCGTCATAGGCAGATTTTTTTCACTAGTTTTAGTTTATTTTAATTTTTTTGCCTTAAAATCTACTATCATTTAAAAAAATAAATTTTAAAGTTTTATTGTAAAATAATGGCCATTTAAAAATATATGCATTTGTTGCAAAAGTTTTTGGGTTGAGCCAAATTTTAGTTACTTTTGCACGGATTAGGTCAGTCAGAGATAATGATTTTAATATGGGTTGTCTCTAGACCGGGACTAAAAATTTCGCCCAGGGGAGACCTAGGAATAAGGAAGCCAGTCTCGGTTCGGTATAACCAGTGGCTGAGAGGTTCTGCTCTCAAAGCTGGTAGATGGGAGGTGCTGGGTTCGAACCCAATCGTTCGGAGTTTTTAGTTGTTTTCTTCGAACCTTGGATATCCTTGCGTAAATACGGGTTAGATTCCCTTAGAAAGACCTCTATGGAAGGCACTCCCCCCCCCCTCCTTCAGGCCCATATCCCTCGTGTAGATAATTGTCAGTCATAAATCACACCAACACCCGATCCGGTATGAAAAAATACGTTAGTCCCGGCCTGGTCGTGTCTTCAGGAAAAAGTCGCCATTCCCGGGCCTGCCCCGGCCCAGTAACTGAATACAGGCTGTTTTAACGGCCTCGCCGGGGCGATAAAAAGCCTGAATTTGTGATGGCTAAAATTATGAAAAACTCTTAATGGGCATGTTAGAAAAAGCATTGTTTCAAATTACACATTTAACATTTATTTATAGACATTTAAATAGTACAAAAAGGAGGTGGAAACGGCAAAAGTTAAACTGAATCGGAAGTTTAAGCTACAGAAAAAAGTTATTTTTTCACGTGCAATTTTTTAAAAAGCATTTAAAAATTTTATTATGAGCCAATCAATGTTTAAAACTTTAAATGTGTTTTTCTGCATGATGTTTTTTTTTTTTTTTTTTTTTTTTTTTTTTTTTTTTTTTTTTTTTTTTACCATTTCTCGTCTTTATTATAAATCAAGAACCATAAATAAAAAAGGTGCAAACTTGAAACACGTCTTTTTTTATTATTTTACATTAATTTTGTTTTGGCAAATTTGAAAAAAAATTTACTTTTGAAAATATGATTTTTTTAAAAATAAGTTACCTATTTTTTTAAATAAATATTTTTAATATTTTTAAAATTAATATTTAGAAAAATCCTGAAACAAAACCAAAAATTTTACTTTCCTTTTTAATGAAAAAAAAATAAATCCGATTTATTATGTTTCAAGTTATAAAGATTTTAAATTAAATCCGCTTAAAAAAGTACTAATCATTTAAATTTTTTAAAAACTTTATGATAAATATTAGGATGTGATTTTGTTTGCAAATTATATAGTTAACCGTCACAAAAAAGAAAAAAAATCAAAATTCTAACTCAACAAATATATTTTTTACATGTTTCCTAGAACTCTTAAAGTAACATTGTTTCTTCGATTGCACGCATTTCAATTTGTGTCTAATCCCTTAAAACCTGATGAATTATTTAAACGGCCATAACTCTGCGTGTTTTTCAGATATGAAGATGCAATTTTTTCTGTTTAATTCAGGAATGGATAAGGAAAGTTTTCCTGATTGGAATTTTTACACTACGGGGGTGTATAAAAATTTAATTCTCGTATTTTTTCAAATAGACACCCCATAGAGTTGCAACTTATGTCATTAAATTTTGTACCTTTTTTGAAGAAACTTTGCAATTGGACGTATGGGTCTAGGGGCAATATTTAAGGCAATAGCCAATTGTTTCGATATTTATGAATCACCCTGTATATAAAATATATATATATTAAAATTTATTATATATATTTTAAATCTGGCTATATATTTTAAAATTTCCGTTCTATGTTCGTTATATTGATGATATTTATGTCCTGGTTGAAATAAATTCGGATATTAATCATATTCTCTCTATTATGAATTCCAGTGATCTCTGCATTCAATTTACCTCTGAAATTGAGACCAATAACTGTCTTTCTTTCCTCGATGTCCTTGTTATTCGTTGTGAAAATGGCTTTCAGACTACCATCTTTCGCAAACATTTTGCTGTCAGTCTCCCACCTCACAGGCATTCTTCTCATCCCCCTAACCAGAAATTCGCTGCTTTCAATTCTTTTGTTTTTCGGGCTACCAATATTTGTTCCACTCCTCAGTTACTTAGTGCTGAACTTAATTACCTCAAAGCTATTGCTGTTGATCGTGGTTATTCCTCTAATATTATTGATTCTATTTATAAGAAATTGACGAAACCCGTCCATTCTGAAAAGCATTTCAATTCCAACTCTAATACTTCAGTTGTGTTACCATTTTTTCCTAAAATCAGTCAGCAAGTTGCTAAAATCTTAAGAAGGTTTGATTTTAATGTTATTTTTTCTCCTGTTAATAAAATCACTTTTTCAAATCTCAAACACCCCGTTGATCGCCTAGATAACTGGGGTATTTAACAAATCTCTTGCCAGTGTAGCCTTTCTTATATTGGCCAGACTAAACGTGCTCTTAGATTTCGTTTAAAAGAGCATGAAGGTTATGTTAAAAATCAGGAGCTCAAATGTTCTTCTATTGCTGAACATTCTTGGTCTTCTCAACATAGGTTCAATTTTTCCTCAGGCACCATTATCCAAAAATGTTCTTCTAACCTTGATCTTGATTTTTGGGAAGCTTACCACATCATTAAAAATTCTCACACTTTAGTCAATGACTTATCTAGTACTCCAGATTTTCCAAGTATTTGGAAAGCATTAATATAATTTACCCTTTTTTAGTTTCTTTTTCTCTCTTTCTCCGGTAGATGTCGCTACTTGTCCACCCAGTCGTTTCCACTGCTTCTCTCTCATTGGTTGTTTCTGGCGCTTTCGCTACCCGCATAGGGTATGTAAGTCAGCGCGTCTCTGTCTATCATTTTGCTCAGACTTGCTTTTTCTAGCACGCTGTTCTTCTTTCCCTATCTTGCACTGAAGAAGAATCTCGCTGTAGATTCGAAACAGCTGTTTGCTGCTTTTTCAAGCATTATTTGTGCATTTTAAACGTTGGTTTATTGCTTTTTAATATTCCTGCACAAAGGCTTTAATTGCTATTTTAATATATATATATATATATATTTATCACTTCATAAACATCATTTAATGAATATATCTATAACTTAATGTACAACTACAACACAGTTTCTTATTAGATGTTTTCCAAAATGCTTTTGACATTTCATGAAAATGAAATGAGGCGGATGCTTTATGAAGAACTTTTCATTCATAAAATATAAATGGTTTTCAATAAAGTAAGAATTTGACTGGAATGCAGTGTAATGTTCATCATCCATTATATTTATACATTTAACAATTTATCTTAAACACAAGTGCATTTTTTCTTATTGTTTTCTAATTACTTTTCCGTCTATGATATATTTCTGTAATATAACATAAAACAGAAGACTGGTGAACATTTCGTTTCCTAAAATAACAATCATTTTTTATCATAATGGAAAAAGTATTTATCTTAGAAGGGCTTTTTTCCCTGCAAGAAGATCTATATGTATTATTTTACTGACATTCCAATTACACATTGTTATTGGTGTGGGTGATATTACTCAGATAATCATCTAAATAAACAGTCTAAAAATTCTACAGGTCAAATCAAAAGTTATTAAAATTGGAATTATATACAATCCTATTTAGTTCAATTTTTGCTTTTAAATTAATTATAGTTCTCGCAAAAAGTTTGCTGGATAGTTAAGAGGGGTAAATAGAAAAAAATAAACTACGAAAATATAGCATACATACAAAGGTTTTCACATAAAAATTTTGTCAAACCCAAGAATGTTTTTTCTACACGTTTTATACAAAATGCATATTTAATTAGTTATTAAAAATGTTTAACAATACTTTTAAAGATGAAATTGTAAGTAAAAAAATAACAGCACTTTAATAGTACACTGTAAAAAACTAGTATGTTGTGGCCATCACAAAACTTTCTTCTATATAAATCATATGAATTAAATCATTTAAATAGTACAAGAAATTACATCAATTTAGCACGAATTCATATCAAAGTATATCTGAATTTGAAGTTTGATGAAAATTCGCGCATTAGTTATTGAGATAGAGCTACAGGGGAAATTCTGAAAGATGCAGCATAGCAGCGCCACCTGTGAAGCGATTTGCATTAAAACACAAACAGCACTAATTCATATCAAGGTATACCGGAATCTGAAGTTTGTTGAAAATCCAAGCATTAGTTCTTGAGGTAGAGCTATTGTGGATATCACAAAAAATACAGCATAGCAGTGCCACCTGTTGAGTGATTTACACCATAAGGTGCAAAACGTCAATTCATGTCAAGGACTAACTGAATCTAATGTTTGATGAAAATCCGTGCATTAGTTCCGGAGATTGAGCTATTGTGGATATCGTGAAAAATCCTGCATAGCAGCATCACCTTTTGAGCGATTTACACCAAAACATAAACAGCATTAATCCATATCTCGGTATACCTGAATCTGAAGTTTGATGAAAATTAGTGCATTATTTCTTGATATAGAGCTATCACGAAAATCGTGTAAATGCTGCAAAATGTAGCATAGCAGCGCCATCTGTTGGGCGATTTACACCAAAACGTTACCAGCACCAATTCATATCAAGGAATAACTGAATGCGAAGTTTGATGAAAATCTGTGCATTAGTTCTTGAGATAGAGCTATTGCAATAATCGCGAAAATGCAGCATAGCAGCGCCACCTGTTTGGCGATTTACACCAAAACCTAATCAGCATCAATTTATATTAGGAACTACTTGAATATAAATTTTTATTAAATTCTGTGCATTAGTTCTTGAGATAGAGCACCCACAATATTTGTGTCACATACAGACAGACAGACAGACTAACAGATTCACAGACAGACATTTTGTAAAAACATGTTTTTCGGAATCTCTGACCTCTAAAACGTGTAAATCCGTCGAAATCCGGAAGTCGAAAATTTTTACCAATCAATACTTTCCTCTTGTAAAGATAGAAGAAAGTAAAAAGGACTAAAAAACGGAGATTCTACTGGCATCGAGAAGCCAGTACTATTTTCGAATTTTTACGAAAAAATTTCCCTCATAAATTCCAGAAAAACGGAAAAATTTCGGTAATTTATGGGAAAAAATTTCTGTAAAAATACGGATTTCTGGAATTTATGGGGAGAAATGTTCGCTAAAATACGTAAATAGTACTGGCGTCTCGATTTCCAGTAGAATCTCCGTTTTTTAGTCCGTTTTTTTTTTACAGTGTAGAAATTTTTATTATTTTTCAGGGATATTTTTTAGTAACTCACTCCATAGTTGACATGCTTTGATAAATTGAGATTTTTAGCTATGTTAGTCCATTTTTGCTGTGACATTCATTTTTAAAAATGCTCTGTTGGTTATCAGATTTGATTATGTTATTTACCTACGTAGTACGATGATATTTAGTATCAATGGAGCGCTTAATATCAGTGTATATTAAACTTGCCTTTAAAAGGAATTGTATCATTAAGCTTTAAAAAGGAAAGTTTGTTTTAACGGTATTAAAGATGTAAAAGTCAGAATATCGAGATTATAATTAGTAATTTAATAGGAAAGGTTATAATTCGGGTCCTGTGGTAATTTATTGGGCATTAAATCATGTGGATAAATCCAACTCCACTGCATTATGGAGCAGCATAATCCATATATTGCTTGACCGAATGTCTTTCCATTGGTGTAATATGATAAAATTTACCGATGAATACAAATATGATGTTAAAATTGTGTTATGCCGAAAATTTTAATATTTGTTAAAGCCCACGGTTACAAGCACATGGAAAATTTTAAGAATACCACTACTTAATAAGTTTTATTACAAATCGATTTGTACTAGCAATATTAGTTTCAGTATTGCTGTTTGTGTCATGATGACAGTTTTGAAAGTTTGGGGTTTGAGTGCTTCCGTAAACGCGTTACAGACAAACATGATAAATTAACAACATTAACCATAAAACTAAATATATATATATATATTATTTCGTTACTCTTGCGTGTATAAATACAATTACGCAGCTGGAAATAATTAATTGAAAATAAATAGCATCCTTAAATTGGATATTGTTGTTTGTGAAAACCGATTAATGCACTGTACAAACTAATAAGGAACGTTTCTGTAACTCAGTGGTATCAAAAGAAACTTTGTTTTCATTTCTGCTTCTTTAAATTTCAAAAATATACTAGTTTCTGAGGTTTCCAATGATAAAGAACGCTAACTGAAATCATGAGAAATTCGGAAGTTGTTATTGTATATTTTCGTTCATGGTTATAGTATATTTTCATAGATTAAGATACATTTGTCTTTTTTTACTGTTTAAGTGCTTAGACATTGTTTTAAACACATAGACAATACCCTGTCTGCTGATCGATGCATTAAACTTGTGGAATTTAGCTTTTTACACTTTCCGGTGTTCTACATACTTGATACTTGAAAATAAAGCACTGTACAAATTATGATAAAAATGCGGCAGCATTTCGAATATTATGGTGATGGTAAGTTTAGCTTTTGTGTGTACAGATAGCGATGTATAACATATACACTTGATTAATTAACTTATCAAAGATACTGGCCAGTTAGGTACATTCTTCAAATAAATGCAAAAATTGATTCTGTATTTGAGACGTTATCATAATGAAAAACTTTTAATTTTATATAGATAGAAAGATATATAGATAAAAAGATAAATAAAATAAACTACTTTCGGTATGACGATATATGAAGATGATGACTTGAAAGTTGAAAATCACATAAAGGAACATAAAAGTGACCTATGATTTAATAAACTAGCTTTTGCTTTTCCAAATTTTAGCAAAAACAGAATTACAATAATACAAAAATGTACTGCCGCTGAAGAATTATTTTAAGCGGAATTATTATTCCAGATTTCTGAAAGAATATCAAATGTTCTTCTGATATCCCTAATGGTGCATTTATTAATAATTAATTCAAAGCCAAGTGATATTTATATGAGAAAAAAATATATTAAAAAAAATTGATTTTTTTATATTTATTTTTTTTTCTCACATAAATATCACTTGGCTTTGAATTAATTATGAAGAAATGCACTATTAAATATATCAGAAGTATATTTGATAATGTTTCGAAAATCTGGATTTTTCAAAATTCCGGCGAAGTCCTGGAATACATATATTTTTAAGCTACCATTATTTCACAATTAAAATTCTCTTTAAAGAATAGTACACATATATTTATACGGATGAGGATACAGTACTGTAAAACCTGTTAGAAGAATCTGTGCATGACGAAATCCTGTTTTAAAAGGAATTTTTTTTTTTTCAGTGCAAATTGGATATAATAGTCCGTTTGAAAAAAACTTAATACATTTGCTAAAGACGACAGACCTGCTAAAAAATGAACTTAAGTATAACGAAGTTTTTTTCTCTCCCATGTAATTCCGCCTTAGAAGGTTTTTCTATATAATTTTTTTCAGAATTTCAAGTCTCCAAGTCGGGCAAAAAACTTAATGGCATTATTCAGATATTCACAAATAAAGATTCATTGAAAACACTATATAGATTACAATACAATCATTATTATTGTTAATCCACATTCTATGGTTTGGAGATTTAAAATTAAAAAAAATTCAATATAATAAAATCTTCTAAGACTTAACTGCATAGGAACGAAGAAAAATCCGTTATAAGCAGGATCCCTTATTAGAATGTTCATCGTCTGTTCTAAATGCATTATATTCTTTTTATGAGTACTAATATTCTCATTTTACATAGATCAATATATTTATTTTTGTTAAACACGGGATTCCGCCATATGCAGGTTATTTTCCTCACGTTTTACTGAACTTTATTTTTATTAGCTAAAAATGCATCTACTCATCTTAAAAGAATATATATATATATATATATATATATATATATATATATATATATATATATATATATATATATATATATATATATATATATATAAATTTTAATTGTGAAATAATAGCGATTTAAAAATACGAGCATTAAAAAAACGTTGGGCCTGGCCATATGTTACTGATATTTTTACTTGAACAGACCAGAGATCCAGCCGGATCAAATGATTTTCATATGAGCTGGGTTGGAAATTGGGCTGAAATTTTCTGCCTGTGCGCATACCTGAAATAGAATACAGTTCAGCTCCAACTTAAGCCGTAAAAATATTGAGTCCATATCCCAGTGTTGCCGGATTGGGGGCTTTTTTGCCTCTCAGATTGTTGATTTTCACCGCTTTTTTGAAATAGAAATATTCGGCCTAATTAAATATATATTAAAAATTCTGAAAAATAAGGCGAATTACACTATTTTTAAAAAGTGGTGAAAAGTCGTATAATCTGAATTAAAAAAGTCTCCAATCTGACAATACTGCCCGGTCCATCTCGGTCCAAACGTCTCGAAATAAGTAATCCCTGAATAAAAACACGGGCCGATTGTTGGGAAGGGAAATTGAGCGGGCCCGTAAAGGCCCTTACAACGAATAACCAAAATACTAGCTCACAAAATTTTGTAAATTTGGGCGCTAAACTTCTATCATATAAAAAATAAATAAGTAAATAAACGAGTTTTTAGTGAACTTCGTTCACTTCCATAGATGTGTTTTGAGTTGATCGGATTCGTTTGAAAAATTTTGAATTTGAGCGTAAACTTGACACATTTTTTAAAAATTGAATTTCAGTTTGAATTAGTTCGTCTATTTTTTTCATTTTTAATGTGAGCGTTCTCAACACTGCTTGTGGCTTCAATTAAAGTGCGTTAATTTGAATTGGCCTAGAATAAACTAGACTGACCTAGGGTAAACATAAAAGTACGCGCCGAAGCAGTCTTCGGGATCTATTTGGGATAAACTAGATCGTCGTAGGATAAACTAGTTCAGACCAATGAATAACAGGCTAAACTAGTTTATCCTGTGAGCGTTAGGCCAAACTAGTTTGGTCTAGGAAAAACTATTTTATCTGATGCGTGTTAGGATAAACTAGTTTGGCCTAAAATCGGGTTTGGCTGGTAACATATACATACACATAGTGTTTATATTTTTTATTCAGTATCGAAACGTTCAATTTATATATTTATGAACTTTTATAACATTCGTTTAAAGTCATTCGAATTTAAATTAAATTAAATAATTTATTTAAAAAGGTTATAAGAAATGTTTTCATAATTATATTCATATCAAAATATAATAAATAGTTAGCAAAGCAGAATCGTCAAAGATTTTAAGATTTCTTTGTTATTTCTTGGGTCAAAATAATATGTAAATATATTTAAAATATTGAAAGAAAGTCTGAATTTTTTATGATACTGTTGAATAAACAATTTCTCCTCCTTTTTTCATACTAAGATTTTTATTTTCTTAATATAATATATATTTTATTAATTATTATATTATCGAAATGTAAAATCCACTAGTACATTTTTAATTGATTAAAATGCAAGAACGAAAATAAATATCTTTTCCCTTTATGATTTGTCTCTTTAACTTATGAAATGTGATTTATGCAAAATTAACTATCTCTGCAAAACTACAGAGATAATTAATGTTGTCGATAGTTAAAATATATTATTGCTTAGATGTCTTTTTCATTATAAAACAAACTTTTCCCACAAAGTCATTATTCATTGCGTAATATCGTTGGAAAGTTTATGCATGATTACACATAACGGAATGTTAGCAATTAATTTTAAGGGATTCTTTGTGAATTTTAGAAAATAATCGGTATTTTAAGCTTTCAATTTTAAATTTAAAAAAAAAATTCTACGAGATAAATATATTTCACTTTATATTTCTTTCGTATTATTATTTCAAGGGTAATCTATTTCAAAATACAATGGAGTTAACACAATAATCATTGTTTAAACCAGGGTATGAAAAAATCGCGATAAAAAAAATAAAAAAATCAGATTTTTTTTTTAATTTAAATCTTTTTTTTTATTAATATTAACGATCGACATTATTTTAAACTTTGAAGGCTATAACATATCATTTTCAATTATTTTATAAATACAATTTAGATAGACACTTGAAAATAGTATTTCAAAAATTTTTATGTATGTAAATCTTTATACTTGATTTATACTTTTTTTGTGTAATGATTAATTACATCACTTACCTTAAGAGCTGTCAATAAGATGTTAACACCATTCAAAGTACCATCCATTGCCTTAATGCACCACTTTCCTAAACAAATCCCATCATTATATATTATTTTAAATGTATGTTATTAGTACAATATATAAAAAGATTAATACTCGTAACAAATGCAAGGCTAAACCCAGAATAAGCATCCAATAAAGTACTAGTGCATTCTTTGCTCAATTTAACTAATATGTATTTTCACATGTTTAAAGGTCAAAATAAAATTAAAGATACTCATTTTATAGCTGGTCATATTATAAACTGCTATTACTAAAATAATAATAAACTAAGTTCTGTTAAACTCTTATAATACAAATTCCTTATACTGGCATTTTTAAAGAAAAAAATGGACAGGATATCAAGGTAACCAATTATTTTTATTTACTTTAAATCAGGAAATGTAATTATGAAAAGTTTAATAAAAAACTAAGTTCTTTAAAAAAAAAATTCTTTATATTGACATTTTCAAAGAAAGAAAAGGGACAAGGCATCAAGGTAACTAATGCAAATTTAATGCTTTGTAAAGACACACTAATTTTCTTGCCTTTTTGATGACCCAACTTGTTTCGAAGTGTAGAGTGCACTAAACCATAAGCGGAAAATATTCTTTCTACAGAAGCAGAAGTAGCTACCGCAGAAAGTAGTTGCTTTATCGCATTTTGGTCATCTACACAAACACTTGTTTTGAAATGCACCATTCCAAAGGTGACATTTGGGATGTGATGCTTTCCTCGAAAAGTAAAGGATAAAAAGTATTTGCCTTAGCTAAAAATTTCCTGATTAAAGGCATAAAGGAAGTTGATTATTTTTCATTTGCAAATTCAAACGCCTTTTTTTTCCAGTTCAGTTTCCAATCCAGCATCATCAGTAGGATTTTGACATATATCTTGATGTTTTTTCAGTCTTGCAACTATTCCCATCATTCCTTTCCCACATTTTTTGCAATTAGCTTTCAGACCTTTGCCTGAAACCGTTGATATCTCTGAAAAATAAAACCATATGGGATCCTTTTTCCTACCAGCCATTTTGTTAAAAAAAAAAAAAAAAAAAAAAAATGTCCTGTACTATATTATCTGCAGTGGACTAACTGTAACTTCAAGCAAAGCTTGTAATAGTTGATTCAAGTATTTTGGACCAAGTGTTCATGCAAAACAGGTTTGAAACTAATCTCTGTTGGTCAGTGGACAAAAGAAATAAATTCTTCTTTCTTATCTATTTACTCTGGGTCTGGGATACCTTTGTTATCCCAAACAATGAAGTCTCTTATTTTTCCAAGTGACTACAAATAAAAGCATTCAGAGAATTTCTGTTGAAAATGAAAGATTCTTAGAGTGCATTGAGAATGTACATTTTTATTATTTTTTTTTTTTTCGTTTGATTTAAATAACATGTACTCTTTCCAAGATTATTTTAATTTAGAGTATAGTTAAAAATTAATGAAAAAAACTGTATTTTTAATCAATGATTTTTCTTAAATCAAGTGATTTAAATCAGCATACCCTGGTTTAAACATCTAATTTTCTAATATTGTTATTACAAAGCGATATATATACAGTATAATCTAAAAAATCTGGCTTCGTCGGGACCGGGGCTAAGCCTGATTTTTGAAAATTCCGGATTTCTGAAAGAATATCAAAAGCAATTCCGATATTCTTAATGGTGCATTATAGTCATAATTTAATTCATAACAATTTGATAATTATGTAAGAAAAGAGAAAATTAAATAATTAAAAAAGGTTACTTTTATTGAAATTTCCTATGTTACAAAATAATGATAATAATAATAATAATAATAATAATAATAATAATAATAATAAACATTCTAATCAACATTGAAGCCATTTCTCCGCATGCAATTTCGAATCATCCATGTCAGTTTAATTTGCTTCAAATTTTTTGGTCGTTCTTTGAGGAATTTAGTTTTCCTTGTATTTTACACAAGTGAAGAATGTTTATTTTTGAACGAGACTTTTGTTTCTCTAATTATTTCTCTTGTCAAATTTATGCCCTTTTCCATTGACAACTTTTTTTTCTTCCGATTCCTTGTCACCGTCCTCTGAGCTGCGACTAGCGTTAATTATGCTTCCATTTATCACTGCGATGTTGCTAACATTCATAGTTTTGGTAAGTTAAATGACGCTGCATTCTCATATATTGAATTTTCACTTGTTACGGTGTCTATGATTTTTTTTATATATAATGGATGGATAGTACAGATTGGATGGAAAATTATATTACTTTCATTGAAATTTATTTGAGTGTCTTCTTCTTGATATAATCTTGAAATGGCTGTGTTTTTTTCAAATTATATTTAAATCAACTATATGCTGCAGATATATAAATCATGCTTCAAATTACTACATGTTTAAGAAAAAAAAATCTGTATTTTTTACAGAAAAAAAACTGTTTTAACAAAAACACTTTTTTTCTGAAAAAAAAAAAGAGCAATTTAACAAATTACAACGACCATTTGGAAAATGATTTTTTCGAAGACTAAGATTTAAGACATAAAAAATCGCACGGAGTTGATCCTACATTACGTACGCCATGAATTAAACATTAATAGTGTTATTACACGTAAAAATTGCAAGCGACAAAAATCGCCTGCGACCCGTCAGATTTCTTAAAACTTACGTATTATGCACCTGAAACTTATGTATTATCCAAGCATTTCATTGGCTGTTCGGGAAAAGGCTTTTCCATCGTCCAAAAAATCAGACGACAGATTTTAAATCAAATTTATTTCTTAAACTTCTAAACATCCGACAATATTACTTTTTACACCGTCGTTTAGAGAAAAAAAATGTACTTTTAAATGCAATTTGTTTGAAAGCTATATCTCAATTTATTTCTGAGTTATGAAATTTTTTTGTAGTTTTTATTACTTTTTTGTCATAGTGGTAACACTCTGTTGTCCATCTCTGTTAAAAGTAAAAGGAAATACAGATTATTGTATAGACCAATCAGAAAACGAATAAAAGGAGGATTCAACCAATAAAAACCTTCAGATATGCTTTTGATTTCCTACCCTGACGACGACAATAACCATTTTTCCAAATGGTTAAAAAAAGAAAGAAAGAAAGAAAAATCAATTTCGTAATTTTTAAAGAAAAAATCTATATTTTTTACAGAAAAACGCTGTTTTAAGGAAAATTTTCAGATATTTTATATAAATTAAACAGTTTTTCACTGGCGCCTTCTTTTCTGTCAATTTGAGGTATTTTTTTTTAGAGTTGGAAACAAACGTCGAAGGTAAAAAAAAATAATAATAATGTGCGTGATCTGAAAGAGTGCGTGAAAAAATAAATGATGCTGTTTCATGTTATTGCATCATTGATTGTGCAATTTTCAAATATTCTTATTTATTTGTTTTGAAAATAGATAGAGCCGAAACATGTAAACAGTCTAATAAAACATTTTTTACTGTTTTAAAAGTTTTCATCTTAGACCTTTCAGAAATTAAGGCGGAGGCACAGTTCCTTTAAACATTCAAAAAATCAGTTTTCGGTTTTTGTTTTATTCTGAATATTAAAAAATTACTCAACTGTTTGCATAAAACCGCATTCAAAAATCTGAATTATTTCTTGAGTAATAATCTTTATAATACGGTGAATATAATTGAAGGTCCGTATACATTGAAACTTTAAAACGCGTTTTCCCAGATCAGTAAGTTTGGAGTTTGTGCCCACTGTTACTTCCAAACTAAGTTACCTACAGCTTTAAAAAATTAACCAAATATGCATTTCTTTGCAATCTATATGCTAAAAAAAAGAATCACATATTTTGGATATTTATTTTTTCCACCTGTGAAACTAGACATATTTTTTAAACCTTTTTATTTTTTTTGTTATTTTGGTCTACACTGTAAAAAAAAAAAAAAAAAAAAAAAAAAAAATGGTAACGTTCCATGTAAAATCCAGGAACGTTTCGCCTTTTCTCAGGTTTTCAGAATAATTTAGCTCTTTCCTGTGAAATTCTGGTTTTCTTATCTGAAACGTTCCTGAACTAAAGTTGGAAACAGCAAAACGCTGCGGCCGCCATTTATTATTTTTTTTGCTATAATCCGTTGCTCGCGCGCGAGTGTCGAAAACGAATTCCTTAAATGAATGTAAAAAAATCAATATGGAATGCAAATAAATCAATAGACGACATAATCCTTTACGTCTCTATTGTCAAGACAATTCAGATGAAAATACAATACCTCTGTGACATCGCTAAGAGATTATCTCTCGTACTTGTCTGTGGAATGTTTAACGAGCAGACCGTGTAAAAAAAATACACCTATTATTTGGATCTCCATTAACCAGGGGACGATCAAACATGATTCTCACAGATTTTGATTAATTTAAAGTATGTTTTAGAGTTCTTATCTCTAATTATTCTTGTGAAATGATTTCTTCAAATGGGCCTTAGACTTTCATAAATTAGATGCCGAGGTTTAGCATACGTTTCAAATACCCATTAGTTTGCAGCTCTCAGCGTGTCTTTCGTGGTGTGGACGCAGAAGGCTCGCACGCCACCCGTACGGCCTGAGTTCGATGCTACCTCTTGACTTTTTTTTTCTTTTTAAATTAATTTTATATTTTAACACTTTATTACAATTTGATTTAAATTTGATATATATTTGACACATTGAATTGCTGCAAATTAAATTTTTTTTTATTTTCGGAAAAAATATACAATTACGTTTAGGGTTTTTTTTTCATGAAAATTTATATGTATTTTATCTAACTTGTAAACTAACATAATTACTGACGAAAATCCAAAATATTTTATGTCTAGATTTTTTTTCTAATTATTATTTACATTTATATATTTTTATATTTTAAGCAAAGTTTAGAAACTATATATCATATATATATTTACTTTATTGAATTTTAACTGAAAATTTATTTTTTCGTGTAAATTATAAATAATAATGTTGATGTCAATTTCAAAATATTTTTTTCATTCTAACAAATAATGATAATAAAGCGAAAATTGTCAACTGAAAATGTAAAAATCGTCTGCGGATCTCGCATGCTGTGAAATGTCAGTAATGCTTTGCTGTCAACAGAAATATTCCTGGTATTTCGCAGGAAACTTACTGGCATTTCTGTAGAAAGTTTTTAACATATACAGTAAAGTTCCAGTCATTTTCAAGAAATGTTTCTTGGAAATAATGGGCAACTCAGCTGCCCATTTTTTTCCCAGGAACGTTGCGAATTTTTTTTACAGTG
The DNA here is from genome assembly GCA_963932465.1 of Maratus speciosus. Taxonomy (NCBI): domain Eukaryota; kingdom Metazoa; phylum Arthropoda; class Arachnida; order Araneae; family Salticidae; genus Maratus; species Maratus speciosus. The sequence goes on along the minus strand of OZ010789.1, from coordinate 433,569,231 downwards.
TAAATTTAAATTTTAAACAAATCTTTTGCCTATAATTTTGTTTTAATTTAGAAGCAGGTGTGTTATCATTTTATTTTGCTCAAAGATTGTTTTCTATATGCATAATTTAGAGTTTTATCATGCGTTAAGGGTTTTAATTCATGTATTAGTGAGATGAATTTCTAAATTTAAAATTTAAATATAAATTTTGTATATACAGCATTTATTTATTTTTCTAGATAATATAGTTAAGAATATATACTTTAGGCAGAAAGAGAATAAAAAGATCTTAGTTGCATACTATTTGCGTCTTTTTTTTTTTTTTTTTTTTTTTTTTTTTTTTTTATCGTTTCGACAAACTCAAAGTTCCTGTGCCCCCTTAAATAGAGTATTTTATTACAAGGTTATAATTTGTTATATGTTTGATTTATTATATCGACCATCTAATTGAAGGTATTATTGATATGTTTTGGTTTTTGAGATGAACAATAAAGCTACTCTATTTCAGTTTTTATAGGGTAGAAATGAAACAAATTGGACTTTTGAAGTTATAATGTAGATATACATATTCGTTCAACTTTGCTATAAGTACTTAAACGAGGATGATCTTGTGCTATGTCTTTTTAATTATTTTTTTTTAGTCTGATCACTATAACTCTGTGTTAACTTGAAAAAAAACCATCATAATTTTTGAATGGTATCGAACAAAATCTTGTTAGGGAATATTGTTTTAGATCTTCTCTTGGATTTTTTTATAAATATAATACTTGGAAACTAGTATTTAAGTTATAATTATGAAATTTGTTAATACATGTCGACTATAAATCATCATATGTTACGGATATCTTTATTTCACTCTATTTCAAATCACTAATAAAATGTTTTATAACGATATCGCGTTTTTATCACTGAGGATCAAATTGATTTAAATCCTTAATAATTTTTTCATTTCAAAACTATAAAAAATTTTTAAATGATCAATAAAACGATGTTTCTAAAATTATATCATTCAAATTCTTGTTCTGTACTAAATTAGGTCTAAAATCTGTTATAGAAAAACTTAGTTTAGAAAATATTTAAAGAAATAAAAAAGGGTAATATTATAAAATTTTAATTTAATTTCTTTGTGGATTTGAAACTTTATTCATTAACACCACCGTACTCATTAGCATCCCTTTTTTCGCTTTACTTTAACAGTGATAAGTGCAGAAACAAAATCTTAACAGCCAGTTGTTTTCCGTTAATAAAAAAGGAACAAAATAGAAAGGAATTCTCTTGCAATGCAGCCGATAACATGCAACGGATAGTGAGTGGTTAGACAGTACTCCACGCTCTAATTTTCCTCATAGCTTTAAGCTTGTATTTACATCATATATCATCCGATTCTCATGATAGAATTTCCAGATGTACTTCTGACTAATGCAGGCCTTTGTCGTTAAATTGGCAACGTACATGTAAAACCATGTGAATAGCTATTTCTCAGTTATCCCGCAAAAGCCTCAGTAATTTATTATCGTACAACCCTATAAATCCACCATGGCGTATAACTTAACTCAATGTAAAGCTTCCTCTGTTTACTTGTACTTTGTCTGCCCGATTCGTATTTATCGCCAATATCTGACATGTGCTTTTCTTGTACCCGCCAATGCGTGGATGTTTGTAACAAAATCTTACGTCACTTTCGCTCTTGACTTTTGTGCTGTGCAGACGTCCTCTAAGCCCCCTGCGGGCTCTGCCTCCTGGGCAACTTGCACACTTCTCCCCTTTTATCTGTATGTCTCACGGCCCCTTTAAAAGTTTTAAAATATAAAGTTAAGTCCTCTAAATTCCTTGTTGGAGGGTTTTTTTTTATGCTTACGAACCATGGGTATACACAAATCGCCTGTACAAGACCCGTTAAGCCCGATTTTACACACTGAAATACAAAGGGACTTTTAAAACTTATTTTTAGATAAAAAAAATCAATCAGGGTAAGAAAAAAACGCGATTCATCTATTATGAGACAGTTTGTACTCCTTTCTTATGGACTTAGCACACTTCTTTGGGTAAAATTAACAGAAACTGTATTCGCAATTCACAGTGATTGTTTATTCATGTATGTATGTTCGATCTCTGCCTTTCTTGATTCCTCGTGCTCATATTCTCCTGTTGGTCTGCTCTTTTTTAGTACTTGATATTTTGATGAAGTTAATTTCCATTTAATATAGAGTAATTCCGTGTGAGACGCTGTATAGATTTTTTAATTTGTGTATAAAGTCTCATGTTGCACATAAAATAAAAAAGATAATGCTGTGCTATTTGATGTAAATGCACAATATGTGTACAGCGACAAAAAATAAAAAAAAATAATTTATATTTGTTAACAGTTTTCTCTAAAACATTACATTGCAGCGCTTCAACCGTGCATTCAGGATGAGGCGTTGCACTCGTGCGGGGTTATGCCGCCCTTCTCATAACCACAGAATGAATTTATAAATAAAGAATATTTAAACAAATATTTATAGCTAGTCTATCATAAACAATGTAATAACAAAAAGAAACTAAATGAGTACAATGAACGTACTACTAGGTTAAAATCAATATTAGTCTATATATTTTATTTACTACTAAAATTATCTACTTATTTTTGAAAGTTTGGATTTTAATTACTCTTTGAGCAGCAACGTAATATTAATGTATTAGAGAGGGAAAAGAAGTACTTAAAATGGTATTTACATGATTTTATTTATTAATAGACCTGTTGTCTCGACCGCAATGAACGCAAAAAGTGTTGAAAGTAGTACAGTCTTCATGTAACCATATTTGACGCTTGATGTAACGTAACCAATCACACTTCAACTTAATTTTGGAGAAATTTTCTGAACATACATTCCAAAGAACGTCTGCGTCACATTTGTGATCGAACTTTTCCTTGTTATAATTTCGCCTTGAATCTTTGTTCGCCTTCTTACTTCTTACTTTTTACTTTTTTCTTTTTCTCTTTTGTTGTGGTAAACTGGTTACTGTTTAAACATTCAACAATGTCTAATGGACTGTCATGGGATCCTCCATCTGACTCAAAATTAATTTTTCTCTTCGCAGTTTTATCATCTTTTTGTTAATTGTCTTACATTTTTTGAATATTTTCTCTAAATTAGCTTTAAGCGCATTCCCATTGTCAATAGAGGTTTGGTTTACTGCCGTTTTTTTAATTCTGTGCTTTTCTGTCAAATGGCTAAATCTCGGGATAGGAGAGATTTTATGTAGGTTTTTGGAAAGAGATGGTGGTTTTACACGTCTATTTCCAGGTTCTGCAGTCAGTAAATTGATTTGAGATGTGCTGATTAGGGCTGGGCGATATATCGATAGAACCGATAAAATCGATATGAAATGCAAATCGTGATAACGATATTAAAAAACCGTACAAAACGGTATATCATAAATATCATAATCGTAATGTAAACCGCGATTATAATGGTTCTTCATGAAACCGCAACATTAAGCAGCGCTTCTGCTGCTTGGAGTTTTCTAGATTCCTCCAGTCAAACCGCGGTATTAAATACCGAATCGTTGGTTCCGATTATTATGATTCTAACGGAGTGACTTGCCCCAGCCTAAATCGTGATATTAAATGCCGACTCCTGGGGTTCGGTGTTTATGATACTAATGGTATGGGATTTCGTTTCGGTGGGTGATAAATATCAATCATGCTGTTTTCGATGCGATCGATGACAGCAGATGATATATATGTATTTTTTTCGGTATTGACGGTGTAAGCTGAATCTCTGAGTGTATGCGTTATACTACAGACACCATGACTTTCATTTCATTATGGTATTTAGATTTTAGCGGTGCTGATGGATATTTTCTCTTTGTTATTGAACAATGTGTGAATCAGGGCGATAAAGAAATAAAATATAACATTTTATTTGCAACAGTGGGTTTAATTAGACAAATGAAATAATAATTATATAGTCGGGACCCTAGGGCCACTTTTCTAACTTTAGTCGATACTCCTCATGTGGCATATCGGTGAAGAGGCCTGTGACCACTTATTCATGTTATGCACATCCGGTGACCCCCCCCCCCCACATTTACACATCTGCACTTTTCTAAATTTTGCCGACATTCGTCATGTGACATATTGTTGGAAAGGCCTGTGGCCGATTATCTATTTTATGCACCTTCGGTGTCTTCCCCGCACTGCGAAGGGGGTTTTTCTAAATTATACAGTCACCCCTCATGTGACATATCTTTGCAAAGGCCTGTGACCGTTTAATCATTTTATGCACTTCTGGTGCTGTGCTTCGCCCCCCCCCCCCCGGGGCGCACTTTCCTAAATCGATATATCGGGATATCATGTTTACAGATGCCAATTTATCATGATATTTAATTCTACACATCGCCCAGCCCTAATGTTGATTAGCATTTCACATAGTGGAGTTGTCTCCACTTGTGTCGTGTTATCTGGAAATTGCACTTCACTATCCGTTAATGCAGAAAACAAATGATCTGGGATACAGTTGTTCTTAAAATTGAAGATCCCATTTACCTTAAAGCCACTAGTAGCGTTTCCAATAGTTTCCGATTTGTTCCAAGCATCGAAGATTAAAGACCCTATCTGATACCGAGTCAATCTGCGCTAAACATGCTGGATTAACCTTTACGGATCCGATTGTTTTTGTGGCCTTACACCTTCTATTCTTTTATAAAATGTATGTATTTCTAATAAAATCTGTAAAAAAGTTTAAAATTTATCCTGTTTTTTTAAAAAAAGAATATTTCATTTAAAACCAGGTCGTTAAAATGCGAGTTATTATAATTACAGTTAACGACTAATAACATGCCTAACTTGGTTAGTCTGTGCAAAAAGAAAAGAAAATTGTTAATAACACGTAATCAAATCGAGCAACTATACTTCAGTAACATAAAATTCAGTAATATAAAAAAATAAGACACGGATAAAATATTAATTTTATTAATCACGGCATACCATACAAAAGAAACTGCGGATTGTATACCAGATCACAGTGCGGCAAACGAAAATGGCATAAACATACACTCAGTAATATATAAAACCGCTACACTTATAGTGTAAGAACTAGCAACGTTTTCGTCACTTGATTTTAGCATGGCTCATTTTTCTATATGCTCTTCCGTTTTATGGTGTAGTACGTATGCAGACGGTCTGGCTGTCGGGAGACGTTGCGTTTACTTGCGGGAGAAGGGGTTATACAGGTCAAAAAATTTGAAAATTACGTCATTTTAGCAAGGTTCATTTTTTTATATGATAAAAAATATATTTATTCACTGTCATAATGCTCATTAGTAATAGGTCGTATCAACTACAACCTTATTGAACATAATAACGCAGAAACTAATTACTGAAATACTATTGTACAGATTGGTAGCTGCGTTAAAATATATTTCACGAAGAAGGCTTTCATTCTTTATATCGCCACACTCTTATTATAACTCTTAACTAAGGAAGAAGGCATAACTATAAGATTACTTATAGTTTTTATTTACATTATTTACAGCAGATGCTAAACGCAGCTCTCAGAACAAATCATATCTTACAACTGCGTGGAATACTCTGGTAACATGCGATACCTTACAAACAGATTGTGTAGTGCTGCCATCTATTAGCGCAGATCTCAACTATTGTTGGATTGGGATATCACACCCCTCTCCTCATAGTTCAAACGAACTACAGGCAATCTTGTTCTATGACTTCTTCGAACTGGAGCACTTTTCTTACAGTCCTCGTCATAAGTTTCAGTCAAACTGTCTTTCGCAGTTTTCTTTGTCGTAACATCATTTTTATTACTCACAACTGTACCTGTTACAATATCATGCGAAGGCTGAGATTGGCTTGGTTCTATAGTATTATCATTATTAAGCTGGTCTTTTATTTTCCCATTAATTCCAGAAAAACGGTTTTGGTTAACCTTTTCATACCTATCATAATTACTGTAATTTTTACCACTATGTCCCATATTTTCAAATTTGTCTGACATTAGTTCATCATTTCGATTTATCTCTATAGCTCTCTCTGTTATTTCATAACGTATATCTTTATTACGTCTACACTGATCAACGTGAGGTTTACACATTACTCCATCACATCTATTTACTAAAACCCATCTACCCCCCAAAAAATTCATAATTTTCCCTTTTACCCATTTCTCGCCTTTTCCAAAATTTTTAACAAATACAAAATCATGAAGCTTATATTTGTGCAGGGGTTGCTGTATTTTAGGTTTTGATGGTAATACCATGTGAAGGGCTGTTCGAACTGGCCTTCCAAACATTAATTCAGCAGGAGTTTTACCAGCCACCGAATGAGGAGTGGAATGATTTTCTAATAAAAATCGTGAAATTGACAATGTTATGTCACTTTTATCTAGTTTTTTAAGACAATTTTTCGCAGTTTGCACATACTTTTCCGCTTGTCCGTTCAAAGACGGATGATAAGGTGGAATAGGCGTATGATTAATTCCATTATTTTTAAGAAATTCCTCAAATTCATCACTTGTGAACGATTCAACAGATAATCCAAATGTAGCAAAAATTCTCCTTAATACCTTAATCGTAGTTTTACTATCGGACCTGGGTACAACCTCTACCTCCAACCATTTAGTATAAGAATCGACTACTATTTAAAATATTTTACCTTCAAAAGGACCGGCATGATCTATATGGATCCTTCCCAGGACCGTTCAGATTTCCATTTCAAGGGTTCCATTTTGGGACAATCCCTCGCAAACATCTGACATCTATTACAAGAATTTACCATTCGTTCAATTTTTTATCCATATTTTGCCACCAAACTACCTCCATAGCTTTCGCTTTCATGCTCGATATACCCTGATGAACGGAATGCAGTAATTTTAATATATATTCACTGCCTTCCTCTGGTATGATCACTCTATGCCCCCACAATAGACAATTTTCTAGACAGGAAATTTCCTCCCTTCTACAAAAATATGGTTGATATTCTTCTGGTTTTACCTTTCGCGGCCACCCATGTAACACCCACTCTAAAATTTGTTTAGTTACAGGATTTTCAGTTGTCCACTTTGCAATCGTTTTAGAAGTAACAGGCCAATTATCATTATTTGAAACGAACATTATTTCTCCAGGATTACTCACTATATTTACAGTTTATGGGAGAGGTAATCTACTTAATGCGTCAGCATTTTTATTATTTTTACCCTCGCGATACTCAATTGTATAATCATACCCAGCTAACATTAACGATCATCTCAGCATTCTAGGTGATAATGTGTCAGGTACCTTTTTAACAGGATCAAATAATCTAATTAAAGGTTTATGATCTGTTATAATTTTAAAATGTTTTCCAGCTAAATATTGGTGAAATTTAGTGACACCAAACATTACAGATAAAGCTTCTTTATCAATCATTGCATAATTTCTTTAAGTTTTATTTAAAGTTCTCGAAGCATAAGCAATAGGTTTCTCTTTATCCTCAACAATGTGGCTTAAAACTGACCCTATACCATATTCAGAAACAGCACAGTTTAAAACTATATCTTTGTTAACATCATATAATTCTAAAACAGGAGATGTACATAATAATTGTTTAACTTTTTGAAACGCTTTTCATGCCTTTCTGTCCATGTCCAGTTTACATTATTATCTAATAATCTATGTAAAGGTTCTAAAACATCTGAAATATTAGGCAGGAAGTTTCTATAATAAGAAATTAAGCCTAAAAATGAACGCAATCGTGATACATTATTTGGAATAGGAGCATTCAAAATAGCATTAACTTTTTCTGGAATAGGTCTAACTCCTTTCTGAGATATTTTATGACTTAAATAAGAAACTTCCGAAACCATAAATTTTAATTTTTCCTTATTTAATCTTATACCATGCTCAGAAAAGCATTTCAGAACACTTTCAACTCTTTCAGAATGTTCTGATTCATTACTACCACTAATGATAACATCATCTAAAAATACACCAACATATTCATTTTTTTAAAAATATGTTCAATTTTTCTTTGGAACATTCCAGGAGCATATTTTACCCCAAATGCTAATCGTAACACATTAAACAATCCTTTATGTGTCTTTATAGTCAAAATTTTACTACTTTCGATTTCTACAGGTTGTTGTAAATAAGCATCTTTTAAATCAAAAACAGTAAGGAATTTCCCACCTGATAATTTAGAAACTAATTCTTCCAATCTAGGAAGAGGATAGTTATCATTTTAAGTATTAGTATTAACTGTTGCTCTATAATCACCACATATTCTAACAGAACCATTAGGATTAGGAACAATTACTGTAGGACTAGCCCATTCTGAATGATCAACAGGTTTCAAAATACCCTCATTAGTTAATCGTTCCAATTCTACATCAGTGGCTTTTCCTAAAGCAAAAGGAAAAGGTCGAGAATTGAGAAAAACTGGTTTTGCATCTTTTTTCAATTTTATTGACACGGCAGGACCCTTGATTGTCCCGATCCCGTCAGCAAAAAGATTGGGAAATTTTCTAATTAAATCATCTTTCGAAATGCTTTTAATCATATTTACATTAGGCCAAAAAATTTTGATGCATTTAACCAAGTTTTTCCGATTAGACTCGGACCCTCCTCTTTAATAACTAACATTCTTAAATCCGGAATACAATAATCATTAACAACAGCATTTACTTTTAATTCCCCCAAAACAGTTAAAGAGTCTTTAGTATAAGTTTGTAATTTAATATTAGATTTAATTAAAGGCAGCTTACCTGAGAACAATTTATGAGCAACACTTTTACTTACAATAGTATGAGCCGCACCACTATCAATTTCAAACTGTATATTTACACCATTTATTTTAACAGATTTTATCCATGACACCTTATTGGAGTTGCGTCCATAAAATTTAAACAATATTCTTCCTGAACAGTTTTAATTTTTCTGTTCTTAAAACTATTTCTCACTTTTCATTCCAAATTTTCTGTTTCGACACCAAATTTTTAAATGACCCAATCGATGGCAGAAATGGCATTCTGCAGATTTAAAAGGGCATAATTTTGGATTGTGATTTTTAGAACATCTGTAACACGGTTTCTCAGGCTCGAATTTATCTTCTTTAGGCTTAGGTGCATGAACGAACTTCTCCACTTTCGATTTCTCCCCTTCGAAACACGCACTTGATTGACAGTCATACTATCTCCAATGTGTAGGGATTTCACTCCAGCCTCAGCTATTTCTATCGCTGTTTGGAACGTTAAGTCTCTAGAATCCAGTAATTTTGGCTGTAACTTCTCATCTTGGATCCCAAAAACCAACTGATCACAGAGGCGGTCATTAAGCGTATTTCCGAAGTTGCAATGTTCGGATAAACGACGTAACTCTCTTATAAAAACGGCTATATTCTCTCTTTGCTTCCTTAGTTGTTTCTGGAACTTAAATCGTTCGACAATTTCACTAGGGCGTGGTGAAAAATTAACCTTAGCTTTCTTTAAAAGATCCTCGTAACTGATTTCTTTCAGCGTATTCGGAACAATAATATCTCGTAAAATAGCCAACGTTGTTGTTCCAACAGAACTTAGTAAAATATTCTTCTTCATATCATCATTTTTGATGCTATTAGCTGAGAAATGAAAATCAACTTTCTCGACGTAAATAGTCCAAGGAACATTCGCATTACATTCTTCTAAGCGTCCCAGAGAAATTATTTCTTTATGGGCCATTTTTCGTGCCACTTTTTCATTTTCTCTTTCGAATAAATTTTTTTTTCACAACATTTCAATTTGGGTTGAATCCCATTTTTGTCGCCACTTTTATATCGCCACACTCTTATTATAACTCTTAACTAATTAGTCTTAACTATGGATGAAGGCATAACTATAAGATTACTTATAGTTTTTATTTACATGATTTACAGCAGCTGCTAAACGCAGCTCTCAGAACAAATCATATCTTACAACTGCGTGGGATACTCTGGTAACATGCGATACCTTACAAACAGATTGTGTAGTGCTGCCATCTATTAACGCAGATCTCAACAATTGTTGGATTGGGATATGACACTTTCTTTGCAATCGGTTTAGTAATAGGGGTCTCCTATGTGACATCAGGATTATCCTACGTCTAAATCTTAAGCGGGCCATGTTCACTTAAATATAAGAAGTTTATTGATAAGGTAAAAATGTTTATACTTTTAATATCTTTTTGTTATGCTTGATATACACTGGTTTCCAAAAATTAAGGAAAAAGAACAAAAGTAGCGATTATTCAAAATGTTACAAGTAGATTTTAATAAAACTGAGCCACAATATACAACACATAGTAAGGTATAAAATCACATTAAAAGCAATTACCAGACGATTGTGGTGTTTCAGAAATTAACACAATTATAAAATAGACAAAATAAATGCGTCAGTTTGGTATAGGAAAAGTACCTTTAATATGGAGTATGGTCACTCCTAGAAGCAGCACATCACATACAGCGATGTGTGACACCGTCAATTATGCGATCGATAAGTTCGCAGGGAAGTGCGAGCCAATGCTCTTGTAAAGCAGTTGTAAGCGTGGTATGGGTCTGAGGAAGGGGATTGAGAGCAGCCACATATCTTCCTAAAGCATCCCAAACATGCTCGATGGGATTCAAGTCCAGTGATCGCGCTGGCCATTCCATGCGCTGAATTGTTTGGTGCTGAATATAACCTTCTACGATTTGAGTCCTCTGCGGTCTAGCGTTATCGTCCCGTAACAGGAAATTATTAACTATTGCACCGGCAAAAGGGCGCACATAAGCATCAAGAATGTCATCTCTATAGACACGAGCATTCACAGTTCCAAGTAGAAAGACATGGAGGTCTGTATGTCCGTCCAAAGAGATACCATCCCAAACACAGACAATGCCTTCTCCATATAAATTTCTTTTACGAATGTTTGATGGATGATAGCGTGTTCCCTGTTCTTTCAAAATCAAACAATGCCTACTATCGCTTTGGAGGCTAAACTGGAACTCATCTGTGAAGAGAACACACCTCCATTAATCAGCCGTCCAGTGGACATGTTGACTTGAGCACCTTAAACGTTCCCTCCGGTGACATGATGTGAGCGGCACACAAATGTCTGGTCGCATGTTGTAAAGACGACCTTCATGAAGCCTTCTACGCACCGTAGGTGTTGATACCAACTTTCCAGTGGCTGCAACAAGGGACGCTCTAAGATAAGAGGGGGTTGCTGATCTATTCCTTCGTACACATAACCGCAAATTTCGGTTATCACTGCTTATCGTAGCTCTTGCCCTCCTTGGCTAAACCTTCTGGAGGCCGAACCAGTGGTTTGAAATTGTTTCCAAAACCTATGAACAACAGAAGGACTCAGAGTTAAACATCTGACTACCTCTGCTGGCTTTGGCCTACATACTGTCTTCCAACAGCTCTATATCGCAGTTATGCGGGCATATGATAACTCGAGTTCATACTAATGAATTGGCTATCTGAGTTTTCTTATCTAATAGTCACAGCGACACCAGCAGCCATATTCTTTAGCATGCATTTTTATGCTCCTCACAGATGACGATATGCAATTGCAGCGCCACTAATTTGCATTTTGCAATTTTAATCAGCACCGTTTGGTTAACGACATATCCAAATTTCATAAGGATAGGTTAATTTTTGAACGAGTTATCGCTCTTTTTGTGATTTTTCCTTAATTTTTGGAAACCAGTGTATCACATAATGCATTTAGTTCAAATACATTTTAATCACTACAATGCGGCAGACAAAAATTACAAAAGTCAATCGGTTGGGAATTATATCTTTGTCCAATTTATAATCAAAATTAAGCTGATGGAATCCATTTCTATAATGAAATTATAATCAAATATTGAAAAATTGAATACGAACACCAAATTTCGTACACAAAAGTTGTAGTTTCAATTACCAAATGGGAAATAGCTCTATGAAGTTGTTTACTAAATGTGCAGATGTCAAATTTGAACCCCTAATGTTAAATTCAAATTTAATCCTTGGAAAAAGGTTGCAATGCGGGAAGTTTTCTAAAGATAACTCAAAATCTACTATGCAGAATGAGGTATAAATTTGTATTCGAATATTTCAAGTTTCTAAAAATAGATTTATGCTCTAAAATTTATAGATTACAAATCGTAGTTTGTCGAAAAATAATTTTGAATTATACATAATTTTTAAATTATTTTTGAAAAAGAAATTTTTAATGTATGAATTTTTAAACAGAAATTGATTTCTAAAAGCCTCAAACATGCCAATCCAAATCATACCTCTTTTTCTCAATGTATTTTCAGAGTTATCATTAACAAACTACCAGCATTGTCATCTGTTTTTGCAATCTGTTGTATTTAACTTTAGTAGATACAAGTTTTAAACATGTATACTACCTAAATCACTTTTCTGAATGAATTACCGCTCGATATCTTAAGCTAATGTTTTCCGAATATTACAAATAATATGTCTAAATTGCGTATTGGAAAATTTAATGTGTGTTACAATTGACTACAGAGTAAGGTGGTGCAAGAGTGCGTGGTGTACATGACTATGCAGAGCAATTATCTAATCGCAAAACAGCTTTGCATTTAGCTGCAGTTGTAAACGAAGTAATGACATTATAAGTTTATGGTGAAAAGAAACTGCGTATTTTGGTGAAATTTTTAATGATTTAGAAGACAAAATGTGCTTTTGGGCGCCTCGTTAAAACATTTATTGTTTATAAAACAGGATCATATTAAAGATTGCAAATCTACTTAACTTTTTTTTGGTTTTTAGGGATAAGGTTATTATTGGACTACTTATCACCTAAGTGATTTGGATTTGTTTATCAATAGATGACATTACTGATGTTTCAAAAATATTTAATGGCGATGTTTAAGAGTACTGTGCCAAAGTGTGCGAGAGTGCGCACCTATTTTTTTGGAAAAATGCTACCGTTGCTAAAACAGGATTTAAAATAACGGTTCTATAGCCTTTCAAAAAATAATTTTTTTCTATATAGTGACTTTCAGCTAAAAGCGGCACAGGTGGACCGTTAAAATCATCTAAACTTGTTGAATTACATATGTCAGTTGAACCACAATCATCGAAAATTTAGAGTAAGAGAATTGCTTTCAATAGAAAATGATAATTCGGAAAAGCTATGAAAAGAAAAGATATACTCTGAATGTGAAATATGATTTAAAATAACGGTTCTATAGCTTTGCAAAATTTATCTTTTTCTATATACTGAGTTTCATTTAAGAGCAGTAGAGGTACATCATTAAAATCTAAACTTGTTGAATCAGATATTTCAGTTGAACCATAAACATAAAAAATGGCGAGGAATAGAATTGCTTTCAATAGAAAATGATAATTCAGAAAAGCTATGAAAAGAAAAGATATGCGCTGAATGTGAAACAGATTCAACTTCAGTTTCGTAAGGTATAGCTTCGACTTCAACAATTTCATCTTACGTGAAATTGAAATAGTTGTCACCGTATCCTGAATAATCCGTGCATCGAAAACTAGAAAAGCCAAAAGTTTGAAATTTTAGAAGTTCACAACACAAAAGGCAGCATGAAGCTGTCACTGCAGAAAAATGCCAAAAATCTTTACCAAAAAAATAATAAAAGTAAATACATGAAGGGAAACTGCATCAAAGAAAAATCTCTGGATATGTCCTGACTGCTCAAAAGTGAACAGACTACGCAAGTCGTGGACACTACAAATGTGACGTTCGTATGTGAAACTCTGCGGTTTTTTATATTGCGCACTTTTGTAGACTTCACTGCGTCCTCTTGTCCTTAATGGTTTTACAAGAGTGTGCATTTAGGAGGATAATCTTTTTGCAATTAATATCGAGTTTCTTATAAGTGGATGAATGCAGTTATTTTGTTAGATTAAAAAGCTATTAATATAAATAAAATATAAGTAAAATATAAGTAAAGTAACCCTTAAATCTGTCCATTTGTTATTATTTAAAGAAATATCTTAATGGCACACCCTTGATCCACTTTATCGTAGATATGACTTTCTGAACTTATTTATTTAACATATATTGAAAAAAGTCAAATTTTCAAATTCAATGGTTATTTTTGCTTTTCTCGGCTTTCGGTTTTTGATTAGCAATATTTTTTTATTTATATTTTATTTGGCATTTACTGTTCTTAAAATAATTATCAATTTCAAGTTACGGAATTCTTAAAACAAGAACACATATAAACGCGTTTAAAATCTATTTATTTCAATTTTTATGTAAAAAAACCAGCATTGCTAACATTGTTGAATTCTAGAATAAGGGAAATCATATTTGTGTGAAAAAAAATTCTAACCAGAAACCAGAAAATCTTATTTTTGAATTTACGTTTTCTTTTTCTAGTGGCAATAGTATGTGTGACAAGTTTTCTTTCCTAGAATACTTACAATGTTTTCACAAATCGTTTTTACTATGCTGAAAAGGATATTGAGATTCTTCTGTAATATATAGTAAGAAAATAGTAAACATATATGTTGGCAAATTATTTGGTTATTATTAAATATTCAAAATCTATTTATTTGATCTGAGGACAAAAATAGGATTGAATATTTTTATAGTTTAAAATGCGATGTATGAAAATGCAATAATAAAACAGAATTCATAAACTTTTAATTTGCTTCAATAAATATATATTAAGGTAAAAAAAAAGTTTGCTATTCAAATATTTTATGTAACATTAAATAAGCGCAGGATCTCTTTGTGCAATTCAAAATGTTTTAATCTAAAATCTCATGTCACGTAAAATTTTCACATCTGCCCATCTTAGAATATGAAGAACTACGATCCGAAGAATAAAAGTCATTTTTCCTGAAGAATTCTAAGACATTAGAATGAAACTCGAACTTTTGAATCTTTAATTTATTTTCGAGTTAAATTTAATTTGTAATAAAATGCATTAATTAAATTGAAATAATTACACTTAAATGTTTCTATTGTTGCAAAAAAAAGTAAAAAATTAATGCGCCATTTCTTGAAAAATAAGACATTTTTCGGTGGAGAAAAATATTTTAAAAATAATTATATAAGTTACTGAAGTTATTTTCCAAAGTCAAAATAATACATACTTAGGAAGTATTTTTCACAATTTCACTTTTAGCGAGTGGCAACAGTGCTTCAAACATAGCCTCCATCAGCTGAAATACCATGCGACTAAATCCCATCGGCTTCAAAAGGACCTAATTTTGTTTTCTTTTTGACTTTCAGATTTTTGTTGTTATAGCGTATCATATACAAGCACCTTTTCCATTTTATGCATCGTTTTGGCAATTTTTACGACAATATCAGTTATGTTATTACAAATTACATTTGCAATAAATTTATATTTTTTTAATTTGTGCTGAACCAAGAATTATATTTAAAATAGTTGTGGCTTATAACGAATCTTATTATATATAAACATTTCCCAAATAAATTTTTAAATAATATCAATTTGTAAAGTAAGAAAACATTACTTTATGGTGTCCCGCACTCGACGCCACGTGCTCGATATTTCCAATAAAAATATTTCTAAATAATGAATATGAATGTTATTAATATACGTATACAGCTCCAAGTCAAAAAATTAAATAATAGACAAAAAGGAATTGTGAAAAAAAGGTTTTTAATGTATCGCTTACACAAGAAGTAATTCAGGATAAAACTTAATATTTTCAGAATCTACATAGTTTGTAGAATCTTTTAGCATAAATGTTAAAGGAAATAATACAAGAATTAAAATAATTATTCACACTCGGAAAGAATTAAAATATTAGAATAATCATTTACCTTGTTCAAAATATCAGAATAATGCAATGTAAATAATACGTGTTTTTTTAAAAAAGGAAAAAAGTTATTCTTTAATATTTTGTAGCATCACAGTTACATTTTATAACAGCAAGAACTCACTTTGCCATGATCGCTACAAGTTGTTCACAATGTTTTCTGCCCAGACATGACGATGTCGATTTTATGCACGAAAGAAGCTCAACTTTGTTTTTTGGTGAAATATTTTGAATTCTTTTCTTCATTATTCCCCACAAATTCTCTATCGGATTTAAATCCGGCGAATTAGCTGGTCTACGTTAATTTCGTTTTGGCTAAGCCCTTAGTGGCTACTGGCCTGTGGAAGATGATAAATCATGTTGGAAAATAAAATCGTCACTACACAGATCTTTCGACGATGGTATCATGAAGTGCTCAAGGGTTTCTTGATATATCTCAGAATTAATCCTTTAGTCAACGATAAATACCTTTCGCGGAACATCTGCAGACATGCAAGACCATGCCTTTACACTGGCTACAAATTTCAGTAATCGTTTCGTGCAGTTCTTGTCATATGATTCTTGCTTTATTCGTCATACACGAACACATTTATCACCATATGCTACGCAAAACACGCTCTCATCACTAAACAATATCTTTTCCTAATTATCCAGACGCTATTAAAAGCCTTTTTGGCACCACTTCACTCTCTCCCATTTCTGTTTAATAGTAAGGAGGGGCTTTATCTTTGGTACATGAGATTGAAGTCCAAGTTTATGGAGACGTCTTAGTGCTGTAAATTTACTCACACTAACACCGTGTTCTTTCCACTTTCGATGCAAATATTTTGCACTTGTAAAACGGTTTTTGAACAATAATCTTTAGCTTTCTATTATCTCTCTGAGTAGTTTTCGCTTTCGGCTGCTATTTAGATGCTTGTTTTCAAAATATTCGTTGCATAAATACTGCTTTATTACTCTACTAACACTTGTTTGAGACTATGTTAAGTGACTGGCGATATATTGCTGATTTCGACCTTCTTTATGCTATTCAATAATACGATACTTTGTATATATTTAGCCAATATATGAAATTTGGAATGAATAAAAAGGAAAACACATAAGAATTTTGAAAATTGACATTGAAATATCATTTTCCTTCGAGTGTCACAAGTAAGTACAAAGTGATTTGTAATCAAGAGCACGTGTACTTTTCTTCAGTGCTGCAATTTTGTTTCATTGGTAACTATCAGTCTTATCCCATATGTTTAACCAACACAAAGAAAGGCAAAAATACTATTTTTCCTTTAATCAAATTTCTTTATCAAGAAAAGTTTCAGTTAGATAAAAAGCATTCCACATAAAGAAATTACATGGCGTGATGGACCACCCACTAAGTTTAAATATAAATCGAAGGCAAAAAGCCTTTTCAGTGAAATGTATGGAGGAAAATCATTGAACATTGAAACATTGAAAATAAGTAACTGATGTCTTAGGTGGTAATATAAAAATACTTGTGCACCAAAAGATCACACACAGTTTAATCTGTAAATGATTTTTCTGGCTTATCAGTAAACCTTTCACAGAGCACAAAAATATTTTACGTTCGAAAAGAGGAAATTGAAGACAGAGCGCATAAGGAAAATCCTTGGGAAAATGCAATTAAAACCAAAAGAATATCAAGTTTCAACACCACGGAACTCAAGGAATGGAAATAGTTTGTCACAAGTACAGTATGTTTAAAGAAGAAAAATTGAATCAAACACTTCAACAATCTTAATTTTCAATAAAGATCTAAATTTGGGAAGATGCATTATTTTGAATTATGAGGACAAGCTTTATCCAGAAAAAATACTAATAAACTAATGATACATTTTTTGAAAATGCAATGAGTAAAAATACTGACATTATTTCGAATGGCTCAAACATCGAGATGAAATTTCATACAAGAAGGAAGAAATATTAAAAATCATTTAAACCATTTGATGCCAATTATTTGTTTGTAACAGTAAATGCTCCAATAAGTATGGAAACTATGTATTTGAACTATGCATTCAAAATACTATGCCCTGTAAAAAGAACTCTGTAAAAAGAAATCTGTAAAAAGAACTATTCGTTATATCAACAATAAATTATTGAAGTGCAAACAAAAATAAACTCATAGTACAGTCTGTGGAAGCAAATATTTAATACCATACAAAAACGTACTAAATATTATTATTCCTTTTCCATGTGAAACTTATATTTTCATGTATAAAGCTCGAATATTATATGTTATCGTTTAAATAATTATCTCATATTTAATTTCAATTCTACAACCATTTCGTTGAAACATAACAGAAAAATGTAAAATTACAAATATGGACAGTATTTTGAGATAAAAATTTTTACATCAAACGTTATTCAGAACTATAAATGGATATTTATTATTATTGAAGTGCAAACAAAAATAAACTCATAGTACAGTCTGTGGAAGCAAATATTTAATACCATACAAAAACGTACTAAATATTACTATTCATTTTTCAAGTGATACTTATATTTTCTTGTATAAAGCTCGAATATTATATGTTATCGTTTAAATAATTATCTCATATTTGATTTCAATTCTACAACCATTTCGTTGAAACATAACAGAAAAATCTAAAATTACAAATATGGACAGTATTTTGAGATACAAATTTTTACATCAAACGTTATTCATAACTATAAATGGATATTTATTATTATTGAAGTGTGCTAAATTAATAGGTGTGATGTTTCCAAAAAATATGCAATAATATAAAACGTAATATATGTATTACGTAGGCGATTTGCTGCAGTTATGTTATATAGGTTGCAAAAATAAATGGTTTATTAGAATTGCAATTTCCTTGATCTCCGAATATATATTTAAGGAGTAACGAATGTTTTTTCTGATTTTTTTTTAATCTAGAATTTCATATTGTAAATGCTTGTTTAGGAATTAAACGTTTTAAACATTAAGTAGCAGAATTGATCTTCGTAAATACGTATTCGCATATATTTTTTTCACCAATGTTGAACATATATACACAGAGTTTTATATGCGCACACAGAGTAATTTGCACTCAGAGACTGCACATCGAAATATTACACGCTGTACCTTTAACCAAAATAATTTTTTTAATTAAAGTAAAATATTTAAAAGCCTTTTTAAATTCTTTTTTAGATCTGATGTTCCTGCTATACCGTCTGATATATTTACGTGTGTAGAAAATCGAGCTAAAAGGAAGTTTACTTTAATTCACTAAAATTTTAAAATCATTTTGAAAAATTTCCAATTATATGTATCTATATATTTGTATGTATATATATAAATCTTATATGTTTAATATGTTTAATATGTTTTAAGAGTTAATTAATACTCTATGTTATTGTGAAAAAAATATGAACAGAAAGCAAATTTTAATAATGGATGTCACACTGATGTATGCTTATTTGTGTGAGAGGAGAATATGTTACTCTCATCATTTTTCACGAAACATTAAAAGCCTTAAAATTATTAAATATGCCATGATGATGAGTAACCTCCCAAATAGATTAGTAAACAAATAAAAAAATAAAAAAAAATATTTTCCATAGATAAAAATAAAATATTTAAATTTATACTTAAAGGAATAATGCTACAGCAAACTAAATTCAAAATAAAAGTTAGAATTAATACTAAATAAAGCAAGTGTGCAACATTCGTGCTAAAATTATATAAGTGGAATTGGACTTTATGCACCTTAAGTTTATCCTAATCCTTGATTCAAGTAAAGTCTGCTCTTAAATCTAACATCTAAATTTCCTGTAACACAATTCCGTAAATACAGACATGTTAGATTCTACTTGATATCTTCCAAAGAAAAACAACTAAAAAAAGTCAATTTTGTACGCAAAACGTTTCTTTTATAAAATTCTTCCGACCGTTGTTTAAATGGGATTTTGAATCTTAGACTCAATTTTAAATTTTCTGATCGGAATACAAATAAATATCCTACTATATAGTAAAACAGATCGAGCTTTCATTTCAACAGTTGAAGTAATCTCGAATACAGTTAGAAATTTATTATTATTTTGAAGATACTACGTATAAAATAATAAATATTAAAAAAATATATTCCCATTTTGCAGAAAGAATAGACATTTTTTTAAACTTTTCTTTTGTATATAGTAATACGAAATTTCTAAAGAAAACGATATAAATTAGTCCTAAATTTAGCTCTCTTAAAATACTATTTGACTACGAAAGTTTCTTATCTAATTAGACCCATAGTGCTCACAAAATCATAAATTCGGATTTTCAGTGGTGTTTTTCACAGGAACGATGGTAAAACACACATCGATTTATATGCACTAAAATTTAGGAGAGTTATTTTTTTAAAACTAATAACGTAAGAAGTCTATAGATTAATATCTAAACTAATGAACCTTAGCTATCGTTTGTTACTTATATCGTAAATGTAGTTTAATTGTCATTTTATTACGTATACATATTTAATAGCTGTAGATACATTCATTTTAAAATTATTTTGTTATAAGCTATTTATATATACATAACATACGATTAAAGTGAAAAATTGTGCACTCCTTAATATAAACACGAAGTGTTTCTTATATCGAAGTTCTAATATTCTTTTAAGACCTGAACTAAACAATTGTGTAGGTGATCCTAAAGAAAAAGAGAAAAAATATGTTCCTCTATTTGTGCGATTTAAAGTCAAGCCTGCAACCACATAATTGCGTGGATCCTCCATTGCCATAACCTGACATCGTGAATTTTTTAAAATAATTTTTTCAATGAAATATTATCCTATTAATTAGAGAAAATCCTCAAAACTTTTCATTTTTATTAAAAATCTTCTGGTCTTAAAGGGATAATGGTTGATTTGATTTTTAAGCGTAATGCTTTCGAAAAGAATAGAAATGTGTAAGTGAAGGCCATAATGAAAAAGGAAATAAGAAAAAAATGCTCAACGCCATACATGTTTAAAATGGGGATTATTATTTCTAAAGAAACCTGAGATTAGATATTGATCCACGACAGGAATGTTAATTGAATGAATATACGTATGCCAATCTCTGAAATGCTTCGGTAGATTAGAACATTTTATAAGGTGAAAACAGATGCAGTGCAGTTAAAAGGGACAAAAAGGAGAACAAAAATCTGTCATGATAAACAAGAAAAAAGTTAAAGTTATCTTAGCAGCTTTTCAGTACTAAACATAATGTTTGATTCATTGCAAGAGCAGAAAGAATTAAAATACAGGAATAAAAAGCAATTATAAAATGAAATATATGTTTCGCCTCTTTGTAGTCTCAGTTACAATTTAGAATAAAATTTCCATAATAAAAAATGTGTAATAAATGACTTTAGCAATTCTATATAACAGGATGTCAACAATATAAGCAGATAACGATACTTTTTAAACGCTAATTTTTTTAAAACTAATTCCAGAATAGTTTTGTTAACAGTCAACGACCGTCATCAGTGGAATGAATTATGGGGTTTTCTCATATATATAGAGGGGAAGCTGATTCTAAGGATAGCTTTATTGATCAATAGAATTACGAGGAATTACAGGGAAGAGATAATTAGAAACTGCATAGCGAAATCAATTAGTAATGTGGAAATATAACAATAGAAATTAAGAAAAGGCTATATTTATGTAATATTTCTCGCTATCTGAGAATAAGTAATACCGAAGGACAATTAACAATATGTCTGTGATATTTATAGATATGCAATGCTGCAAAAATTGGGCTTATATATGTTTACATCAAAGTTAAATTAAAAGGTGTGATTCATCTCCCAACAATGCTTTGCACTGATCGATTTTCTTCTTGCATACGAAAATATCCCCTGTGTAGTATTCTTACACATAATCATGTGTAATATTCTATTCTTATACACATATACACGTAAAATGCGCATGCATAGTTTTACGCAATATTCTGTTCTTACGCGTACATCTATGTACTATTCTTACACATATTTCGGTGTAATATTCGAAATACACAGAGATTTGTGTAATATGTATGTATGGTACATTTACATTAACACACCAATTCTGACAAATCCGTACAATTTTCTACTCTTACACACCTGTTTCAGTTTTTGAAGGAATAACAAATTACATACATCCCTTAAGGCGATAAACACACATAAATATAGGTAAATATTTACGACAAGAGTGCAAATTTTATGACAACTGTGTAATTTTACAAATTTGCACATATGCTTATGTAAAAGCGACTAATTTATCGTTTTATCTTTTAGCTTGCACTCTTAAAATATTTCTATACTGTTTATGCATTTCGTGCTTCTTAACGAACACACCACAAGTTAATGTTAGTTCATCTATAGGGGAGAGACGGACAAAAGCGGGTAGGCGGTAAAATCGGGTGGCGTAGATTCCTCTCTGAGCTGCACTGTTATCTATTAGCCAACACTTGAAAATACTTGTCGACAACCATTACTGTATTTGTGGCTGAACGAAACGCTACTGTATGCGGTTATTATTTTCTGTGAAGGATTTAGTTTAAATTACTCTTAAAAATTTTTTTGTTTGATTCTAGGTTTTACGCATATAATCAATATTTCTCATCATATTAAATGTTGGTAAGTACTATATCTAATTATTTATTTTCCTGCTAATATTTTAACAGAAGACTGATCTTTTGCTATAGGATTGAGAGTAGTGAAGCCATGTTTTAAAATCTGGGTCATGCTGGGATAAAACCGGGTACTTAGGAATGGGTCAAAACCGTGTATACCCGGTTTTGCAAACAACTTGATTACTTATCTTTGCAAACCACTCTAGCAAACAACTTGACAGCCTGGCGAGCATTTTGTTTGCCAATCGGTTTTCCGATTTTTCTCTACTTTGATTGGTTTGAGCGATAGTATCTACTAAACAATCGGCGATTTTCGTTGGTTAGTGGAAAATTGGTGGACCGTGGTTAAAACTGGTCTATTCAGACAAGAGAAAAAATAGTTTTTAAACATATTAAATAAAAGGTTAGAACACTCCTTACTGCCTCTTTTACCACAAGAAGTTAGATATTGTGAACAGTAAGTCCTTGCATTCCAATGTTTTCTGTTGATGTAGTGAGTAGCAACATTTAACTAAAAATTAAATTCTCATTTTTGAAAACGCAAGAGGAAGGGAGAAGCGCAATAGTAGCTTTTACTATAATAAATATGATTTTAGATCTAATTTTTTTTAACGTAGCCCACCGATAAATATTATTTATGACATAAAAGAAATTTCAAAGAGTTGCGGTGGGTGAATTCTGGGGTTCCGATAGTTACTATACATCCCGTCAACTTTCCGCCGAATTTGCTTCCTAGAGGGCACTTTTTTAAGTTTTTCTGAACCCCTCAAGAATGAAAAATCAAGCGCAGAGCCTAGATTACGAAACATTTTCCAACACACTCTCAATACTGTAATATCTAACATTTTCATCCATCTGCAGTATATTTTCCACCCTGTGAATAAAACGAAACATAGTTAACAGAAACGAAAAATCATGCATACAGATCAGATTATTTTACACTTTCCAACATATTCTGAATACGGTAATCCTATCATTTTCATCCATGTACAGTAATTTTATCACACTGTGCAAAAAACAAAACGTAATTATCAAGAACGAAACATCATGCTTACAGCATAGATTATGATATACTTTCCAACACATTCTGAATACTCTAAACCTATCACTTACACTCATGTATAGTAATTTTCCCACCCTATACAAAGAACAAAACATAACTAACAAGAACGAAAAATCATGCATACATGATCGATTATGAAACACTTTCCAACACATTCTGAATACTGTAAATCTTCTACTGTCATACATGTACAGTAATTTTACTAACCTGTGCAAAGAACAAAACTTGACTAACAAGAATGAAAAATCACGCGCACAGCATATGAAACACTTACCAAAAAATTCTGGATACTACGTCATCTATCATTATCATCCATCTGCATTTATTTTACTTCCCATGGCAAAGAACAAAACAAAACAAAACTAACAAGTACGAAAAATTATGCGTACAGCATAGAATACGAAACATTTTCCAACGCATACTGAATACTGTAACACCTATCATTTACATCCAACTGCAATAATTTCACCATCCTGTCAAAAGAACAAAACAAATCTAATAATAAAACGTATGAGTACAGTATAGATTATGAAACACTTTCCAACACATTCTGTATACTGTAACACTTAACATTTTCATCTATCTGCAGTATATATACTACCATATGCAAGTAACAAAACATAACTAAGAAGAAAGAAAAATAATGCATATAGCATAGATTAAGAAACACTTTCAAACACATTTTGAATACTGTAACATCTTTCATTTCCATCCATCTGAAGTTATTCTACCACCGTGTACAAAGAACAGTCACAATTAACAAACCGAAAATCATGCGTAAAGCATAGATTATGAAACACTTTCCAAGAAATACGGTGCCGAAAGCAGCGGTGATACGCGTCGGACTTTCGTTCGGAATGTGATTTATTTAGAACAGAGTTCGCCTCTTGGCGGTCGAAATTGGAACTAAAGGATTTTGTAGAGCGTGTGCAGCACGCCTATGATTAAGTTACAATTAGGTTGCGTTTACATTACAATTGGGTTACAGTTATGTTACAGATAGTTTACGTTATAATTATGTTGTACTTAGGTTACTGTTACGTTATTGTTAAGTTAACGTTATGTTACAATTAGGGTACGTATAACTTACAGTTACGTTATTTTGCAGCACGACTGCTTTAAGGGTACCAAAATCACCCACTCGTAGACAGCCGATTGTGAGTTATAGGAACAATAAGTCCACGATGGGAAAAAAGGGCTGCCAGGCAGCACGAGCAGGGTTGCGCACATTTATTAAGATATAAAAAAATACAATAGTTTACAAATATTGCCTTATGAATTGAAGGCAGTGCGGACACATATACGTTAATCAAAATGAATAAAAATTGAAAAAATATCGTTAAATAGAATGTAAAAAAGGATTATGATTTAGCAATAAAAGAAAAGTGGTTGTTTAGAATATCATAGTTTTCCAGAAGTGTCTGAAAATTGTCTGGGTTAAAAAGAGTCTTATTCAGATTTTCTCGCTAATTTCTATTCTTATCAAAACGGAAATGATGTTTCATCACGGGATAGTTTAAAAAATATATAGTGGGTAGATTTACCAATGATCTTTTTGCATGGATAAAGTTGTCAGTCTCTTTTCTTAATTTTGTGTAAAAATGATGGGAAACTTCCATGACCAGTGATATGTTAGGTAACGTAGGGCGATCACTGATAAACTGTATGTCAACTTTATTAATTATACCGGAAGTTTCGCGACCCTTGTTTGACTGAGTCCATGAAACTTGCCATTCATCCAGAGTTTTTTGCTTAAAGATATTCTTGAATTTCGATTGTGGAAGAAGCAATTCTTGGCATTCGTTGTACTGGTTATTATCTCTTACCGCTTTTGGCAGAAAATTGGCTCTTTCGTTTCCCGGGATACCTAATTGAGATTTAATCCATGAGATGTAGAACATTTTATCAGGGAAATTTAGTTAGGGAAATGTGGATATTATAAATTATGTAATTTCGGGGAAATGCAATTTGAAGGGCACATATGATGAGTGGCTGTCTATAAGGATAAGAATTTCTTAATGAGAAGAATTAATGGACCATTCCATTACCTTGTAAATTGTGAATAATTCAGCTTGGTAGATCGAATTATTTATATGAAGTTTAACTCCATAATCTTATACGAATGAGTTTTTAAGACAGACTGTAAATACTCACGCTGCTCCGTCGTTCACGGCAGAACCATCGGTGCATATGCTTGGGTCATAGATTATGAGTAATTTTTTGTAATTTTTTTCCAAAAAGAAGAGGTTGTTTATCTTGTAATATTGAGAAAAGTCGAAGGTGTTTTGTTTTGACATAATGTGGCTACTGTTAATACTTCTATAAGTCTTGACAAAGCTTAGGAGAGCTGTACCTTGTACTGATTTTAATTGTCTTATCTCATGCGAGTTGAGGCTTGGAAATCAGACTTCATAAGCGTAACTAATTTGTTTTAATATGACGGTGTTGTATCAAAATTTCAGTATACTTGAAGATATTCCTCCTTTATGCGATTTTAGGATTTTGAATCCGTTTAAAAATTGAGTTATCTTTGTTTTAGTATGAGTTAGATGCTCTTGAAAATTAAATTTTGGACCTAGTATAACGCAATGATAGCCAGGATATGGAATAGAATTTTCAAACTTCAAAGTATTGTCATTCAATTTGAAAATTGGTCCACATCTGTTAAGAAGAAAGAGGCCAATAAGCATGGCCTTTGTTTTAGTTTCCGATATTGAAAGTTTGAAATTCCTACATATATTTGAAAAAATTTCTATATGTCTATTAGCAACTTGCTCCAATTCATTTCTGGTGTCTCCCGCAATCTTAATTATGAAATCGTCAGCATAAACTATCATGTCTGATTCTATTTGGTAAAACTCATTTATAATAAAATTTGCAATTAGCAACAAGAGAGGGGGACCTGAGCAGGAGCCCTGTGGGCAACCTTTAAGTAATATGAACCATTCTACAACGCTTTCTTCTTTTAAACCAATATATCGATTGGAGATGTAATTTTTTAGTAAATATTTTTGATATAGAGGGGAAGGAGAATGATCGACTATTTTTTAGATATTATTCCAATCTATTTAATCCAACGCTTCCTCTATATCGAAGGAAAGAATACCACAGTATTTCTAATTTTCTAATGTATTTGTGATAGAAGATTTCAGTTCATTTAAGAGATCTTTTGGGCTTCTTGATTCGCGAAATCCAAATTACATTTCATGGAGAAAGGAAATATCTTCTAAAAATGTCATTTCACGATTGTTGATTAATCGTTTAAGGACTTTTCCTAGCATAGGAAAAATGACTATCGGACGGTAAGATTTTAATTGGCGAGGATCTTTATTCTTCTTCCTAAAATAAATAACAATGCTCTTCTTCCATATGTCTGGGAAATGGGAAAGGGAAAATCATTTGTTGTATAGTTGGAGCATTAACTGTGGGAAAGTTTTGTGTAAGTTTTTAGTAACATTGTATAGAACTTATCGAAGTCAGGGGCTTTGTTGTTCGACTGTCTTGATGCGCAATATTTTAATACTCTAGATGGATGATTAGATATTCATTTATATCAACTTCTGTTAGTGGCTCTAAATTTTCAAACAAATGTAGATTATTAAGGATTTCTGTTCCAAAATGATGGCTCAAGAGTTGCTGTTGAATGTCTCTAAACAAGTCAGTTGAAATTGATGTGTCAAGTATTGAATGTATTAAGTTAATATTTTTGAGGTATTTGCCCTTTAAAATTTTGAAAGCGGTTGGGTATATTGTGGATGGTGTCTCACAGAAGCATTTCCACGAATTTAATTTTGCCTTTTTGATGTTTAATTTGTATTTAGCTCTCTCTTTCTTGCAAATAACTTGGTATTGTACGTTTTCGGGATTTTTATTTGATCTTTTCCGTAAAGTGTTTAATCTATTTCTTTATATTTTGAGATTGTCTGTGTACCAGTTTGTATTTACTTCATATGACTTTTTCTTGAGAGAAGATTCCATGATTTCTTGTAGGAGCTCTTCAATTTTGTGGGTCCATTCATTCAAATCATTAGGACTTTTGAACTCCCTGAGAGTTGTCTGTAGATTGTCAACATAAGGAGAGAGTTGGTTGTTAATTTTTTTGAAATTCTCAAATTTAGTTTTAAATCTGTATTCATTTCTTAAAATTGGTTCTATAGCTAAATCAAATCTTATGTACAGATAGTCGCTGAGGGAGACATTGATGTCGTCTACGTACCAAGAATTGAGATAGTTACGTGGTTGGTTTCCACTTAAAGTTACATCTGGGGTACCTTTCCTTTTGTTTTTCTTGATTGTATATGGTGCACTGAGATCATTAACTAGGGATAGATTATTGAAAGCGAGGTAGTCTAGAAGAATGTCTCCTCTTGCTTTATTGCGTTTATATCCCAGTCCTTCAAGTGAGCATTAAAATCGCCTACTAAGAAGATATTCTTACAGTCTCTGATATTGTTGGTCAAGGCTTGTAGGTCTTCTTCAATGTCTCTTGCGAAACTGGAACGGGAATACTGTAAGCTAATTGTTAATCGATGGTTTTTAGTGCTAATGTTAAAATAAAATGCTTGTTACTGATCGTAATTAAAATCTCCCGTACGAGGGTGCTGTGTCAGCGCCGTAATTTTATTTATTATTCCAATCGTCTGCGTGTTGACGATAGATTGTAATTTAGTTACTAGTGAGTGGAAACACTGAATTTTTGTTGTTATTGAAATAATGGAATGTGTGACTTGGAAACGGCCAGAGAGACTGTTTCACTCTTAACAATTATTGTTTTAAAATAAAGAAATATACAGTTCACTGCGAAGAGTTCCTTAAAAATGGTGTCATTGAGTAACTTATTGTTTTATTCTTAACAAAAATTGGACCTTCGAGGCCAAAGTAAACGGATTTATCGTTTGCTTTTAGAGTCAAGAATCAGCGACGAGACTTGGTTTCTTCGAATAAGGTAGGACTTTTTCTTTAACATGTCTACTGATTTAAAAAATATTTTGACAAAAAAAAAGAGTTTTAAAATGTAAAATTACTAAATTTGTGAGTGAAATTAAATTAAGTGACTCTGATGAATGCTCTTTAGAACTTGTAAATACGAAATGTGATCAATTCAATACAGAATTGAAAGAAATGTTTGATAAAATTTATTCATTGTGCGATGAAGAGGAAATTGATAAATATATCGATGAACAATCATCGATTGAAAAAGAGTTAGATGAAACTTGGTTAAAAATTAAAAGAGCGAAACAAAAACAAATAAATGTTCTTAATGAATCAAAGCCGAAACAAGAGAATAGTGTAACGGAAGTTCGACTTCCCACGATTAATCTACCTTCTTTTAGTGGAAACGTACAGGATTGGATATATTTTAGTGATCTTTTTAAATCTAGCGTTCACAATAATAGCACACTTTCGGGTGCTCAAAAGTTATCATATTTGAAATCTTCGCTTCATTCTAAAGCTGCAAAAGTTGTACAAAGTATAACGATTTCAGATGATAATTATCAAACAGCGTGGTCCTTATTAGAGGAAAGATATTCCAATAAAAGACAACAAGTGTTTGCTCACATTAAAAAATTAATGTCCATTAATTCAATACAAAGTGAAACACCTAGTGCTATTCTTAATTTAGCAGATACCGCCAGTGAATGTATCAGATCTCTAGAAATTCTCGATCAAAAAATTGAAGGGTTTGCGGATACAATAATAACTTATATATTGTGGCAGAAATTAGATGGGTCCACAAAATTATGGTTTGAACGTGAACAAAAAAAAGACGAGCTACCAAAATTAAAAGAATTAATCGAGTTTTTAAAAAGACAAGCGAGAACACTGCAAGTTTCCAAACCTCTTATAAATAATGTAACTCCTAAACGCAATGCTCAACAACGAATCACTAGTATGGTATCTACATCTAATGGTAAAAACTCAAAAACATTTAAATGTGTTAAGTGTCAGAGTAATGAATTCCACGGTTTGCACAAATGTCGAGAATTCTTAAATCTTTCAGTGGCTTCTAGATATGAATTCGCAAAGAAAAATAATATTTGTTTTAACTGTTTAAAATTCCACTCGGTTAGAAATTGTAAATCTACTTATTCTTGTCAGAAATGTATGAAAAAACATTCGAGTTTACTGCATTTCGAGAATGAAAATGAAAAGCAAATTCAAAACAGCGATAGAAAAAATGAATTTATTTCAAAACCCGAGGTCAGTGATTGCAATACCCAAAACCAGAATCAAATCGTAGCGCATTCAAATCTAGAACCAAATGCTGCAACATTTCACATTTCTAACGAAAGAGTATTTTCAGGTACATCTGTTTGTGATATGAATTATGTAAGTTCTGGCATCTTATCAACTGTCATTGTTTATATTAAAAATAAATTTGGTGAATTTAAGCCGTTAAGAGGTTTGATTGATGCTGGATCAATGAGTAATTTCATTACGATTTAGTGTGCTGATTATTTAGGAATTAAGAAAGAAAAAATAAAAGTTGCGGTTTCAGGATTAAATGGCATCTCCGTGAATATTAACTCCAAGGTAAAAGCATTAATTTCGAACAATTCAAATTTTAAGGCGGAAATAGAACTTCTTTGTGTACCAAAAATATCGGATATTATTCCAGTAAATCGGATTAACGTTCCAACAGAACATTACCTTAATAACATTAAATTAGCGGATCCAGAATTTTACAAACCTGGAAAAATTCATGTTCTTTTGGGAGCTCAAATATTTTATGATCTTTTAGAAGTCGGTCGAATTGAAGTCCCCAATTCTAATTTAAAATTCCAAAACTCGGTATTTGGATTCCTTGCCTGTGGATGCGTATTAAATCCTGACAATCAAATCACGCAAAATACTCATTCTAGGCTTGTTTGTAAGTATGAAGATTTGACAAAAGAAGTTCAAAAATTCTTTCAGTTAGAAACACCAGGGATAAAAGACGATCCCACATGTGCTGACGAAGATAGAGCGTTAGAAATATTCGAAAAATCTGTATCTTATAAAAGTAAACGTTACGAAGTTACCTTACCTTGGAAAAAGGATTGGCGAGAAATGAATGACAATTTCAAAATAGCCAATAATAGACTAAACTGTCTTAAAGTGAAAATGAAGCGAAAATTAGAGCTTCGTGCTCAATATTGTGATACTTTGAAAGATTATGAAAATAAAGGAATCATAGAAAAAATAACGGAAATGCACAAGCCAGTGGAGAAACCACTTTTTTATCTTCCACATCAACCTGTCTTTAGACAAAGCCTGACAACAAAAATGAGAGTAGTCTTCGATGCCAGCTCACACGATGTTGGCGAATTATTGTTAAATGATTGTCTTTGGCCAGGTCCAAATCTTAATCCAAACATATTCGATCTACTTATCAATTTTAGATTAAACAAAATAGCATTGATAGGTGATATAGAAAAGGCCTTTCTGCAGATATCCCTAGCGGAGAAAGACAGAGATGCAGTGGGGTTTTTATGGATTGGAGATAGAGGTATAGAAATATATAGCTTCAACCGAGTTCTTTTTGGTATGAATGCTTCCCCGTTTCTTCTTGCTGCTACTCTAAGAAAACATATCAAGAAATTATAAGTTAGATATCCTACAACAACAAAGTTATTAGATAGGTGCCTCTACGTAGATGATTTCATCGCTGGTGCTGACAACTTGCAAGATGCGTTAGAAATCTCTCGAAATGCTGTTTATATTATGAGCGAGGCAAGTATGCAACTCAGAAAATGGTCAACTAATGATAACGATTTGATGGAGCAATGGAAACAAGAAGGGTTTGATACTCAGCCTCTACATAACCCAATTGAATTAGGATTTGACTCAACAAAGGTTCTAGGAATGTCTTGGCATACGAGTGAAGATTGCTTTATCGTAGATGTAAAAGGCTTATTAGAAATTTTATCAAAAAATTAAAACACCAAGCGCTTCATCCTGAGTGCTATTGGAAAAATATTCGACCCTCTTGGCTTGCTCACTCCTTATACTATTCGCATGAAATGCCTATTTCAAGATCTGTGGTTGAGGAAAATTGCTTGGGATGAAGATCTACCAATAGATGTTAAAGAAAAGTGGCTTCAATGGTGTTCTGAGATCCCACGCCTCTCCGACCTAAAAATTCCAAGAATTGTGCTAAATTCAACGAAAGAAGAAAATTCAGATGTGGTAGAGATTCACTGTTTCTGTGATGCTAGTAAGAAAGCCTTCGGCACTGTCATATATCTCAGAATTGTAAAAGAAAATGCTATTGAAGTTAACCTTGTGACTTCAAAAAGTAGAGTTACACCTCTTAAAAAAATCACTTTACCAAGATTAGAGCTATTGGGAGCTTTACTTGCTGCCCGACTAGGTAATGCAGTCAAGAAAATAGTAGATCATAAGAAGCCATCAGATGTGTTCTTCTGGACAGACTCGAAAATCACTTTGTACTGGATTAGAGGTTCTAGTAAAAGATGGAAATCATTCATAGTGAATCGTGTCAACGAGATTCAATCTTTGACTGACTCCAATTCGTGGTTTCATTGTCCGGGAAAGTCTAATCCAGCCGACCTCCTTTCCAGAGGCGTCAG
Source organism: Maratus speciosus (assembly GCA_963932465.1). NCBI lineage: Eukaryota > Metazoa > Arthropoda > Arachnida > Araneae > Salticidae > Maratus > Maratus speciosus. Next base: position 433,537,258 of record OZ010789.1, on the reverse strand, counting down.
TGTTGATATGCTCTTAGTAAAGGATTTGTGGTTTACCAGTCCCCCCTTTTTGAGAGAAACTGTTCTCCCAACTAATGACTGCAACATCCAAAATTCGCCAGATGACTATTCTGATGAACTAAAGAAAACAGTTAAATGTGAAAATGATAATTCTTTAGTTACCCTAGCTATTTATGATCAAAATTATTTATTAGATTATATTATTAGTGTTAGTAATAATTATATAACTATCATTCGTATTTTATGTTATGTGCTTAGATTTATTCATAACCTTCGAAATGTTAATAGAGTGAAAGATCATCTTACTTCTAAAGAATTGAATGCTGCAGAATTATCACTGATAAAGATGGTTCAACAAAGTGAGTATCAGGAAGAAATAAAATGTCTTCAGAAAGGTAATTCAGTACCAAATAAAAGTAAACTAAATTCTTTAAATTGTTTCTTAGATAAAAGTAATATTTTAAGAGTTGGGGGCAAATTGGGTAACTCATATTTGACAACAAATGAAAAACATCCTATGGTTCTGCCAAGTAAGCATCCCCTTACTTTAATTATTGTACGATATTTTCATTTAAAGTATTTACATGTAGGATCACAAACATTGTTGTACCATATTCGTCGTAAATTTTGGATAACTAATGGTAGAAACATCTGTCGCAAAATAACATATGAATGTGTCACTTGTTTTAAGAACAAGCCTGTATTAGCGAGTCAAGTTATGGGTGACTTGCCCAAAGAGCGTGTTACACCTTCATTTCCATTTTCCATTATTGGAACTGATTATTGCGGCCCTTTTTACATTAAATTCAAAAATCAAAGGAAAGTTACATATAATAAAGTGTATGTATGTATATTCTTTTGTCTCTGCACCAAAGCTATTCATCTAGATTTCATTTCAGATCTCACTTCTGCAGTCTTCATTGCTTGTTTTAAGCGCTTTATTAGCAGAAGGGGAAAGTGTTCAAAAATATTTTCTGACAATGCTAAAAACTTTGTAGGGGCAAACTTAGAATTGAAAAGGCTTCACAATTTGGTTAGACACCCAGATGAAGCATTAGCTGATTATTTTGCAAGGGAAAATATCGAATGGAATTTTATTCCTCCGAAAGCGCCGAACTTCGGTGGTCTTTGGGAGGCAGGGGTTAAATCATTCAAATTCCATCTAAAACGTGTAATTGGTAACGCGCACCTCACTTTAGAGGAATTTCTGACAGTAATTCTAGAAATTGAAAGTGTTTTGAACTCAAAGACCTCTGTCCCCATTATCATCAGATTTCGACGATTTCGAGACTCTGACACCGGGTCATTTTCTTATAGGTAGGCCCTTTTAACGTCTATTATTGAACCCCAGCTCACTGAAATTTCGGAAAACAAACTTAGCAACTGGCAAAAAATAACAAAATATAGCCAGCAAATATGGAAATTATGGAAGCGAGACTATCTGAACACCTTGCACCAACGTAATAAATGGCAAATAAATAAAAACAATATAAATGTTGGTTCTCTCGTATTGATCAAAGATGAAAATATGCTCAGCACAAAATGGGCAACAGGTAGGATTTCCGAGATATGTCTCGGTAAGGACAAAAAAGTTCGAGTAGTGAACATTCGTCTACCTAACGGTACAATAATAAAGAGAGATGTGAGAAGTATTTGTCCCCTTTCAATTAATGGAAACTAATTCCTTTAATGTATATATTTGGTATATTTTGAATATATTTTGTTGTTTAATTTATTTTGCCATTTTTCCTTTGTTATTAATTATATCTTTGCATTCTTATATGTAGTATTATGTAATTTTATATTATATATTAGAGTAGTTTTGAAACCTGCAGGTTTCAACGGTCGGGAGTATGTTACTGATCGTAATTAAAATCTCCCGTACGAGGGCGCTGTGTCAGCGCCGTAATTTTATTTATTATTCCAATCGTCTGCGTGTTGAAGATAGATTGTAATTTAGTTACTAGTGAGTGGAAATACTGAATTTTTGTTGTTATTGAAATAATGGAATGTTTGTCTTGGAAACGGCCAGAGAGACTGTTTCACTCTTAACAATTATTGTTTTAAAATAAAGAAATGTACAGTTCACTGCGAAGAGTTCCTTAAAAATGGTGTCATTGAGTAACTTATTGTTTTATCCTTAACAATGCTGTTGTCAAAAGATAAGGTTTTTTCGGTGATATAGTTGGGAATTTGCTATGATAATGCCAGCTGTTTCATTTTTTGAGACATATCATCCAATCGGGAATTTTGATCATCCAATCGGGAGGCTTGCAAATGAATTATTTGGTCTATGGAAATCTTGGATGATAGCTATGTCAATTTGTTGATTATTTATATATATGTTTAGTTCTAGATTCGCTGCGTGATCTTTACGGGGACCCGTGTCAGATGTTCGTATAGAACATAGTGTGAGCCTTGACGGAAGATAGTAGAAGTAAAGGAATTTACACGCCTTCTATACTGCGCCGCAGGCAGCGAGGACACGTTTCCGAGGTTTATTTAGAACATTTTGCGAACCCGGGTAGTGGAAGGTGAAAAAGAAAGACTTTTTGGCTGCACGCCCGACATACGGTGCCGTAAGCAGCGGGGACCCGAGGTTTGTTTCGAGCTTACTGTGTAGTATGACAGGCTTTCACTGCCTGGAACCATTTCAAAGGTTAATTTTCAGATATACTTTTTTTTATTTTAATATGTATCGAGATTTTAAGTATCCGCAATTTGTTTGAAAAAAATCGACGGTTCCGGGTAACACAGGGCGGATCCGCTAGCGCATTTGAATAAAATCCGTTAATAGGTTTAAAAATAACTCTAAATAATTTATTACATATCTGTTTGAATGGAAATAAAATTATATAAAAAACAATAAAAACAAATATGTTAATGTATAACACGTTTTATAACAATTCTAAAATATCTAAATCTGATTGTGATCCAAATATTTTTTTTGTGTGTGTGAGTGTGTGTGATGTAAAATATATAGCACAGTGAAGTACAATATTAATGAGCTTTATTAAAACAATTTAATGAATAATCTATATACTATGATTGTATTAATTTTTGCGCGGTATATATCTATATCTATCTATCTATCTATCTATCTCTCTATATATAATATATTATTTCCCTTAGATTTTGTATGATATATCAAGCGGTAATCAATTCAATCATTCTCACAAAGCTATTAGAGGCCGCACATTTATCTATCAAATGATGATTCTTTATGTCGCCGAAGACTTAATCACCTCTTTTCCTCTAAATCTTCCTTATCATTATTCTTGAATGTTGTTTTTTATATCGAAAGGTCACAAAACTTTTCATTCATTTCCGGTCAGATAATAACTAATCTATCATTCAGAAGGAAACCAGTAGGTTTAAATACAGATGTAATGGAAACTTACTGTTTAAAATATGCTATTTTGTTTCCTTAATAGGTAGAAATTTAGGTTTATAAATTTTATTTCTGGAGAGATTTGCAAAAAAAAAAGGAATTGCTTTTTAAAATTATTTTTTTATTCAAGGGTTTTATGAATGTTCAATACTAATAATGTTTAATAGCTATACACTTACTCTGAATCTAATCTAAATATAAACCTGAAATGTTTATGATGTATGCATACATATAATTACTGTGCTAGAATTAGCAAGTATCGAAATTTATTTAAAAAAATCCCATAAAATTAGCTTGTATGACAAATAATGAAAACGTAAATTAACTACCGAGAAACTCTTGCAGGATTCTTTAATAAAAAAAGGTTAAAATATTTGTTTCATTTTTTAAAATTTATTGTTTGGTGTTATATGTTTACAATTATGGTATAATAAATCGTAATGCTTTGAACAACGTTTATATCGCATTTATTTCAGAAAACATTTTAAGGCAGAGAGAGGCCTTGAAAGAAAATAATTATTCTCTTAATCCCGAATATTAAGGAGAATGTTTAATCTAGAAAATGAGACAAGACATGTTTTAAGCTTCTATTTTATATGTGTAAAAAATTATTCTATATCAGCAAATATCATTTCATGATGTAAAACCATCATGACTATAAATGCTGCGTATACACACTAAAACTCATTTTATCAAAAAACTTAGTGCTAGGAGTAGGTTACTAAAAAACATCTGTGATTTAAAGAGATTTTTCTGTTTGTTGCAGACATTTCCATATTTGGCCTGCAGAATTTCAGAAGAGTTTGAACATAAATTCGCGAGAAATAGAACATACGCAAAAAATTCTTTTCTGAAATACGAAATGTGGTAAATACAACAGAAAAGCTGGGACAACACTGTTATTTGATTAAAAAAACACTTTGATTAGAGGACATCAGGAAACTTTTACGTTATATTGGTGAAATGTATAAGATTTGAGAGAAAAGAGAAAATCAAATTGGAACGCTAAGTGTTTTAAAGGAATATCGTCAGCAATAAAATTTATATATCTATTCATGTATTTTGCTTAGCCCTTTCAGACCCGGTGTAGAATACAATGGACACACTGCAAATAGAAACGTCTTAAATTTAGACACATATGTGACTGAAAAAGAATGTTAGACACTTAAGTGTCTTAATCTGAAAATTAAGACATTATAGATGTCTTAATTTAAGATACATAAGCGTCTTACTATGACCATGGTGTAAACGAACTGAGAATAATGTCTAAACTATCCGCAAACGTCTTATTTTAAGACACTTCATTGCTTTAAACGTGTCTTAATTTAAGACGTTTTGATTCTTCCGACGCAATAACCACCAGGGGGCACTGCCAGTCGCGCATGCGTTTTAGATGTCTTCGTTCAAAGTTGGTATACGTTGTAATTCAAACAAAGTTTGTTTTTATGTACGCATGTATTTTAATTCGTTTTTTGCGGAATGTGAAGTTCTGTGATTTAAATTCGTATTCACTTGGATTAATTATTTATTGAATACATACATCTTACGTGTGTGCTTGACATCAAATGTCTCTTAGAAGCTGTCGTCGATATAAGGGCGGGATAGACACAGAACAGAAGTAGACGACGCTTGAAGATTACACCCGGAAATTCTACAAAGCGTGTGCAATGGACTTAGTGTTAATTCGTATTAATTTATATCAATAATATTGAGTTATTCATCTTCGTCCTGTCGAAGCTGGAAAAAAAAAGGAAACTTTTGTCTGGCGGGTCCTATTTTGAGGATGAAACATTTCATTCTTTAAATATGGCTAGTCGGATATATTATGGGATTCCGTACTAAATTGATGCAAGCCTTTCTCCTTCACTGGGGTAGTTTTCGAAATTCCAAATCAAGGAATTTTTCTTACCTCTTGCAGCAACTGAAGTATGTGCAATAATTTCATTATAATACTAAAATTGGTGTATTTTATGATTTTATTTATTGTACTAAACAAAATCCTGCATGAAATTTAATTAGTTTTGAATCTGTTCGCAAAAAAACCCACTAATTCTAGAAGTATATATTTTTAAACTTATGACGTTGTTTTTTATTACGAATTATATATTCAATGTCAGTTCTTAGTTTCAATGGATAATTCTTATCTCACAGTAAACGACGGTTACAAGGAAGTAAAGAAAAAAAAAATTCTTTGAAAGATGACCTAATGCTTTCTAACTTCCTGGCATAAAACCGCAGATTAAAAAAAGATAAATAAAGTACATGAGACTCGTTTATTATGTGAAGCTGCCTGTAAAAATGTACATACGTATTTGATTTGCAATCAACTCTAATACTGATTTTTTGATTATTTTTAATAAAAAAGTAATTTGAAATTTATAATGGGAAAAAGTAAAAACCTATAACTAGATTTCGTATTTAAAATTGTGGTAACTTTATTTATATGCACTTATACGAAAAATACAAAAATGACAGATGTTACTGTATATATTTAAGACGGAAGAAGTTTGGAAACTATAAGTTATTTTTTCCTCATGTTTTTAATGTAGAATATGTATTTATTTATTTTTATTGATAGTTGAATAGCTTTTGTGATTACCCTTTGATCTACATTGTGGAAATATAAATTTTTTAAACGTAATTTTTAAATAAGTATTTTCATTTTTTTTTGGGGGGGGGGGCGGATTTTGCATGAAATTTTCGTAAAGCTGATATCTTAAATCTTGCACTGATTATAATGAAAGTTTTGAACTTTTAGAGTAGGAGAAGATTAAAAACGCAAATATATTTAACAAAATACCAAAGTAATTTTTCCCCAATGTTATTAAAGTAGAATATTTATTTATTTATTTTCATTATTCATAATTAAATAGCTGTTGTGATTATCAAGTGATGTATATGTAAAATTGCCTATGTGGCAATATATTTTTTAAAAAATCTAATTTTTAAATTATGAATTTTCATTTATTTATTTATTTTTTTTTTTTTGGGGGGGGGGGTTGCAATTTTCGTACATCTGATATTTTAAATCTTTTTCGACAATCAACCGAGTATAATAAATATTTTGGACTTTTAGAGTAGGACAAGATTATAATATATATATGTATATATTTATCCATGTACCTTAAAAGCCCTTAATAGCGAACACTTCGGGATCGCGGAATTTGTCCGATAATTGGAGATGTCTACTTTTACAAGGTAAAAATATACAAATATGTATGTCTGCTGATTAAAAAGTATTCATTAAATAGAGGTGTCCGCTATTCGGGAATGACCATTAACCTCCACAACGGATACTCCCGAATACAGGACATCTCAATTTAGACAACTATAATGCAGGGTGCGTTTTTTGCAAAAGTACTTCTTGATTAAAAGATGGGCAAACTGGGAAGTGCCCCGTCCCCCTACGACTGTAGTGCCCCCCAAATTTGATGTGCAATATTTGCAAAGCTTATATTTTAAATCTGTTTCGAAATTGTACTGATTATAATCAATATTTTGAACTTTTAAAGTAAAATAAGGTTAAAAACAAAATAAATAAAAAAAATCTAATATTTAGATAAATATTTTTTGTTTTTAAATCTTGTTCTACTCCTGAAGTTCAAGATATTGATTATAATAAGTACAATGTCGTAAAAGATTTAAATTATCGGCGTAACGAAAATTGCATACCAAAACTGCGAGCACCAAAAAAATCGGGCTGTATTGGGGGGGGGGGGGGGGCAGGACCACAGCCAAATATTTTTCCAGGATTCAACGAGGTCAAACATGGCTACGTATGATGCTTACAAAAAAATGGATGCTATTCAGACGTTTGAAGTGTCTGAAATTCAGACGCAAAAGGTGTCTCAAAAAATTCAGACATTTTAAAATGTCTGAAAATTGAACACTCTATTTCAGACACTTAAGTGTCTGAATTTCTGACTTTCAGACATTTTAATTTACAGTGCATACATTTTAAAACCGTATCTCTTTTAATACTCTGACTGTAAAGTGTTAAAACGTGCTCTATGAATAGATGAATAACTAATCTTTTTGACATCTTTGCAGTTTTTGGTTTGGCAACAGTCAACAGATGTTTACAGCTTGCTTTGTTTAAAAGTGGCGTCAAGCTTTGGTATGCAAAAACATAAGTATTCTTTTTGTTTTGATTTTTATGAAAAATTCCTTCTAATGTGTCAGAGATTTTTTTATATAATGTTTGTAAGTTAATCTTAGCATTGGAAATAGTTTTATGTTATTACTGTTTATAGTTTATAATGAGAGCCAAATTACATGTCCGTTACAATGAACATACGGTACAGGAGTTTGTGATTCTTTAGATAGTTGAATTACAAAGTTTTTGTAATCGAATTTATTTTAGGCATTTGAATTATTTTTAAAACAGCCAAAAGTTATCAGGAAGATTAAATAGTCATTTTGCATTTTAGAAAAATATTATTTGAAAATTTCTAAAGATTTAAAAGAAGTTTTGGAATACATCACTAGTGCTGAAGAATCATATATTGAAGAATTGGATTCTTTATTGATAATGATAATAAATCTTCTTACAATTTGTTTGAAATCTTAATGAAGAGAGATATATAAGCAGCTGAAACCATTAGAATAAATAGATTTAATAACCCTCCATGTCTAAGAGACAAAGAAATGGCAAAAGAAGGGAGGGGGCACTGGGATGAGCCAGTAATTGGTGACGGAAAAAATGTTATATTGAAATGGTATGAGAATAAACCTGTTGTTTTCTTCTCTAACTTTATTGCTGTAGCATATAAAGATTTAGTTCAAAGATGGGACAAAAAAGAAAAGAAGCATATACAGATTGAAAGACCGGAAGTAGTTAAGTTGTACAACAAATCTATGGTTTAGATAGATAAATTAGTTGAACTGGCAAGTCGCACAATTCACACAAAATAAACAAATGGACTTATCTCCTTCTATTAATTTATTAATAGCTATAACTGGCTAGAATACAGAAAACACTGTGCCACTTTAGGCCATTTTAGTTCTAAAAAACAACATATTAGATTTGTTACATTTCCATATGAGATTAGCTTCAGATCTGTGTACTGTTGGTTTAGCAAAAAATAAACAAATCATTATTGCCTATTGGGTAAAATAAAAGGATATGCCAAAGAGTGATTGAAGTTCGGCCTCATCCTGAGATTGTCAATGACTGTGTAGATCATTTGCCAAAATTTGATGATAAACGTGAAGCAACCCGGGTAAAAATTACGGTTGCAGTAGTAAAACCCATATCTACTGCTATAAATGTAGAGTGCATTTATGCTTCACCAAAGGTAGAATTTGTTTTTTTTTTTTTTTTTTTTATTTCCATGTGAAATAATATAAAATTCATCTATTTTGGTATATAAAATCAGGAATATGTGAAAATGCTTTGTAAAACTGTGTATTATTGCTGTGTACCTCCTAATATTTAATAAATATACTAAAATATTATCTTTTTGAACACTATTTAGTATTATAGCATCTTTATCTAGCTTTGTTGCGTAAAGAAATTGCTATTTAGAACAAAAATCGTAAGGGAAGTCCAAGCGCCGAATAGTTGACTTTTGCAACCTCATAGACCGGTTGTCCATTGCAGTGGACATTCTCCTATTTTTTTAAATAACTACTTTTCCTTTAATTTTTTCTTTTAACATGTTTATTAGCACCCTATTATGACATTTTAACATGATAATTATTTTTTTTACTCACATCATTAAAATCGGGTCTGAAAGGGTTAGTCTGTAGTATGAATTTTCAAGCAGAAATAATTTAAATCTAAATTATAAAAAAAGCGCATATTCTTTATCAACGAATATAAATTATAACCACGTCCGAAAATACATGATAAGATATTTAGGTTTAAAGAAAATAATTTAAAACTGGTGTGAATGAATAAGAAAAAAAAAAAACTTCTTAAAACACCGTCAAAAAATTTTTAACGCGCTAGGCCTTTCGAAAGATCTGAGTCTTTCTTCGTCAGGCGCAAAGAAGACGTGCTTCTACTATGAAAGCAGCAGCAAGAGTCTTATTTTGTTCTTATCTTTAGGTTCGCCAATTATATTGAAAAACGTTTTTTATCTTTTGAAACTTCAAAAAAACAGTATATTAATTTAACATAGTTTTTATAAAAAGCATTTATAAAACAAACTTTCTTTTGCTAGAACTCATTTTGAAGAATATCTTCTAAATTTTTTGTAGATATTAATCACTTTTCTGAAAATGAAATACAGTAGAAACTCGATTATCCGAAGTAATTGGGACCGACCCTCTTTCGGAAAATCGAAATTTTCGGATAATCGAGAATTCTTCAATTTTAAGATTAAGGAGAAATATATGCAATATTTCTTATTGTGGTAACAAGTTCTTAATAAAAATAAAGAAATAGCAAACTAGAAACAAGAATGAATTACCTGAAGTTTAATTTTGAAATTAAGTACCTTTTACATATGTCACAAGGGTTTGAAAAATTGTTTTATTTGTCGCAGTTTCGATTGCCTTGCTTTGAAGCTATATCACGGAGTTCTTAATTATTATTAGTTCACCAATATCACAGTCTTTCTGTTGCTCCAGCCATGCTAAACCTTTGGCAAAATATTCAAAGGCTTCAGAATTGCTAATTTATTCGTTTTCTTCGTTCCACTACGCAGCTTACGGGAGCTCAAGCTAAATTAAAGGAACTCTAAGAAAGGGGATCGAAGTATTTATATGTACTCGTAGTTCGGAAAGGACAACAAAACAAAAAATCTTTCAAACGGATTTTACACACAAGGAATTTGATAGTAAAAACAATAAATAATACAAAAAAAAAAATAAAAATGGATTTCGGTTAATCGAGAGTTTCAATTAAAAGAGTTTCGTATAAAAGAGATTCTACTATATTGGTTTTCTGGATGATATGAATTTGAAATAAACAGTTGTGTGTATCTTTGCTTTGAAGCTATATCACGGAGTTCTTAAACATTATTATTTCACCAGTATCACAGTCTTTGTGCTGTTCCAGTCATGCTAAACCTTTGGGAAAATATTCAAAAGCTTCAGAATTACTAATTTATTCGTTTTCTTAGTTCCACTCCGCAGCTTACGGAAGCTCAAGTTAAATTCAAAGGAACTCTAAGAAAGGGGATCGAAAGTATTTATACGTAGTCGTAGTTCGGAAAGGATAGCTTGCACACAAGAAATATGATAGTTAAGGGGAAAAAAAAAGCTTTCAAAATGTATTTTACATACAAGGAGTGCGATACTAAAAAAATAAATAATACAAAAAAATGCTTTAAAAGGATTTCGGTTAATCGAGAGTTTCGGCTAAAAGAATTTCGGATAAAAGAGATTCTACTGTATTGGTTTCCTGGATGATATCAATTATGAAATAAACAGTTGTGTGTACAGGTAAACTGTAGAAAAAACGAATATTTCTTAATCTAGAAAATTATAATATAGCCACGAACGAAAATGTACAATAAAGTCTTCCCAAGATTCGGAAAAGCGTTCTTTATATTTAAATTCCTCAGATACTAATATATTATCGAGGTCCATAAATAAATTATACTTCATCAGCTGCCACTTACTTTCAGATGCATTGACGGTTAGTTTCTAGATTGCATGAACCACTTTTCTTAACAGGGAAGGTTTTTTAGCTCACAGGCTATCAAAGCCTGATAGCTTATGTGCTCGCCGGTTCTGTTTGTACGTACGTACGTATAACTTTTGATAGAAATATCCGATTTGCTTAACTTTTTTTTTAGGTCATTCTGATATGGCGCTTCCCTGCTTAATATTTAGGTTTCATTGGTCAAGGACAAAGGGGCAAAAGGGGGTTTAGTCCCCCCCCCCTTAATTGAGATAAATGGGTTTTTCATGCACAATTATTCGATTTGCTCCGAATTGGGTATACCGGTTTATTATATTAAGGAGCTCCCATGATTAGATTTGGAAGCTCATTACGTAAGTATAAAGGGGGAATGGGGGCTGCCCCCCCGTTAATTTAGATAAATGGTTTTTTTTTATGTAGAATTATTGAATTTGCTCCAAAATTCCAGAATTATTGAATTTGCTTTTTGGTATACCGGTGTATTATGTTAAGGAACTGCCTTGATTAGATTTGGAGGTTCATTAATTACATATAATGGGAGGAAAGAGGGGAGCTAGCACCCTCTCCCTTTAATTCAGATAAAAGGGTTTTTCATATTGAAATATCCGATTTGCTGCAAATTCGGTATACCGGTTGATTATGTTAAGAAGCTACCCTGATTAGATTTGGAAGTCCATTACTTATGTATAAAGTTGTAAAAGGGGGCTACCCCCCTTAATTTATATAAATGGGTTTTTCATGTAGAGTTATTCTATTTGCTCCATATTTGGTATACAGGTTTATTATGTTAAGGTGCTGCATTGATTAGATTTGTAAGCTCATTAGTTACATATAAAGGGAGGAAAGGGGGGCTACCCCCCTTAAATTAGATAAATGAGTTTTTCATGGAGAAATATTCGATTTGCTCGAAATTTCGCATACCGGTTAATCACTTTAAGGAGCTTCCCTGATTAGATTTTGAGGTGCATTAGTTAAATATTAAGGAAGGAAAGGGGGGTGCTAGACACCCCTTAATTTAGATAAATGGGTTTTTCATGCAGAGTTATTCGATTTGCTCAAAATTTCGCTTACCGGTTTATTTTGTTAAGGAGCTGCCTTGATTAGATTTGGAGGTTCATTATAGTTAAGTATAAAGGGGAGAAAGGGGCTAGTCCTCCCTTTTAATTTTGATAAATGAGCTTTTCATGTAGAATTATTCGATTTCCTCCAAATTTTATATACCGGTTTATTATGTTAAGGAGCTGCCTTGATTAGATTTGGAGGTTCATTAGTTACATATAAGGGGAGGAAAGGGGGGGGGGCTAGACGCCCCCCTTTAATTTAGATAAATGGATTTTTAATGCAGAAATATTCGATTTGCTCAAAAATTCGTATACCGGTTAATTATTTTAAGTAGCTTCCCTGATCAGATTTGAAAGTTCATTTCTTATGTATAAAAGGGGGAAAGGGGAGCTAACCCCCGTAATTTAAATAAATGGGTTTTTCATGTAGAATTATTCGATTTGCTCTAAATTTTGTATACCGGTTTAATATGTTAAGGAGCTGGCTTGATTAGATTTGGAGGTTAATTAGTTAAGTATCAAGGGAGGAACGGGTGCTAATCCCTTCATTTATTTTTCAAGGGGCATTATTATTTGAAATAAGAGTAGAATATACAATTAGTGAGAATAGCCTGTGAATGTCATTAGTTTACCTGGGCAATTTTTTTTTTTATTGTGGATGTTAATAACTCTCAAGTAAACATTTTGATGTTCAAGAAATATGTTTTACAAACAAACATGATAAATAAATAGAACTGAAATTTAATTTAGTGTTATTTTGCTGTATAAATTTAATTGCGCAGTAATTAATTATACATTAATTACTGCGCAATCTATTACATTATAAAATATAATGTAATATGTCATAATTTTTATTTTTAATATGAATTTATTATTAAGTTTTATAAATAAAAAATATGATTTGGAATCGAAAAGAAATCCTGAAACATGTTAGGATGTAGCCATTTTATCTTAATAAAAAAAGAAGATTTTCAATAGGATGCGTTTTTGTGAAGATAAATATTTTAAAGTGAGTCAGAGAGATTTAAAATTTAATCCTCAAATTTTGACCTCTTCTAATTTTAAAATCTTCTTCCAATTGGAAACGTCCCAGGAGGGGAAAACTGGAAATTCCAACAGGTCAGGCTGTCTATTCATACCTATTACTCAACAACAGCATGGTTTACGCAGTATCAAGTGATTGTTATGGACTGGCTAGTCACCAGCCCAGGACTGAATCAAATTAAAAACCTTTGGAGAGTACTTGCACGAGATGTGTATGCCCATGGTCGTCAGTTTCCGATTATTAAGGAATTAAAGCAACAAGTAGTTCTCTTTATAGCCACACGTTCTCTAAACACTAGTTCGAAGCATGCCAGATATAAATCTTAAGATAAGTTAAAGGAATCAATCCAAAATTTTAATTACAAAATACACGAAAAGTTCTTATATTTTTTAGAACAGCCTATTTTAATTTTAATGTTTTTTACAAAAATTCTGCAAAACATATATTATATTTGTTTGTATTAGTAAACATATGTTATGATTCCATATGCTGATTAATTTTTTATGATTATTGCTTCATTTTTTGAACTGTTATATAAAAAAAACTCCTGTCCATATACTTTTGAGACGCACTGTAGAAAGTACTGATTAAGAATTCTTTTGTACACGCTGCATTTTGTAGTACCTAACATTTCATAGTGAATATTAATAACATTTTTCAATGTCACGGCGATGCGACTATATAGACACCAAAAATAATTTTGGCCAGCTAGAATCGGGAAATTACCCACCGTGAGACGGCTTGATAAACGAAATCATAAACATTTTTCAAATATGTTGTAATATATTAAAAGGGTCTTAAAAGCACATTTAAAGCTTTAGTTCACCTATCGTATAATTTCTAGAAGTCTTGAAGGACCAATCTTAGTTCAGTCAAATTAGGTTAAAAAAGGGCTTAAAGTGAAAAATTCTGGTGTAATTGATTTTAGTGTCATACTTTATGTTTTCGGGGGTGATGAACACGAAACTGAAGTTGTCCAACAAAATTTCTCTCGGCAAATATGAAAAATCATGCAAAAACAAATAAAAATCGGAGATTTTTCGAGATTTTTGCTTATAACTCGACGTAGACCTTTTTTCAAGGCTGAATAATAAACTTAAATATAGTTTTAAATGTGAGCGTTACCATTTGAAAAATCGAAATTGCTATACTTTTTATATACAGACTATATCTATTTAAAATCTTAGGTGAAATGTAGTCAAAATTAACAATGAAATAGTACCGTTGAAACCTCTTTGTTATGATGATTTAGGGATAAAACAGCCTGGTGTGGTGCGTTTCCAATTTCAGGCGCTACGCCAAAGTGCGTTATTTATGTTTATATGGTGTTTAATATACACAAATAGTAATTTTCAGACTTCAGGGGGCACATGACCTTTGAACTTTCCAAAAAATCCGTTTCCGGTTTTTGCTTTATTCTGATTTTTTTTTTTTTTTTTAATTTCTCAACACTATGCAAAAATCTTATTCAAAAATTTGTATTATTTCTTGAGTTATAATCATTTATAGACGGTGACGATAAATTAAAATCCGTAGATATTGAAACTTTAAAACACGTTTTCTCAGATTAGTAAATTTGGAGTTTGCGCGCACTCTTAATTTCAAGCTGCGTAAGCTACAGCTTTAAAAAATTTACAAATATATGCGTTTCTTTATAGTTTACATGCTAAAACGAAACAAATTCAGATATTTTTGTTATTTATATTTTTGCACTAAAAAAACTTGAAATATAATATTAATTTTTTTTTTATTTTGTTCAAAAATTAAATTTTAAACAAATTGTTTTATGTATATTTTGGTTTTAATTCAGAGGTAGGTGTATTATAGTTCTATTTTGTTAAAAAAAACTCTTTTGTATATGCATAATTTAGAGATTTATCATGCGCGCAACACTTAAAGATTTTAAGTCATGCATTAGTGAGATGGATTGTAAAATAAAAAAAATTATGTATATTAATTTTGTATATACAACACTTGTTTTTTTTAATAATATAGTTAAGAATGTAATATACTATAGGCGGAAAGGGATTAAAAAGATCTTAATTGAATATTATTTGTGTTTTGATACTTTGAAAAAAAAGCGATGTTTTTGATCGTTTTGACAATCTCAAAAGTTCTGTACACAATTAATATAGTTTGCCAAATAATTGTCATCTTTCATCCACACTACTTTTCTCCACTACTAAATCTTGACAGTGCATTAAACATATCTAATTGAGAATTGATAGTATCCTACAAACATAATAATCTGTTTTGAGAAAACTTGTTAATGCATACGAAGACACTCGAAAACGTTTCAGAAATTCAATACCAAAAAAGAAAACTGTGTTTTTATACATGCGTTTTTTAAATCCTGAAAATATATTGACTTCTGAGGTGCTAAATATAATAACCGTTTTCCAGAATTCCTTTAAACTCGGGAGAAGTAATTTAAAATTTTTGTCCGTGGTTGTTTTATATTTTGGAAGATAAAGACACCTTTTTTTGGCATTGCACAGCAATCCGTGGCAGTTAATTTTCCAGAGCGTAGATTATCCACTGATGTGCAGTGAAAAGATCACAGGTGCATTGAGAAATATTCAGTTACGTTCTATGAAGATTTTGCAAAATAATATATTACTATCAAGGAAGGTCTCCATTCCGGGCATGCTCAGAATATTAAAAAAAAAAAAAAATACTAATTAAACTACTTATGTATGTATTAAAGAATCAGTTAAGTTTAGCGGCGGTAGAAAGTCTGTAAACAAAATAAAATACTTATGAGCATTTGGCGCGAAAAGACGAAAGCATCGCGCGATTTGGCGAGCAGTACTTTTCCTCGCCAAATGCAAACGATTTTAATGCACTGAAAATTGCTTGTTAATTGATTTTTAAAATTCGTATTTAATGAATTTAAACTTAAACAATGAGAGAGTTTAATAAATATATATATTTTGTATTATACATTTATGTTGCTTGTTATTTACTTTTATTTCTTTAAAAGCAATTTCATATATAAAAAATATTTTCATATATTTAAGCGTATTCCAAAATAAATGCAAGATGAAACAAATTCAATATGAAACATTTTTATCTTAACCTTTTCAGTTCCGAAGGTAAAATAATAATACAAATGCTTATTCATTGGTTTTTTCCAAACAAAATGACATCGTAAATGACGCCAAAAATATATTTTCTGAAATTGATCCTTTAGGCACTTAGTAATTTAGGTTCAACTATATGGATCTAAAACTACAAACCCCCTTAAAAGATCAATTTGATCAATTTAATAACCATTAACGTAAATGAATGAAATCACAAATTTAAGAGCTTTAAACAAGTAAATAAACTATAAATCCTCAAATTTTTTTATTGAAAAAGATTTAAGTTAAATGCTTATGAAAATTTCTCACTTTCTTGGTCACACTGTCTTTTGAGCATTTTGTTAACTCAGATGAAAATAACATTTATTTTATGTGGGAATCTGCTTACATGCTGCCATTTATTCGTTTGTTTAGAAGTGATGTAAAAATGGAAAAAAATCGGTCATTTTAGTTTTTATTAGGAAAAGAACAGAGGTCCTCGTATGGGGATCCAGGGACCGAAGAGGTTAAAGAGTATTTGACATAAAAATGTATTTTTTCAAAAATAATTCCATCGCCAACTGGTGAAAAATCGCCAAATATCGAAATTTTCATTATTTTTTACGGACGCTCTATAGAGTTTCCGCCGAAATTTATTTATAAAAATATTTATAAGTAGAATATTCTATAATTTTTTTTCAAATTTTTCTTAATATTCCCGTATGGAGACCTTCCTTGTAAGTGCAGTTCTTTAAAGCAGAGTATTTTATCTTTGATCTACTCAAGAACGTTTTCGAAACTTATTACCGGCAAAGGAAACTTAGTTTTATAAATGCGTTCCTTAAATCCCCAAAAATATATTGATTTCAGGAATTACTAAATATAATAAACGCTTTTCGGAATTTTATTAAACTCGGGAGAAATAATTGTATATTTTTGTTCATGGTCGTTTTATATTTTCGTAGATAAAGAAACATTTATCTTTTTTTACAGTGTGCAGTAATCCGTGACAGCTAATTTTCCACAGCGTAGATGATCAACTCATAAGCAGTAAAAAGATCTCAGGTGCATTGATAAATATTCAATTACGTTCTATGAAGATTTTGCAAAATAATATAATAAATACATTTCTTTAAAGCAGCGTATTTTATCTTTGAATTTACTTTGTGGTAACAGAAAAGAATTTTGTGAAGGTTTATTTCACTTCAACGTAAAATCCGAAAACCCTACGTTGCTATTTTTATAAAATAACATGTTATGCACTAAAAGGTTATCTACATAGTGTGGAATCCTTATAATATTATGAATGTCAATGTGTGTATACAAATTTGAATGAAGCCAACATCAAAACGGATGAATTAATGCTTTTGTATCTTTGCATATAGATGGATTATGAAACGGAAAAGAACATAGGCTATATTTTATTTTTTATCCAAATATTTCTCTTAATAATTCAAAATGTCATAATTTTTCATACAGAATCAATTACAATTATTCCAATAAAGTTTTATCATTTTTCTTTCTCGTTGCCAAGAAAATCAAAATCTGGAATAATAATCTCTCCTCGGCAATTAATTTTTAATTGAACAATTTCTACTTGAAAACTGAGAATAAAAAGAAAATAAATATGACGTCATATTTGAAACAAAAAAAAAAGTATTTTTTATTATATATAAAACATGAATACGTTAATAAGGTGTTTTCTATGAAAAATGGTGATATAATTGAAGGAAAAAGAATTAACAAGAATTATATTATTATAAAATGTTTTATATCGAAAAATATGACGTCATACTTGAAATAAAACAGGTATTTTCAAGTATTCGTTAAAAATACAAGGAACATAAATATGAGTAACTAATGAAAATATATAAAAAATGACGTCATATTTAAAACGAATGAAACATTTTTTACTAATATTGATTAATAAGTTTGCATATAAGTTACATGCAAATGAGAGTTTACATCCAAAATTCACGTTATGATTATCAGTAGAAGACATTTTTTGTGGAAAA
Organism: Maratus speciosus; assembly: GCA_963932465.1. Lineage (NCBI taxonomy): Eukaryota > Metazoa > Arthropoda > Arachnida > Araneae > Salticidae > Maratus > Maratus speciosus. Next base: position 433,519,090 of record OZ010789.1, on the reverse strand, counting down.
AAGGGGGAAATAAACTGATTAATATATTTTTTGACGCTATTTTCTCTTTAAAATTAAAACGAATTTAATTTCAATTTATGTAGAGGGAACAAAAACAGGATTAAAGTAAATTTTCCTAAAACCAAAAACATACTTTCACACGTTGAAGCTTTATGAATGAAATTTTTCCACAGAAGCAAAAATCTTCTGTGAACATATTGACATTTACAACCAAGAATGTAACTTAAAATTCCGTACATTTAAGGGGAAAGTTATTGCCCCTACGAATTGAATAAAAAAAAATCATATACTATTTTAATTATTTTTAACAGATAGCATTGAAAAAATATCACAAAGGCGTTTTTATTAAAAGGTTTTATCACGTAAACATGATGTAATATTTTTCATGTAAAGCATTCATTTTAATTAGAAAACATTAATATATATTCGTTTTAATTTCGTCAAAGTGGTGTAATGTTCATTTCACAAGCTACGAAATTAAAAATGAAATCTTAAAATAACAATATACATTTCAGAAGTAATTTTTTGCATCAAAATTCGCATTATTTCAAAATGTAACATTAGCTTACATTTTAAATACATTTTCGTACTTGAAATTTAGCATTTAGTATTTTAATATTAGTTATTTTAATTTTAGTTTTATTTTTATTTCAATATTTTTTTCTAAATATACATATACAATAATATTGGACTTCATTAAATGATTTCATGTTTTAATTAAGTTAAAATGCATAGTTTTACATGATTCATTAAGTGAAAGATTATACATATATATGTGTGTGTAATAATAAAAATTTTCGCCACCTTTTTCTTAGTAAAACTATTCCAAATTCTTAATAATCTTTTCCTTTTTTACCTATCTTTAATAATATCTTTTGTCTTTTATTTCATGCATTTAAAGTTGCGTATTCTTTTATTATTCTAAAAACCTTAATCCATTCGTCTAATCTTATAAAACTCATTAAATTACTTTTTCATTTTCTTCTAAAACTAAATTCTTTTTCTTTCGAATGTTTTTTTTAATATTATTTTTATCTTTAGTGTTCTATACCCACAATTCCATGCCCCACCATCATTTAATGGCGCTTTAATTCTGACGCTGTATAAAGAGTTCATTATCGACGTCATCCTCTTCCCATCGAATCGTAGCTTGTTTTTTGTCCCATTCCTCCCCATCTCTCTGCTGGCATTGGTTTTCCATTTTTCTGTATCCGTCCGCGTTCTGTTGCTTGTAGTACATATATCGTTTTATCGGCGAAGAGCGAAAGAATTTTTGTCAAATAAACCAGTTTAAAGTTGCGATGACTCTATTCATTATGTGATGGGAAATTTCTCAATGTTTATTAAGCCTGTCTTACTCACCACCCTGACCGCAATCCGGTATTTTCATCATAACGGATGGTTGGCCTTGATTGCTCTACTACGTTTTATTTCGAGTGCCGAAATGTCTGCAAGTCGATAGCAAAATGCTACAAAAGCCGGTATTGAAGTGCGGTAGGGACTCGCAGATGGGCTAAAGCCCGAATACCAGAATTTTTTTTATAGTAAATCCTCCAAGTAATACAACTGACTGGTATCGGATGGCAAAACGACTAGTAATAATTGCAACTTCTCCTGTAAATGCTGTTAGGAATAATTCACAAAATGTTAGGCCTTTTCAGCCTCATTACAATGCGCCCAGACATTGGATTCGTCAGGAGAATCCTAATTTAAATACAAATATTCCTCGATTTACAAATCCTAGAATGCAAAATACTCATTTCCAACAACGATACCCCCCTAGACCTTGCAGGATTTGTCTTAACAAAAGAGTACTTATCTCAAAATTACAACAGAACAACGATATGAAAATATTTAGCTGTAATTGGACTACTTTTTCCATAAATAGATTTCTTCCGCAACTGAAAGAAATAAGAAACTCTATAGCTTAAATAATAAAAATTCGAGAGTCTTCGGAGCGTGGTAGACATTTTGATATTATTGGTAGATCTACAGCTTTTAAAAATGTGGTACCACGAAATAAAAATGTAAAATATTTGAAAGTTAAAGATATTTCTTGTACTTTATTATTTATTTTTGACTTTTGATGCTTCATGACGTCTGATTTTTTTAACCCCATTTATATTTTTTCTAATTCAATATTTGATTTTTTGGAATAGAAACATAATATTGTATGTTCATTCTTTAGTTATTCTAATCAATTCAATTCAAAGACACGTCTGAAGTGATCTGTTAATAATCACTATTTACTAATATATCTCTTTAAATAATATTCTTTGTCACGAAATCATAAATCAATATCCATGAACGGAATAAGTATAAAATAAAATAAATATAAATAATAAAATTGAATAACAGAAATGTAAATTTATTCTTCGTTTAATCTTAGAAAAAGAGTACGAAATTTCAAGCTTACGAAAGAAATTTAAATGATCCTATATATGTAAATAAAAATAAGCAAATTGGGATAATTAGAATTGTTTCTACTATAAAATATGATAAAAGGTTATTGCATATACTATTAATTATCGAAATTTTTTGCTTAATTGATGAAGTTATTCTTCTTGAAATGTTATGTGAACCAAGTGACGAATAAGAGCTAGTATTTTCATATTTTACTTTCGAGACATTTGATATAATTAAATTTCATGAATGTATTCTGTATGCGAAATTATATTGTTAAAATAGCCTTTCACTGGAAATATTAAATAAAGAAAATGGTTAATAAAGGAAATTTCATAATTGGTAATATGAAATTGAATATATAATACCAATTCATTTATTGTTAGATATGCATAACATTTCCCAGAAAAAAAGACGTTTTACAAGTTAAATTTATTTGAATATGTTTTCTAGAATTTCGAAAAATTTAATTTTGTGAGTGTGAAAAAAAAAAAATACTATTATATTTATTTCATGGGAACTGACATTCAAAAATTTTAATATTATTATTTCATGCACACTGTTTTTTTCATAAATTAGCTCACTCACCCGATATTGCTCGAACCCGTGTTATTAACCTTAAATTTACTTAAATTTGGTGTTGAATGATTTTATGTTTTTAAGCGAAAATCTTTCCTAACGAAGCTCACTGACTTCGACAGCGTATACTCTCTACCACATTCATGTTCTCTATACAGTTCTCCTAATGTAAAATATATGATATAGGACTTACTTCATATTTCTAATATTATTATGTTTTATAAATAAAGTACTTTTTGGAATTAAAAAAATGCCTGAAACATGTTAAGATCTATTCATTATATCTTAATAAAAAAAAGAATAATTTTCGATGGCATGATTTTCATGCAGTTAAAGATTCTAAAGTGTGTCACACAGATTTAAAATTTAATCCTCAAATTTTCATCTGTTATAACTTTAAACGAATTCTAAAAGCTATTTTAACTGTGCCCAACAACTTTGTCAAGGCTGACTAAGAAACCTAAATATAGCGTTAAAAGTGAATGTTATTTTTTGAAAAATCAAAATTGGCATGTATTTTATATAGAGACTATATATATTTAAAACCTTCGGCGAAAAGTTCATACAATTACCAGTGAAATTGTACCTATCGAACATATTTGATACGATTTGGTGATTAAACAGCAAGGGTTGATAGATTTTTTTTTTACAGAATGCTACGTGAAAGTATCTTTAAAAAAATCTTTATAGGATTAACAATGCAACACAGACAAATAGTAATTTTTAGACTTTAATATCGTTTGCAAATAATAGACTGTTTAATCCACACTGGTTTTCTCCATTACTATACTTCGGAGGTGATTAACTTTGCTATTTATTGCAAATAACTCGGCTTAAATAAAGAAGGAAAAAGAAATGCCAAGATGGTAGTTGGCAATATAGTTTGTCAAATACATGACATCTTTCATGCACACTGCATTTCCCCATTACTATGTCTTTGAGGTCATTAAGAACCTTATTATTTTTTACAGAACACTCGGCATAAATAAAGGAGGGGAAAGAAATCTGAGGATGTTAGTTGCCAATATAGTTTTCAAAATAATTGACATCTTTCATCAACACTGCTATTCTCCACTGCTATTTCTTGCGCGGGAATAAAGCATCTTATTATTTTATTGCAAATAATTCCGCATAAATAAAGTTTGAAAAATAAATATTAATATTTTAGTTGCAAATATAGTTTGCCACATAATTGACATCTATCAACCATACTGCTTTTATCCATTGCTATATCTTAGGTGGGCATTAACCACTTTCTTATTTTTGCAAATAACTCGGCGTAAATAAAGGGTGAAAAGATACGTCAGGGTCATGTTAGGGTGAAAAAGAAATATCCAATTTGAAATGGCAAAAATCATTTTCTGAAAAATTCTAAGTAAGTACTTAGATATAACTGGTGATTTAATATAAATTAATATTAATATTGGTAACCTAAAATTATCTTTCTTAAAAATATTTCTTATAAGCGTAACTATATATGTTTTAAATAATACGTAAGATATAAAAAATCTATCTAACGCATGGTTAAAAATAATAAGAGATATTTTAAGAAAAAATATAGAAAATAGGGATGCTATTTATGAAAATACGTCTTTTGTTACTTGGAATGTTTCGAAAACGAAATTTTAAATACAAAGTATTAAATAAAATGAAGACAATAATTCGTTATCTTAGAATTTTTTATTAATAAAACAGTAAGGGAAATAATGTAATGTGTTCCGACATAAGCAAACGTACAGATCTGCTCAAAAAAGTCATAGATCTCATAGTTTACTGATTAAAACATTTTAAAATGTCTCAATTACGTGCTTTTAAACTAAAATAGATGGATTATAACTGAGAAACAACGTAGACTACTACTTTTATATATTTTGAGCATATAGTTAGTAACTGTCAAACTTTCATCATCTGAATGCGTAATAATTGACGTACATATTTAATATAAATAGTTTTTTAATATTCTATCTCCGCATCGTAAAATAGAAGTGAGCAAGGAAAACAAAATAATTGGATAACGCTGAATTAAATTTTCAGTTTTTATTATACGGTTTCTTAAATGCGAAAACGACGGCGCATTTATTTATAAAACGTGCATAATTTTTACTTACCCATCATACGTAGGATAGGGTAAATCTTATAATCGTTTAAAAAATGGAAAAAAATGACGGATTTACATGTCTCAGACACTGGATAACCCCAAAAACATATTTTTAGAAAAAAAAAATTGCCGGTCGTGCCTCTCTGTGTGTCTGTGAGTGTGTGTGTCTGTAAACACTCTCCCGAACAAATTGAGAAAGAGACTTGAAATTCTGTGTGTACTTAGTATGTAATAATGAGAAGAAACCTATTGAATTTCAGTAACCTCGATTATCCGGGCCTATTTTTTTCTGACTCTCGGAATATTCGTTCTGATAAAAGGTATATAAAATTTTTCGAAGTTGTTTATTTTAAGAAGTGAATAAAAAAGACAATAACAAAACATAAATTTTGCATAAACAATGAAGTCAATCGGATAATTAGTTGTCGAGATATTTATAATCATATTTTCCACACACTTCAATTTTTCATGACACTGTACTTCATTCAAATTTCAATTGAAAGATATATTTTAATTGTAAGTGGGGCACTTAATCCGTAATCCATGATGGGTAAGTATTACGGTGTCCCCCAACGACTAGTTTTAATTATAAAAATAAAATAAAATGTATAATATTAATATTTCAATATGATGGCACTACTTGATGGCACTATATTGTCGTAACTTCCGTTTATTTTCTTGTTCACGTTTACCAAATATTTCTACTATATAAGACAAATGTCTAAAAATATTTCTTGAAATAACAATCTTTAACAGAGTCTTTAATGTTGCCGCGCCTCAAACGAAACTGGAATGAACGGAATCATTTAATATAATTAGAGTACAGTGCTTTAAATTTTCTTTAGTTTTTGCTTAAAATGACGTCATTTTTAACAGTCAAATTTTACCCCACAAAACTATGATTGAAATGGCATGTATTGTATTGTACGCTTAAACATAGAAGTTGTTTAAAAAATTAGAGGTAATTCGGTGCTATATAGCATAATTACATTAAGAAACGTTACGAGCCACGAAAGATGCACCAAATGCTGCATATCGATTTCAGTACTTTTCAGCTTACTATTATAATGTATTAATGAATTTCTGTTTAGGCAAAAACTTTGTAGCAGCTATGAAATGCTGAGCTGCACTCAGGTGTGTATGATTGAGTATATGAAGAAAGAATCGCAACTAAAATATAAAAAAATTGATATCAATAAAATGTCGCTATAAACAATCTGAATTTCTTGCTAAATGTCCCGATATGCAGAATTCCTACTATAGGCTATCCGAAAAGAACGCTAGTTAAATGTAGAAAAATACGAAATAATTCCAAAACGTATTTATTTGATCTAAACGACAATAGATGTTGGAATTGTCGTTAACGAAAATTTAAACATAAATATGTTTACTTAATTATACTGAGATAAAAAACTTTTCAGCATGCTAGGTTATGATGTGACCATTACGAAATAACAATTGATATTGTATAAATAAATAAAAGAGTAGAAATTTATAAAGCTTAAAATTCCATGACGTATTTAAATACAAAGAGAAACACAGGTGTAAACTGCCTGATTCCTCAATCCATAATTTTACAGGTGGGTGCGACGTCTCCAAAGATGCAGGAGATAAATAGTGATCAGAGTTTTTGAGTCTATATTTAAACGCACATACATAATGTGCACATTTCAATGTTGATGATGTATCTAAGAATTATCGCAACTTTAATTATGATATAAGGAAGTAAAATATATGTGCAATATCGAGCTATGTAGGTAATTCCTCAAAATTTGCAATCAAAAATGATTTTTGAATAAAACTCACAATGCAAATTTATATATTGGTCTGTAACAGAAGTTAATTTAATAGAAGAAAATATTCTATTAATATTTTTCAAATAATTGCTTTATCTTATACTATAATGCGAGCAAAAATTGTGTGCGTATGTATGTGTGTGTGTATGTAAATTTTATCTTAAAAACGACTCTAACGATTTTGACGAAATTTTGTACTTTACTATTTTCGGACATGATAAGACCATTGGGCTAGGTCACGTGTTCGAGAAAATTCGATTAGTGAGTCATTTTTGGTAATAATGGGTCAAGGTCAAGCTAATTATATCTAAAAAACGGCTCGATCGATTTTGACCAAATTTCACATCCAACCGTTTTTCGACATGAAGAAACTCTTAGACTAGGTCACATGTTCGAGAAACTTCGATTAGTGGGTCATTTTTGGGTCACTGTGGGTAAAGCCAATTTTATCTAAAAAACGGTTCTAACGATTTTCACTAGACTCTATATTCTACAGTTTTGGATTACGAGAAAACTATTGGGCTAAGTCACATGTTCGAGAAAATTCGATTAGTGGGTCATTTTTGGGTCACCGTGGGTCAAGCTAAGTTTATGTAGATAACTTCTTTAACGATTTTGACGAAATTTAGCACCCTACTGTTTTCGAGCACGAAAAGACCATTGAGATGCGTCTCGTGTTCGAGAAAATTCCATTAGTGGGTCATTTTGGGTCATAATGGGTCAGGGCTAAGTTAATTATATCTAGAGAACGGCTCAATCGATTTTGATTAAATTTTGTATCTAACCATTTTCGGGCACGAAAAGATCATTGGGCTAGGTCACGTGTTCGAGAAAATTCGATTAGTGGGTCATTTTGGGTCGTAATGGGTCAAGGTTAAGCTAATTATATCTAAAAAACGGCACAATCGATTTTGACCAAATTTCACATCCTACCGTTTTTCGACACGAAGAAACTATTGGATTAGGTCACATGTTCGAGAAACTTCGATTTGTGGGTCATTTTTGGGTCACTATGGGTCAAGACAATTTTATCTAAAAAATGGCTCTAGCGATTTTCACTAAACTCTATATTCTACAGTTTTGGATTACGAGAAAACTATTGGGCTAAGTCACATGTTCGAGAAAATTCGATTAGTGGACCATTTTTGGGTCACCGTGGGTCAAGCTAAGTTCATCTAGATAACTTCTTTAACGATTTTGACGAAATTTCGCCCCCTACTGTTTTCGGCCACGAAAAGACCATTGGGATGGGTCTTGTGTTCGAGAAAATTCTATTAGTGGGTCATTTTGGGTCATAATGGGTCAGGGTCAAGTTAATTATATCTAGAGAACGGATAAATCGATTTTGACTAAATTTTGTATCTAACCATTTTCTTGCACGAAAAGATCATTGGGATGGGTCTCGTGTTCGAGAACATTCGATTAGTGGGATATTTTGGGTCGTAATGGGTCAAGGTTAAGCTAATTATATCTAAAAAACGGCGCAATCGATTTTGACCAAATTTCACATCCAACCATTTTTCGACACGAAGAAACTATTGGATTAGGTCACATGTTCGAGAAACTTCGATCAGTGGGCCATTTTTGGGTCACTATGGGTCAAGCCAATTTTATCTAAAAAATGGCTCTAACAATTTTCACTAAACTCTATATTCTACAGTTTTGGATTACGAGAAAACTATTGGGCTAAGTCACATGTTCGAGAAAATTCGATTAGTGGGTCATTTTTGGGTCACCGTGGGTCAAGCTAAGTTCATCTAGATAACTTCTTTAACGATTTTGCCGAAATTTTGCACCCTACTGTTTTCGGCCGCGAAGAGACCATTGGGATGGGTCTTGTGTTCGAGAAAATTATATTAGTGGGTCCTTTTGGGTCATAATGGGTCAGGGTCAAGTTAATTATATCTAGAGAACGGATCAATCGATTTTGACTAAATTTTGTATCTAACCATTTTCGGGCTCGAAAAGATCATTGGGATGGGTCTTGTGTTCGAGAACATTCGATTAGTGGGTTATTTTGGGTCATAATGGGTCAGGGTCAAAGTAATTATATCTAGAGAACGGCTCAATCGATTTTGATTAAATTTTGTATCTAACCATTTTCGGGCACTAAAAGACCATTGGGATGGGTCACGTGTTCGAAAAATTTGATTAGTGGATCATTTTTGGGTAACTGTGGGTCAAGCTATCTAAAAAACGGCTCTAACAATTTTCACTAAACTCTATATTCTACAGTTTTGGATTACGAGAACACCATTGAGCTAAGTCACATGTTCGAGAAAATTCAATTAGTGGGTTATTTTTGGGTCACCGTGGGTCAAGCTAAGTTCATCTAGATAACTTCTTTAACGATTTTGACGAAATTTTGCACCCTACTGTTTTCGGGCACGAAAAGACCATTTGGATGGCTCTCGTGTTCGAGAAAATTCGATTAGTGGGTCATTTTGGGTCTTAATGGGTCAGGGTCAAGCTAATTATATCTAGAGAACGGCTCAGTCGATTTTGACTAAATTTTGTATCTAACCATTTTCGGGCGCGAAAAAAACATTGGGATGGGTAACGTGTTCAAGAAAATTCGATTAGTGGGTCATTTTTGGGTCACCGTGGGTCCAGCTAAGTTTATCTAGATAACGGCACTACATTTTGACAAAATTCTGTAATCTATCATTTTCGGCACGAAAAGACCATTGGGATGGGTCACGTGTTCGAGAAAATTCCATTAGTGGATCATTATGTGTCAGGGTCAAGCTAATTATATCTAAAAAACGGCTCAAGACATTTTCACAAATTTTTTTAATATACTCCCGTTTCTGGTCATGAGAGGACCATTGGGCTAAGTCACATGTTCGAGAAAATTCAATTAGTGGGTCATTTTGGGTCAGAATGGGCCAGGGTCAACCTAATAGAATCTAAAAAAATGCTCAAAATATTTTGATCAAATTTTATGTTACGTATACTGTTTCTGGGCATGAGAAGAGAATTGGGCTAAGTCACATGTTCGAGAAAATTCGATTAGTGGGTCATTTTGGGTCACAATGTGTCAGGGTCCAGCTAATTGTATCTAAAAAACTGCTTAAACGATTTGGACTAAATTTTGTATTTTATGGTTTTCGGGCTCGAGAAGACCATTGGGCTAGATCACATGTTCATGAAAATTTGATTAGTGGGTCATTTTGGATCACACTGGATCAGGGTCAAGCTAATTGTATTTAAAAATCGCTTCAAAACATTTTGACATAATTTCGTATAATACCGTTTAAGGGCATGATAAGAGCATTGTGCAGGGTCGCATGTTCAAGAAAATTCAATCAATGTGTCATTTTGGGTCCTAATGGATCAGGATCAAGTTAACTGTATCTAAAAAACCGATCAAAAGATTTTGACAAAACTTTGTACTACACCGTTTCTGGACAAGATAAAACCATTGGGCTGGGTCGCATGCTCAAGAAAATTCTATTAGTGGGTCATTTTGGTGATAATGGGTCGGAATCAAGCTATCGGCATCTCAAAAACGTTCAAACAATTTTGGCAATTTTTTTTTTTTTGTAATACCGTTTCACAGTACAAAAAGACCATTGAAATAGCTCACATCTGTCGATGAATTTCGGTTAGTGGTTTTTTGAATCAACGTGGATCAAGCTTATTTTACCTAGAAAACGACTAACGATTTTCACTAAATTTTGTGTTCCATCTTTTTCAGGATCGAGAAGAGCATTGTGATAGGTCGGATGTTCGAAAAAACTCGATTAGTGGGTTATTTTGGGTCACTGTGTTTCATGGTCAAGCTAATTGCATCTAAAACAGCAAGAATGATTCAGTGGGGAAAATATATCGAGATAAACAGAAAGCTAATTTTGACCGAGCTTAGCTCGGTCATTCCTGGTAGTTATTTACTACTTACGTTTTTAGTTATAATTTATTAATTATATTTATAATTATACCTTTTTCCAATAAACAAATATCACAAACAAAATAAATATCTAATGAAGTATAAGCATAATTTTTACAAACTATGTATCAATGCTTATGCACAAATATTTAAAAGCGCTTCTCACATCTCCTGTTCCAAAAATTGACTTGAAACACCAATAGTCACTATTCTCAGAAAACTATTCACAGACAAGAACAGGCATTATTCACATGGGAAATTAAAAACTTGTTTGGACTTCTAAAATTCCATTTTAAAATGTCAGAAAGTATTATTCATTTACGAATAACTTCATAAATATGTCATAAATTAGACAAAACAGATTTAAGTATTGTTTTAAGATAACACTAACGTCATTTCATATAAGTTATGCATGCTTTTGCGCTCATGCTCAAAATACAAAAATTCCAATAGATTAGGAAAACACTAAACGCATTCAATTTTTTACACAGTATTAGATAAGGACTATTTTTAAAAGACTGCATAAAATATATAAAGTATATTTACAAAAACTTTCTTTTCCTCTTGAAACGGATTATATCTCACTATTTGCAAATGCTTGCATTTTGAAATCAAGTTGTGACAGTTATGGTTGTTCCTACACGGCGGGTTTACTCAGGTACGATCGCCAACATTGATTGAAGACTGTTCCATTCCTGGTGAATATAGCCTTCTTCTGAAAAAATAACTTTAAATGTACTTGATTTGTCTTGTTTTTTGTTTTACAATGGCTAAAATATATTGTTGAGTCCTGCGGTTGCTTGGCGAAACGTATAGCAAATGTATTTATAGTGTTTTTAGTATTTCTTAAAACTTTTATAAATTATTATTTAAAAAGCATTCAAGTCTCTCTTACTCTATTTATTTTATTTATTTTATTATGTCTTTTAAATTTTTCAAATTCAGACGTAAATTGTAGGTATAATGCAAAGACTACCTTTTTCCTTAAAACAATAACGAATAATTTCAATCCCATTTGGTAATAATCGAAAAGGTGTTCTGTTTGTCCCTTTTCTTCCCTCCTGAGAGTGAATAGTGAAAATAAATATCTAGATTATTTAATTTTTGCTTATCCGAAATTTTCCGCTTGCTAATTTTTGCTTATCCGAATTTGCTTATCCCTAGTCGATTCTTTTTTGTGAATTAAAAATAAATAAATACATTTGTTTTACTTTGATTAAAAATATTTAAAAATTGTGTATCCGAAATTTCGAATCCAATTGGTTACTACGAAATTTTTCAGATTAGATTGAGTAATATAAACTCTACTGTGAAAGGAAACAATAATCGAACCGTATAAATCTTTTAAGAAATAAAAATAAACTAGTCTTTATATATCTTAATAATTTATAACAATTATCATAGCAACGCTGTCGACAATCTCCAGATTACAAGACACTGTATAATTTAAATACTTACTGTGCGAAAAGAAAAATCACAAATTATTGCAATAAGTGTTACAGTGTATGTAATAAGAATAATTTTAACTGTACTTTCATTTTAAGAATTAACATTTGTTGAAAACATAATATTGATTTAAATAAACAATGACTTCCCCAACGTGGTTTATTAGTGAGAAATTGCAGACTCAGGTATCGGCCGGAGTAGCTCAGTGGTTAGAGCAGCAGTCTTGTATACTGTGGTCCCGGGTTCGATTCCTGGCTCTGGCTAATTTTTCACTCCAGTTGGGTTTATTGTATTTATTGTTTGTATGTCTGTTTAATATTTATATATACCTTTAACTGTTGTTGAATGCAGGCGTTATTTATGTGCGTATGTGTGTTTTAATATATATTGTAGTATGAGTGTTTTATTATAATTATCGTAGATCGATGTAATAGTAAAATCTATTCATCGTTGCCCGGTCATCCAAGGCTGTCGTATAGATGGCTGGTGACTTCCCCAACGTGGTTTATTAGTGAGAAATTGCAGACTCAGGCACCGGCCGGAGTAGCTCAGTGGTTAAAGCAGCAATCTTGTATACTGTGGTCCCGAGTTCGGTTCCTGGCTCTGGCCAATTTTTCACTCCAGTTGGGTTTATTGAATTTATTTTTTGCATGTCTGTATAATATTTATATATACCTTTAACTGTTGAATGCAGGCGTTATTTATGTGTGTATGTGTGCAGATATTCAGTTGCAGATATTTACAAAATGTGACATAGAGATGTTAAAGTGACTTGGTGAACGGTGCACGATTACGGATGTTTCCGCGACTGATGGGCAATATCCGTAATATATTTCCGTCTATTTCACTTTCAAATTTTGCTGCTGCCAGTGTCGCATCTTTTACTATTGCGATAGTAGACGGATGTATTTATGATTAATTACATAAAATCAGTAACATAGTTAAAGATCAGCCTGTATAAATTGGTTAAAGAAAACTAACACTGTCTTTCGTACTAATAATTCTATATTCATTTTATAAATATAATTCTTAAATTCTGTTGTCTGAATGAATCTAATTGGTATTCTATTTTGAAATAATATACAGTATTCCCTAATGTTTAATATAATATATATATATATATATATATTATAGCGTGTATAACAAACTTACATTTATTGAATTTGTTGAACGCGGTATTTCATTTTCTTGCAATTTGTTTTAAAAATGCATTTTAAAAACATCTTTGCTTGAATTTTAAAGAAAACGTCAATTTTTAATAACAGAATTAATTTCGGGAAGTAAAATAAATTGTCTTCGGGATCTAATCAGTTCAATACACTTTTTGGATACAAAAGAAAGAAGATTCTTTGGAAACGCGCCAAATGACGCTATAAAATTTGTTTTTCACACACTATTATAAATTGAAAAAATGTGAACTAAAATGTTTGCATACAAACCAATCAGGTTGATAAATAATCATTATTTGTCATTTGTTGAAAGGCCGTTGTTATTTATAAAAATTGCGGGATTAGATTCTTTTCAAATTTGTGATTTTTCCAACAACTTTAAATTTATATGATTAAATTATTTTTTAACAAGACTTTATAAAATATATTTATGTTTTTCTGGTAAAAAGATGTTGTTGTATTTAATGATTAAGTTTTGCTTTCTAGCATATTAAAACAACATTCTGTACAGTAAATTAAAGTGCATTATGACTTTAAATAATATAAGTTGTTATTTACCATCTACTTCTTATTCTTGAAAGAAATGCAGCCAGAAAACCTATTTAAGGAGAAATGTCAATAATGTTTATGGCATATTACTAAAAATACCAAGTATTGCAAATATTTATTACCGATAATTTTATTTGAGAATTATATAATAAGCTTAAACTTTGATATTGCAATTACTGTTTGTGTTTTAGAAGATTAATGGATAAATTATTTTGGAACAATTATTGAAATATTTCAATAACTTATGAACAGTATAAGAATTGTAATCTAAACAACATATATACACTATTGACCTTTTTTAATATTGTTTTTCAAACATATTTGTAGTTCAGTCAACTTTTAGATGAATTTCATGCTTTTAACCCTTTATATAAAAAATTATGAACTTAAAAAACAATCTCCTCGAATTTAAAAATGTAAATGAATTTTTAAAATAACTATATTTTTTCTCTTACATTATCATTATACGTTAGATTATATATACACTAAAAATAAAAGATTTAATATTTTTTTGTTAATTACGGCAAATTACTTGATGGGATTCTTCAAAGTACCGTTTGGTTATAGCGCTTGGACAAAAATTGAGACTTAGAAAAAGCACTATATCCAATATTCTTATTATTTTAATGTGACTTTCATGTATGTATCTACTGTATATATGTCTGTGATGTATGTCTAAATTATGATACAGCTGTTGCATCATACGCGAGCATTTCACCTTCTAAAGAATATTATACAGTTATAACATTATCGTTCGGTATAAAACATATCAAAAAGGATTTCCAGACTTTTAGTTGTAGAACTCAAAATGATTCATAATAATGCTAACAGATATTTTTAGATATTTTTTCTAATTTGTATTTTTTTTTTTACTTTCCTTTATAAAACTACAAAATATTTTTCTAAAGATAAAAATAACGTAAATTTTGCTTTATTATTCATCGATGTCATACATAAATCATGCAATATTTGGCAATCATGCAATAATCATGTAATATCTGAAAAGGTAGATTTTGATACATTGTATTAAAATCTATCTCAAAATCTATTTGCCTAGAACCTAAGTATCCCTGATAAATATATACGTTTTTCTGCATCATATATTTTTAAACCATAAAAATCTAAGTAAAAATCTTGTTCAACGTAGTCCCGAACATACTCAAAAGTGCCACACTTAAAAGTGCTTCGTAAAGTAAGCAGACTGAAAATTAATTTTTATTTAGCGAAACATATTGTCAAGTGATCCATTTAAAACAGAGAAAAAATGTGATAGTAGTAACTTTAAAATTTATGCTGTTTTCAAGTAAAAATTAGGGATATCATGTCAGACAAGAAAATGGAAGCAAAATTGACTCTCAAACTTGCCAAAATAGCTTCGTAAATATTTTCTAGGTAAGTGGAAGTGCTATTGACATGTAGTCATGCTCAAGGGAAGTATTTACTATTATTTCCTAAAAGCACAATTGAGAATGCATTCAATAAGTAGGTTTTAATTTGGATAAAAAACTGGGATATGGGAGACCGGGGCTAGTAGGCGCAATTTTTAGTTATTAATTTTTATTAATTTTTTGTTTAAGTTTTTTATGAAACTTTAACTGTACTTTTAAAGAACGGGATCAGGCACGGGGGGAGGGGAATAGCACGAGTTTTGGGTTTGTAGCTTTTGTAGTTTATGTTTAGCGGAAGCCTAAAATAAAATGAAAATTGTGCACCAACCTACCCGGTCACGCGGCAAGTTGCCTATAACTATGGGGTAAGTTGGCACACGCTTTATAAACATTTAAATGAAACTCAAATAAGACAGGCAGTGAAGAGAAATGAATTTCATTATTACCAGTAAGTTTAAACAAAGGTGTTATCGCCGCACAATGTAAATTCTAAATTATACATACATAAAAATAATGAATAAAACATTAACACTGAGAAACTTCTATCCTACTCGATATCATCATCAAAGTTACAGTTGTCACAAATACAAAATCGAGTATCTCCGTTTCTAGCCCCGTGTACCCAAAATCTTGCATTGCAACCACTTTTGTCGGTGTTTGCTGTTTTCAAGCTACCAACACACACCAGACACCGAGCCAACTTGCCTCGTGTTCAATGCGACTAATAAATTTCTTCAAAAATGGACAAATAACCATCTAAGCATAAATAATCCAAGTAATTCACATTTGGGGTAGGTACAGTTAAACATTCACTAAGAAAAACTGAACAAGTTAAATCACAATTATTAAGATAAGTATTAGAAATTAGAAAAAGAATGAAGCAACAAAAAATTACTTAGGAGTGCAAAAAACAGAAAAATCGTAATAAACGTATACTGTACATAGGTAATGCTACAAAACTGCAATGAGGATTGTAAAAAGCAAGAAGAAAGGTACTCCGTGACTGGTTGAACAATCTATCCTCAAACAGGCGATTTATGAGGACTCTACTTACCCCTGTAGCCAACTATCCCCGGTCTCTCTTATTTTAAATCACCGTGGGTGTATAAAGAGTTAAAGTAATAGAGATGCATTGTTATTAAATACTGAGTTATAGGTATTCTGATTGGTAATTTTATTCATGAAATATGTAATAGTATTAGCCTATGACTGCCCAAAAAGTCTTTATTATCCGATGTTTATCTTATATTGCAGCTCTAATTGAAATATTTTACTAATTTGTGAAGAGCGTACGAATGGCAGTCTAAAAAATATACACCGAGTGTCCCAAAAATGACTGATGGATTTTAAAATCCAATAACTTGCTGGCCAACTGTTTTTCTAGTATGGAGAAGTTATAGTTTTTAATCTGCCATTTTTATTTATTTATTTATTTTTTTAATGGGAGAGCTATTGTATATCTTTTCGAAATTTACAATAAAATTACTATGTAATACGTTGCTTTTTGATATCATTAGAAACCTTACAATTTATTTTATGTGCAATGAATCATGCAGTATAAAAAATATAGTATCTAAAAGTATTCGAAATTAATACTTTCTAAACATATTTACTTTTTTTTTTCTTTTCTTTCTTTCTTACTTTTTTTAACTACAAATTTTAAATTTAATATTTTTATCTTGTTCTAATAAGAAATTCTCCATTAATATTACTAAAGTATTTTGTTATTTATGCAACAAATAACCAGAGGCGGATTAACACCTCCAGGGCCCTTAGGCTCGACTTATATAATACAAATCTGATATTACTACGACTTATATAATACAAATCTGAGAATATTTTTGAATCTTTTGCATACATTTTAAAACGAATTTGCAGTAAATTGACAAATAAATATATTTTTATACAAACATTTATGTGGAATCTCTTACTCTACAAAACTTTTTTTTAACGATAAATGTTATCAGAGTAAATTTCACATTGCATATTAAATGAAAATTTGTTTAAATGCGGTAAATTATTGTGTTTAAAAAACAAAACCCTCTCAAATTTCTACTTACGAAACTACTTTTCCCTTATGTAACCCATGTGTAAATCCACCAAAAAGTGGAGGCCGAAAATTTCACGAATCCAATATTTTATTTATACAAATATAGAAGAAATTAAAGACAATGAGTAGTGTTTGGGATGCAATCTACATCTTAATGAATTGCAGAATTCAATAAGTTAGTAAAGTAAGGAATACTGCACATCATTCCTCTTTTGTACAATATATGTATACACTATGACGCAAAAGTTTAGACAATGAAGAAATTCTTACATACTTTGAAAAATATTTATTCAATTTTCAAATCACTGCTTGAAATTAATGTGCTGTACATATAAACAATATTTATAACAAAGAAAAGTGGAATTGTGCATATTGCAATAAATTAAATGGTAACAAAAATAAACTGCTGTCTCAAAAGTTTAGACACAAATTAAATAAAATCGAAATAAACAATTTTTAAAACCTGGTTGCGCATCCATGCTTATGTATTACGTCATATACACGAGATTGCATGGAAGAAACTAAATCTTGCATAGTTTGTGGATCGATATCGCACCATGCATTCTCAATAGATGTCTTAAGTTCCTTTTCAGAAGAGTATTGTCTAGCGTTGCTATAAACTTTGCGACACATGATGCTCCAAAGGTTTTCTATAGGGTTAAGATCTGGGCTACATGCTGGCCAGTCGAGAACTCTTATATTATGGGAATTAAACCAAGATTTTGAATGTTTTGCAGTGTGAATTGAAGCATTGTCTTGCTGAAATTCCCACTGAGGACCCCCTAGAAGCTCAGCAAATGCCAGTAGGTTTTCTTCTAATGTCTGTGTATAATGCTGTGAAGTTTGACGACCACTGGGGAAGGTCAGAGATACTTGTCCTTTATAGCAAAAGGCTGCCCAAACCATCACCGAGCCCCCTCCTTGTCTGCGACTAAAAAAACGTCGAGGTTCCTTCCGCAAGTCATGCCAATACGATAAACAACCATCTGGACCATCCAGATTCCACTTTTTTTCATCGCTAAATATGACTGACTGCCATTTCTCTCCATATGACATATGCTTTCGAGCCCACATAAGTCTTTGTAACTTATGATGTGGTTTCAGAGCTGGTTTCTTCTGCATTTTGCTATAAACGATTGTTCCTTTTTCCAAAATTCGTCTACGAATCGTATCCTTTGATACAGAGAGTCCCAATGAGCTTTGAACTCCACGTACGCTCATTTGTTGAGTACTCGCTAGTCTTTGTATCAGGCGATCCTCTCGTACATTTGTCACACGTGGCCTCCCAGACCGACATTTTGCTTTATATTCGGAACCACTCGATAAAACTCGATAAATAGATTTTTTTGACCTATTAATAATAGCAGAAATTTCAGAAACGCTCTTCCCTTCACCTTTCAACTGCCAAATCCTTGAAACCTCATTCACTTGAATTTCTTTAGCTCTCGGCATGTCGACTATGAAGCGCAATCGTTTGCAGAACTTAAGTACTCCAAATTTGTGACATCATCGATTCTAAATTTGCATATGCCAGCGAATATTCAAAGAAATTTAGAATAGTGTCTAAACTTTTGCGACAAGCACATTTGAATTTTTATGAAAAAAATTAGTATTATAGCAAATAAAACGACTGTCTTTTGTACA
The DNA here is from genome assembly GCA_963932465.1 of Maratus speciosus. Classification (NCBI taxonomy): domain Eukaryota; kingdom Metazoa; phylum Arthropoda; class Arachnida; order Araneae; family Salticidae; genus Maratus; species Maratus speciosus. The sequence goes on along the minus strand of OZ010789.1, from coordinate 433,500,079 downwards.
TAGCATTTTAAATCAGTTTTTGAATATATTTACAGGTTTTTGTATTTCTGACGTCATAATTCTACATTTTAAAGCTGAATGACGTCATTGTCTAAACTTTTGCGTCATAGTGTATGCTCGATATGTATTTAAAAAAAAAAAAAAAAAAAAAAAAAAAAAAAAAAAAAAAAAAAACTACACATTTCTCAGTGCCGGCCCCTTTTTCCGGGACCCTAGGCTTCAGCCTACTCAGCGTAACGGATAATCCGCTTCTGCAAATAACAAACCTTAGAACTGATACAACATTTAATGATCTATATAAATAAATATTTGGAAATTTTGAATATTTGGTTTATTTCGGTAAACAAAGATAATGCACACATGAACTTGGATATTTACAGAAATGTTTTATTTACTATAAAGAAGTTTTAGAAAAAATATCTAGTCAATTATTTTCTAGTAAGCACTGCATGTTTACCCTGCTTTTTTTTTTTTTTTTTTAATGCGATAGCTATTGTATAATTAGACATTTCTAGCATAACACGCTGTTTATTTAAAGGAAATTAATAAAATTACACATGATATTTTGTTAAACAATATTTTACTATGTACTGTAATTATTATTATTTTATTCATATTATAATTTACGTTTTTAATTTTGCGTTGAATTTTCATTTCAAACAGGCTGCATACTGCATCATTCTAAATCTACCAAAAACTGCATGCAATATTTTCAAAGTACATTTATTATTAGTGTTTAAAATGAGTTTCAAAGCTTGAGTATTTTCCCGCTTATTTTATATTTAAGCAGAATTTCTTGAAATTTTTGGGTATTTATGCTAATATTTATTTAACAAAAACTTATAAAAAAATTATTTTCATATCATTTTAAAGTTTAGAATAAGTCCTTTCTTATGATAGTTATTAAATATCGCTAGAGTAACTTGTTAATTTTAAATTAATTTTTAAAGGAAAGCTCCCGCTTAATCAAAAAAAGCTAATTTTATTTTTATTTATCATTTTCTAAAGAACTACCAGTCGTATCATTTTGAGATTTAACAGCTAAAAATATGTATATTTTACATTCGTTTAAAAAAAAGATTATCAAAATACCTTAATTAGGTGTGCATAGATGGCATTTTTAATAAACACGGAAAGTAATGTGAAACATTTGTTTTCTTTTTCAACGTGGAGAAAAAGAGAGAAGGTCAGTGGAAACTGTCTCGTAACTGAAGTGGTCAGACTGGTTTTTTCCGATTTCTACTTGAAAAAGAATCTTAGAATTCGACAGCTATTGTCGACTGTTTCATGGTACCGCCTAATAGTCCAGGCAATAGAGACCGTATAGGGACTCTACCTAGCAAAATTAATGGTAGTACTGGAAATCGGCTTTCTAGTTTTTTGCGTCGTTGAATCCGAATTTGTAACTTCGCACCAAAATTTCCCCCGGCAACACCCCATATTTTGGTGAAAAGCCCCCCAAAAAACGTTTTTATTAAAAAAAAATCATTTTTTTTTATTGTTTTAGGGGAAAAGTAGCTAGAAATTCAGAAAGTAGACAAAATTTGCAACAAATTAGATATATGACATTATGACTTAGGATAAAGGAGACGGGGGGATCTGCCTCGGAACATGCGCCGCAGTGCTGCGTGGACTAAGTTGCGCAATTCCACTTAACCACTCACACGTTTACATTAGCCCTCCCATCTTCCCTCCGAACTTTCTCTATAAGGTTTACTTTAAGTTTTTTTGGGTCTCTGAATCCGAATTTTTAACTTACCCCAAAATTTCCCCCCCCGAACCGCCCCCCCCCCCCACCACATAGTTGTTTTTAACTTAAATTTCTTATTGTTTTAGGGGGGAAACATTACGAAATTCAGAAACTAGACAAAATTTGCAATAAATAGGATATATGACATTATGACGTAGGATAAACGGGGAGAGAGGGGGCTGCCTCGGAACATTCACCGCGGGCTTTTCTCAAAAACCAAATTTTTTCAAAAAATCAAATTTTTTTGGGGGGGGGGGTTGCCTCGTGAAATTTTGGTGGGAAGTTACAAATTCGGATTCAGCGACCCAAAAAACATAAAGTGAGTCAAAATTCAGAGCTAGTATTAATTTTGCCAGATAAAATCCCCTATTGCCTGGACTTCATAATTTAGCGCACGTAGCGCCGCAGTGCATGTTCAGAGGCAGCCCTCACCCTCTCCGTTCATCCTAATTCATAATGTCATATATCCTATTTGTTGCAAATTTTATCTAGTTTCTGAATTTCGTAATGCTTTTCCCCTAAAACAATAAGAAATTTAAGTTAAAAACAACTATTTGGGGGCGGGGGGATTTTTGGGGGAAAGTTAAAAATTCGGATTCAGCGACCCAAAAATCTTAAAGTAAACCTTATACAGAAAGTTCGGAGGCGAGATGGGAGGGCGAATGTAAACGTGTGAGTGGTTAAGTGGAATTGCGCAACTTAGTTTACGCAGCACCGCGCGCATGTTCCGAGGCAGATCCCCCTTCCCCTTCATCCTAAGTCTAATTTGTTGGAAATTTTGTCTACTTTCTGAATTTCTAGATACTTTTTCTCTAAAACAATAAAAAAAATTGATTTTTTTAATAAAAAGCTTTTTGGGGGGATTTTTACTAAAATTTGGGGAGGTTGCCGGGGGAAATTTTGGTGGGAAGTTACAAATTCGGATTCAGCGACCCAAAAAACATCTAGAAAACCGATTTCCAGTACTACCATTAATTTTGCTAGGTAAAATTCCCTATTGCCTGGACTATAATCTGTGTATCGGAAATTTTTTTCGGGAAACATGAAATTTCGACCACGGGTTCTTCGCGTTTCGGAACCAAACAATCATATATCACAAAACTTTTTTCAGCCATAATGTAGCAACTAAATTTTGTACAATGTGTTTATAATTATTCAAATTTATTTATAACTTGTACTTTTTAATGCTTAGTAAATATATTTTTACATTTGAAATGCTTTTCCATCAAAACAAAAAAAAAAAAAACAACTAAACCCCTTTTTATGCACGGGAATCATTCGCGGTTGTTTCCGCGAACCTAACCCTCGCGAATGTTAAGGGATTGTTGTACTGCAGTGATGGAACAGTGTAGCGGCAGTGAATCAACTGACACCGTAAAATTTTATTATCTTTCTTCATTTAACTTTAGGACAGAATTTGGGAAATTTTTGAAGGCGAAGAATACTATAAAAATTTAGTGGTGATAATCGCTCAATTCCAGCGCCACTGTTCCATCACTGCTGTATTGAAATAAAAGGATTGTTATTTTAAAGTGTTTCTATTTCATCCCTTATGTTTAAAAACAGGGTGGTTATAATTAAAGTTACCCTGTTTAGACCTACGTAGATTCCGATCTGGTTGACAGATATCAATGAAACTTGGTTATAATAAATAAGTTATATGGATCATGGTGAAATGAAATCTGCAATAAAAAAAAGTTAGTTCAAATTTCGACCGATAGGTGGCGGTTTTCATCTGCGAGAAGGTACTTTATGCAAATCTGCGGATATGAAGCGGTTTAAAAGCCATAAACTCGCTGCCGAAAATTCATTCTGCACCATACCGTTAGAGAAGAAGGAACGGACGTTACTGGTGAAGTTGGTTTATCAGAACGCCAGTAATATGTCAATTGCACTGCTAGAATATTGACTCTTGAAAGGTTTACGAAAAGGACCAATGTTGAGGCAGGCTTTGAAAAAGATGATGTCTAAATTCGAATAGACGAAATATTTCGATTTGGGTGTGCTCCGAGGAAGAGGACGGAAGGGATTTCAAATGAAACTGCCGAAGAAGTCGCTCTTGCCATGGTTAAAAGAGCGTCTGTTTCCCAATATTCTTCGACAAGTGCTCGAGTGGTGTCGCGTGCTTTGTCTCTCCCTTGGTCTATAGTACGGAAGGTTATTCGATTCATTATATAATGGCATCCATACAAGATTCCCGTTGTGCAAGCGGTGAACCCTGTCTACCCGGACACACAAACTCAATTGCGGGGATGTTTTTTGCCAGAATAGCCGTTGACAATGCATGGGATTTGGAACATTTTGTGGTCGACGAGGCGCATTTTACCCTAGAAGGAGCAGTGAATACTCAGAACTGTCACGTATGGGGTACTGCAAGTCCTAATACTGTGCATGAACAGTCTTTTGACCCTGATTACATTACTGTATGGTGAGGCTTTACGGCTGATTTCATTCTTGGTCCCTTTTTTAGGAGAATATTTCTCAAGGTACTAGAATGTGTTCCATTATAGGTATTCGTTACAGCGACCTCCTTCAGCAGCAGGTCATTCCAGGGCTTAATTTGCGCCGGAGCCCACCGGAGCCCGGCTCCTGTACTTCGCTGTTTTTAGTAAATATTTAAATATTGTTCAGAATTCACCGGAGCTCATAAATGCAGGGCTCCGGAGCCCAGTGCAATAGCGCTTCCGAAAAACCGAAGCCTAAATTACTATTTCTTGTCTTTCCCATCTCCAAGCTTTTGCATTCTTTTTTACCAAAACACTTATATGTGACGTAATGTGTCGCACACGTAGGAGATGGAGATAAAACGGACTCAATTTTTATATCAGTTTTTGGGTTTGGACTCATTCAAGCTCAATCTGTATTACAATTAAAATTTTATTTATTCATGTATAGAAAAAAAAAAAAAACTTTTCCCCCTTTAAAATTACATATTATATTCTATTTCAAATCATTTTGATGAGAATGAAGGGGAAACAGAAATCATGTTTTTCTGTTTGAAATTTATGTCGGCTCTGATATGTTGCTACGGCGTCACTCAAGAGACTGAAGAATGAATTTGATTTCAGTTCGGTTTTCTTTTGTGACAGTAGCATAATTTTTTATTGGCTGGTTTTTTTTTTAATTTTATTTGGAAATCTAACCTGAAAAGAATATTTTCTGTTTTAGCCAACGAGCATTAGCTTGAGGTTTTGTTTGTTTTAGGTTTTTTGTCTTCTATTGCGTACGAGTATAAAAATCACGTTAGTGATTTTTCTATTTATTTTGTATCATAAATGGTACCCATGATAAGGCTCTGCTTTGCACATTTACAAAGTCACTTCAATTTGTAAGTAGATATAATTAATTGCCTTGTATTGTTATTTTAATAGAAAGCAACCGAGCAGTGTTTCCCCTTTTTCTATAAAAACATCGATTCTTTCCGATAAGAGTGTCAAATTTTTAATTTAATCTGATTTTCAGGGACTCACTACAAAAGATTCTTATGCTGTAGGTATCGATTATAGTTTAAGATATGCACATTTCATAGGAAATTGTAAAACATTGTCCCATTCTTCAGCATATAAATATTAATTTCTGTAAATTTCATTTATTTTTTTCCTTAAAAATGCATAACTGCGAACTATCCCTTTTTTGTGTTAACACTATTTCCAAATCATAATCCTTACCGTATTTAATCACAGAATTCTGCAATTAATTAACTTTAAAAATTAGGCAATATTAAAATTAGGCTGTATACTATTCAGAAGGAGTGATAACTAATAAGTGGAATAGTTGAGAGCTAGTTATATGCTGATAGATATATTTAAAATCTTTATTTTGCTTAAAAAAAATGCTTTAAATGTTGCAAATAATGTACGAAATACAAATATGCAGATTGAAGTGACAGCGGGAGGGGTAGGGGGAAAAGGTACCGTTGTTAATACCGGTACGATAGAATATTAGGGCTCCGGTACTTTTTTGTTAGAAATTAAGCCCTGGGTCATTCCATCCTTACAACAGCGAGAGTGTTTAGAGACTACCGTAACAACCTGGCCTCCTCTTTCTTCGGACTTGAATCCCTGTGACTTCTGGTTGCGGGAAAGATCGTGTGCATGAAGGGAGCATACGGGCTCCACGTGATTTGAAAGCAAGCAATAACTCTTCATGTTGCTACAATTGATCGCAAAACCCTTCCCGCTACTGTTAAATACGC